>OU612098.1:45767108-46967108 GCA_914767995.1 Thecocarcelia acutangulata | reverse complement strand
TATATAACCTAATTTTATTACCAGAACTGCTTTTAAAGCCCAGTTCAGACTATTATACTTTGTATTAATACTTGTCAAAAATTCAAATAATACGTGCAAGTCTGATAGTCTGAATGTAATCCGTCATACATACGAAAAATAATACGATAAAAATTTGACATAAAAATTTGTTGTTTTTTGAAACTTTTCAAAACGATAATACTTTACATTGGATCAGGGTTGTGTTTTTTAGCAAACCAGCTAATTAATAATTGAGTAGTCGGCTATTTCGTAGCCGATGGGGTGCCGTCACTGATAGTATTTTTTGTCGTCATAAAAAAGCTCGAAATTTGGAATTTAGCTGTCATTTATAAATGTATTTTTCTCATGCTATATTTAGAACACAAAATATGTTTGTGCTATTGAATTTGGATGTGTTATACATAATTATTATTTTAACTGCTGAAGAATTTCACGCGTCGGCACGTCTATCGCCTACGACGAATAGCGCACCTGCCGCCGTGAAAAGTTTTATGATGGCACATCTATGTTGGTTTATATCAAGTGTGATGGTGTGAATGCAAAATCTAATTTACGTTAGACTTTTTGACAGTCGCAAGAAATTTGTTTAGACTTTTATCTCACAAAATCTAATGAAAGTATTTATACTTGTATAATAGTCTGATTGGGCCTTAAGCAAAAAAAAGTTGTTTAAGTTCGCTGACGCGGCATTTTCATGAATATCCCGGTTTAGGCTATATCACTTTAAATGCTGTGATAACGTTTGTTTTATTCGTTCCGTGTGTTAAGTTCAGAAACATTACTCCCCCTTTCTATCCTTCTCATAATCTATTTTCCTAGTTCCAGTAAAATGCAGTGAATATTTAGGGGCTATCCCCTGAGTACTGGTCCAGGATAAAAAAGCAGTTCTGGTAATAAAATAGGGTTATATAAATATGGAAAATGAAAATTCCCGATATCGGTCCATATTAAGTTCAAATTTGTAATATATACTACATATTTATGTGAAGGGTATTTTAGCCGAATATAGTACACTCTTACTTGTTCAATTTTAAGTGTAGTCTATAAGAAACCTTCAATTGAATAATACATTGTTTTAAAAAAAACAGGCTTTGTTTTTTTTTGTTAAGGAGAAAAATATAATTATATATAGACACGAATTACATACGTGGACGGATTTATGTTGAAGCTACCTAGCGCAAAGCTGTGATCTGTCAAACGTCAGCTGTTAAACTTTCACTCAAATTTATCGATTGATTTGTTTGTTGCAGTCGTTTGAAGTAAGCAACTTTTGTGTTTTTTTTAATTGGTGAAGAGTGAATATCAGTGCAGTGATTAAAAACACTATTATTTGAAAAGGGATATGGCGAACGAGACAAAAGAAAAGCTCTATAAACATTACAGTGAGTCTTTTCCGTCAGATTGCGTTGTAAAATATTGGATTGCTGAATTTAAACGCGGCCGAACAAGCACTGCAACAATACCATCAACAGAAAGGCCAAAAGAGGTGGTTACTGAAGAGAATATCAAGAAAATCCTCCATTTCGTTATGAATGATCGCCGAGTCAAGTTACGCGAGACAGTTGAAATGGCAAGCACACACAGCGGCGTTTGGACATGATAAAGCGTTGAAGCTGTTCCGAAGAAGGCGAAGACAGTGAAACCGCCTGGCAAGGTTATTGGTACAGTATTTTGGGATGCCCATGGAATATTGCTCAGCGATTGTCTTGAAAAAGAGTCCACAATCACAGGAAAGTATTATCGTGCATTATTGGATCAATTGATTGATGCAAAGAAGAAAAAACGACTACATTGAAAGAAGAAAAAAAAGTGATATTTCTTCAAGACAACGCACCGGTTCGCACAGCACTAGATACGATGTTAAAATTACGTGAATACACTTCGAATTAGTTGATCATCCACTTTATACTCTAGATTTAGCTTCTAGTGATTTTCTCCCGTTTCCAAAGTAGAATAATGGATCGCAAAAAAGAGATTCATCTCAAACGAAGAAGTGATTACCGAAACTAACACGTATTTTGTGGGATTCCCAAAATCTTATTATTCAGATGGCAAAAAAAGTTGGAATATAGTCTTTCTAAGTGTATTGAGCTCTATGTTGAGAAATAAATGATTTTTGAAAAAAGATTTTGTTCCTACTTACGAGTAGATTGTTTCAATATCAATTCGCCCTCGTATATATCCGAGATATAGCCTAAACTGATTTTTTTAATGAAAATGTCTCATTAGCGAACTAAAACAATTTTTTTTCTGGTAATAAAATGAGGTTTATAAAATACATAATGAAAGTTTCCGATATCGCTTCATATATACCTGAGATTAGTCTAAACTGATTTTTCCATGCAAATTTCGCGTAAGCGATTTTAAACAAATTTTTTTTGCTTAAAATCACTTCTGGTAATAGAATAACATATTAAAATACAAAAAGTGAAAATTTCCAATATCGGTCCATATACTATATAGCCCAAATGAAAAAATCGTTTATAACTCCACGACACCTAAAATAAATTTTCCAATAAAATTGATACAATTTTATACCTACCCTTCACAAAAATGTGAGGGCTACGCATACATATACCTTGGAAATAAATATTTTCATTACGTTGATGGTTCTTATCGTCATATTATGGAAGTTATTAGTTTATATCTAAGATTTTCTTGAATTATTATTATGTAGTTAAAATTTGCAATATAAACTATATAATTTACTTGACTGTTGCGAAGGTATTTTAGATTCGGCCTAGTCCAATATACTACAATCTTGTTTTATTTAATATTAATTTAATAGCATTGAAATGATTTGTACAATACTACTCCAAGTAATTCCATTGTAATCCTGGCTGTATGCGATGTGGCACCGTCTTACTGATACCAAATGTTAATCAAGCCCGAAGCATTCATGTGGCACCAAATTTACATTGTTGGACATTAAACCACCAACACGCTTACGTAGAGTGCGAACTGAAGAAAATATCGCAGCCGTATCGGCCAGTGTTGGTGATGACCGTGAATTATCGATTCGGCGCCATTCGCAGCAATTGGGCCTCTGTTACTCCACTACGTGGAAAATTTTGCGGAAGGATTTGGGTGTGAAGCCTTATAAGACACAGCTGGTGCAAGAATTGAAGCCAAACGACCTACCACAACGCCAAATTTTTGGTGAATGGGCTCTTGAAAAATTAGATGAAGATCCACTTTTTTATCGAAGAATTGTGTTCAGCGACGAGGCTCATTTCTGGCTGTATGGATACGTGAACAAGCAAAACTGCCATATTTGGAGTGAAGAGCAGCCAGAAGCATTGCAAGAGCTACGAATGCATCCACAAAAAACAACCGTTTGGTGCGGATTATGGGCTGGCGGCATAATTGGGCCGTATTTCTTCAAAGATGATGCGAATCACAACGTTACTGTGAATGGTGAGCGCTACCGTGCGATGATAACAAACTTTTTTTTGCTCAAAATGGAAGAGCTTGACTTGCATGACATGTGGTTTCAACAAGACGGTGCCACATGCCACACAGCACGCGAAACAATGGACCAATTGAGAGGCGAGTTCGGTGACCAGTTTATTTCACGCTTGGGACCAGGCAATTGGCCGCCCAGATCGTGCGATTTAACGCCTCTAGACTATTTTTTGTGGAGCTATGTTAAGGCTAATGTCTATAGCGACAAGCCCGCTTCGATTGACGCACTGGAAGCCAACATTGCCAACATTATTCGTGAGATACCGGCCGAAATGTTGGAAAGAGTATGCCAAAATTGGACTAAGCGGATGGACCATTTGAGGCGCAGCCGCGGCCAACATTTGCATGAAATAATCTTCAAGCATTAAATTATATCGACCCAACTATCGATCCAAATAAATATTCCATGCATTTTTCTGAATTTTATGTGTTTTTTTTTTTTTATATTTCCGATAGTTTTTATAAAATCACCTATTATATATATATATATATATATATATATATATATATATATATATATATATATATATATATATATATATATATATATATATATATATATATATATATATATATATATATATATATATATATATATATATATATATATATATATATATATATATATATATACATATATATGTAAATACTTTGTAGGGTCGGAAATAAAAATTGTGGAAGTTGCAAACTGCCCTAGTAAATTTTATCTCTTTTTGAGCGAACTTTTTCCTTGCTTTAATTTGCACAAAACTTATCCAGAAAGTTAAGAACCAATATTAAAATCTTGAAGACATGGTTAAGGGCATTTCAGACTATCACATTTTGTATTAAGACTTGTCAAAAATTAAAATAATACGTTATGAAAAATACGGTAAGAGATTTGGCATCCCATAAGACTTCACCATTTTTAGAAATTAGTTTAAACAATAAGACTTTTCATTGAATCAGTGTTGCGTTTTTTACAAAAACAAGTAAATAAAATATTAAACCCAGACGTTAACCAAATTGGTACTTGATTCTCAACACATACTTTTTAGTCTACTTCAGGTGTGATGGTGTGAAAACAAAATGTGATACCATCAAATTCCGATAGTTCGTACCCAGATACATAGTAATTCGGAATAAGTTGTCGATTCCTTTGAAAAATCGTTAATTCGTAAAATTTTCATACATGATGATTCCCTCGCTAATTCGTAATTTTTCCCCCAAAATACTCTTCTTTACCTCTTATAAATCGTAACTGTTTGCTAACTACCTCCCGTAATTCGTAATAAAAACAACAGAAACATGGAAAGAATTATTTTTTGTTTAGCGCTATTTTTTTCGTGGTTTTTTGCTTGTGTGCTTATTTAAATGGAATAACCTAAGATTTATTTTGTATTTTATTTTTAAAAATTTTTTAACGGTTTAGCAAATAAATAGCAAAATACCCGTTTAATCATATTTAACTTTATTCCCGTTAAATCGAAAATAGCTATAACTCTTAACAGGATATATTACGTTAGATTTTTTAACAGTCGCAGAAAAATCATTAGATTTCTGCCTTACAAAATCCAATGAAAATCTTAAGACTTGTATTATAGTCCTTTATACATATGTATGTATGCATGTATGAGTATATATTTTGGTAGAAAATTTCTTTCTTTAAAATTTGTGGGAATAGATCCATGAAATAAGTAAATATGTACAATTTTACATAAATTAAATTTTAAAGCAACATTTTAGCAAAATGATGACGACTTTAGATGTTAATTAGTACATAATTTTAATTAAACTTTATCGTTTGTTGAACAAGAACATTATGGTTATAAAATAAAAATATTTAATCGCTTAATATTAAATATTGCGAATTCTTTGTACGTTAAAGATGATTTTGGTAAACGGTTTGGCGGGAAAAGTTTTGTTTATTGTGGCATTACTGCGCTCCAATGTATTGGTATGAAACCGCTGAGCATGTGTGTGAACAGGTAACATTTGCTAAGTTAATAGTTACGAGAGTTGTTTGCTCAATTTTAACGTTCAGTTAATGAAGAGAGTTTGTGAAGTTATCACCTTAATTATTCATGTGCGTTCAGGTATCGGATACACGTTTACAAATATGTAGATACTCGATGGAAAAATTAATAACTAACAAAAAAAAAAAGAGTTAATAAAATTGATATGGAATAAAAAAACGCGATCTAAACCATTAACTGAAACACACACTAAAAATCAGCAATAAATGTAATTTACTTTTTGAAATTTACACAACAAATTAAAACGTGATGAAAAAACAATCAAATTTTATAGTGAATGGTGAAAAAATGTTATTAGAAATTCATATTTAAAACAAAAATATTTAAGTATATAGATATCTGCAATTTTTTCAAAAAAGCAAAGAATGTTAAAAATATTTGTTAAAAGAGAAAACAAGTTCAGTAATTATGATTAAAGGAATTAAATAGTGATGTGTGTATCTGAATGTGAAGAAAAACCCCTCTGTAAATAAAAAGAGGATCTACAAGTGCAGACCAGGTTTATAGCTTTTTATTTCACAAATACAAAAAAAGTTATATCGACGTGAGATACAATCATATTAAAGAATATTCACAGAAGTCAGGGGGAAAATATGAACAGGTACGTACGTAGGCAGTTATTTTGTTAATATGTATGTTTTTGGTGTTGTGGTCGTTTATGGCCAATACACAAAAGTTGTTAGCAGTACAATTGTTGTGAGAGTAACTTGACGGTTAAACGATGCATCAGGTTGTCGATATTTGCGGTGTTGCAAGTGTAGCGAGGGTTTATTTAGTATGTATTTGTTTTGCTATTCTTCACTCTCTTATAATTTTTCTCTTTTATTTTATCCGTACCCAGTGATGCTAATGTCTTATTTCAGCTTATCTTAAAGCCTAAAAAACTTCTAAAGCCGTAATGAATTTTTCAACTTTAATCTAAAATTTAAAATCAAAGGAAGAATTATATAAATTGAACACAAATTATTCTTGTATATTTATATCATGGTGCAATTATTGGGTGGCAGCATTAGTTGCTGTAATATTTTATTTGTGTAAAAATTTCACATACTGTCATGTTTACAAAACAGAGGAAAATGAAGAAAAAAGTGTATATAAAGAAAATTAATTGTGTATTATTATTTTTATAAATTGTTTTTAACGCATTTTAAGCAATTAAATTATTTTTGAGGCGAGGGAAGTCGATAAAGGTGGTATGACACTTCATTTTTATTTCATTGAATTGTTATAGAATTGTTAGAAAAAAATATCAAATGTTAGAAAGAACAAACTATATAAAACGTAGGCAAAACGTTTTTTTGCTGAAAAAAATTGACATTTCAAAAAATAACCAAAAAAGAAAACGTAAATTTATGATAAAAGTGATATTAAAAGAATAAAATGGTAAAAGTTAGGTTAGAAGCAGAAGTTTTATATATAATAAATGAAGTTAAGCAAGTGCCTTTGGGATGTAAAGAAAGTTAAGTTTTGGGAAGAGCTGACCATAAAACTTGCTTTGTTGCTTTGTAATATATGGCTTTACATTTGCAAAAATTTTCGCAAATTGATGAGGAGTCATCTTCAAAATGAGTCTTCACATTCAATTTCTTTGAATAGTTTATGTTTAAATTCTTCTTCGTCTTCTCTGAGAAGGTATCATCCATTTTATAAACGTTTATCTTTTTGAAACTTTTGTTTTTTGCGTTTTTTATACAAATATTAGATATATTTTAGTTCTTTCACGGTAGTAATATTATGATGGGTCTAAGTGTCGTTCATTTCTTATTCATGAAACAAAACGCGCAGGTTAGAAAAAAAATCGCGCAAAAGCGCTCTCTTCGAAAATAAATTGCTGAGTTAGTAGCAATTCTAAATTTCCAAGCTGGATTTGTCAAATTTAATGTGAACATTTTTACATTTTTTTTGACACTTATTCATTTTTTATCGATAACAAGCATACAATTTTTGACATTCTAACATTTTGTTCAACATATCTTAACTCTTCGAACTTATTTAATTTTTCTATTACAATATGTTCTTACTACTTTCTAATACTAGAAAAATGAAGAAAAAATGAAATGTCATAGAACCTTAAGCAGTAGAATTTTTAATTTTACATAGTAGAACAGCAACGCATTTTAAGGAATTAAAATATTTTTGAAATCTTTTTGATTGTTTCTTTTGCACTTTTTCAAACTGTTTAAAATATTATCATGTTTTCACTTCACTTTGTGTAAACATAAACAACTTTTGACACTACCGGTCTTTTTAAATAAAAAATTGTCACCTGCGCTAGTGATGCCACCTGGTGCAATAACCTTGACCTTTATTTTATATTTCATAAACAAAATGGTAATAAAATTATTATCAATAATGTGATTCTGTCGTGTATTTTGTTTAAATATACTTTTATAGATAATTGAAAGTGTCAAAAGTGTGGGTAGAAAAGCATATTTCCTTTTTAAATTTTTATCTGTTTTTTGGGGCGTTTCCTTTCGAAATTTAAGCTCTAAACGTCAGTTTATTAACTTTCAGATTTTTTCGCCACTTTACTTTTTATGGATGACATATTGAAAAACTTTAATGTCTTTAGATATTTTAAATACAGTTAAACTCCTTACTCTATTAATTTTAATTGTAATATATCTATGTATGCTCTTCTCCGAAACGCTAAAAAGATGGAAAAAGTAAATGTCAAGGTGTATTAACGTTTGCAAGATGCACACGGCAAAAACGTCAGCAACTTTTTTCACTATTATAAAACGGAATTCAACGTTTTTTGTTGCTTTAGAAAAACTAGCACTAGAAGCTTGTTGGACTGAAATCATTTTTATCTACAAGAATGAGATTAATACATATTTTCTCTAGAAAGTGAATTCATTCCGAAAAACTTTTTAGTTGTACGGTTTCTGAAGAACCAAAACATGGACTGAATTCTGTTTCTGAACGGAATTAAATTCTGCAACATGACTGTATATATTACTTTTATGTTTAAAAAATTATTTTTAAAGAGCTCATTTCCTGTTTACATGATACCGAGATCGAATCCCAGTGGGTGCCGATGAGTAGTGTAATGGCTACGAAACAGCTAGTTGTCCCCCATTTTAGTCTTCAATTATTTGTTCTGTCCTTTTTGAACAAGAGCAATTGATCACGACAATTATAAAAAATAAATTTTTTATAATTATTTTTATTTATTTAAACTATTATACAAGCAATACTTTTGACGTTAAGCGCTTATGATTTGATTTTAAAAGTAGCAAAAAAACTGGCACATGGCGGATCGGTGTCATCTTGAAGATGTCAATACACCTTGAGTACGTACATGTGTATGTATACGAAAAACAGTTTCCCAGCTTGGAGATCCAAAACGCTTATTACTGTACAGTTAACATCATTATCTTTATATTATGATCTCCTTACAGTTTGGTGTTGTATGTATGCACGTCAGTGTTGCCAGTAAAATTTCGAGAAAGATACATTTTAGGTTCCAAAAAGATAAATTTTTCCCCAAAAAGCTACATTTTGAAAAAAAAATCTGATTTCATTTATTAACATAAATTTTTTTTCATATTTAATGAATTGTACTCTTTTATTAACATTGTCGTTGTCTTTTTTGGAGAATGCCCTGTAAATTATAACGAAGTTCTAATAAATTCATAAAAAGAAGTTCTAATAAATTTTTAAAAAGATACGAAAAATGTATCTTTCGTATCCCACTGGCAACACTGATGTACGTACTCATTTGACTTTGTTTGCAAAGTGAGTTTAGAGAAAAATACAGGTAAAATATATTTTTTAATTATTTATTATGAGTGCGTGTGCGCTATAAAGTGATACATACATACATACGAATGTGCATACATACTTACGTTCTTCGTTTTGTCTGAACTGTCAGTCTTAAAATAAAAAAAAAAAATTAAACAAATGTTAGACTAATGTAAGTGCAAATTAGGGATGGCCGTGGAATCCAAACATGATCACGTGTTAAATGTTATTTCCTCGCGTGATCTGCTATATTCAATTTTTTAGCTTTATTCGAAAAGCTTACAAGTTTATTTATTTCAGTTTTCTTTGAAATGCAAATTAAAATTGTGTGATCTTTTCAAATCCATAAAAATTTTTTCTGGTGTAAACTAACGCGCTAGGTGGCATCGCTGCGCAGGTAATAATTTTTTGGTTTAAATCGGGTCTATGGCAAAAAGTTGTTTATGTTTGTTTGAAGAGAAATGGAAAATCTCAACAAGTTTTGAAACAATTTAAAAACGTGAAAAAGAAACCTATATTAAAACAGCTAAGGTCTAAAAAATACATACGTGCTTAAAATAAGTGCTTAGCATAAGTTCCTATATGCTATGTAAAAAACAAACTACCTTGCAAGTTGCGTTTTTTAACATTTCTAAAGAATTTTCATACTCTTATGACAACCAAAAGAATTTTATACAAACACCTAATGCTGCCACCTAGTATTTGCAGCATGATCTGAACATTGCTGGGCCGTTGGAGATTGGCTTAAGATGCTAATCTGATGCTCATGCACACAGTAAATTTTCATCACGGGAATAAAATTATGCTGAAAATGCAATCCACTATTTTGCAGACAATTTTAAACAAATGATTTGTTTTAAAATATGTTTCTGGAACGCAAACGGCATCCGCAACAACACAAGTGCTCATACAGTTTTTTAAAATGTGATTAAAATTTTATTAAACAACACTAGGTCAATTAAAAAAATTTTGTTGCATAGCCGGCTTTCGGCCGGGAGGGGCAATTTTCTCCTCTATGGTATAACAAACACCGGTTTCGCTGACCAAAGTATCATTACATAACCGGTCTTCGGCCGGGCGGAGAGGCTATCTCCTCGATGGTATATAAAACACCTGCTTCGTTGACTAAAATTTCTCTGCATAGCCAGCCTTTGGCCGGGCGGAGAGATTTTCTCCTCTATGGTATAACAAACCCGTCTTCGCTGACTTAATGCAGCTCCAAATGAAATTACAAGTACACTTTGGTGCAAAATTGAACCAATGTAAATAAATTTTTAGTAGATAATCTCCCATTTCTCTGCTTGTTTTATAAAATCAAAAATGTTTGAATATTTTAATTCCATATATTACCTTCTCTTAAAAAATTAATGGATATTATCGTTTTAGTTTTTCTTATTTAAAGTATATCGATCTCTTTAAATCAACTGCATTGGCACACTTTTGCTCCAGCAAGAAATTTCTCAATTAAATCAACTGCATCGGCACACTTTTGCTCCAGCAAGAAATTTCTCAATTAACGGTACTTTTTTGGAAAAATTCTTTGACTTAATATTACCAGTTTGTAAGACTTTAAGATTTAGTGCGTAATTAAGTGAAAAATAGAAAACATATTGAAATGAAGCCACTATCTACTGACTTAAAAAACGCAATTATAGAAAAGGCTAAAAATGGCGATACAACGCAAAAAATTGCAAATCTTTATAAAATTGGACAACGGTCAGTGGCTAAAATTATTTTAAATTATAAAATCTGTAATCCTGATCAAAAATTTGAAAGAAAGATCGGGATACCTAGAAAAATTTCCGATACTGAATCCAGAGCCCTTGGGCGGTTATTTCTTTCCGGCAAAATAATTAGCACGAAAGAGCCAGTTTTTGCCTGTTCTGTTGATGTTAGCAGATGGACTGTCGAGAGGGCTCTTAAAAATGTAAGATACAAAGCGTCAATAAAAAAGAAAAAACAGAAATTATCTGCTAAAAACGTAAAATCTCGAAAAACTTTTTTTGAAAAATGCAAGTCGTACACAGTACTAGATTGCGTAGTGTTTGCTGAAACTTTTTTTTGCATATATTTGACCATTTCTGTGTGATTTGACAGATGAGACTAAAATTAATCGATACCAATCGGATGGGAAGGTTTGGTATGGGGCCAAACCTTCAACCACTCCAAATCCAGTCCACGTATCTCAAACCATTAACCATGGTGGCGGTTTCCTTATGGCTTGGGGATGTATAGCTCCAGATGGTGTGGGTCCTATTGTACGGATTGATGGCATAATGCGAAAGGAAGACTATCTTCGCATTTTGCAAGAAAATTTACCTTTAACCCTGGCCAAAATGTCAGAAAGACCTAAAAATGTCATATTCCAACATGACAATAATCCAAACCATTCTCCGAAAATTGTCAAAGAATGGCTTAGTTCTCTGGGATTTGGGATCATGGCGTGGCCACCGCAGAGTCCTGATCTTAACCCGATCGAAAAGGTGTGGGCATATTTAAAGCGTCAGCTCGCAGGATACGAAGACGTGCCGAAAAGTATCAATGAGCTGTGGCAGAGGGTTAAGGTTGAATGGGACAAAATTCCTACAGACTTGATGGCTAAACTTTATCAGTCTATGCCGAATAGGTTGAATTAGCTTAAAAATGCTAAAGGATATTGGATTAGTTATTAAATTTATGTCAAAAAAAGCCTTGGTGCAAAAATGTGCCAATAGTCTAAAGTAGAAACGTTTTGTTTTTATTCAATTAGAGCATATTTTTTTTAGCTTTTATTTATTTATTGAATCTTCACAATGTGAACTAACAATAAGTATTCAAACCTTAATACTAAATACAAAAAATTAACTAAGTCCCGCCAATACTAGACAAAAAGTTAGAGCATATGTATAAGTGTTTTTATTACTGTTTTATACTTTTCATTGATGGATATTTTTAATTTAGCAAAAAGTTAAAAAATAATTAAATAAAAGCTATTAAAAAAAATAAGTTGTGTTCTTTATTTAAAACATTGGCTCAATTTTGCACCAAAGCGTACATAGAGCAACAGAAAATTGAAAAAATATTTAGAAAATGTCAAATAACAATACTGACGAGCTATGGACCAAAGAAGTTTTCATATATGTATACATGCAATTTTTTACATTTTTCAATTTACATATATCGTCAATATTGATATCATTTGAAAGCTTGTTAATAGATCTCTTAAACCATACAGGAGAGAATCCTTGTATCCAGGACCAGGTCGGCTATACAGTTGTGAAAAAGATTTACATCAGCACCTGCCTTGCGGCGTTATCTGATGATGGATCAGTTCCACGAAGTGAATTATTCACAATTCACCAGCGTCCCCGTGTGGCTTACCAGGCAATTGCTACCACACAGGTAGCAATTCTTGCCATATGATTGCGGTCATATGAGCAACTTATAGTTGAGGAGTTCGGGCCTTCTAATCCCTCCTGTATGCAATTTTCCAGCAATCAATAGAGGACAAGGCTTAATGAGTTGGTAGGCCGAAGCCCACTAAGAGCATCAGCCCTTAAACCAACTTACCCGTCAACCATCACCACTGGTTCCCTACAATACAAGTATCTGTTGTATAGGCAACAGATCCTCGGGAGATTGTTAGTCCCAGAAAAAAGCCACACACCAAAAAATTTTCAAGGATACTAACACTCCATTCCTGCGTTTTAGGTTTCAACCACAGCCAGAATGTTTCAGCCAAGGTAGGCACCTCAACCATGATCAGCCCGGGTCGAACCGCAAGCAGAACTACCCGGGTGCCATGCTGATCCCCGTTCTGCCAATTTATACCCTTGGTAAGGATTTCGGAAGCCAACACAACATAAGTCATGTGGCTTCCTAGAGTCTTGTTTGCCGCACCAAACGAGCGACCCCTTCCCCTCTTTTCCCCGAAAAACAGAGCGCCTAAGTTGGGAATACGCCAAGGCAAAACCTGTTCCCCGGGGGGAGGTCGGCTATACAAAAAAAAACTTTTGTTAGCGAAGCCGGTGTTTGTTATACGACAGAGGAAAAAATTCTTGCATCCGCTATGCGAACAAACTTTGGTAGCGAAGCCTGTGTTTATTATTAAATAAAATTTTTGTTGGATTGTAATTAATATATATGAGCTAAGTTATTTTCAGACGTTTTAGTATATTTGAATAGATATATTCATAATCTTCCAAATGGTGCCAATTAGAGCTGTGGCGGGTCGTTAGTTTTAGTGACCGGTCACTTTCACTGGATTACACAAGACTGAGCCGTTCGTTCACTCGGTCACTTTGAACGAACGGCACTGCACCAAAACAAAATCAACACATCTGATAAAAACACACATAAAACATAAAAGAAAAAATAAGAATGTGATGAAAAACTAATGTTTTAAAAAATAAATTTGGGTGTTTGAATTTTGATTAAGCTTTTTTACATAAACTTTGACTAAAACATTTCAGTTAAAAAAAAAGACACATGTACTGATTTTAACTTTTTATTTTTAGTTTATTTTATAAAAAAAATGTTAAATTTGAAAAAGATACATACAGCGGTCAAAAAAACTATTCGACATTAGAGTCATTTTTTAAAATTTATTTGAAAATACTAGTATTCTTTTAAAATTTTTAGGGTTTTAATTGAGATTACGTTGTATTGTAAGTATTTCAGAATATACCGTTATAAAAGTAAAAAACATTGCATATTTTAACACTCATTCATCTTTTTGGATAAAAGCACAAAAATTCAAAAGCAAAAAAAGTATTCGACAAGCATTGGTTTTTCTTTTATTGTGATTATGTATTTTGTATTGCATTATGTTGTTGTTGGTAAGAATACCGTTATGATTCTTGTTTATTATTTGCAAGAACTTTTTACACATTTCTATGCAAGTGATCACGAAAATGGGACGTAAAGGCAAAGAAACTTCTCTTGACGTTAGAAATTTAATAATACAGCATTACAAATCAGGAAAAACTGAAAACAATATAGCCGAAATCGTTCAGAAATCAAGAACTACTGTCCATTATATTATAAAAAAATTTAAGTCAGAACACACGGTGATAAACAAGGTAAGGACTGGTCGACCTCGTAAGCTAACAGAATTAGATGAACGGCGAATCGTGCGGGAAGTAAGAAAAAATCCAAAAACTAATGCCAGCATTTTAGCAAAAATTACTGAGGAACATATACGCGTATCTGTTACTTCCCAAACAATCAGAAATGTGCTCAAAAAATACGACTTCCATGCACGATCAGCCAGAAAGAAGCCACACATTTCTAAGAAAAATAGAAAGCTTAGATTAGAGTTTGCGAAAGAACACGTAAATAAGCCTATAGAGTTCTGGATGGACGTAATTTTTGCAGATGAAAGTAAATACAACCTATTTGGATGTGATGGCAAAGTTCTGGTGTATCGTAAGCCTAACAGAGAATTGGAAGAAAGGAACATGGTACCAACTGTGAAACATGGTGGCGGTGGTGTTATGGTATGGGGATGTATGGCGGCATCAGGTGTGGGCAATTTAGCGTTTATTGATGGGATCATGGACCACCGACAATACATTGATCTCCTGAAGAAAAATTTACGGTCAAGCGCTGAAAAAATGGGTCTGTCAAATAAATTTAAGTTTTATCAGGACAATGATCCCAAACATTGCGCGATTAATACAAAACTTTGGCTGTTGTATAATTGCCAAAAGATAATAAAAACGCCGCCTCAGTCTCCAGACCTTAACCCCATTGAACATCTTTGGGGTCACTTGGAAAAGAAAATCCGAAATCGGGCATTTTCGATCAAAAATCAGATGAAGGTCATCCTGCAGGAGGAATGGTGCCGAATCGACCCGGAATATACCCGACCGTTTAAGAGAGGTCATACGCCGCCAAGGAAAAGCAACTCGCTACTAAAGTGGCAATATTTTATGTATACATATATTAAAAATATTACCAATGTCGAATACTTTTTTTGTTTGTTTTTTGTTGTTTATTTTTTAAGTCAAGAATTTTTTGTACTTTTTGTTTTGAGATCTCATTTTTTGTACTGAGTATAAACTTTTTGTTCCTTAATAAAACGTTGTGTAAGTTACTTTTGTTAAATTTAACATTTTACAGTTTTTTATTGATAAAAATATTAGCTTTATGGTTTATGTCGAATAGTTTTTTTGGCCGCTGTACATATTTACAGCGCTGCTCAAATGGTGTACTAAAGTACAGAATATCAACTGAAACAAAAGAACATGACCCAGAACGAAAAAAATTTGAACGAAAGCTAACCAAATTGAACGGTACACTATTGAACGAAAAGGGGTCAGTTAATAACTCGCTCACTTTGTTCACTGAACGACACAGTTCTAATGCCAATATTTAAAACTTCCTATTATTTTCCAATTTTCTATCACCACTCTATGTACTTTTTATTTCATTAGCAGCTGCGTTGGTAAAGTAGATTTGTTACAAAAAATGTTTGCATATCCAAAAAGCCTTATATAGGGTGTTTTTTTAAGCCCGATAGAACTTGAAATTGTAAAAAATAACACAAAAAATTAAATTGTAATCAAAATTTTTTTTTATTCGAAAGATCAATACGTGACATTAACATTTGAAAATGATTTCGGGCATATGGGCACCGCGGCTGTTCTTGACGAAGCGCATTCTGGACGTCCAATTTTGGGCCACTTTTTCGAGCACTGCTGGCCGTATGTCACGAACAACACGAACAATGCTGGCCTCCAAGGCGTCAATTGTTGCTGGTTTATCAGCATAAACCAGTGACTTCACGTAGCCCCACAGGAAATAATCGAGAGGTGTCAAATCGCACGACCTTGGAGGCCAATGACAGGTCCATTTCTCGAAATCAACTTATCGCCAAATTTTGATTTCAGTAAGTCGATGGTTGCGTTCGCCGTATGGCACGTAGCGCCATCCTGTTGAAACCACATCTCCTCCGGATCAATGTCATCCATATTTTCAAACAAAAAATCATTGATCATGGTGCGGTAACGATCTCCATTGACCGTAACGCGAGCTCCGGCCTCATTTTTGAAGAAATAAGGTCCGATGATGCCACCAGCATGAAAACCGCACCAAACAGTGCATTTTTCTGGATGTAATGGAGTCTGTAGGGTCTCTTGTGGATTGGTCTCACTCCATATGCGGCAATTTTGCTTATTAACAAACCCGTTAAGCCAAAAATGCGCCTCATCGCTGAACACAATTTTGCGATAAAACAACGGGACTGATTTTCAAAGTAAATTTGGATAATTTCGTAGCGTTGTTCAAGCGTGAGTCTATTCATAATGATTTGTCAGAGTATACTGAAACAAATAAAAAAATGTTTCATCAAAATTTAATTTTTTGTGTTACTTTTTACAATTTAAAGTTCTATCTAGCTTAAAAAAACACCCTATATAAGAGCTTTGAAATGATATCAATATTGCATAAATAATTTTAAAAATGTAATAAAAACCCGCAGTTTTATGTATAGGAATATCCAAACTTCAGGGGTTCATAACTCGGAAACTATACGTTTCCGCCAACTTTCTCACTGACACTTTCTACTTTTTTCAATTTTCTACTCTCCTATATAATTTTTTTGTTCGATTTGGAAGGGTGTACTTAAACTGGACTTAAGCCGTTTACTTTGTGATATAAGTAAAATGTTAATGAAATTTTTTTATTTGGCTAGTTTATGGGTATCACTTTTAGTGCTGTAAAAAGTGGTTACTTTTAACTCCTCAATAGTATTCGATACTTTTCAAACCAAGTACTCAATACTATTCAATACTTTTGACGGATTTATTTAATTAATAAACATGCTTTAATGTGTTGTTTAAAATGTTGTTTAATTCATTAAAACTCCCTTCTTATATTAGACCTGCACTCAGGGGAATGTGTGTTTTTCGGGAACAAGATCCCTAATCTTGTCAGTGTGAAATCAATTGTAGTAACAGGAAATAGGGAAAAGTACTCCACACGACGACGATATTCCAATGAGTCAATATAGTTGGATATCTGCACACTGTCGAATAGTCCCAAAATAGACTTTGAGGCATTGGCCCAAACATGGGCGTTGTACTGCATTTTCGGGCGGATATAAATGGTATAAATAGTAAGGAGATCGGATGGAGTGAAGTATTTCTTACACCGGTTCAGAAAACCAAGACACTTAAATGCATCTTCAGAGATATTACAAATGTGTTCAGTCCAGCGAACATTACATTGAATTTTCCTTTCAATGTTCTTGATGTTGGAAACATCCGATTCCGCAATATCTATACCATCCATGCTTGCCGATAAAGCAGAATTTGAGTTTGTGTGTAAATAAACAGCACGGTGCAACAGGTGTGGGAGTAGACCCTGTTCTTACAGGGTCTACTTCCATTCGGAGATTAAAATAATATCATTATTTAGTTAGTTATTCATATTTTGCCTCATGGAACAGATCTCGAGCAGACTGGGCCAATAACTGAATAAGTACGAATGGCAAAAAAAGTAAGAAAAAGAGAAAATTAATTAATTCATAAAGAAAGCAAAACTTTTATAATACAAATTTAATTTTTAAGTAATCTTTATTTTAAAATATTTTGTACTTTTTCATAGTTGCATTCCTTAGTGCTCTTTTTTTTAATTTTTAATAAAAGATTTTTACGTCTTAAAGTTGTAAATATTTTACATTGCACAAAAGTTGTTTGTATTTTAAAGAAAATATTTTCATAAATACAAAAAAAAAAAAAAAAAAACAAGTAAGAGTGTAGTATATTCGGCTGGGCCGAATCTAAAATACCCTTCACGATAGTCACGAATATGTATAGTATATTAAAAATGTGACCTAAATATGCTCGGTTATATATGAACCGATATCGGAATTTTCTATTTTCTGCATTTTAGTAACCTTCTTTTATAACGAGAATTGCTTTTCAGCAAAAAAAAAAAAAAAAAAAAAAATTTTTTTTAATGGAAAAATCGGTTCAGGCTATATCTAGGGTATATATGGACCGATATCAGAAATTTTAACTTTCTCTATTTTCGTAACCTTTTTTTATAACAAGAACTGCTTTTCAGCAAAAAAAAAGATGTTATTGGAAAAATCGGTTCGGGCTATATCTCGAGTATATATGGACCGATATCGGATATTTTCTTTTTCCATATTTATATAACCTTATTTCATTACCAGAACTGCTTTTGAGCACAAAAAAGTTGTTTACTCGGCATTTTCATCAAAAAACCTGTTAGGCTATATATCGGGTATATATGAACTGATATCGGAAATTTTAATTTTCCATATTTATGTAACCTAATTTCATTACCAGAACTGCTTTAAGTTGAAAAAAGTTGTTTAAGTTCGCTTACGCGACATTTTCATGAAAAACCCGCTTTGGGCTACATATGGACCGGGTACATATGGACCGATATCGGAAATTTTCATTTTCCATATTTATGTAACCTAATTTCATTACCAGAACTGCTTTTGAGCACAAAAAAGTTGTTTAAGTTCGCTTACGCGGCATTTTCATGAAAACCCCGGTCTAGGCTATATCTCGGGTATATATGGACCGATATCGGAAATTTTCATTTTCCATATTTATGTAACCTAATTCCATTACCAGAACTGCTTTTGAGAACAAAAAAGTTGTTTAAGTTCGCTTACGCGGCATTTTCATGAAAACCCCGTTCCAGGCTATATCTGCGGTATATATGGACCGATATCGAAAATTTTCATTTTTCATATTTATATGACCCTATTTTATTACCAGAACTGGTTTTGAGCACAAAAAATTGTTTAAGTTCGCTTACGCGACATTTTCATGAAAAACCCGATTTGGGCTATATCTCGGGTATATGTGGACCGACATCGAAAATTTTCATTTATCATATTTATATGACCCTATTTCATTAGCAGAACTGCTTTTGAGCACAAAAGAGTTGTTTAAGTTCGCTTACGCGACATTTTCATGAAAAACCCGATTTGGGCTATATCTCGGGTATATATGGACCGATATCGGAAATTTTCATTTTTCATATTTATGTAACCTAATTTCATTACCAGAACTGCTTTTGAGCACAAAAAAGTTGTTTAAGTTCGCTTACGCGGCATTTTCATGAAACCCCCGGTCTAGGCTATATCTCGGGTATATATGGACCGATATCGAAAATGTTCATTTTTCATATTTATATGACCCTATTTTATTACCAGAACTGCTTTTGAGCACAAAAAAGTTGTTTAAGTTCGCTTACGCGGCATTTTCATGAAAACCCCGGTTTGGGCTATATCTCGGGTATATATGGACCGATATCGGAAATTTTCATTTTCCATATTTATGTAACCTAATTTTATTACCAGAACTGCTTTTGAGCAAAAAAAAGTTATTTAGCTTCGCCTATGCGACATTTTCATGAAAACCCCGTTCCAGGCTATATCTGCGGTATATATGGACCGATATCGAAAATTTTCATTTTTCATATTTATATGACCCTATTTTATTACCAGAACTGCTTTTGAGCACAAAAAAGTTGTTTAAGTTCGCTTACGCGACATTTTCATGAAAAACCCGGTCTAGGCTATATCTCGGGTATATATGGACCGATATCGAAAATTTTCATTTTCCATATTTATGTAACCTAATTTTATTACCAGAACTGCTTTTGAGCAAAAAAAAGTTATTTAGCTTCGCCTATGCGACATTTTCATGAAAACCCCGTTCCAGGCTATATCTGCGGTATATATGGACCGATATCGGAAATTTTTATTTTTCATATTTATATGATCCTATTTTATTACCAGAACTGCTTTTGAGCACAAAAAAGTTGTTTAAGTTCGCTTACGCGACATTTTCATGAAAAACCCGGTTTGGGCTATATCTCGGGCATATATGGACCGATATCGGAAATTTTCATTCTCCATATTTATGTAACCTAATTTTATTACCAGAACTGCTTTTGAGCAAAAAAAGTTATTTAGCTTCGCCTATGCGACATTTTCATTAAAAATCCGATTTGGGCTATATCTCGGGTATATATGGACCGATATCTGAAAAAAAAATTTTTTGTCTTTTAGTCACCATGCTTAATAAGTGTGTGAAGTTTGAAGCAAAACGAACAACTTTTGTTTTCAAAAATTTTCATACAAAACTGCAAAAAAAATGGCTTTTTTCGGAATTTTGAATATATCTCAGCTATACGTGGACCGATATTACTGAATTTCAATAGCAAACCCATGAATCGATGGGGTAAAAGAATGGTGAAAGAAAAAAGTTTCTAAGTCTAATGGTTTTCTCAGAAACGGTATTTCAACAGCGGACAGACGGACATCGCTTAATCGACTTTTCCATTAATTCTGATTCAGAATATATATACTTTATAGGGTCGCAAAAAAAAAAAACTGTAGAAATTACAAACGGAATCACAAACTTATAAATACCCTTTACATTTTTGTAAAGGGTATAAAAAGAACTCCCATACTCAATATTTTCACAGCACGTGAACATGGTAATACAAGATATTTAGATTTTATAAACAAAAATAAGTTGGAAGTATGTTTACATTTGTAGGATAAGGTTTTTTTTTAGCTTTTATTTATTTATTGAATCTTCACAATGTGAACTAACAATAAGTATTCAAATCTTGATACTAAATACCAGCCAATGTCAACCAAAAAGTTTCATTTTGCGTCAATTATATCGGTAAATCATCTATCCCTTCTTCTCAACGAGTGTGGCCGCTAAAATTAAGTATGCTTCGTGCAAGAGGGTTTGGGTGAAGTTCCGGTTTACTTATTTTGAAAACTCATCTTTTACTAACACTTATACATCCTTGTGAATTCGTGAGTTTCTTACGTACCATCGGCTCTGTATTTTCTCAATGTTTGATGCTGAGGCGGTGCCCTATAGTTGAATAGCACCATAGGCTTTAGAATTGCGTTGTATAGCAAAAGTTTGCAATATAACTTCAAGAAGCCAATTTAGTTGCACTGCTTTTAATTTTAACTGACTGACTTTCGCACGTTTAACTTACCCGAAAGACCGTGTGATTTTCGATGCAGTTTTCAAAATGGGCTTAAAGGCGATTTCAAGTGAACACCCCACTTATTGGCCGTCAGACCGACGAAAGATTCCAGATGTTATAGATTTTGCAGTTGAAAAAAATGCTCCTTTAGAATGGATGCAAGTGGAGCCATCTGTTTTGTACCCCCAGGAGGTTGGTACCCCGTTTAATGACTTGGCGTTGGCCGTCACTATAGTTAACTGGTTAAAATATAAAAAAATATTTGAGTACTACTCATTGTACGGAAAATATTGCATTGCGAACCCCTGAGGATATTGATGTGCCAATTAATGAATTTTCTGAAGACCTTAAACCGGCCGTACCACATGCTACCACTAGCCATACAAGATTCAGAAATTCGAGCAATAGAACCAGACGTTGTTCAATTTTAGACGAGTTTACTTTATTTGTAACATTTTTCACATCTTGGAAACTAACTCTCGAAAGCACAGGCGGTCTAAAAGCATATGACGGTAATTGAGATGCAACATTTGGTGTATAATTAGTAATAAAATCGTTTTTTAAATGATTAACATACACCATCCAATTTTCAGAATCGTTTCTTGCACAGTCTCCAGTTGAATTTCACAAAAGTGGTCTTTTCAAGCCTTTTGTCACTTTCGATAGAGAATAGTCGGACTGAGGAGTACCATCAAGACTTTCCAGCTAATTTTTAAGGGGAGCTATTGTCTGGATTTCAAGCAGATTTCTTCGTTACAATTAATGCATTCCCGTAGTCCAATTTTAAGCTGGGGATACCTGCGACATTGTGGTGTGAATAAAATGGTAGCTAAAGCTTATGCTGGAAATTTTGAAGTTTTAACTAGCTTTGAGGTAAATAAAAAATTCAGCTAAAGCTAGTACTTTATACTTACTAGCATAATCTAGTTTTCCCAGTGTTGACTTAAAAAAGGTGTGGTTAAAAAGTAGTCGATGCTTGAAAATACTAGTTTATGCTTCTATTTTTTTAAGCACGTGGTCGAGGTGCTTAAAATTTATTTAAAAAAAAGGAGTGTTTATTAATCATGCCAGCTTTTATGAACATTCGCCAAAGGTAGGAATACCGCATGAGGACACATTCCCATCCACCAGATTATTTCAATTTATAAAGGTTTCAAGAAGAAAATGTAAAATGGTTAGGAACCATTTTTTGGAAGAAATTATGAAAAGAGAGGAGCATTGCTGTCTCAAATTAAAAGAATGTGAATTTGGAACAAATCTAGTTTATCAACGTAGCTCCAAATAAAATAAAAAGCACTTAGGTTATCACCCTAGAAGTGGAAAATAATAAAAAAATGTTAAATGGCGATTTTGGGGAAACATTTAGTTTCCGAGAAGAAGTTTTCATACATGTAAAACTTTTGTCACCCATCGTCAATGCCTTTAATAACGTTGCCACTATGTTTTTTAATGATTTGCCGATAAAAACTCTTATCAGAATTTCACGTTTAAAAGAGTATGGGTAAAATAAATGTTGCATTGTTAATTTTTTTTTTTTTTTTTTTTTTTGTAATTCAATTATTTATTGTATCTTCTAAAAGAACTAAAAATAAGTATGCAAATCTTAAAAATAAAAATTCATTAATTAATATAGAAAAAAAAAAATTTATTAATATTGAAGAATTTTATTTACTTAGGTCCAGCCAATGCCAGACGAAAAGTTGTTTCTTGCGTGTATTTTGTTGGTAAATCACCTTTCCAACGCTCTGATGGTTGCAAGGGTGTCCATCCTTCTCAGTCGAGTGTGGCCACCAAAATTAAGGATGCTACGTGCGAGAGGATTCGGGTGAGACTCCAGTCTGTTAACGTACCTTATCGCGTGTTTTGAAAATTCATCTTTCACTAAGGGTACACCTAGATCTTTGTGAATTCGAGAGTTTTTAACATACCATGGAGCTGCAGTAATTATACGGAGAATTCTATTCTGGCGCTTTTGATAGAATTTCTGCCAGTGAGCCAATTTAGTTGCACCGCTTTTAATTTCATCTGGGTGACTTTAGCGTCACTGTGAGACTTCCACGTGAGCCTACGGTCGAGATATTTGACTTCACTGTGCTGCGGAACAATGTAGTTGTTGATTTTAATAGCCGAACAAGTTTTTCTGCGTAGAGTGAATGTAACATGGGTACATTTTTGTTCATTTACTTTGATTTTCCAAAGTTTCAGCCATTTCTCCAATATAAGAATATGTTCTTGCAAATTTTGTGATGCTAATTTATAGTCTTCATGGACACTGATGAGTGCTGTATCATCTGCAAATGTTGAAGTGTGAATTTTGCAGATCATTGGCATGTCTGAAGCATAAATCAAATATAAAGTTGGGCCCAATATGCTACCCTGGGGAACTCCAGCTTCGATTGGCTGAGCCGAGCTTTTGAAATCACCTTCCTTAACGACGAATTTCCGGTCATATAAGTAGCTCTCTAACAGCTTGTGCGTGTTTGCAGGCAAGTTTAATTTTATTTTATGAGTTAAGCCTTTGTGGCACACTTTGTCAAAAGCTTTGGAAACGTCAATGAATAGAGCTGAGCAATATTTTTTATCTTCGAATGCGTTTCTGATAACATTCACCAGCCTGTGTGTCTGCTATATGGTGCTATGCTTAGCCCTAAAACCGAATTGATGGTTAGGAATACATCCTACTTCATTCAAGATTGGGGTCAACCTCGTCATTAGCAATTTCTCGAACAGTTTTGAAATTGTTGGCAATAGACTTATCGGCCTGTATGACTCAATTTTTGTTTGGGTATCATGGTAATGACCGACAACTTCCACTCAGTAGGAAAATACTCGAGACGTAAAATAGCATTAAAAATAAAAAGAACGATTCTTTTAGCTACTCGTGGTAACTGCACAAGCATTTTGTTGGTAATTTTATCAATACCTGGAGCTTTTCTGGGGTTTAAGTTACTAATAGCATTGTCGACATCTTGAAAACGAAGTCTAAAAGGTACGGGAGGTCTAACTGCATATGTCGGCATATCAGCTTCATCATTCAGTCCGTCAATGGCAAACACGTTTCTCAAGTGGTTAGCGTACAGCATTCCCTTTTCGGAGTCACTTCTTGCCCAGTCCCCAGTTGGAGTACGCAAGGGTGGCTTAGATCTAATGGGTCTCTTTAACCCTCTTGCTGCTTTCCACAAAGAATAATCGGATTGAGGACTACCATCGAGCCTTTCCAAATAGGTTGTGAGGGAAGCCACTCTTTGGACTTCAAGCAAATTTCTTAGTTGACAGCTTAGCTTTAAACTGGGGAGACCTGCGAAGGTGCCATTCTGATTCTTCTTTTTTCTGAAAAAAGGTGTTCGATTTCAGAAAAACAAGTTCTGCTATTCATATTTCTAAAATTTGTAGTAGTAGCATGCTGCATGGCTTTTATAATATTTTGGGAAAAATCATTAATTGACTCATCAATATCCTCTGGAGTTCTCAAAGATATATTTTCTGTACAATGAGTACTTAAATATTTTTTATATTTTAGCCAATTTACTCTAGACTGGAATACACCTATGTTGTTAAATGGGGATCCAATTACCTGGGGGAAACATATAGAGACAATAGTAGGTGAGTGATCGGAGGACAAATCCAATAAAGGCTCCACATGCATCCAATCTAAGGGGATGTTTTTAACGATTCCAAAAACAATATCATCTGGGATCTTTCGCTGGTCAGATGGCCAATAAGTGGGACAGCCGCTGGACAAAAAGCACACGATCTTTCGGGGAGATTAAGCTTGAGCCCCAAAATGTGTGTTTAGCATTATAGTCACCAGCAGCTATAAATCGGGATCCAAGAGAAGTAAACAAATTTGAGTAATGGTTTTCTGTAACTGAAGGCCGAGGCGGGGAATAAATTGATGAAATTACCAATTTACTGTGAATGTGTTCAATACAAATATTTGTTGCTTGAAAATATTCTTTTTAATTAGAATAGCCGAACCTCCACAAGATCTTCCACGTGGTTCTTTATTGTAATATAGTATATAGCCATTTATCTTGAAATAACTTCTTGACGTCAGGTGAGTTTCAGCAATCAACATAACATCGATTTGCCTTTCCCTCAGGAAGTGTTCAAGTTCATTTTTATGTTGGCGTATGCCGTTTGCGTTCCAGAAACATATTTTTAAATAAATAATTTTTTTAAAATAGCCTGTAAAATAGTTGATTGCATTTTTAGCATTTCCTGCATCATGGTGGTCATAGAAGCCGTAAAAGTGTTTAATGATTGAACCAATGTGGCTTCAAGGTTGCTAAGGTTGCTTGAGACTTGGACTTCTGATTCGCGTTTGGTATATTAGTCTTAACCACATTGGCATAAGAAACTTGGTTAGAGCTTGGAACATTTATATGGTACCTTCCGGTGTAGAAGGTATTTAACATTATATATTGGATGAACCTCATTCTTATTTAAGGTGACATCTCCAGCTTCTAATTCCACCCTAAACTGAGGTATCTTTTCTCGGTTTCTGATGTTAAAAACATTCTTAATTTTAAACCCTTTCTCCTCCAAACCAGTTTTAACGTCATTAGGATCTACGCCAGAATCAATGCCTTTAACAACAACTTGAAGGCCTTTCGCACTTTTAAGCTGATAGGTGTAAAAAGTTCTATTTTCTTTCTCCAAGTCGTCCGTCAATTTGCGGTAATCATTTTCATGAATTACCTGCATTTTTGTTTCTTTAATATTTCCATGCTGCACAGATGTTACGCTAAAGGTATTTTCACCTATTACGGTAATAAGTAGTTCCTTAGATGTAGACTCTCTCAAATAAATTGGAGGAGGTTTAAACGATTTTTTTGAACATGTTCGCTCATCCGTTTGGAGAATAGCAAATCTATTATTATCAGAAGGCTTACCGGGGTCCTCATCTTTAGATATTTTAGACTTTGATGATAATTGGGCAGATTTAGGGCTTCGTTGCCGTTTCACAACGGTGATGTATTTACCCATGCCTACTTGGGGTTTCGGCTTATTGGCGCTAGTTGAACTAGAAGATGTTTTTTCTTCAGATGTTGCAAATATATTTGACGAAGGCGAACGCGTGCGGTTTCTTTCTCTTGTAGAAAGAAGATTTTCTAACGATTTTTTAAATGAAAACAATTTTTATAAACAAAAATATATCGTCAACTGAAACTTATGAAATTTACTTTGCAATATATATATTTATTCGACCTATTGTTGAATTTTAAGTTGTGCTATTGTTTAGTGGGCTTTTTATTTTTTTATGAATCTAAATCAAGAAAAGCAATTAATAGCATTATATTCGACCTGATCGAATCTTAAATAAATTCCAAATATACATGCAGTACATAAAAACAAATTTTTGCTGTAAAAACTAAAAAATTTTAGGGTTATAAATGTAATTTTATGACACTCTAGATTCAACTTCAAGACTTTGGAGCCTCTCTTACACAAAAAAGAACTTTAACAAATATACTGTTTTTTTTAGAGGTTGGGTTAGTTCTTCTTAGGGGAACTTTTTTCGACCTGGTCGGACTTAATCCATTTTCTTGACTTGTGCTATTCTCTTCGTTTGGACTGTGTCGTGTTTTCCACAGGCAGACAGACGGACGGTCGGGAGGACATAGCTAGACTGTCTTAGATTTCATCACTGATCAATAATGTTACGCACGGAACGAAAAAGTGAGTATACCCTGCTATTTTTAGAATGTATAGAAAAATGTATAAAATTTCTTTCACATTATCAATTGCACTTACAATTTTGAAACGAATTAGACACGAAAATTTTTTGCGTTTTACGTGAAGGCAAAAACATATAGTTGTTACTGCAGAAGACAAGACATTCGTACGAATTTGATTTCTGTGACAAAAGCACCTAATTATATTTAAAAATAATACCATCTTGGGCATTATGGTCTGTGTCACCCCGCCCATGCTGTGCATCCTATACTTTGCAAATTTACTTTGCAACTGTATAGTTACTAAATAAATAAATAAAATATTTAAAATAAAATTAGTAATTTTATGTTAAAGTACTACAAGAGCTGGAAAGTAGTCCCGGGCCTAACACATAGATGGTGCTAGTTTTATTCCAGTCAAAAGTTAAAATTTAATGATATTCTAATCATTAGTTTGTGAATTTTTGTGCTAAGAGTGGCGCTACTTTTTTTATTTTCAAAGCAATGGATCAAAAACAATTTCGTGTTTTAATTTTACTCTGCTTCTTAATGGGAAAAATACTGTTAAAGCGAAGCAATGGCTTGAAAAGTGTTATGGGGACTCCACTGCATCAGAAACAATAAAACGTTGGTTTGCTGACTTCAAATGTGATCGTAGAGACACCGATGATGCAGAACACAGTGGACGTGCAAATTAGCCGGTAGCCCCAGAAAACATTAAAAAAGTCCACAAAATATTTTTTGAATGATCAAAAAGTGAAGTTGCATTTGACTATGAAAAATCTCTGTTCAAAATGGGTGCCGGATTCCCTTACTGTTGGCCAAAAACGAGAACGAGGTGATGATTCTAAGCAGTGTTGGGCCAAGTTTAAGCGTGACAAACCGGAATTTTTGCGTCGATATGTGACAATAGATGAATCCATCACTTCACTGCGGAATAAAAACGATCATCATATGAGTGGACAGCAACTGGTGAACCTCATCCAAAGCGCCCGAAAAAACAACAAAGGACAGGTTACGGACTCGGGATGTGCGTGGTGTAATATTTATCGACTATCTTGAGATATGAAATACCAATATCTCTCATTGACCGCTTAAAGTGAGTATAGACGGGGCAACCCTTGTAATTAGCAGTATGGTTACCTCCAAAGTTAATACATTTTTTAACATTCGAGTCAGTCTTTGACTTCTTGCATTGTGATATATCGTGAAGTTGCCACATACAACTCAAACTGCGGGCAATTTAGAATACGCCTTAGTGTGGCCAAATTCTTGGCAGTTTAGGCTTTACCTTTACGGTAACCCTACGATGCAAAAGAAATTTGAGGGTATACATATATTGGATGTACTTCATTCTTCTTTAGGACAATATCCACTGCTTCCAGTTCAACCCTGAAAAAGGGTTAAGCGATCTTTTCACGGTTCCTACGGTTCACTACGTTTTTAATCTTAAATTCTTTATCTTACTACTTACCTTTAGCGCTTTTAAGCTGATAAGTGTAAAAAGATATTTTATTCTTCCCCAGAATGTCAGACAATTAACTGATATAACGTTGAAAGTGTCGTTACCGATTGCCATAATAAGTTGCTTTACCAGCTCTCTGAAATATATTGGTGGCTGTTTAAATATTTTCTTGGATGTTGTTGGCTCATCTGTTTGAAGTGTAGCAAATCTATTACTATCCGTTGCCGAAGTTCTATTATCATCTTTATATATTTTTGACTGACATGATATTTGAGCTGATTTGGGGCTTCGCTGCCGTTTAACAACGGTTACATACCTGCCCATGCCTGCTTTTGTTTTCGGTTTGTCTGCAGAAATGAAACTGAAAGAATTCTTGTCTTCTGCTGTAACAAACGTGTGGCGAACACGAACGGGGGCGGTTCCTATCACCTAGAGACAGAAGATTGTCCAAAGATGTTTTTAAAGATTCCTCCTCAGAAATCCAAAAGTTTTTGCTAGTGAAGCTAAGCTCTTTCTCAGAATTATATCTACTAGGTACACTCATGCAGTTTTTTTTTGCTCTTTTTAGTTTATTTGGACTTGAAAAATATAGAAAAAATGTCGCAAAGTTTTTCTTTTATATAAATTCACTCTTTCCACTTACTCCATTTTTCAGCTTACTGCAGTTTTAATTTATAACACTCCGATCAAAAACAAACACGTCCGTTCACTATCGAAGCTCGACTCCAAATCCGACGTTTTTTTCTCTCGAAATTCTAGGCTTTATTGTAAAAAACTGGTTGTACGTTTACGATTCAAAGTATTGTCAATCTTTGGCCACTACCTTTTCCCATCGTTCGGCCAACGTACGAATCCCACCTTGAAAAAACTGGTAATCTTATGAAGCGATCCACGTATCGATTCAATATTTTACCTCTTCACGCGACCCAAAGTACTGGTCAGCAAAGAAGCCTGTCATTGATCGAAACAAGTGATAGGCCGAGCGAGCAATGTCTGGAGAATACGGCGGGTGGGGTACGACTTCACATTTCAAAGTTTCCAAGTATGTCTTGACCACTTTTACTTCATTATGTCTCTCGTTGTATTGCAGCCGTTTGCTTTTAAAATCTTGGCTTAATCGCATTATTTGCGTTCGATAACGACCGCCTGTGATTGTTTCAGTCAGTTTTAACAATTCATAATACACTACTCCGAGCGGGTCCTACCAAATACTAAGCATGATCCTGGAACCGTGAATATTCTATTTGTCCATCGGTATCCCAATGGTTTTCTGGGCTTATTGTAATGAGACCGTTTTTCGTCCCCAGTCCGAATGCGATGTCAAAATCACAAGCGAACAAATGCCGTTTAACATCTCTCGGCTTCAACTAATATGGCACCTAATTTTCTTGTTTCTGACTCATTTCCATGACTTTCAGGCGTTTTGAAAAGGCTTGCTGCGCCACTCCTAATAATCGTGCTAATCCTTGTTGCGTTTGACACGAGTCCTAACCAAATAATGCCTCCAATTCTGCATCTTCGAAAACGAAAATCACAGTTCTTGAAGTATTGAAACCACTCTCGGCAAGTTCTTTCACCAATAGCGGCCTCACTGTATGTATTTGAGAGCATTCGATGAGCCTCGGCTGCAGATTTCCTCATATTAAAACAGAAAATTAAAACCTCTCACAAATGACGAGATTTTAGTTCGTAAGTTCTGCTTTCTGATGCAGACACAAATAGACTAATATTTCGATGCCGTTATGTTTATTGTATAACATCTACGATCTATTTATTTCGACTAGCATTTACCGCTACAGCCAACCATTGTAAATCAGCCGAAGCAAAAAATAATGTTATTTATAAAGAGTATAATATTTTTATATTAAAGACATAAATATAAAATAGACTCTTTTACAACAAAGTAAACACGAGCTGTAAAAAACTAAAAGGGGAGTAAATTTTTTAAAATGTAATATTTCTTCTTTATATAATATAGGGTGTATCAGAACTAACGCAAATGTGAAATTGCCGCTATTTATTTGTTCAGCGTGCGAAGCCTTACAGACAGTTTACCAATCTCGACAGCCTGCTTGCGTTCGCAATCTAATCGAAAGACAATTGATTTGGGTTCGTCTAACTTTTTTCTATGCGAACGATGTGTCAAAACTCAATCAAAATACATAAGCATATGCGAACGAATAGTAGTGAGATAGACAAACCCAAATTGATTCGAATGTGAGTGACTGGCTTTCTTTCGCATTCATTTTCTTTCGAAATTGGTAAACTGGCTGTTAGAAAAAATACGACAGCTGATAATTTAGTGTTAGTGAAAATGGTAAAAATCAGTACTGAACAATAGTTGTGTTCATTTACTAAAAACTTTTACAAATTTGTAATAATTGTTACTAGAAAGCGTTCATTAACCCAAAAAATTTGCAAGGAAAGAACGTCAAAAAAGCGTAAAAAATTGAGAGCCATAAAAATTCTTGCAAGTTATTACAAGTAAAGTTTTTACTTGCAATAATTATTCAAACAGCTGTTTGGCTCTTGTGTTTACAAAACAGTATTTCTAAATTAAGTTAAAAATTCAAACATTTTGGAAAATTTAAGAAATTGTAATTGTATGTAAACTTTTAAGCCGATTAAAAGTATTAAAAAGATTACAAATGTATTTTTGTAATCTTTTTAATAAAATAAGAAGTCTAAGGGAAATAAACTAAGCACCACAGTATCTGGCACATCAGTGGCAAAGGATGTTCCGGCAAATTTACTTGCTTGAATGTGTTTAAAGCTTCTAGGGAAGCAACTAAATTCACACTTGGATCCTTCCATTTATAATTATATTAACTTTTATCTAATTTTAACCTCTAAAATATATTTTTTTTTTTGTTTCTTTATTTTTTACAAACCAGATGTTATTTTTAGTATTGTAAATATTACTACTCGGTACTTTACACTTTGAAATTAATTTGAAAAAATAAAAATGCTATGTTTAGGCAGGCAGTTATAACGTATAAATACACGTTTCAATTCAATTGTGAATTGAGTCTTTCAATTGAATTGGTTCTTGGCAACACACTTCATAAACTGAATTGATAGATTTTCATCCAACTATCAGATTCAATGAAATTAAAGACAATTTTAAAATTATTTAACATTTTCTTTACAAAAAATTACAAATATAAATTTGGACAATAATTTATTGAAGTTTTGTCGAACTTTATAATTTTTTAATTAAATTTTTGGTTTGTACATTTGCAGAACGGGTTATAGTTCAAGTTTTTTCCTTTCTTAAGTTTTTTGGACAACTGATCAGGAGACTCGAACATACAAAGCACAATCGAATTGAGAGACTTACTAGCCAACTTGAAAAAAAATCAAAATGGTTTGATTTTTCTTCAACCAACTCGACAACTTCCAAACGAATCAATTTAAACGTCTTGATTTGTACAACAACCGATTCAGTAGCCAATTAAGTTTATCGCAAAGGGAACGATCTTCAGAACCCAAGTGAGCTGGAGAGTCCAGGTACTTTTTTGAGAATCCAGTGGCCTGCCTAACCAATTGAGTTGAAACGTGTATGGGGTAAGCGCCCCTAATTAAAAATAGATATTTTATTCAAAAGTATCTAATCAATCACCCCTGTATTTAGCGTATTTCGACTACGTCTAGTACTAGATTAAATAAAATTGTAAAACTTTTCTTTATTCTGTTACAAGCCGTACTCAAAAAACGCCAGCCATGACAATGCTGAATATAAATGACCACAACCACGCCCTTTTTATAACAAACATTACAAATTGGTTATCTCATCGATTTATTCGCCGCCTCGATTTTCAGTGACGGAGTCACAATATTCAAGTTTTTTCACCTCATTAGGACCTCGTTTTATAGCAGCTGGAGATTACAACGCAAAACACACTTTTTGGGGCTCACGTTTAATCACCCCGAAGGGTCGAGTGCTTTTTGATACAATTTTTAAAATGGGCTTAGACGTAATATTAAGCGGGCATCCCACTTACTGGCCGACTGACCGACGAAAGATTCCTGATGTGATTGATTTTGGAGTGGTAAAGGGGTTCCCTGTGGAATGGATGCAAGCTGAGCCTTCGTTAGACTTGTCATCGGATCATTCACCTACTATTATTTCAGTGCGTTTTCCCCAGGAGACTTGGTCTCCGATTAACAATTTGCATAGGACTGTCACCCGAATGAATTGGCTAAAATATAAAAAATTTTTGAGCACCCATTGCACTGAGAATATTGTTTTAAGAACACCTGAAGATATTAATGCGTCACTAAGCAACTTTAGCGAAAACCTTAAACAAGCCGCTGAACTTGCTTCTAGAGTTTATTTAACACGCAGAAACCTTAAAAATAGAACATATTCTTCAGAAATCGAGCAACTTGTGTTAGAAAAAAGAAGAGTTCGACGAGAGTGGCAACTTCGCAGGTCTCCGCAGCTAAAAACAAGGCTACGTGAGTGCACAAATCAACTAAGAAGTTTGCTTGGAAACCAAAAAACGGCTTCTCTACAAACGTATTTAGAAAGTCTGGATGGTACTCCTCAGTCCGACTATTCTTTATGGCGGGCGACTAAGGGTTTAAAAAGGCCAGTTAGAGGTAAGCCGCCCTTGCGAGAACCGTCTGGTGACTGGGCTAGAGATGACTCGGAAAAGGGTAATTTATTTGTTAACCATTTGAAAAACGTTTTTACCACAAATAGGTCTGACAATGCAAATGAGTTGCCACCTATTGTTAGTAGACCCCCTGTGCCTTTAAGATTCAATTTCCAAGAAATTGAAAATGCTATTGGCAATCTAAACCTTAAAAAAGCTCCAGGTATGGATAAAATCAGCAACAAAATGCCTAGTGTAGCTAAAAGAATTGTTCTTTTTATTTTTAATGCTATTTTACGACTTGAGTATTACCCTGCAGAGTGGAAGGTGTCCATGATAACAATGGTTCCTAAGCCAGGGAAGGATCACACGAAAGTAGAATCATACCGTCCAATAAGTCTACTGTCAACAATATCAAAACTTTTCGAAAAATTGCTAAAGGCGAAGTTGGATCCAATGCTTCATAAGGTTGAATGTATTCCTGATCACCAATTTGGTTTTAGAGCGAAACATGGCACCATTGAGCAAACACACAGGTTAGTTAACGTCATAAGAAAGGCATTTGAAGTTAAAAAATATTGCTCTGCCTTATTCATCGACGTCTCACAGGCTTTTGATAAAGTGTGGCACGATGGCTTAATGCATAAAATAAAGTTTAACTTACCTTACAAACATACATAACCTTTTGGAAAGCTATTTATATTGTCGCCAATTTATAGTAAAAGAAGGCGATTTCATAAGCCCCGCTCAGTCTATTGAAGCAGGAGTTCCCCAAGGCAGCATATTAGGGCCTATCTTATATTTGATCTACGCATCTGACACGCCAACAAGCACCAACGTTCACACTTCAACATTTGCAGATGATACAGCATTCCTTAGCATACATAGTAACCACCAGCAAGCATCAATAAACTTACAGGAACATATCGACAAACTAGAGAAATGGCTCAAGCTTTGGAAAATCAAAGTTAATGAACAAAAGTGTGCCCATGTTACATTCGCACTGCGTCTAGGAACATGCTCACCCATTACTATTAACAAAGTAAACATAAAGTAATACCTCAACACAGTGAAGTCAAATACCTCGGTATTCATCTTGACCGTAGACTAACATGAAAGTCGCATATCGAGGCAAAAGTAACGCAGATGAAATTGAAAGCAGTGCAAATTAACTGGCTACTAGGCAGAAATTCGACCTTGAAGCTTGATTGTAAACTTTTGCTGTACAACTCGATTCTAAAGCCAATATGGTGCTATGGGATTCAATTATGGGGCACAGCCTCGGCATCCAACATTGAAAAAATTCAAAGAAGTCAAAATAGAATTCTCCGTAGAATTACAGATGCTCCATGGTACGTTAAAAACTCACGAATCCACGCAGATCTGAACGTACCTTTTGTGAAATCTGAATTTGTGAAGTACGCGACAAGGTATATTAACAAACTTGAATTCCATCCAAATCCTCTTGCAGCTAATATTCTTAATTTTGGTGGTCATACCCGGCTGAGAAGGAGGGATACTTTGGCTACCATTAGAGCTCTAAACAGATGACTGAATTCTGAAATAATATTCGCATAAAAATAAATTTTCGTCCAGCACTGGCAGGACTTTAATCATAATTTTTTTTTTTTTAGTATTAAGATTTGAATACTTATTGTCATTACATTTTTTTTATGTAGATTCAATAAATAAAATAATGAAGTTAAAAAAAAAAAATGTATAATTTGTCCAAAAAATATAAGAGTAGTTATTAAGTACTCATATATACCTATACATAACAACACTACTCTAACTTGTAAATTTTAGCTAGAAAAGTGTCCATTTACTTTTTCACATTTTTGAGAGTAATTTTGCAAAATTTCTTGTTACTGTCTCGTTACTAGTTTTTACTAGTAAAGTAGATGAACACACCTAATATTTAAAAAATAATGAATAAGAAATGAATGATGATGTCTGGACCAAATCATCCTATGCGATTAGACACATGTTTACCTTGTTGACTTTGTTAATCGCTAAAATTGTCGGTTTCGGCTTGTGGCATATTATACCATACTTTTTTTGTTGCTGAAAATGAAGCTGGTCATGCAGTTACAGAAGTTCGATATCGCGATATGATAACACAGTTTTTTTCTGTTAACCAAACAGACCGTCATGCCGTTAACATGTCATTTCCAGATCATGTACTCTTTCGTTTCGTTGATCAGACCGTTAGATTTCTTTTTGTTGGGTTAATTAAAATCATAGATCTGTATCAACAAGCCCTGCGTTGAAAAGAAGCGATTCAGTGCTGCATCAATGAAATTCAGCCACATTTATGCAAAATTGTTATGGAAAATTTCGACATACAAGCGCGTAGAGGTCATTTCGCTCCTTTATTGCAACATAGTTATATATTAAAAACTGAGCTTTTCGAGTTAACAATGCAGCATTGTTAACAGTACTACCAAAAAATTTTTTAAATTACTTTTAAACTGTTTCCTTTTGGAGATATTTTCTAAAAAAATTTTCTCAGATAAAAATTTAACATGTGTTTTTCTCGAAACAAGCTTTTTTCTAGTTATGACTATGTTGCAATAAAGAAGCGATTTGTCTTATACGTTATTTCATGAAAAAAAGTTCGTCGCACAACGACTAAGAAACTATTCGCACACAAAATTGTAAAAAGCACCGAAAATGGTGAGAAACGCTCCAAGTTGACAGCCCTGCTGATATTTAGTGTAAGATTACTCAAAGCAATTTAATTGCGCAAACTTTCAATTTTCTGATCCATAATTCATTGTAAAATCACACAGGGCAGTTTTAATTTTCTTTTGCACTTGCTTTTATGTTCACAAATGAAATTTCAGCAATTTTTATGTTTTCTTTAACTTTTATTTTCCTGATAAAAAAATAACTGTTATTTTCAATTTTTTCAAAAAGTATTTATTTATTCATCAATAACTATCCCGTCTCCTTCAAAGAAACCCCCCTCAGATATAGTATACTTAAGCGTTTTTTCCAATTATAGAAACACTTCTGAAATGGCTCTTTTTGGAATTGCTAACATCTCCTGTTTCGATTTTTCTTTTATCTTCTCAATCGTATCAAAACGCTTTCCTTTTCTCAGTTTTAGGAAAAGGAAAAAGTCGGCGGGGCCAAGTTTGGTGAATACTGTGGCTAAGGCATGATAACGGTTTTGTTTTTGGCCAAAAACCAACGCACAAGCATCGATGTGTGAGCTGGTGCGTTATCATGGTGCAACATCCCTAATTGTTTTTGCACAATTCTGTGCGTTTCTGAAGATTTGCTTCGCGCTTAACTTCAAGGTAGTATTCCTTATTGGCCATATGTGTCAAGAATGATGCACCACGCCATTGCAGTCGAAGAAAACAGAGAGCAAAATCTTCACATTTTACCGAACTTGACGTGCTTTCTTCGGTCTTGGCTCTTCTGGACGCTTCCATTAGGATGATTGGGTTTTGGATTCAATGTCATAGCCATACATACACCTATGTTTCATCACCAGCTATGAACTTTTTGGGGAAATCTGGATCATCGTCGGCGATGTTCTACAGTTCCTGAGCTATGCCCATGCGATGTTGCTTTTGCACAAAATTTGGTAAATTTAGTAAAAAATCAAACAGACTCTGTCAAAAACAAACTGACAATCCGAAATGGCTGATATTGCTAACATATAACAGACATGTGTACCAACATAGCAGAAAAAAATGCGAAAATCGGACATACGTAGCTCATAAAATTTGAAAATAACGGTTATTTTTTAATCAGACCATCTAAATATATATTTGGGGATGTAAAGTTCTATAAATAAAACAATAATTAAATATACACACTTCTAGTTACAGCTCTTAGTACTAAAACATTTTTAGATATTTGTTTACAATATTTAACATTTCAACCGTTATCGAAGAGTAGAAAATTGACGAGCACCGGCAATTGTTATACCTTCTTAATTCCTTCCTCCGATGCTTCCCACAAAGTTAAGAATTGCTCTGTGTGATCTAATATTATAGAGAGAAACATTTGTTGATCAAAGATAAAAAAAAAAAACAATTGCGAGTAGAGCACTTACCGATATTGCTTTACTCGCACCACAAAAAGCCATACATGAGTAAACACCTGGTTAACTGAGTTGTGGTAAGTTACTAGCCGTGTTGTGTAAATAAATGAATGAATGACAGAGTAAAAAAACAAAAACAAAAAAACACGATTTCATTTTGGAACCAACAGAACTGAACTCAACTGAAAAAATAAGTAAAAAAGAAACTGAAAAACAAAAAGGTAGATACAAAGGAGAAATACCTAATACGAAAATCATTAAATTCAGTTGCTTGTGCAGGTTTTCAAACACACGGGAAACCACTAATCAGTTGCTGTTTTACCATCAAACGGAGAGCGCGGCTTAACGGATAACGATCGGATAAAAGAATTTGGTATAAAATTAAATTTGAATACTTCAAAAAAAAAAAAAAAAACATACATACGAACATATGTGCACACATATTTAATTTTGGTAAAAGCCGTTTTAGGCTTTTCAGAAAAGATAAAATAAAATTAAGTTTTACTATTCCAACAAATAAATCTTAAACCACGTACAATTAAAATTAATCTGGATTTTTGTTTATAGTTATTATATTCAAGTGTTTTTAGTTTTATATACATACATATATTTTTTTAAATAAAGTGTAACAACGAAGAAGATAAAAAGTGCAATAAACAAATAAGTTTATATGTAGGTATTAATAATAAATAACTATTAAAACGAATCAGACATTTTGTTGTGGTAGAGTGAAAACCATTCAAAATAAAATTCGGGAAAATCTACGAAAGTTTTGACTATTTGTTATTTGTTCTTTAAAATATTTACAATTTGCTGGAAATTGTACAAAATCTGGAAATGTTGAATTTTTTATTTTAATAAATAAAAAACCTGCTTTTGTAAACGTAAGTTAAACAAAAAAAAAAAAAAAAAACGTTTATAACAAAACTAGTGGTGAGTAAATTACAAAAACTTTTTAAATGGGTACGACAAGTATCAGCTGAACTGGTAGATAATCAGACCGAACACAGAAAAAATACTTCTCTGCCATAAAAATATACACAATTCCCTTAAAAAAATACAAAATTATTGTTGACAAGCATTGTTTACCATTTACCTGTTGCATGCAACAAGTGTATGGAGTATCCAAACTAAGCAAGCATACTCGTAATTGCAATTTACAGAATGCGTTAGTTTATGAGAGAGCATGTGCAAGGTTTAATCTGGTACGATCTCTTGCATTCGACAAAAGAATTCTAACTACATACTTTGACACTCCGAAAAAATTTACTAAAGAAGTAAAAAAGAATTTAAAAAATTCTTATTCGCAAGAAGATAATATTTTCCACCACTTTTCAATTTTCGTTTCGGTGACGATATTCGCATGTACACACAAACATGTACTGACTATTAACACATTTCTTAAGTTTCGCACCAACAACATTTACATACCTTGATACATACATATGTATATGTATGTAAGTATGTGCAGCTTGATATCAATTTATCTCTCTTTTCAGTGATTAATCCAAAGCAAATGATTTTAAATGGATCAAAGACTACTTAACGATAAAAAGAGAAAAGAAAATTGTAATGTAAATGATAATCGCTGAAAAATATCCACAAAATTTATGTCTTCAAAAAAAGTTTCGTTTGTGCTACGAAGTGAAAACAATTTACAGTTAAAACGAAAGAAACAGCAATAAAAATCGCGTTAAGACAACAGAGAACAAAACAATGATGACATGAAAAAAGAAACACTCACCCGTTTGTATAAGATACTTACTAATAAATATTTTCAGATATCAGTGGTTTGTGCGACTTTGCGCTCTTCTTGGTCCTCTTTTTTTTTCTTGTCATTAGTAGGTTTTTGTTTAACATTTGGTTGGTAACTTCATTATTATTCATAATAATTACCATTATTGTTGCCAGATGAGTTAAATTCACGATTGTCTTTGCATCTCATATCTATAAATATTTTTATTTGAATTTTAGGGCTCGTTTCCTGATCGCGAACGTTAGTGAGCGATCACAAGCATTTAAAATGGCAATGATGCAGACTTAGAGCACGGAAATAATTTTTTAATGATGAGTTTTTTGCTACATTTTCTTGGAATATTTTGCACTTGTGCTTAAAAGTGGACTAAAGCGCTGGCAAATGTTAAGGATTGAGATGATGGAACAAACGAGCTCTAAATATCCATGCCAAAAATTGTTTACTGCACTGATCCGTCATACATCGACCGACTTTAAGAATTCTTGTCAATATATTTTGGCCTAAAAAAGTTTGCGGGCAAAATGCTCGTCCATAAAATTTGCTGTCATTCAACCAATATTTAAACCTTCTTTCTATTCGGATAGCTCTTCCACGTAACTGCAACATTTTTTTTTGTTTTGGCTTTTTTGTCAACACTATAGCAGTGAAATATTGAATCGGGCATTAATTACACTTGCATTTCTGGAAGCGGTATCAAAGCACTTCTTTAATGCAAATGAATTTGGTTCATTTTAGTTCTTTTCCATATGGGTTGGGCACTGCTTCTTTGTATCGAAGGTGGCTTCTTTTTTATAAGACATAAATATATATGTATATTTGAAACAGTATCGGCATTGGTGCGGCTCGAAAACTTGAAGAGATTATGCTGTTTTACAAAAATCTTATTTGTTTTTTTTTTTTTTTTGTAATTCTCATTATATTTTGAAGGTAAATTATATTACGTTGAATGTTCATATTTTTTCCAAGGTTATTTGCTTACCGATGGTTAGGTTAGTATCTAACAGCTAGCAAACACAGAAAAAACGGCTATATTTTTTATTGGCATGTACCTCTTTAGGGCATAAAGATAAATAATACTGAACCTAGTTGTTAAAACTTAACATATGCACATATTAAAAAGTTTTGATCCAAAAGTTTATAATTCTAAATTATATTTATGGTTAAAGTATTTATTATTTCTATTATAGTTGATCTACCTGTGAGTTGTTCAAAATTAACGTTAAATCCATTTACATTACATTTTAGATACTATTTAAGCAGTATTTAAGCAACTGTGATTTAGTTCTACATTTCTATAATAAAGGGTGGTTAAATTTTTATTTTGAATAAAACGCAAATTATTTACTAATTACGAGTATTGTCATTTCTTTTTATTATGGTAATATTGGTATGGTTCAACTATGTATGGAACAAAATATCGGCCAAATGGCGGCACACCACCATGCAATGGTCAAAATAGTTCAGGTTTTATACGTTAATGTGTTGGATTATCTCATCCTTTAGTTCTTGAATTGTTGCAAGCTTACAGCTTTTCTTCCAAGTACCGCCGAAGAAAGAAGTACAGCAGTGCCAAATCACATGATCTTGGCAGCCAATGAACGTCACCACCACATAATATAACACAACCGTTGAATTTGCCACGCAAAAGAGCTATTGTATCGTTAGCTGTGTGGCAAGTGGCATCGTCCTGTTGTAACTACAAATCGTCTACATCCATATCTTCTAATTCGGGCTATAAAAAGTTCGTTGTCATCTCACGATAGCGAATACAATTCACAGTAACTGCCTGACCGTCCTCATTTTGGTAGAAATATGGCCTGATGATGCCGCCAACCTAAAAACCGCACCAAACAGTCAATCTTTGAGGGTGCATTGGTCTTCCGATAATCACTCTTTGATTATCATTCACCCAAATGCGGCAATTCTGCTTATTGACGAATCCACTGAGGTGAAAATGTGCCTTATTACTGAAGATGATTTTCTTCGAAAATTGATCATCCACTGTTGCCATTTCTTGCGACCATTTCTTGCGACGCTTGGAACGAGCAAGAGGCTTTAGTTCTTGAGTCAACTACACCTTATAAGCATGTAAATGCAAGTATTTATGCATAATGTTTATCAAAGACGGGCATGAGAGGTGTAATTGTTGAACACGACGACGACTTGAGGTGGACGGCTCTTCAGCCACACTATCGCGTACAGCAGAAATATATTCTGCAGAACGAACTATATGAGCATGCACTAATGTGGTCACATCTCTTAGCCGGGTCACATAGCAAGCCGGGTCTACAGACCCGGCTTGCTAAAACTTTTGCACAACTTTTCCGATGTTACACACAGTTGGACGATTAAATTGATTGAAAAAGTCACGAAGCGCACGATATGCATTTTGATTTGTATGCTTATTTTCATAATAAGTCTGAATAAATTTAACGCGTTGCTTGATTGTGTATTTTTCATATGAAATGAAATGCAAAAAAAACATGACGTTTAGAGGCGGTTCACATTCACCATCGGCCCTTAAAATTTAACCACTCGATAGTTCCATTCGGATTCAGAAGCCAGAAGAATTAGCCTGCGCTAATTCAACTGGTATTAATAAAACATTTGTACAGTTTGGCGTTGAAAAACGTAGGCATTGACAGTGTTCTGCCAATCAGTTTTTGTGAAAGGGATTTGAGATCACATATGAACCATTCAGCTAATTGACAAATAAAAATAAATTTCTTTTCTTCCACTCTTTTTCCTTTCCAAGTTCTTAATAAATTAATTGAAAGAATAACTTAATAATTTGTTAATGCATTTTTATGGTACAACTGGTCATTTTGTTTCACAATTTATTTAAATTATGAAAGAATTTAAAATGCACTTTATTACGATTTTTTTTTTGCTTTTTTACATTTACTTTAAACTAATTCATATTGAAAATATATAACAACTATCAATTGTTTGTCTAAACTTGCAAAAAATTATGCAAAAACCTAGAGCAAAGGGCAATAATTATTTATTACGAACTATGACTGCGGCGACTTCTTGTTTATCATGTTATTTACATATCTGCAGTGAAAAATCAATATAATGAAAAATAAATTTTCGTTAAGTCTATGTCCACTTGATATTTTAGGTAAAATAATACTTTTTATTTGATATCAAATCAAATAATCAGTTGGTTAGTTGGTATTTTGTGTTGTCGATTGTAATTAGCAGAACACCATCAAATCACATTTGTGATTTTAAATATAAGCTGATTTGAAATCTTTTGATCTGCGTTTATACTACTTACATTTTACTATAACACAAAATGAAGGAACATCGCTCTCATTGTGGTAATAATTTACCATTTAGAGTTTCATAATTATTAAACACTACTTCAAGTTAAATGTTAATATTTATGTAAACCTTTATCGCAAAACGACAATTATTAGTTTAACAGCCAGTTTACAGAGCTCGACTCGTCAATTAAAAGCGCTAAAACTGTAGCATTATTATTTTTCCGGTTCATAGAAGACGACTATTGATGATTTGTATTAAAAAAACGTAAGAGCTATCAGTTTATTTTGGTTTATATAAGACGATTTTTGTCATTATAAACGTCAAACTTGAATGAATAAAAAAATATAATCGTCATAAGAAAAACATATAAAACGGTACAAAAAATAGTAATTTTTAAACTAAAAAGTAGAAGTTTTAATATAAAAAAGTAAGCAAACTTACATTATTATATGATTGTATGTTTAGTGTGGATTTTGCCCTGGAGGTATAATTTGGCCTTCCTTAACTTTATTTTGTGAGGGACAAACCAGAGTATATTTGCATGAAAATTCCTGGAGACCAATTGCCCGATGTGTGATTCCATAAATAACTTTATACCATATACTTCATGATCCAATAAAAAAAGAACAACTAAAATACTAAAAACTATGTGTTCTATTGCATTCATTTTGAGACATCTGATAGAAGATATTATATTTAACAATAAAAATTAGTTTTAGTAGTGTTTTTGTTACTGTTTCATTTCTATTTACTATATTTTCATATACTATTAGTTTTCTTTATTTATTTGTTGCTACTGATTCTATTGTAGGCTCCTCTTGATCGACTTCTTGGTATATTGTTGTATTGTTCTAGTTCTTTTTAGCGTCGTTGCCAAAAACTATTCTATTCACCTTCAGAGAAACGATAACTCTCGGTATCCTTTCTAAAACTCTCATAATATTATACGCAGCAAATGCTATTTCGAAAAATATCCCAAATATCTTGATCCGATGAGTAAAAAACACCATCAGCAGCTCGTAGGAGTGCTTGTGTCTAAGTTGATTTAAGTATATTTTGTTTTTCGGTGGTATGGTAAACAACACACAGCCGGGATACTCAAATGCCTCACTTAATGATAGTTTTGCGCAGAGTTTCTTAGATATGAAACTACAGTGATGAATGAAGAAGGGAATCTTATTTAGGCAGCATGTAAAAGCGCATAAGCTTCAGCTATCAAATCTCACCTTCAGCTTTTGTAAGTAGCTAATGAAATAGTCTACATTAATCTACGATTGTGATGTTTTTCAATTTTTATGGCTACTTTGTTAACAATATCTCTCCTTGCTGATACAAATTCCGTATAATCCACATCACTTATCAAACTTCAGTATTATTTGATGGAGTTGTAATGATACACATCCAAATATTTCGTTTTGTGATTAAAGCACAGGATATGACGTTTTATTTCAACACTATCGCATTCGCATAGTGCACATTCGAATTTATCATGTTTATCATTTTCGTCGTTCATTATGTTGTACGTATTCGATAACAAGTTTATTCAGATTTTCATTAGATTCAAAACAGTTAAACCTTTCATCACCTTTATTCCTGTTGCGTTGATCCAGACTGCTATCACGATTTGCTAACAATTTTGCTGCTTGCTTTTTTAATGGTTTAAACTTCTTTGATATTTCAATGGGCATCTTAGAAACCCACAATTAAAATTTACAAACAAATTATAAAATTTTCAAATTTTTTGTTTTATTTGTTTATGAACATAAGTATGTAGGCCAGAAAATAGAGGTGTTTTCTTTATCTAAACTAAAATTTTTATATGGAAAAATTCAAACAAATAGTATTTTTTATCATATTGGCAACGATAACATTTCTTAACTGTTTGACATATAGACGAATTAACGTAAGCTAGACGGCTCGACTTAGCCGCGTTATATAAACCTATTTCTTTACGTACTCGCTTACAAATTGGCTCGTCGCAAGTGAGCTTAGTCGTGTTCTATGAACTGGCTGTAAGTATTTTAAAATTTTATACACATTTATTTGCACAATCTTGTGCAAATCGGCTTGCATCATTACATTTGCAAATTAGTGCAGTATATTTTTACTTTACACTAACAGTATACACCCAAATAGGTTTCTTTTGCAATTGCAGAAATATGCAACCTCAAATACACAAGATTGTGAACCGAGCTTATATATTTTCTTAATAAATATGTATTTGAAAGTCTGGTAAATTTAAAATATTTTCTGCCTGACACCCGATATCGTTTCGTAAACGTTCACCATAATTTTTAAAAACCCATTCCGCTGCCGCTTATAAGCTTTATTTTTCCCTGATCTTGTATCATTTGCCTTGTCTACCTCCGATATATCCGTTAGTTGACTATAAGTCACTTATTTATAATATAAAACATTAGCGAACGTTAATGAAACGTCATCGTTTGTTTCAAGACTCAAAATTTTTTTCAATATTATTCACATATTCCGTAAAAGTTGGTTAAAATTTTTTCATGTACAATTTTTCACAAAATCGGCAAATTGAGTTTTTACCGATTTGTGTTCATAAGTATGTACATCATCTGGCAACCATAGTGGTCATCATTATCGTTGTTTTTATTTTCATTAAAATAATAAGTTTTATACTATCTTCTTGTTCGTCTTCTTTTTTGCTGAAAAGAGTTAGTTGCTGCCTTATTGCTTTTTTTTCTTTTACTCTTTTGTTGCTAGAATTCGAGAAAAAAAACTTGTTAAACTGCTGTTTGCTGCCAAACTTGTGAATACATATTTGTTGTTGTGGTCAATTTTAGAAAAAACTTCCACAAGAGCTACAACAACATCAACATAAAAATAGCAACAATAATTTTAAAACACATTATGGATGTCTATGTATGTGGGTTTCTTTTCATTTGTAAATAAAATGCATTTGATTCATGCCGTGTTTACGGTATAAACGAAAGAAAACAGCAGCAACAACTAACTGCAAGGACAACGCAAGTAAACGTGTGGAATTTATCGAAATAAGTTAATTGAACAAACCACTGTTGCATGCAACAAGCAAATGTTTATCCCATAAATGTGCATATGGAGACACATAACATACATATTTGAATGTAGAAGTGTGTGTTTAACGTTTATCTAAATCTCACTTAGCGGAGAGTTGCCAGGGGAATCTATCAATTCAAATGGAAATTGTACAAATTACAAATGGAATCACAAATTTATGTACCCCCTTAACATTCTTGTATACAAATTATCCATTTTTAAGCCGGTATCGGAAATTTTCGTTTTCTGTGTTTTAGTAACGTCCTTTTGCAACCAGAGCTGCTTTTAAGCAAAAAACAAAATTAAGTACGCTTAGGCGTCGTTTTCATTAAAAAATCGGTTTAGGCTATATCTCGGTTATGTATGGACCGATATCGGAGATTCAAATTTTTTTGTATTTTAGTAACCTCCTTTCATAACCAGGGTTGCTTTTAAGTAAAAAAACATTTTCATGGAAAAATCGGTTATCTCAGGAATATATGGACCGAAATCGGAAATGTTAATTAACCTCCTTATATTACCCCAAGTGTTTTTAAGGAAAACAATTATGAGGGTTCGCTTACGCGACATTTGCATAAGAAAATCGGTGTATGATATATTTCGGGTATATATGGACCGATATCGGAAATTTTGATTTCCTGTATTTTAGTAATTTCCTTTTATTACCAGAACTGTCTTTAAGCAAAAAAATTGTTTAAGTTCGCTTACGGCACATTTTCATAGAAAAGGCGGTTTAGGTTATTTCTCGAATATACGATTATAATGACCAATATCGAGAATTTTTTGTATTTAACTCGCCATGCCAAATAATTGTGTAAGCAAAACAAAAAATTTTTTATATATATTTATTTATTGATGTTTATGGATGTAATATCCTTACAGACAGACCAATTAATTATTACATTCGGTAAAGTACATTACAAACAATATACATATGTATATAAGAGACTTTAAAGAGCATTAAGAAAGGCAATAATTTTACTTTTTACAGTATTTTTATCTAAAATTTACAATATTATAATAGTATCTATAAATTTATAATATTTGCTAAATTGACTGCAAATCCTCCCAAAATGGATCAGCATTTGCATAATTAGATCTAAAGTATTTCATATTTAACAACTCGTAGTGTCTAGATGGACGGTTGGAAACCGTCAATGCAATATTACTGAGTAGGAACATTGAACAAATGTCACCGTTAATCAAATTTAAAATAAATGATATATTTAACATAGTTCTACGACTTTTAAGAGTTGGCAGCTTAATACGTGCAAGGCGACTAGTGTACGATGGGAGATCAAGCGGATTCCAATGGAAAGTAAAAATTGCTTCTGCACTGATTCGATGGAGTCAACATGTGTCTTATAAGATGGATTCCAAACTACAGATGCATATTCCAAGACGGGTCTGACCAGGGAAGTATACAACGACTTCGTAGCATAAGGGTGTAGTTTTTTGTCTCTCACCAAGTGCACATGTCCTTAGTTACTGCTGTCCGTATTTCCTATTTCCATATGTCATTAATTAAATTCGTATGAAACCAAATTTCACCGCAATAGGTAGCAAGTTGTGTACACGTGTTTATTTTTGTTTTTCTCTCTTTTTTTACCGTTGTCCGTATTTGCTATATATGTAAGTATGTTCATTTCGTATGAAATCAAAGTGCACCGGAATAGGTAGCAGTATATGTACACGTGTTTCTTTTTTTGTATTTTTTCACCGTTGTCCGTGTTTTCTTTATATGTTCAATATTAATATTATTTTCAATGCATTTCATTACCTCGTAGTGTGGAAGGTGTTGGTCTAAATATTGCTAATCTGAGCAGTGTCGAAGGTATATACACTGGGCGCTGATCAGTTTTAAATAATTTAATTTCAATATTTTAAATGCTGTAATAGAGTTTGTTTAGTCTTTCGTGTTGTTATTGTTAACACTACTCCCTCTTTCATCCTCATCATAACCTATTTTCCTAGTTCCAGTACAATGCGCTGCATATGTAGGGGTCATCCCCTGAGTAATGGTTCCAGATAAAAAAAAGGTCTCTAAACTCTTTAGCCAAACGTTTTATGAAACCAAGGATACTACGTGCTTTGCCAACAGTTAACGAAATATGGCTAATAAAGTTAAGCTTAGGATCAAGGAGAACCCCAATATCCGAGATTGAAAACACTCTTTCCAATTGATGATTTCCCAGAGAATAATTCACATTAACATAAGAACCTCTGTAGAAAGTAATATATTTACACTTGTTAAAATTAAGCTCCATAAAATTTTTATTACACCAGGTATAAAAGCTCTCTGAGTCCTTCTGTAGTAGATTGTGATCAGAATATTTGTCAATACTTAAAAATATCTTTACGTCGTCTGCATACATTAAGAAAGTGGAAAATTTAATAACTTTTAGGAGATCATTAATAACTAAAGTCGTCTGTTACCAGCAGAATACACGGATCCCTGTGAATTCATGGCGTTCTTACATAGCATGAAGCTGTAGTAATCGTTCGAAGAATTTTGTTTTGTCGCTTTTGAATTTTTTCAATGTTTGACGCTGAGGCGGTGCACGATAATTGAATTCCATAGCACCATATAGACTTTAGAATTGCGTTGTATAATAAAAGTTTGCAATCCAGCTTCAATGTCTAATTGCTGCCCATAAGCCAATTATGTTGCACTGCTTTTAACTTTAACTGAGTAAGTTTCGCATCAATGTGAGACTTCCACGTCAGCCTTCGGTCGGGGTGAATGCCAAGGTACTTCATTTTACTGTGGAATAGGTGAGTTGTTAATTTGTATAGCCGAACATGCTTATTTACACAGTGTGAACGTAACATGAGTACATTTTAACCTTGATTTTCTAAAGTTTTCGCCATTTCTTAAATAGGAAATATATTCCTGCAAATTTCATGAACGTTGCAAAGTGATGTGTCATCTGCAAAAGTTGAAATGTGGATTCTGGATCTCGTTGGCATGTCATAGTCGTAAATCAAATATAAAGTGGGTCCTAGAAAGCTACCTTAGGGAACTCCTGCCTCGATTGGCTGAGTTGAGCTTATAAAATTGCCTTCTGTGATAACAAATTTTCGGCTACATAAGTAGCTTTCCAGAAGCTTATGAGGCAAGTTTAACTTTATTTTGTGCATAAAGCTGGCTCGGAAAACATCAATGAATAGAGCAGACCAACACTTTTTGTTCTCAAAAGTATCCAATCACTTTCGTATCTTATGCATTTTTTAAGAGAAAAAGAAACGACCACAAAAAAGAGTGTTGTTGTTACTAGCACTTAGTAAGAGAAACATTTTAAGAATTTTCTATTTTCGTTTCTAATCATTCGCTTAATAATACATACATGGCATCGTCACAAAATCAACTTGCAAAAACAACACTCTCGACAAATTATTTTGTTGCGTGGATGAGTAAACATTAACTGAAATCGCGGCTGCCAGATTTAAAATTTGGAACCATGTTGACGATTTTGAAAGTAGCATACTGAATGATGATTTTAAGATTCTCTTTGCTGAAAAATTTGAAACGAAAATTCAGTTCAAACAAAATTTTTCCGCAATTGGTTATATGTATGTGTAACAGCATTTATTGTGGTTATGGATTAAAACAAAGAAATAAAAATTATTATATATGAAGAAACATAAGAAAAATATGAAGAAACATAAGAAAATTTGATGAATATTTGCCTCATAAAAAAATATATTTTTTTAAAGTAAAAGTTATTATTTTTACAGCTTTTCTACAAAATATATTCAAATAAAATATGTGGATATTTTTTCTTCAAAAAACGATCGCCAAAGCGTGATATTTTAACAAGCTTCTGGCAACGCCGCGCTTAGTACGAATGCGGTTACCGAGTGTGAGAGAGTAAATACATGAAACTGAACACACACACTCTCCTGAATAAGGTAAATGTGTGACCATAGTTGCCATATTTGACGATTTATCGTCGTTTTGACGATTTTGAGTGCTCAAAATAGTACTCTGACGATATAAGGCCTATTTTTGACGATTTTTGTAGATTACATTTACAACTACATACATACATACTTCATTTTTTAAGTTAATTTATGTAGAAAATGAAAATAATGTTGTGGGATAGAAAAAATATATAGTAAAGTAAACCCGTACGTACATACATATATATGTAAAACTGAATTGATACGCGATATTTATTTTGGAGTATACTTTTATTGTATAAGTGAGAGATGTGCTTAAAAGACCATATGTGAATAGCACTTGAAAAAATTATAAGCTAAAAGCAGTACAAATTTTCATATATTACAGCGTGTGCTTATATATTAAAGAGACTTTAATATGAAGATAAATTCAAAGCTTGAACTCTTATAAATACAGTATTATTAAAAAAATAAGGAAGTGTCTTTTTTCTGATATAATCAAAGAAGGTTCATATTTCATAGCAGTTTCGAAAGAAGAGAAGTTTAATACGAATTAAAGAAACGAATCCTAATAATCTTGAAAATTTTGTTTTACGATACAGATAAGACAATGCTACATTTTTGAAATGAGTTATCAACAAGTAAGAGTGTAGTATATTCGGCTGGGCCGAATCTAAAATACCCTTCACGATAGTCACGAATATGTATAGTATATTAAAAATGTGACCTAAATATGCTCGGTTATATATGAACCGATATTGGATTTTTCTATTTTCTGTATTTTAGTAACCTTCTTTTATAACGAAAATTGCTTTCCAGCAAAAAAAAAAAAAAATTTTAATGGAAAAATCGGTTCAGGCTATATCTCGGTTATATATGGACCGATATCGGAAATTTTAATTTTCCATATTTATGTAACCTAATTTCATTACCAGAACTGCTTTTGAGCACAACAAATTGTTTAAGTTCGCTTACGCGATATTTTCATGAAAAACCCGATTTAGGCTATATCTCGGGAATATATGGACCGATATCAGAAATTTTAATTTTCTCTATTTTCGTAACCTTCTTTTATAACAAGAACTGCTTTTCAGTAAAAAAAAATGTTATTGGAAAAATCGGTTCAGGCTATATCTCGGGTATATATGGACCGATATCGGATTTTTTCTTTTTCCATATTTATATAACCTTATTTCATTACCAGAACTGCTTTTGAGCACAAAAAAGTTGTTTACTCGGCATTTTCATCAAAAAACCTGTTAAGCTATATACCGATATCGGAAATTTTAATTTTCCATATTTATATAACCTTATTTTATTACCAGAACTGCTTTAAGGTGAAAAAATTTGTTTAAGTTCGCTTACGCGGCATTTTCATGAAAACCACGGTTTAGGCTATATCTCTGGTATATATGGACCGATATCGGAAATTTTCATTTTCCATATTTATATAACCTCATCTTATTACCAGAATTGTTTTAAGCAAAAAAAAGTTGTTTAAGTTCGCTTACGCGACATTTTCATGAAAAACCCGGTTTGCGCTATATCTCGGGTATATATGGACCGATATCGGAAATTTTCATTTTCCATATTTATATAACCTTATTTAATTACCAGAACTGCTTTAAGGCGAAAAAATTGTTTAAGTTCGCTTACGCGGCATTTTCATGAAAACCCCGGTTTAAGCTATATCTCGGGTATATATGGACCGATATCGGAAATTTTTATCTTCCATATTTATATAAACTGATCTTATTACCAGAACTGTTTTTAATCAAAAAAAAGTTGTTAAAGTTCGCTTACGCGACATTTTCATGAAAAACCCGGTTTGGGCTATATCTCGGGTATATATAGACCGATATCGAAAATTTTCATTTTCCATACTTATACAACCTTATTTTATTACCAAAACTACTTTTAAGCAAAAAAAAGTTCTTTAAGTTCGCTTACGCGGCAATTTCATGAAAACCCCGTTCCAGGCTATATCTGCGGTATATATGAACCGATATCGGAAATTTTCATTTTCATATTTATATAACCTTATTTTGTTACCAGAACTGCTTTTAAGCAAAAAAAGTTGTTTAATTTCGCTGACGCGGCATTTTCATGAAAAACCCGTTCTAGGCTATATCTCGGGTATATATGGACCGATATCGGAAATTTTCATTTTTCATATATATGTAACCTAATTTCATTACCAGAACTGCTTTTGAGCACAAAAAAGTTGTTTAAGTTCGCTTACGCGGCATTTTCATGAAAAACCTGGTTTGGGCTATATCTCGGGTATATATGGACCGATATCGAAAATTTTCATTTTTCATATTTATATGACCCTATTTCATTACCAGAACTGCTTTTGAGCACAAAAAGTTGTTTAAGTTCGCTTACGCGACATTTTCATGAAAACCCCGATTTGGGCTATATCTCGGGTATATATGGACCGATATCGAAAATTTTCATTTTTCATATTTATATGACCCTATTTCATTACCAGAACTGCTTTTGAGCACAAAAAAGTTGTTTTAGTTCGCTTACGCGACATTTTCATGAAAAACCCGGTCTAGGCTATATCTCGGGTATATATGGACCGATATCGGAAATTTTCATTTTCCATATTTATGTAACCTAATTTCATTACCAGAACTGCTTTTGAGCACAAAAAAATTGTTTAAGTTCGCTTACGCGGCATTTTCATGAAAACCCCGGTCTAGGCTATATCTCGGGTATATATGGACCGATATCGAAAATGTTCATTTTTCATATTTATATGACCCTATTTTATTACCAGAACTGCTTTTGAGCACAAAAAAGTTGTTTAAGTTCGCTTACGCGACATTTTCATTAAAAATCCGATTTGGGCTATATCTCGGGTATATATGGACCGATATCTGAAAAAAAAATTTTTTGCCTTTTAGTCACCATGCTTAATAAGTGTGTGAAGTTTGAAGCAAAACGAACAACTTTTGTTTTCAAAAATTTTCATACAAAACTGCAAAAAAAAATGGCTTTTTTCGGAATTTTGAATATATCTCAGCTATACGTGGACCGATATTACTGAATTTCAATAGCAAACCCATGAATCGATGGGGTAAAAGAATGGTGAAAGAAAAAAGTTTCTAAGTCTAATGGTTTTCTCAGAAACGGTATTTCAACAGCGGACAGACGGACATCGCTTAATCGACTTTTCCATTAATTCTGATTCAGAATATATATACTTTATAGGGTCGCAAAAAAAAACTGTAGAAATTACAAACGGAATCACAAACTTATATATAACCTTAACATTTTTGTGAAGGGTATAAAAATAATTGTTAGTTAATATTTCTTTCTATGGGTAAGTTTATATGACAAAATATTAGTTAGCCAATGTGCGAGTTTGCATCCAGGTACATGAAGCTTAAAAAAATCAAAGTGAGAAATTAGTTGAAGAAATCGTTTTCAGAAGAATTGTTTTATTCCTACTAAAGACCACTTAAGACTTAGCAACCATAGTTGTTTTGACTTAGCTATGTTCTATTTAATAAAATTGTTTATTGAATATAGTATATGAGGGGATATTTCAAAATCCTTTTTATTTAAATTTAGTGAATGTATTCTTATAATATTAACTTCATGTTTGCACAAGTGTATATTTTTTATCAAAGCTTAAAAGCTGTAGTTTTTTTATTAAAGGCAGCCATGAATTGTTTTGCTACATTTTAAGCTATTTAAATATATATTTTATGTAAAACCAATTATTTTACTAGCTGGCGATTTTTTGACCATTTGCGATAATCATATTGACGACTGTGAAGATATTTTTGTTGGAGCGTTTTCGCACTGTAAATAAAATTTTTTCACTTAAACGGCTACGTCAACAACCATCGGTTGAAACATCAAGATCCATTGTATTTCTTCAGGGTAACTGTACGAATGATAATAGAACCATTTTTTTCGAAATTTCTCAGAACACAAGGCTACGTGTTGACCGGTGTGTTTAATTGGAAGGAAGACATCTGGATGACATACTATTTAAAAAATAAAATCAGCATTTCCATCCTGTCGTTCATTTGTTAAGTTTTTTATTTTAGTTGAAAACATTAATCTGCTAACAGGAACCCTGCACAAAGAACTACCCGCCGTTGATTATTATGATTTGTACAATTGAACAAATAATGAACTTTTATGTATTTCAAAAAAACCTTTTCTGATACAAAAACACAAAATATTTTTATAAATATAACCGTTAATGTAAGTAAGCATATGCGCATACATACATACTTAATATATTAATTGTATTGTTTACAATACTCAATATTTTTAGTTAAAACAAATAAATTATATATTTGCAATGAACTTAGGACAAGGAATTTTAATTATTTTTAAAATTTGCGTCACTTCAATGTTAAAATAAAATTATATATAATTCATTCATATTGATGTTTTCGAAGTAAAACTCACAATAAGACTCTTGCTCATTTCGAGACAGCGTTGCCAGAATGAAGAATTTATCTTAATTTTGAAGATTCTATAATTTATAAGCAAAAGATTTGAAGATTTTTCTTTAAGAATTACGGTTTAGTATCTTAATAAAAGTGTGAAATACATGTTTCAAACATTGAAGAAATTTAATAAATAAATAAATAAATATATATATATATATATGTATATATATATATGTATATATATATATATATATGTATATATAAAAAAAATAAAAATAAAAAAAAATTTTGATTACAATTTAATTTTTTGTGTTATTTTTTACAATTTCAAGTTCTATCGGGCTTAAAAAAACACCCTATACAAGTATGAAAACGATTCAAGTGATACAAACACTATTTGCGAATTAATGGTATTATATACATATATATATATATATATATATATATATATATATATATATATATATATATATATATATATATATATATATATATATGTATATATATATATATATATATATATATATATATATATATATATATATATATATATATATATATATATATATATATATATATATATATATATATATATGTATATAATACCATTAATTCGCAAATAGTGTTTGTATCACTTGAATCGTTTTCATACTTGTATAGGGTGTTTTTTTAAGCCCGATAGAACTTGAAATTGTAAAAAATAACACAAAAAATTAAATTGTAATCAAAATTTTTTTTTTATTCGAAAGATCAATACGTGACATTAACATTTGAAAATGATTTCGGGCATATGGGCACCGCGGCTGTTCTTGACGAAGCGCATTCTGGACGTCCAATTTTGGGCCACTTTTTCGAGCACTGCTGGCCGTATGTCACGAACAACACGAACAATGCTGGCCTCCAAGGCGTCAAATGTTGCTGGTTTATCAGCATAAACCAGTGACTTCACGTAGCCCCACAGGAAATAATCGAGAGGTGTCAAATCGCACGACCTTGGAGGCCAATTGACAGGTCCATTTCTCGAAATCAACTTATCGCCAAATTTTGATTTCAGTAAGTCGATGGTTGCGTTCGCCGTATGGCACGTAGCGCCATCCTGTTGAAACCACATCTCCTCCGGATCAATGTCATCCATATTTTCAAACAAAAAATCATTGATCATGGTGCGGTAACGATCTCCATTGACCGTAACGCGAGCTCCGGCCTCATTTTTGAAGAAATAAGGTCCGATGATGCCACCAGCATGAAAACCGCACCAAACAGTGCATTTTTCTGGATGTAATGGAGTCTGTAGGGTCTCTTGTGGATTGGTCTCACTCCATATGCGGCAATTTTGCTTATTAACAAACCCGTTAAGCCAAAAATGCGCCTCATCGCTGAACACAATTTTGCGATAAAACAACGGGAAATCGACGACTGATTTTCAAAGTAAATTTGGATAATTTCGTAGCGTTGTTCAAGCGTGAGTCTATTCATGATGATTTGTCAGAGTATACTGAAACAAATAAAAAAAATGTTTCATCAAAATTTAATTTTTTGTGTTACTTTTTACAATTTAAAGTTCTATCTAGCTTAAAAAAACACCCTTTATATGTATTTGAAAAACGCTAACACATTCTTCTTCATCGGTTGCGTAGCGAGAAAGATTTATGCATTAAGCACATTGAAGCCAGCAGACTGCCAACTTCAGTATGTCAAATATAAAATACATGTGTTTAAATGAGAATGTTTATTTTGATAACAGCCAAACGACATAACTGCAGGTTATTGTCCATGCTGATTTTTTCTGCAGACGAATATTTTTTTTTTTTTTTTTTAACTTCATTATTTTATTTATTGAATCTATGTACATAAAAAAATGTAATGACAATAAGTATTCAAATCTTAATACTAAAAAAAAAAAATTATGATTAAAGTCCTGCCAGTGCTGGACGAAAATTTATTTTTATGCGAATATTATTTCAGAATTCAGTCATCTGTTTAGAGCTCTAATGGTAGCCAAAGTATCCCTCCTTCTCAGACGGGTATGACCACCAAAATTAAGAATATTAGCTGCAAGAGGATTTGGATGGAATTCAAGTTTGTTAATATACCTTGTCGCGTACTTCACAAATTCAGATTTCACAAACGGTACGTTCAGATCTGCGTGGATTCGTGAGTTTTTAACGTACCATGGAGCATCTGTAATTCTACGGAGAATTCTATTTTGACTTCTTTGAATTTTCTCAATATTGGATGCCGAGGCTGTGCCCCATAATTGAATCCCATAGCACCATATTGGCTTTAGAATCGAGTTGTACAGCAAAAGTTTACAATCAAGCTTCAAGGTCGAATTTCTGCCTAGTAGCCAGTTAATTTGCACTGCTTTCAATTTCAGCTGCGTTACTTTTGCCTCGATGTGCGACTTCCATGTTAGTCTACGGTCAAGATGAATTCCGAGGTATTTGACTTCACTGTGTTGAGGTATTACTTTATTGTAACATGGGCACACGTTTGTTCATTAACCTTGATTTTCCAAAGCTTCAGCCATTTCTCTAGTTTGTCGATATGTTCCTGTAAATTTATTGATGCTTGCTGGTGGTTACTATGTATGCTAAGGAATGCTGTATCATCTGCAAATGTTGAAGTGTGGACGTTGGTGCTTGTTGGCATGTCAGATGCGTAGATCAAATACAAGATAGTCCCTAATATGCTGCCTTGGGGAACTCCTGCTTCAATAGACTGAGCGGGGCTTATGAAATCGCCTTCTTTTACTATAAATTGGCGACAATATAAATAGCTTTCCAAAAGGTTATGTATGTTTGCAGGTAAGTTAAACTTTATTTTATGCATTAAGCCATCGTGCCACACTTTATCAAAAGCCTGTGAGACGTCGATGAATAATAGAGCAATATTTTTTATCTTCAAATGACTTTCTTATGACGTTAACTAACCTGTGTGTTTGCTCAATGGTGCCATGTTTCGCTCTAAAACCAAATTGGTGATCAGGAATACATCCAACCTTATGAAGCATTGGATCCAACTTCGCCTTTAGCAATTTTTCGAAAAGTTTTGATATTGTTGACAGTAGACTTATTGGACGGTATGATTCTACTTTCGTGTGATCCTTCCCTGGCTTAGGAACCATTGTTATCATGGACACCTTCCACTCTGCAGGGTAATACTCAAGTCGTAAAATAGCATTAAAAATAAAAAGAACAATTCTTTTAGCTACACGAGGCAGCTCTACGAGCATTTTGTTGCTGATTTTATCCATACCTGGAGCTTTTTTAAGGTTTAGATTGCCAATAGCATTTTCAATTTCTTGGAAATTGAATCTTAAAGGCACAGGGGGTCTACTAACAATAGGTGGCAACTCATTTGCATTGTCAGACCTATTTGTGGTAAAAACGTTTTTCAAATGGTTCACAAATAAATTACCCTTTTCCGAGTCATCTCTAGCCCAGTCACCAGACGGTTCTCGCAAGGGCGGCTTACCTCTAACTGGCCTTTTTAAACCCTTAGTCGCCCGCCATAAAGAATAGTCGGACTGAGGAGTACCATCCAGACTTTCTAAATACGTTTGTAGAGAAGCCGTTTTTTGGTTTCCAAGCAAACTTCTTAGTTGATTTGTGCACTCACGTTGCCTTGTTTTTAGCTGCGGAGACCTGCGAAGTTGCCACTCTCGTCGAACTCTTCTTTTTTCTAACACAAGTTGCTCGATTTCTGAAGAATATGTTCTATTTTTAAGGTTTCTGCGTGTTAAATAAACTCTAGAAGCAAGTTCAGCGGCTTGTTTAAGGTTTTCGCTAAAGTTGCTTAGTGACGCATTAATATCTTCAGGTGTTCTTAAAACAATATTCTCAGTGCAATGGGTGCTCAAAAATTTTTTATATTTTAGCCAATTCACTCGGGTAACAGTCCTATGCAAATTGTTAATCGGAGACCAAGTCACCTGGGGAAAACGCACTGAAATAATAGTAGGTGAATGATCCGATGACAAGTCTAACGAAGGCTCAGCTTGCATCCATTCCACAGGGAACCCCTTTACCACTCCAAAATCAATCACATCAGGAATCTTTCGCCGGTCAGTCGGCCAGTAAGTGGGATGCCCGCTTGATATTACGTCTAAGCCCATTTTAGAAATTGTATCAAAAAGCACCCGACCCTTCGGGGTGATTAAACGTGAGCACCAAAAAGTGTGTTTTGCGTTGTAATCTCCAGCTGATATAAAACGAGGTCCTAATGAGGTGAAAAAACTTGAATATTGTGACTCCGTCACTGAAAATCGAGGCGGCGAATAAATCGATGAGATAACCAATTTGTAATGAAAATTTTCCACACCGATATTAGTTGCTTGAAGATAGTCCTCACATGTGTCGTTCAACAAAAAATGCTTTATCCTAGATTTTATCAAGATTGCAGAACCTCCACAAGCTCTTCCACGGGGGTCTTTAGTATCGTATAATACGTAGCCGTTAATTTTAAAGAAGCTTGTTGACGTCAAGTGAGTTTCTGCAATCATCATTATATCAATCTGCTTAATCATCAGGAAGTATTCGAGTTCATTTTTGTGTTGGCGGATGCCGTTCGCGTTTCAGAAACATATTTTTAACCAAATCATTTTTTCGAAATAACCTGCAAAATGGTGGATTGCATTTTCACCATTTCCTGCATCATCGTCATCATAGACGACGTAAAAGTGTTTATAGTTTGAATTAGGGTCTGTATTGTTTCCTCAAGGTTACTGAAATTTTGATCGGGCGGTTGCGATATAGATTGTTGATTCGGGTTTGCGAATGTAGACTTAACTACATTAGCATAAGAAATTTGTTTTTGATTTTGAACGGTTTTGTCGGTGGTTGACTGTCCTGTCGGAGGAAAAGAATTATTAGAAAAAATTTGAGTCTGCTATGGTGGCTTAAAAGCAATTATTGGTTTGTTGTTCATTGAGCGCTTGAGGTGGGTGTAGACGGAGCAACCTCTATAATTAGCTGTGTGGTTTTCACCGCAATTACTGCATTTTTTTATTTTTGGGTCGAATTTCGGCTTATTGCATTGTGCTGTACCATGGAGTTCTCCACACACAACACAAACTGTAGGCAACTTGCAGTACGCTTTAGTGTGGCCAAATTCTTGGCAGTTGTGGCACTGTACGGGTCCTAAGCGCTTATGCGGTTCCTCTACGGTTACTTTTCGATGTAAAAGGAATTTTACACTGTACATTGGATGAACTTCATTTTTCTTTAAAGTCACATATCCTGGCTCTAATTCAACCCTAAACATTGGTTGAGGGATCTTTTCACGATTTCTGATGTTTAACACATTTTTTACTTTGAATCCCTTGTCTGTCAAACCGGTCTTAACCTCATCAGTGTCTACGCAAGGGTCAATCCCTTTTATTACGACTTGAAGACCTTTAGCGCTTTTAAGCTGATAAGTATAAAAAGCTTTTTTTTCTTTTTCAAAATCGTTAGACAGTTTTCGATAGTCATTTTCATCGTTAACCTGAATTTTAGTTTCGTTAATGTTACCGTGCTTGATGGAGGTAACGTTAAATGTATTTTCTCCGATTACTGAAACAATTTTTCTTACCAGTTCATTGGAGGCAGATTCCCTTAAATAAATTGGTGGTGGTTTAAACGATTTTTTTGACGATCCTGTTGGCTCATCCGTTTGTAGAATAGAAAATCTGTTTTGATTGGTTGGTCTAGCGGATTCGGCATCTTTAGAAATTTTTGATTTGGATGCAATTTGAGCATCCAAATCAGCTTCGCTGACGTTTGGTGATGGTGATATACCTATCCATGCCTACTTGCGTTTTTTGTTTATTGGCATTAGTTAGAGTAGAAGATCTTTTATCTTCTGTTGTAACATCTATGTTAGGCGAGCCGGAACAGGAGCGGATTTTATCTCTTGTAGAAAGAAAATTGTCCAATGATTGCCTTATAGATTCTTCTTCAGAAGTTCATATATTTTTGCTGGTGGCGCTAGGCTCTTTTTCAGAATTATTTCTGATGGGATTACTCTTACAGAAAACAAAAACTTTAATGTATATTTTTTTCCTACTGGGTAGGTAATCTTCACGCACAATTACAACAATAGCAATGCACTGCCACCGCACTTGTTTTATTGAAATTGATTTTATTGTTTAGTTACTGAAATGTGAGGAATTTATTTTCCCGCTGTTTTTTAAAATAATTTGTTATTGTTTTTACAATTTATTATTGTTTATATGTAAGTTTAAAAATTAGTGAGCACAATGATTTTTTTGTTTGTTTTTTTTTTTTTTTTGTTCACTGTTTAATTATACGACTGTGCGGTTGGAGAGTCACAGAGTGAATGCAGACGAATATTAATTAATTTTTGCTGGATACAAAGTAAAAAGCGTTGCCAATACCTAAAAATATTTAAACAAATTAGTGGATGAAAATGTTTATTTTCTAATATAAAAAAATAGCAAAATTTAAACGTTCTTTTAAATAAAAAAAATAAATTTATTTGTTCTATTTTTACTTATGTATATTTTATACAGTAACTACTATCCGGTTAAATATATACCAACTGGATTTTACTTCAGTTACTTTTAGTTGAAAGCCTTTCCCAACAATTTTAAAGGACTCGGGTATAAATTTATTTTGTTTCTCGAGTTGATCTATTTTTGGTCTACATTTTGAAAATACCGATGCATCGTCTAAGATCAGAAGATATATTCGATATATTTTGAACTTTGATGGCTCATCCTACATTGAATTAGGTGTAAAAAACTAAATCTTTTTAAATTTTTTTTTTGGTATTTCTTTGTCCCTTTTTTTTAACAGAAGAACTACTTTATAAAATCTGAACATGAACAGAACTCGATCTGTAAAATAACGAAAAAACGAAAATTTGTAAAGCTTAAAACTCTAAAGCAGCACCACTGAAACATACTCGTCAAGTCTTGAGCTTGTGGGAGAGCGGGGAAAAGAGAATAGAAAAGCGTGCAGACTTGACACTACCGTCAAGTTTAAAATGCAATTTAAAACAAGAATGTGGTACATTAGGTTGGGCCGAATCTAAAATACCCTTCGCGATAGTACAAATTTGAACTAAATCGACTTAGACTATGTCTCGGGAATACATGGACCGATATCGGATATTATAATTTTCTATATCTTAGTAACCACCTCTTATTATTATCAGTAGTGTGATTCACTATGCTTTTTAAGCCCCAATTATTTCGGTTAAACTTATTAGCTACAAAATGAACCTTTTTCCGATTCACAAGCTGTTTCAGGCAGCTGTTATATTTAACCACATAAATAGTTGTTAATTAACACCCTAATTTTTTGTAGATTTAACTAAAAAAAAAGTGTTGATTTATGTTGTTTACATATTTACATACATATTATTTTATTAAATTTATCTAATAAACTATTTATCTAATAAAAAAAAGTACTAAAAGTTAGTAAACAACAAAAATAAATCTTGAAAGTAATATTTTTATATAAAATAATAAAAGTTTTTTATTCAATATGTAATTGGCTTTCCTTTAGAAAACTTCTTAAGGAAAGTATTTGTTGATTGATTATAAAATCAAAAATGTTTTTTTTTTCTCACTCAATTATTTATTGAATCTTCACAAAGTGAACTAACAATAAGTATTCAAATCTTAAAACTAAATACATAAAATTAATTAAGTCCAGCCAATGCTAGACAAAAATTTTTTTATTTTGCACGGTCAGTATCGGTAAAATCACCTATTGAACGTTCTGATGGTGGCAAGGGTATCCCTCCTTCTCAACCGAGAGTGGCCTTCGAAATTAAGAATATTGCGTGCAAGAGGATTTGGGTGAAGTTCCAATTTACTGATATACCTTGTCGCGTATTTTGAACACACAGATCCTTGTGGATTCGTGAGTTTCTTACGTACCATGGACCTGCAGTAATCGTTCGAAGAATTTGATTTTGTCGCCTTTGAATTTTTTCAATGTTAGACGTTGAGGCGGTGCCCCATAATTGAATTCCATAGCACCATATAGGCTTTAGAATTGTGTTGTATAATAAAAGTTTGCAATCCAGCTTCAATGTAGAATTTCTGCCCATAAGCCAATTTAGTTGCGCTGCTTTTAACTTTAACTGAGTAAGTTTCGCATCAATGTGAGACTTCCACGTTAACATACGGTCGAGATGAATACCAAGGTACCTGACTTCATTTTGCTGCGGAATAGGTGAATTGTTAATTTGGATAGCTGAACATGTTTGTTTACGCAATGTGAATGTAAAGTGAGTACATTTTTGTTCATTAACTTTAATTTTCCAATGTTTTAACCACATCTCTAATATTGAAATATACTCCTACAAATTTCGCGAAGCTACTTGGTGGTTTTCATGTACGCTGCAGAATGCTGTGTCATCTGCAAAAGTTAAAGTGAGGATTCCGGCTCTCGTTGGCATGTCATAGGCGTAAATCAAGTATAAAGTAGGTGCCAGTATGCTGCCTTGGGGAACTCCTGCCTTGATTGGCTGAGTTGGGCTTATAAAGTCGCCTTCTCTGATAACAAATTTCCGCCCATATAAGTAGCTTTACAGAAGCTTGTGAGTATTTACAGGCAAGTTTAACTTTATTTTGTGCATCAACCCGTCGTGCCACACTTTATCGAAAGCTTGAGAAATGTCAATAAATAGAGCTGAGCAATACTTCTTCTCCTCAAAGGTCTGTCTTATGATATTGACTAGTCTGTGCATTTGTTCTATGGTGCTATGTTTAGCCCGAGAGCCAAATTGATGATCAGGGATGCATCCCATATTGTTTAATATTGGTGTCAACAATACAATTTTTCGAACAGTTTTGCAATTGTTGGCAGTAGACTTATTGGTCTGTATGGTTCTACTTTAGTGGGATCCTTCCCTGGTTTGGGTATCATAGTAATCATGGACACCTTCCACTCTGCAAGATAATACCCGAGACGTGAAATAGCGTTAAAAATAAGAAGAAGAATTATAATAAAATAACATTCTTTTATGTTAAATGTTATTATGTGTGTATGTATGTATGTTAAAGCTTTTGATGTTCTTTTATTTTCTGTTACAAAATTTTTTTTCGATTTTATAACTAATCAACAAAAACACTCCTTACAAAGTTTTCTAAAGAAATTTTTAAAGAAAAACGAAATGTTGAACAAAAAGTTTTAATTATTATTTTTTATAGAAAGGACCTCGAACTCATATATTATTTTTAAGATTTTTATATACATACATACAGTGCTGTTCCTACGCTAAGCAACTCACACTGTATTTTACAAAAATGTTATTTTTCTCTCAAATAAGAAGACCTTACGAACTCATTTTAATATATACTTATCACTTATATGATAACAAAACAGTTTATAAAAAAATAACAACAAAAACCTTTTTTGATATTTCAATAACGAACAAAAACAAAACTAACTCTATGAGAGGCTGTGCCTACGCTAAGCAACTTATTAATATTTCGTATATGACCCTTTGTTTTTTATGACTGCAGCACATCTCTTGGGCATTGAGGCAATTAAATTTTGCAATGTGCTTTTGGGGATGTTTTTCCATTCATTTTGAAAACCGTTTAACAAATTTTCTTTATTTGTAAATCGACTCGATCCGAGGCGTCGTTTCACAATGGCGAACAAATTTTCGATAGGATTCAAGTCGGGTGATTGTGCCGGCCAATCAAGCACTTGAATCCTTTTCGTCTGAAACCATTCCTTGACCAACTTCGATGTGTGTTTCGGGTCGTTATCATGTTGAAACACCCATCGAAGTGGCATATTCCATTCTGCATATGGGAGCATTTTCGTTTCTAAGATGTCCTTATACACGAATCGATCCATTTTATCGTTTATTTTGTGCACAGGACCAAGGCGTTTGCCAGAGAAACATGCCCACACCATAATGTTTCCCCCTCCATGTTTCATTGTTTGCTTACAATAGCGTGGATCGAGCCGATTTCCTTTCATATGCCGCACAGTGCATATGCCGTCTGAATTGAAGAGGTTTACTTTGACTTCATCGCTAAAGAGCACACTGTTCCACTTTGTGATAGTCCAATTAATGTGTTGCTTTGCAAATTCAAGACTAAAAATTACAAAAGTCCTATAGAATTTGTTGTTAAAGTAAATTAAAATTCACTTACCGTTTTTTCATGTGTTTTTTTGTCAGCATTGGTTTTTTGACAGCCCTATAACTTTTTAAGCCCAGCTTGATGATATGTTTTCTGACTGTGCTGGAATCCACATTCAAATTAAGTGATTTCATTACCTCTTTTGATGTTATAAATGGTTTTTTTTTATTAATATTTTAATTTGTCTGTCGTCACGGTCGGAAATTTTACGTGGAGGTGCGCCTGTATTGGGTTTTACGACAGTGCCTATCGTTTTATAATTTTGAATCCACCGTGAAACCATTGATTTGTTAATTTTTAAATTATTAGCTATATCAATTTGACTTTGCCCTGCCTTCCACAATGATATAACGGAAGATTTGAAGCTATTATCGTATTGAACGCGCTTCATGTTGAAAATTTATAGTTTAAAGACGAAGAAAGTTTTAGTAGGACTAAACTGCATTGATTTAAGTAATTTGCAATTAATGAACTCAAATGCATCGCAAAAGAACCGTTATATTTAAGGGAAAGAGAATAAGAAAATTTGTTGCTTAGCATAGGCACAGCCTCTCATAGAGTTAGTTTTGTTTTTGTTTGTTATTGAAATATCCAAAAAGGTTTTTGTTGTTATTTTTTTATACATTTTTTTTTTTTGCTATCATACAAGTCATAAATAAGTATTATAATGAGTTCTTAAGGTCTTCTTATTTGAGAGAAAAGTAACATGTTTCTAAAATACAGTGTGAGTTGCTTAGCGTAGGAACAGCACTGTATATGTATATATAAATTCGTAAAAGTTATAAAATATGAAGAAAACATATAAACAAAAAGAGATTCAGTACAATAGCTAATAACAATGAAATGGAGAGTTGCCACGTTATAACAATCTGAACGATTAGAAAAATAAAACCCTTTACGGTGGCTAAATATAGTTAGTGAATAACGTAGGGATCAGTGCAAACAACAAAATGTGTGGTTAAAGTTAACACTTCTAATTAGGGTGTAAAGTTAGTAAATTGCACTACAGGCCTGCTTTTATGCAAGAATAATTGTTTAAATTCCCTTACGCGACATTTTCATTTTTCATGGAGAAATCGGTTTAGACTATATCTCGGGTAAACATGGATCGATATCGGAAATGTTCAATTTCTGTATTTTAGTAGTTTGTTTTAATTACCACAACTGCTTTTAAGCAAAAAAAGTTGTTTAAGTTCACTTACGAGACATTTTCATGAACAAATCCGTTTAGCCTATATCTTTGGTATATATGGACCGATATTGGAAATGTTCATTTTGTGTATTTAGATAACCTATTTTATTACCAGACTTGCTTTAATGGAAAAAGAGGTGTTTAAGTTTGCTTATGCGTCATTTTCATTAAAATATCGGTTTAGGGTATATATAGACTGATATCGGAAATTAAAAAAAAAATGATTTATTTAAAATTATGGTTGTTGAATGCAAACGGCATACGCCAACATAAAAATGAACTTGAACACTTCCTGGGGGAAAGGCAAATCGATATTATGCTGATTGCTGAAATTCACCTTGAAGAGGTTATTTCAGGGTAAATGGCTATATACTATATGACACTAAAGATCCACGTTGAAGATCTTGTGGACGCTCGGCTATTCTAATTAAAAATAGAATTAAACATTACTTGTTAAATGAGACATGTAAAGAATATTTTCAAGCAACAAATATTTGTATTGAACACATTCACAGTAAATTGGTAATTTCATCAATTTATTCCCCGCCTCGGCTTTCAGTTACAGAAAACCAATACTCAAATTTTTTTATTTCACTTGGATACCGATTTATAGCTGCTGGTGACTATAATGCTAAACACACATTTTGGGACTCAAGATTAATCTCCCCGAAAGGTCGTGTGCTTTTTGATACTATATCAAAATTGCGTTTAGATGTAATCTCCAGCCGGTGTCCCACCTATTGGACATCTGACCAAAGTAAGATCCCAGATGTTATTAATATTATAAAAGCCGCGCAACATGCTACCACTACAAATTTTAGAAATATGAATGGCAGAACTTGTTCTTCTGAAATCGAATACCTTGTCTCAGAAAAAAAGAATCAGAAGAGAATGGCAACTTCGCAGGTCTCCCCAGCTTAAAGCTAGGCTTCGAGAATGCATAAGTCAACTAAGAAATTTGCTTGAAGTCCAAAGAGAGGCTTCCCTCACAACTTATTTGGAAAGCCTCGATGGTAGTCCTCAATCCGATTATTCTTCATGGAAAGCAGCAAGAGGGTTAAAGAGACCCGTTAGAGCTAGGCTACCCTGGGGACTGGGCAAAAAGTGATTCCGAAAAGGGGATGTTGTACACCAACCACTTGAGAAACGTGTTTGCCATTAACGGACTGAATGATGAAGCTGATATGCCGCCATATGCTGTTAGACCTCCTGTACCTTTTAGATTTCGTTTTCAAGATGTCGGGAGTGCTATTAGTAACTTAAAACCCCGAAAAGCTCCAGGTATTGATAAAATTACCAACAAAATGCTTCTGCAGTTACCCCGAGTAGCTAAAAGAATCGTCCTTTTTATTTTTAAAGCTATTTTACGTCTTGAGTATTTTCGTACAGAGTGGAAGGTGTCTGTCATTACTATGATACCCAAACCAGGAAAGGATCCTACAAAAGTTGAGTCATATAGGCCAATAAGTCTATTGCCAACAATTTCAAAACTGTTCGAGAAACTGCTAAGTACAAAGTTGACCCCAATCTTGAATGAATGTAATCCTAACCATCAATTCGATTTTAGGGCTAAGCATAGCACGATAGAATAGACACACAGGCTGGTGAATGTTATCAGAAACGCATTCGAAGATAAAAAAATATTGCTCAGCTCTATTCATTGACGTTTCCAAAGCTTTTGACAAAGTGTGGCACGAAGGCTTAACTCATAAAATAAAATTAAACTTGCCTGCAAACACGCACAAGCTGTTAGAGAGCTACTTATATGACCGGAAATTCGTCGCTAAGGAAGGTGATTTCAAAAGCTCGGCTCAGCCAATCGAAGCTGGAGTTCTCCAGGGTAGCATATTGGGTCCAACTTTATATTTGATTTATGCTTCAGACATGCCAACGAGCTGCAAAATTCACACTTCAACTTTTGCAGATGATACAGCATTCATCAATGTCCATGAAGACAAAATTTGCAACAACATATTCTTATATTGGAGAAATGGCTGAAATTTTGGAAAATAAAAGTAAATGAACAAAAATGTACCCATGTTACAATCACACTACGTAGAAAAACTTGTTCGGCCATTAAAATCAACAACTACATTGTTTCGCAGCACAGTGAAGTCAAATACCTTGGTATTTATCTCGACCGTAGGCTCACGTGGAAGTCTCACATTGACGCTAAAGTCACCCAGATGAAATTAAAAGCGGTGCAACTAAATTGGCTCATCGGCAGAAATTCTATCTTGAAGTTAAATTGCAAACTTTTGTTGTATAACGCAATCCTAAAGCCAATATGGAGCTATGGAATTCAATTGTGGGGTACCGCCTCTGCATCCAACATTGTGAAAATTCAAAAGCGCCAGAAAGAAATTCTCCGTACAATTACTGCAGCTCCATGGTATGTTAAAAACTCTCGAATTCACACAGATCTAGGTGTACCCTTATAAGGTACATTAACAGACTTGAGTCTCACCCGAATCCTCTCGAAGGTAGCATCCTTACCTTTGGCGGCCACACTCGACTGAGAGGGAATGATACCCTTGCAACCAACAGAGCTTTTGAAAGGTGATTTACCAATAAAATACACGCAAGAAACAACTTTTCATCTAGCATTGGCTGGACCTAATTAAAAAATTTTTTTCAATGTTAATTAATTTTTTTCTATATTAATTAATTAATTTTTAGTTTTAAGATTTGCATACTTATTGTTAGTTCTTTTAGAAGATACAATAAATAATTAAATTGTTAAAAAAAAAAAATGTGTGTGAAAAACTCTAATTAAAATTAGAATTTTTGTTCTCTGCTTTTCAATACTTTCAAAAAAACAAATCGTAGCAATCAGTTGTTTGAAATGTGTAAAGAAATGTTGGAGACGTGTATAAATGAAAAAGTTTGTTTTTTGTGTATTGACAGGTATTATTAAAACAAATTTCTTTTGTAAATTCTCAACAATTTATTTATGTTATTGGAATATAAATTTGAATATTTGAGAATATCTTTCAAAAATTTCCAAAGTCTACTGATGATTAGGGTAGCTCCTATGAAATGTCGACATATAGACAGCTGGAAGACATAGAAAAGAAGCTATTTATAATTTTTTATTGGTATTTAAAAATATATTTAAAAAAAATACACAAAATGAAAAATTTGGATATTGGTCCGTATATACCCCAGATATAGCCTAAACCGATTTTTTCAGGAAAATGTCGCATAAGCGTACTTAAACAACTTTTTTGGCTTGAAAGATTTCGTTTTTGGGATGGTGATTACAAGGCAAAAATATTTTTTTGATTTATATATATCGGAGCATATTTAGTTCCTCCTCATCATAACTTATTTAACTAGTTCCAGTACAATGCGCTCCACATTTAGGTTATATCCCCTGAGTACTGGTTCCAGACAAAAAAAAAAAAATATACTATACATATACGTGACTATCGTGAAGGGTATTTTAGATTCGGCCCAGCCGAATATACCACACTCTTACTTGTTTTGTAATAAGCTTTCACAACTATGAGGCGCTGTTTCTTCGCAATACACTTCATTTTGATTAATGTCAATAATTATATGTATGTGACAACTGCCAAATGTCAGAGGTTTGACTTGCACAAAAAAATAATATATAATAATAACAATATCGACGAAATTTGTAGCATTGATGGATTTGAGTACAAACGAATACAGCAAGTTGCAAAGCTGTGACCAAGTGGTGTCAAGGATAAATTTTTGTCTGCAAAACTATCTAAGCACACTTTTATCAAACTAAAAACATAGATAACTACGTCCAAAAATTACGCAGGCGCTATACAAGTGTATGTCTGTACTTTTGTTCTTATGGTTAGGTTGTAAAGGCTGCCAGTTTCATAAAACCAGTTCACTTGGGTCTTGTTTTGGTCCCGTTGTGTTTATTCTTATAATGGGCGGTTATGGCTAGTATAAGAAAAAAAAAAAAGAAAACAAAATTGAAATGCTGTTTTATAAAAATGAATAAATTTATTTGTTCTATTGTTTTACATATATATATATATATATATATATATATATATATATATATATATATATATATATATATATATATATATATATATATATATATATATATATATATATATATATATATATATATATATATATATATATATATATATATATATATATATATATATATATATATATATATATATATATATATATATATATATATATATATATATATATATATATATATATATATATATATATATATATATATATATATATATATATATATATATATATATATGCATCGTGGGACTATTGAGGACGGAAAAAATCTTGATATTTTTTGATAGTTTAATATTGAGAAAAATAAAATATCACTATCTGTACCGATTTATATCCTTTATTCTTGTTTGAATCGGAGAAAAAGGTTTTTTAATACGTTTCGTGACTATAGAGGCCACATATTGGGTTACTGTGATTATTAGAGACTGGTCCTCAAAAATTACCTTGTATAGGCGAAAAATTTTGTTGCCACATTTTGTATATATTTCCCCGGATACTTATTGACGCCGTCATATTTTCTCTCTTTGTGGCGGTCAAACTTGGTTTGCTTGTAAAGTGTTGCCAAGTGTTTTTTAAGAAAAAAACGAGCGATTTGCACTTCTACTATACTAGAAGTTACTTAGACATAAAAATATCTATATATTAGAGCCAATATGATATATTAATGTCTAGATTTCTTGAATGTATTGAAATATGTACATCATCAGCAGCAAAATGGTATAAAATAACTTAAGGTATCAATCAAATTGTGATTTTACTTAAAAAAAAAACCAACAAAGAATAATAAAATAAATGGGAATAATACTAATAAAATAGGAAGTTATTACATTTCTACACGTGGAGAAAAATGTAAACTTAAGGTAAAAAAGTATTACGTTTTGATAGTTTGCATAGTTGTTGCTAACAATGTTATTATGAGGAGACGCCAATTAAAAGAAGCATACTAAAGCTTGTAATTAAGTTTAAAGAAAAATATTTTATATATTATACATATATTGATATATCGGGTTAATAATGTTGTTATACTAACATTATACTTATGATTACTCTTTTATATCTTTAAACCAGAAATTCTTACATACATATTATATTTCTTGAAAATGACTTTAAAGGTTTTGAGAACAAGCGATATCTAGGGGTTTTGTGAACGAAAAATCTATTTCGATTGTTCCCAAGAAAATAAACCTTGATCGATTTTTCACAAAAGTATACTTTTATTGGCTTTCGAAAATGGCTTATCTGCTTTTGAAGAAAATTTGTACCTGGGATCAAAATTAGGGTAGCCTTAGGGTTCTCATTTGCGCACTCTATTGCTCTTTGCGCAAATTTCATGCGAACGCAAATTGATGCTGAGTGCAAAGGCGGCCATTAGTGGACAATACTGTTCATGGCGCAACTTTAACGCTTATATTTAAGTTACTTACAGCGTAAAATTAAAGCGCTAAATTACGTTGCTAAATTAAGTTGTACTGTTAAACGGTCTTTGCGTTGTAACATTAGCGTAGAAAGCAAATTTTTCAAAAGATGATAATGAAATTGTATATGTATATCACGTGTATGCATTGTAAATAGTAAAATAATGTTTTAAGAATATCACTAGAGGCACTTTTATATGATAATATAAAATATTAAGATTTTGTGAGAGCAAAATTATACGAAATTCTCGCCGTAATTAAAAAAGGAAGTGTTCAAAAATTTGTATTTTTCATGTTTACATCTGTGAGACCTACTGTCTAGAGCTGCGATTAACTCTGACATAAAACCTGAGAGAACGTCGGCAGAATGTGAGAACAAAATTCTTTATGTCCATCTTAATATTTAACAAGGAGTATTTTTGTCAATCTTATAAAAATTCATAAATAATTGAAAACCGAGAACAAAACACTTCTTTTCAGCCAACAGAAACTTATGTACACATCGTACAGAAGTGATCACTTACTATATGTTACATGCAGTCTACACCTAACTTCAAACGCAGTTAAAACATGAAGTTAAAACTTGCTGTTTAAATATCTATCTGTTTAAGTCGGCGTACACGTAGTGATGTTAGAGTTATAACTTCTCATAGTAAAAAAATAAAAATGGTGAAAAACAACTACAAATAGCACGCTGTTGTCAATTTAAGTTATAACAGAGTTTCCAAATGAAATGTTTTAACAACCAAGTTATGACTTTAACCAAACTTCAACATGAGCGGTCCACATTTAACTTTAACTTGAAGTTAGCGTTAAAGTTAATGTTTTCATGTCAGGTGGAGACTGCACTTTATGTATTGTATGTAAACCAAGGCGAATTTTGTTACAGGTGAATGCAAGCGGGAAGGCGAATTCAATACTATGTAATTTGTTATTGTAAAACCTAATTCATTATTGTTATTGTAAAGGCGAATTAATTATTAGGTGGATGCATCGGCGAATTCAGGCGAATTAGTTTAATATGGCGGCCCTTTCCCTGTCAAGTTTTGTTTACCTTTTTCGGCGCCATTTAAATTTCTGTACATGTTCGTTATCAACTACTTTTGACAGCGTAAGTGTGAATTCGCCTTTTTACACAAACAAAGTACCTGTTGTTTTGTTATTGTTGTAGCGAAGCGGCTACCTTGTTTTTTGTATCATGGTAAAACCAAGGCGAATTCATTACTAGGTGAATGCAAGCGGGAAGGCGAATTCAGTACTATGTATTTTGTTATTGTAAAACTTACTGAGAATGTCAAAATTTAAATTCGTCTAAGATTGTTCAGCTAAGGAAAAATGTTACATAAACGTTAAATACAAATTTTAATAATTGTTTGTAATTAAAATCACAGATTATAATGGGTTTTCACTTTTAAATTCACAAAACTTTCTTGAAACTTCACTAAATGATACAAAAAAAAAACTTCAGAAAAATAATTTGACAGTCTCATTGGAAAAAACGAGGCACGCAAAAAATAATCACCTGAGCTGTCAAGTTCACCCAGTAATGAATTCGCCTTGATGTAAAACAATTATTTTTCCTTTAAAGGTGGGCTTTAAAGTATGTTTTGCAAAACTAATAATCGGTAAAATTGCAATAGCGTATTTTTGTAAACGGATACAAAACCAGTTGCTTTTTGACAGCTCTTATTATAAAATTGTTGGTATGAGATTTCTCATAAGATCGCGCTCATAAAAACTATTATACGACCGCGATAACATTAATTTTAAGTCTTCGCGTGCCATAATTCTCTCTGCAATTGAATATGACGTTCTCATCTTAGATATTATTGCAGATTGTAGTAAACTCAAAATATAATTAGGAAAGGGTAATAAAATTACTAATGATTCCACAACATTTACAAAAACAACATATAATATTCTTGGCCTGCAATTGGTTGGGTTTATAAATGTTGCATCGCCTCCAATAAATAGTCAAAGTGCTGTCAATGTAAATTTAAAAAAAATACAACTACGATGTGATTACACAAAGTTTTCTAAAATGATTTAGAAAGTGAAAATGAAGATATATCGACCGCTATTAAAATTTTGCATTTGGATTTTCCTCCATTTTGCTTTTACATGGTAATATATCCTTCATGCTACACACATTTTTGACAGATCTAAATATTTGCATCACCATGTAAAGGTTCCTTATCGGAAAAAAGATATGTTGGTGAAACTCATTGGCTAAAAACCAAACCAAATATATGAAAAGAAGAAATACTTACATATTACTACGTTTATACGTGCAGGTTACTTGCGAATAAAAATATTGTAAATGACAAAAACAACGCAGAAACAGTAAATAAAATTTTTATTTGCGAATAGCTAACTCACGAAAACAACTTTCGTGTTCTCATACAGCAATTTAGTTGCACAACTTTCATTTTGTTTTACTTAAATTTTCTTAATATTTTGAACGGGTGGCAAAATAAACAAAAGAAAATATCAAAAACATAAAAAACAAGAATACAACGAACAAAACGAACTGCTGAGTACAAGCAAGTCTGTACACAAATATCAGCATTTCATCCCCCTTCAAGCTGCTCTCACCTCACACATCTATAACCACAAGACTTTGGCAAGAGAATTACGTAACTAAGAGTAAGATCAGACAGGACGATTTTAATTGCCGAACTTTATAGCAATTTTCTTTTGGAATTGCTTTCTTGTCCACACACAAAAACTTTTTTCGGCAATTCTTGAGCTTCCTTTACCTTTTATTTCATAAAATTTACATACACATGAGAGAAAAATAAGGAATTGCTGACAATTGCCGAGTACCGGCAATTCTTTTTCCCTTCACCGAAAGCTAGTATAAAGTCAAGAATTGCCCAACTAAAGTTGCTGCTGTGCCCTGGCACTAAGTTGCGGAATGTAAAAGCGTTCTTATTGGCAAATAATATATAAAAAGTTGCCACGTTACTTCACAATTTCAAAGATGAAATATGGTAAAAGTTACGTGCAGAAACAAATATTCAACATTTTTCATTATTTGCTTTAATTGAATTACAAAATCATTTAATATTTTTCTTTTATTATTTTAGTAATCAAAATGCTGTTTATCATATCATAGCATATCACAAAAAATCAAACTTTTTCATGGACAAATTAGCATAACAGTGAGTTGGTTATTTGCAAAGTTTTTATTTGCGAATAGGCACCGCATAAATGTAATATATATTAATAAAAATATGTTGCACTTATTGAGACTTGTTTTGAAAAAAACCAGTTCAGTAAAATTTAATAAACTAAATATAACATAAACGGAAAAAAGGGAAAAGAGTACCGCTCTTATTTCCCTTGCCGCTCAAGACTTTGCAAAGTAAACTTTTCGTATGCGAAAGTGGCATAGAGTCTATACGTGATTTAATATTAAACAATTTTATATCAGCAAACGTCAATTTTTATACCTAGCGTCTCCATATAGCATACAATTTGCATTGTGTAGACCTCAAATTGCTATAGGTAGCAATATATTGCGCAATGATTACTCTACTGATTGCTTGAGCAATTATTGCCAAGCAATGAGCTGTCAGTTGTTGCAATTTGGTTTACAAATATGACAAACACAGTGCTGTGCATACAACAAACACACTGTTGTTCATACAACTTCTCACGTTAAACCTTGTTAGTATTTGTGATGAAGTAGTAATACGTTTACGCCACCTAGAGCAATTAGCATTCGTTGTACTGTACAACTGATATTAACTCTGTTATATGAGAGAATGTCGGCAGATTAACGAGAAAAACTATATATATTTTCGTTCATAGCATGGCGCAACGATTTTTCTTAAATATTTTATTTCGATGAATTTTTCATTAAACTCTTTTCCAAAATTCTTCAAATAATGAATATTTAGTCGTTTTGTTTACGTTTTTTACAGTTAGTATTATGATATGGTTTTCTAAATATGTATATATTATCAAAACAATACTGTGATATAGTATTATTAATATTTCAATATTAATAATACTAATGTCAGTGCTACACGTGATATAATTCTCTCTGCTATCAAATTTTACATGTGCTGATAGAAAAATATTTGATATTATATCACGTATGTTATACCAGATATCTAGTAGTGTTTTGATAATATATATTTAGAAAAGGAAACAAACAAAATTTCGGAATATAAAGTTTTTAAATAATTGCGGAAAAATGTGGAGGAAAAAGTCATCGAATCATTAAAATATTTAAGAAAATTTGTTTATTATTATATAAATTTGTTTAAGGAAAACTGTCGTTATCTGGATGAAGTTATGAATAGTTCTTTATTTTTGAGGAATGTAGGAATATGATGGTATTTAATTTAATCTGTTATTTTCTTAATGATGGAATGTTATTTTCTCAATAACGATATGGATAAATTTCTTTTTCTCTGTTTAAGCAAATGGTACTACAGATGTGTTTAAAGTTCTAGTCATATACCTCCCATTTACATGTTTGTGTGATACATATAAAAATATTCGCAAAGGACACAACGTAAATGTTTTGTCAAAAAAGTAAGAACTATTTGTTCAACTAATGATTTTATGTTAGAATTTATTAATTAAAATACTTGATATATACCAATGAGTAGTAGTGAGATAGGTAAAGCCAAATTAATTCGAATGTGACTTTTTGGAGATTGGTAAACTGGCTGTTAATTTTGATACATGCCTTTTATTCGAAGTGAAATATATATTGCACTTAACCTTAATATAATAAAAGAACAATCAAAGTATGTAAATATACTAACTTTAATCTTTTTAAAAATTATTTATTTTTATAATTCGTTCCTAAGAACACTTACTTATTGGTCATCATTTCAATTAAACAAATTGATAAAAAAAATAAATAATATTTATTGAACACAGTCTTAAAACTAGTCAGCCATAAATTCATAAAAAAGTTTTTAAACAAACGATATTAAATTCAATATTGAAAACTCCTTATTAAATATAAACTTAAAATAATATAAAATTAACAAAAACGTAAGAAACTTGAAGCATTAGGGCCATATCCAAAAAAAATTCTTACTTAAGTTTTAACGCATACGTTAGTTACCAACCACATTAACAGTATCATACAGTTGTTAAAGTTTATGCAAAAATAGTACGTTAACTTTTAAATCTAGTAAGAAATTTAATATCACTAACGGGGAAAAGAATTGTTTAGTAGGACTCACTGGTATATTAATAAAAAAAAATTATGTTGTACTAATGAGACTCGCTTTGAAAAAAGATGCTGTTATAAAGACTGTGTTGTAAAATATGAGCTTAACGATAAAGGTTTACGGTTATCGGGCTCATACTGTATATAAAAAACTTGTTTACCAAATAAGTTCAGTTTAATTTAATACGTTTATAATCAGCTGACTATAAACGTAACTCAGGTTTACTTAATACAAAAATTATTAAATTTAAAAGTAATAAAGATGTTGACTTACCACTTTCCAATAACCATCCGCCTTTACATTTGACGGCGCATGATAAATTTTTGATTTTACGATTTTTTATTTGTGTTATATATAGCTCCCCATTTTCAAATTTCACTAGCGAAAACATGTTTTTCTATAAAAACAATCATTTAATTAATTTTAAAAATTTCATTTATGTTCGTATCTACAAAATTTTATGTTTACTAATCATTGTTGTCATATATTTTTAAAACTCTTGTTAAAAAAAAAAAAAAACTTTACCTAAAAATTTTTTTTAACAAATATAGTTAGTTTGCTTACACTACAAATATTCAAAAATACATTTTGCGTAGTGTATATATGAATGCTCGAATATACTTACATATATGAATATGTATGCATGAATGTACTTAAAAATGTATGCATTAATATGTATTTATATACATATACATACATACATATGTATTGCGTACAAATTGATATATACCCATGATAAAATTTATTAAAAATTTAAAAACTTTATTTATAATTAATTGTAAAATTAAATATTAAAAGCGTTTTCCTTTCCACGATGTCAAAAATTTCGAAATTAACCTGAAAATATACGAAAAATTAAATAAAATTTTTAAGAATTTGGAAGATATTTATAATGTAATAACTACATGAACAATTCGTACTTACCTTATTATGAACCAATTTTTATTATTTAAAAACGACTAAACCTGAAAACATCGAAAAAATTAGTAAACTTGAAATTAGTACGCTTGGTAAACAAAATCATAAATAATTTGATCATACATATCGCACCCTAAATACAAACGGATCAAAACTCAAAATTTCCCACAACTTATTTTTCTCCATTAAAGTCATAACATAATATAACATTGCAAAAAGTATGGCAGAACCTTCTTCAGTATTGAATTTTTTCATAATGGAACAATATTTTCTTTAAATATTCCAATAATTTTTACATAAACAGTTTCTTGTCTCTCCTGAAAATTTTAGTATTTTGAGTTGTGCCCCTTTTGTATTTAGGGTGCGATATGTAAGTGCATATGTACTATATAAGTACAACAAATATAAAATTGTCAAAACCACGCGCTTCGCTCTCCACATTCTGAATTCGTGTCTCTATGCCCAAGGCAAATACTAGGTGAACGCGATGCTGCAATAAATACAACATTGCAAAAATATTACACGCTTTTTATAGAAAAGTATTGCGTTACCAAGGAAGCTTTAGCACGTGGCGCTCCCATTTCAATAAATACATCACATGTATTTATGCGTGTATTTTCAGAATTTGGTAGCTTGTAAAGGAATATAATTTTGACGGCAACAAGACTGCTTAGCTTTCATAGTAGGTACATTCGCACATACATATCTATATATAAAAGGATGTACCACCATACATATGTTTATATGTGTACATATGTATATAATAAATAAATGTATGGTACTTACCACTTTATATTAGGTTATGTTGAAGACGCTTCCAGTCATTAACAAGCCGGCTAACCTGGGTGCTGCTATGTAGCTTAATTTATGTATGTATATGTAGACCTGAAAATAAACTTTAAAATTTTAATAATTTTGAATATTTCTTAATACATATGTATAATATACATACATATGTAAAAAATATAGTTAATATGTACAAACTTATGAATAAAACGTAAATAAGCAAAAGAAATATTTATACATACCTTGATGTAACACTAATGTCCCAATGGAGTCCTTACAAAAACTTTTCAACTTTATGAAAAAACACAAACTTTTTATTACAAACCGCGAATACTATACAAACGTAACAAGTTAACTCTTCGAACGATTTTGGCACAATGAAGCCAACATTTTTCGCCAGCAAGATGGAAACCACTTACTGGCGAATTGAGTACTGTAATGGCAAATTCAACTTGATGCTGCCAGACCTTTTCACAACATACATTAGCATGCCATCTACACCTAACTGCACGTCTCTACTCATAATATTTAAAAACTGAGTATAATTACAATCCCATTGAAATAAGAGGGTTAGATGACAAAATATTTATTTGAGATTGTGCATAATTTATGGCAAAATAAGGAAAGTATTATATAAAAAACTAATAATTGTTATTTTATTAACTAAAGTCGATTGGCGATATCATCTCTTTTTACAGCGGTTACGGAATCATTAACTCATCTGAGTTATCGTCATCATTTTTGAATAAAATGTCACTTAAAAAATTACGATCATCGTTGTTGACAGAGAATTTGATAAACCTAACTAAATTTTGCTCTTATAAAATAACAAATATTAGGTTAAAAATTGTGTACGTCGTTTTTTGGGCAAAACTACTTCATTTTTGTTCATAATTGGAGGAAGGGAAAAAGACAAAAAAAAAAACTCCCAAAGAATTCTCATTTGTAATTGAGCTGATTGTCTTTTATATAGAAAGGTTAAAGAGGAGAATGAATGAATTTACTTAACCTTTATGAGGGAGAATGAAAGAGTCACACAGATGAAAGACAAAATTTACACACCCACAATGTTTGCTAGAAAATCAAAATGTGGAAAATTTCGAAAAATTTTGGTTGTGATCAAGGCAGCTTTATAAAGGTAGTATCAGAATTACAATAAATACAACATCAACATGTATTTTGTTGGTAGAATTTACGAATAGTTGTCAAATTTTTGACAAATATTTGTAAATTCTACCAACAAAATACATGTTGATGTTTGTTGGTGTTGTATTTATTGTAATTCTACCTCTACCTTTATAATGCTGCCTTGGTTGTGATAATATTTTGGTCGTGGCAGCACTGATGCCGAATTGAGTGCTGTAATGGCGAATTCAACTTGAGTGCTGCCAGAATTTTTCACAACGTACATACATTAGCATGCCTTCTACATCTAACATGAAACACAGTTAAAATATGAAATCACTCAATTTTAACGATGGCTTTTTGAGACTTGTTGCTTTTATACTTTCTTTTAAAGTAGTTACGAAAATCATAGTACCTATTCATCAAGATATGGATTTTTTAATTGTTCATGCAATAAAAAATCATTTGTGTTTTTATCCTTTCATTAAAAAGGAGGTAGTTCGCTAAATTAATTACAAAATAACAAATGATAACAGAAAGGAACAAGTAAGAGTGTAGTATATTCGGCTGGGCCGAATCTAAAATACCCTTCACGATAGTCACGAATATGTATAGTATATTAAAAATGTGACCTAAATATGCTCGGTTATATATGAACCGATATCGGAATTTTCTATTTTCTGTATTTTAGTAACCTTCTTTTATAACGAGAATTGCTTTTCAGCAAAAAAAAAAAAAAAATTTTTTAATGGAAAAATCGGTTCAGGCTATATCTCGGGTATATATGGACCGATATCGAAAATTTTAATTTTCCATATTTATATAACCTTATATCATTACCAGAACTGCTTTTGAGCACAACAAATTGTTTAAGTTCGCTTACGCGATATTTTCATGAAAAACCCGATTTAGGCTATATCTCGGGTATATATGGACCGATATCAGAAATTTTAATTTTCTCTATTTTCGTAACCTTCTTTCATAACAAGAACTGCTTTTCAGTAAAAAAAAATGTTATTGGAAAAATCGGTTCAGGCTATATCTCGAGTATATATGGACCGATATCGGATTTTTTCTTTTTCCATATTTATATAACCTTATTTCATTACCAGAACTGCTTTTGAGCACAAAAAAGTTGTTTACTCGGCATTTTCATCAAAAAACCTGTTAAGCTATATATCGGGTATATATGAACCGATATCGGAAATTTTAATTTTCCATATTTATATAACCTTATTTAATTACCAGAACTGCTTTTGAGCACAAAAAAGTTGTTTAAGTTCGCTTACGCGACATTTTCATGAAAAACCCGGATTGGGCTATATCTCGGGTATATATGGACCGATATCGGAAATTTTCATTTTCCATATTTATGTAACCTAATTTTATTACCAGAACTGCTTTTGAGCAAAAAAAAGTTATTTAGCTTCGCCTATGCGACATTTTCATTAAAAATCCGATTTGGGCTATATCTCGGGTATATATGGACCGATATCTGAAAAAAAAATTTTTTGCCTTTCAGTCACCATGCTTAATAAGTGTGTGAAGTTTGAAGCAAAACGAACAACTTTTGTTTTCAAAAATTTTCATACAAAACTGCAAAAAAAAATGGCTTTTTTCGGAATTTTGAATATATCTCAGCTATACGTGGACCGATATTACTGAATTTCAATAGCAAACCCATGAATCGATGGGGTAAAATAATGGTGAAAGAAAAAAATTTCTAAGTCTAATGGTTTTCTCAGAAACGGTATTTCAACAGCGGACAGACGGACATCGCTTAATCGACTTTTCCATTAATTCTGATTCAGAATATATATACTTTATAGGGTCGCAAAAAAAAACTGTAGAAATTACAAACGGAATCACAAACTTATATATACCCTTTACATTTTTGTGAAGGGTATAAAAAAGCACGATAAACATATTTCATACCTTTTTGTCTACCACTATTTCTTTTACAAATAAACAAGACATGACTTAAAGAAAAAATCATCATGAAAATTTAGTGCAAGATTTACTATTTAATTGCCGCTTTGTTTATATCGTCGAACATGAGTTGGACCCAGTTTTTTACTTCATATTTATATACAAAATTATCTTACGTTTTCATTTTAATTTAACAGGCATTTTAATTTAAATACAAAAGTTTATATTTAACGTTTATATAAAACTTTTTCCCTGCTAAACAATCTTAGGCGAATTTAGATTTTGACATTCTCAGGAAGTTTTACAATAGCAAAATACATAGTGCTGAATTCGCTTTCCCGCTTGCTTTGGCAGTTACTTAGATTTTACATATGCCACTAGCAGTTCAAAAAACTCTATACATTCAAAATGTTTACCATTACACTCGCTTTACGTTTGGATATAAACAATACAAACATAAATTATTCACTTTTAATTTTTTAATGGGAGTAGACGGCCATTGTATTGCGGGAATTACAATTCTAAACATTATTACAAAAAAATATTTTCTTGTTTCATTTTGTGTGCTTCTTCACTCTGCGAAATTTTTGTGCAAACAAAAAACACTCCTATAAATAACGCAAAGTATTTATACAAACGTAACATGTTAGATTATTTACCAAGCACTTTGTATAGTTTATTTCATCCTTTACATATACTACTAGTTTTAAATTAAAAAAAAAAAAACATTTAAGATATTTTTCTTAAAACATGCATGCATCGAATATTTGTGCAAACAGTAAAACACTCCCATAAACAAAGCAAAATGTTTGTACAAACGTAAAATATTTCCTTATTTGCCAAACACTATAATTTATTTCGTCTTTTAAATATAGTTTTGTGTTTTTTCTTAAACAAACTTGTACACTCCAACAAGTAAAAAAAACAACCATAAACGATTTTTCTTAAATATTTTAATGATTTGATGAAGTTTTTACTCAGTTTTTTCCACAATTCTTCTTCTTGTTTACGTTTTTTGACAGTTTTCTGTATATATATTTATATAATATTGCAATAATACTGATTTCATGGCTACACGTCATATAATTTCGTATTTAAATGGAACTTAAATGACATTTAAATCTAAAACTGGGCTTTAAAGTAACTGTTGTTGCTTAAAGTGTGATTTCCACCTGACATGAAAAACAACCTTCAAGTTATAGTCAAGTGTGGACCGATTAAGTTGAAGTTTGGTATAAGTTTGAATTGCTTGTTAAAACATTTTGTTTGAAAACACTGTTATAACTTAAATTAACATTGTTTACCATTAAGGGCCAAGTACACTATGCAAACCGCTTGGTAAACCCACGCTTTCCGTTTGCACATAAACAATACAAACACAAACTAATCACTTTATTTTTGTGTTTAATGAGAGTAGACCGCCGTAGTTAAAATATATTCTATGAAATGCATATAAAACCAAATTTTCTTTAGATATAAAGCGTTCATATTATTGAAATAATATTACTAACAATATATGCTAACCGTTTCCTTAAAAGTTTGACCATGTGATGAAATAGGTAACTCTACTTTGTAAAAAGAATATAAATTTAACATTGAATCAAAATTTTACATGTAAAATATTTTCAAATTTACTGTAGGCAATTTATTAAGAATGAAATTGCATATGTAAATATTAAAACGAGTGGCAAAAGATTTGACTATTTCGGAATATTTTTCATTGATAATACGTATACAAAGTTCGCATGCCACTATTTGGAAGTGTATTATCATGATAAATGTCATTAATATAATTCAGGGCGAATTCGCCTCGTTCTTCAGTATTCTGGCAGCATTGGCATTTGAATTGCATTTTTCCACATTTTGATCATCAGCTATTCATGATACAATAAAAAAAAGGCAGTCGATATGCTAAAACGACAAAACAAAACAACAGGTGACGCTAACGGCTGTTATAGAAATTGAGAATTTGTGGTGTTTAATAGAACTATTTAAACAAGTAAACAGTCACGATTTAAGTGCATACATATTTGGCTAAAAAATCAATATGCCGGTGTTTTTGCGTTTCGCTACTAAGTGCCAGTTTACACGCATCAAGTTTGACTTGTCAAGTCTTGAGTTTTTGGGAGAACGGAGAGAAGAGAGTGGAAAAGGGTGCAGACTTGACGGTGCCGTCAAGTTTAAAATGGAATGTCAGAAATTGTGAAAACTTTAAGGCAAAAAACTTAAACTTGACGCAAAACTTTTGTGTGGGAAAGTAAATGCAAGTTAAAAAGGAAATTGAAGCAGAATTGATCAAGAAAACCTGATGTGTGTAAATTGAGACTAACAAATGGTATTTGAATATAGTAAGTATCCAGTATATAAATATTTTTTGACTCTTCGAGTAACATCGATGTAAGAAAAACTAAGCGTAACTACAAATGTACTTTTTTACAGACAGGCACTGCAAAAAGAAGATTAAAGAAGCTACTGCGGAAATGATACCTTATTGCTAACAACAAACCATTACATTGGGATTTCTTATGTGCCGGTTTAATCCAAGTATCTTAGTTGCCCAATCCTCAAGATTTAATGGATTTCTCAATTATAATTATACATATGTGCATACAAAATAAAAATATGAAAATTTTTGTTTCAAAACTTGAAAATTAATGCGCGAAACCTTTTGTTCTTGCATTGCAGGCTTTGCTTCTAGATAATTTTTTTTTATTGTTATAACAGCTTGAAACATATACTTACATACGTAAGTATAAAACTAAAACTTTACTCAAGAGCTGCTTTAAAGCATTTTTAAACAACAAATTTAGCGAAAAAGACATACATATCTGCAAAGGTTCTAGTTTTGATGTATGGGAGCTTTACTTTATGTAGCCTTTGAATGAGCAAAAATTTTCTGAGTTCTAGTAGTTTTCACCACTTCTATTTCTCAAAGAAACAATGAATGTTGGATATGGGAAGATTAGCCAAGCAGCAGAATATTATATTTCTTGATGCCTTAACAAACATTTCTTGATGCCTTAAGAAACATTTTATTAACGTGAAATCTCTCAGTTACATATATTTTTTTTAAGATTTAGGCTTAACAAAAGTAAGATTAAAATATTATTAAACAAGATTAATCAACAAAATTTGCTTTGCATAGCATAGATATTATACTCTATAGGATAACAAACACCGGCTCCTCTGACTAAAGTTGGCTGCATTGTAGGCTATCGGCCGAGTGGAGATATTTTCTACACTGAGCCAAAAATTTACCTAAATAGCGTAAAACAGGCTGTAATCTTCAATAAATGTAGTTCGCTTACAACCTACAAAAATGTTTCTTCAAGTTTACTAATTTTTTCAACTTTTGACTAAAATAGAATAGGAAAATGTAAAGAAATTTCTTTATTTCTACAGGCGTTTGTTCAATAATACATGCCCTTAGTTATATGGAAAAATATTATGCAAGTTTAATAAATTAAATTAGTTAAATTTGGATAAACCGTATTCATATCTACAAGAGGAATTTTATTAACAAAATTTCGTCAAATAAATAAATGTTTTAAATATTTGTATGCGTTGTCTACTTACACTTAAAGAAAAGTTTCATATTCACAAAAATTAAATTAAAATGAGTTTTGATTCAAAAACTGCATAAAAATTTTTATTAAAATTCATTTTAATGCACTTTAGTTTTTTTTACAAGTTTTGTTATTCTTCATTTATACAATAAACTAAATTTAGATAATTTTTAGTATTTGTATGGCACCTTCAATATATTGTCATGATTATGTAAAAACACAAGCAGAATTTTTTTTATTTGAATGTGATTTTAATAAAGATAGAGTTTGAATATAAATGTAATCTTTTAATCGGTCAAACTTCTGGACATCAATTTAAGTACTATGTACATATACACGTCTTATATTTTGTTTTTTGTAAAATTTTATCCCTTTATTTAAAAACATCTTGTAGCCCTGAAAAGAGTTTTGTTTGTTTATAAAATGTTTTTCGAGTAAAGCACCCCATATATGTTTCAACTCAATTGACAACTGAGTCGGTTGTTGTCCAAATCAAGGCGTGTATGGCTTTGGCAATTGATTACGAGTAGTTGGCAGTTGTCGAGTTGGTTGAGGAAAAATCAATAGATATTGAGTCTGTTGATCAACTATTTTCAAATTCCTCATAACTTCATTAAATTTCATAGTTGAATGAAACTCTTTCAATTCAGTTTTTAAAGTTTGTGGAAAACAATCAAGTCAATTGATAAACTCAATTGATAATTGAATTGAAACGTGTATGGGCCGCTTAATAACATAATAAAAACATACATATCAGTGTTGTTCGAAACGTAAACTTAATTCATCTTAAGAAGTATATTTATTTAGGATATTATTAAGTGCCTCGAACTTATTTATAGTAACAAATGTAAACAATAATATTTGCGTTTCACTTTTGAAATATAAGCAACTTTAAATACATTATCTGATATCCTTTGTTTTTGGAGGTATATGAAAATCGTTTTGGATTCAATGAGATTGATTAATGCTGAAGTTGATTTTGATATCTTTTCTGCTATCGACCGTTTGACCATCTCCTGCTAAGTCCTGATCCTTCAAAATGGTTCTCTAATCTAATAGTTAAATCCCATTAGTACACAACTAATCTTTGAAATGAGCCCTTTGAGTTATTATCTTTCTCATAGACTCATCGCAGATGCAATGTAAAATCGGCATATTTAAGTATATAGTAAAAAGCAAGCGCTGATTAATTGCTTGAAATTTGAGTGGATATCAATCCCAGTTTAAATCAATATATGTATAATTCATACCGAAGCGATTTATGGAAGTCAACAAAAAGTCATAACATACGAAGTAATGCAATTTTTGTTCAGTAGCTTTGTCTTTGTATTATTTCAAAGTAAATGATGTTAAATATTCCTCACTATAAATAGGGTAAAGGCACATAATAACGTAAAAAACAAACGAAAATTTTATATGAAATTATTATTTTTTTAATGTTTAAGAGAAAAGTTTTTCAATTTGCCAACTATGCTATACCAATGTATTTAAGATAAACGCTTTGTTATCGTTGGTTTCACCACCAGCATCAGCACTTTTCTTATAGAACTTTTTCTTTGTTTTTCAACATTAGCCAGGATGTTTTATATTTTCTCTTAGTTTGAAATAATCTTTCACTATTAAACGAACTCAGCAAATTAATTTAATGAAAATTTTCAGTTTCTGAGACAATTTTTCCAATAATTACACCTGTGTACTATTTAATATCACACAACACATAATGCTAGTATATGTACGTAAGTATTTTGATTTATTTACATACATAGCTCATTTATAAAAACAAATAGCTGTTAAAAACTGCTCAATAATTAAAAAGTTTAATTGATTTTGAAGTTACAGAACAATTTTGATGCACAATTTCATTTTTAACAACGTTAGAGAGAAAACAACACATCAGAGTCGATCAGTGTAATACTCCCAACGTCTTAAAAAACGGGAAATTTATGCAAGACATATGGCATCATCATAGACAAAAATTTTAACTTTAAATTCAAAATTTTAATATATAATGGTGGTTTATGGATAAAAATATAAATTCAGACGATTTATATAACATAGAGTAATCAGTTGGACATAAAAAAAAAAAATCGAAAAATTCGTCCCCAATAACCCAAGTTCTCAATATTACCGAAAGAACTGTTAGATTATTGGAGACGGTCTCCAATAGGGACAATTGTCCCCTATAGTCCCATTATATCATCAAACGGTTCTCAATAATCCCGTGATGCATATATATATATATATATATATATATATATATATATATATATATATATATATATATATATATATATATATATATATATATATGTATATATATATATATATATATATATATATATATATATATATATATATATATGTATATATATATATATATATATATATATATATATATATATATATATATATATATATATATATATATATATATATATATATACTCATCACTAGTCATCTTGATGTTACATAACAACTATTATCCGGTTGTTCTTTACTTCACTTTTCGAGTTATTTAAAAGAGACGGGTATAAATTTGTGTTTCTCGAGTTGACCCATTTCGGTCCACATTTCGAAAAATTTGATATACCGTCCTAAAACTTTAATTCTTTAATACTGTTCTCATTATAAATCAGAAGATATATCCGCTAATTTTTGCACTCCCGTCTGCTATGAATTAAGCATCAAACTAAAACACGTTGACACATGCAGAACTTATTCTGTAAAGCAACTAAATTTTGTAAAGCAAAAAACTGTAAAGAGGCACCACTGAAACGCAATCATATATAAATGACTTTATGTTGCTGCCGTCAGCGTTGTCAACTCAGTGCGTTTCGCACCGTTTTTGGTGCATGGTGCGTTTTTTTTAAATTTTCGGTACGCGTTTTAAATTTCGGCGGCACCAAATCAAATTCAACTCAACTTTGTGTTTTAATGTAAGAAAAAAATATTCATGTGTCAGAAATATAAACGCACTATGCACAAAGGCAATCTTGCTTATTATACATATTATCAAAAGAAAAAGAAACATTTCGTTTTATAAAATTTGTTGCCTTTAGGGCGTGTTTTGCTATTTAACGATCATGGAAAGTTTGTCAAATATTACAATAATGCAGATAGAGATAGTGAAGTTCATACTTGAGATGGCGCGCGCGTGAATTGATAAATTATTAAATGTTCCCAAAACGTTTGCATTAAATATTGATTATGGTAAACTTCATCTCTTATTTGTTATAATTCTGACAAATTTTCATATATGTATTTCAATAAATTCTTTTCAAAACCACCACTCTAGCCAACTGATTTTCACTATTCGCTTTCGAGAACACAAATGAAGTTTACATTGTTTTAATGATCCGATAATCGTAAATTTCTTCGACATATGTCATCTCTTGCAGTAACGATTGTGTGCTCCTGCATTATAATTTTAACGACCGTAAGGAGCTGTAGTTTTGTATGACTGATACTCGTAATAGGCAGTAAATGTTGCTGAATAATAGATTTGATAAAATATCGTTATAACTAAATTAAATTAATAAAGACGCAATGAAAGTCACAGAATTGCACTAAAGGTCAAGTTTGGCAAGCAATTCTAGTTATTGTACGAATTTGATAGCATGACATTAGACAGTGCTACCCTACCCATTTTAATTGTATAATAGTATCTTTTATTATCGTGTTCTTAATATAAAAATATTATAATTTTTATATTACAAAATGAGTTATTAAAACTTAAACGAAAAATTCAGAATTAGATGCCTTTTTGTTGAAATAACGCGCTTTATTCTAAATTTTGGTGCGTTTTAAAATTTCAAATTTAACAACGCTGGCTGCCGTTCCCAAAATAATTGAGTAATGGACTACACAACTACAATTGCTGTTTTGCATATGCTGTCGTGAAGTATTAGACAAATTATGTTTGGAAATTTGTCTGATAATAAACATAAAATACTTTTTATAAAGGGCAGTAAAACTCTAAATTCTAAAGTATGTTTCAAACAGAAGTTTTCTTTTTCATTTTCAATAACGAAATTCGCTGAATCAATTAATAAATTGTATAAATTTTTTTTGTGAACTCGAAGTAAAAGAGAGCTTCACGTGTGCAACAAAAATTTATTCGATGCAGACCTTTTGTACTTATTCTACTCGTACTAAGCGTTTATTTACTTATTTATTTAATTTTTCCCTATATATACATATGTACAACTTGCAACATGCAAAATGATTTTCTTTTAATTTTTGGAAATTTTTGTTTTAATGTTATTTTGTTTTTCGTTAATGGTTTTCTTGACTTTTACTCTTTGACCATTGAACGGTAACATCCGGAATAACGAACGAGCAAGAGTTGTGTGTAATAGCGGTCTTATTTTCTTTATTAAATGTTGTAAAACATAAAATTTAATGAAATTATTATGAAATAATACAAATTTTGACTAAAACATTGCACATGATAATGTACTTTCGAAGTTTAATTGTACAATGTTGTGTTTTCCTTTTTGTTTTGAAGAAAAATATTTGCTTTCAACTCGAGTTTTTAATGAACAAGACATCAAAATGAAAAAGCATGAAAGATTTTGGTCTAAATAAAATGGAAGTGGAAATTTTTTTCGTTTTTTCTTACCTTTAAAATGTATGTATGTAGAAACATGCATATTTGTTTGTGTGTTCATTTTTATTAATTTTTTTCTCTTTTTTATACATGATTAGTCTATTCCTGCCATTGCTCTGTTAACAAAAAATGTCATAATTATTATGATTTCTTATTTTTTGTTTTAATTTTAATTAAGTGTTTCTTGGTGTTTGTAATTAAATCATTTCATTCATTTGTTTATTTTTAAACGTTTATGTAAGTATGTATGTATATGATGTCTGAGTGCGTGTGTATGTAGTTAGATTTTTTTTAAATCTTAAGTACTGACGTTGCAATAAAACCAGTAATAAAAATGTATATTCACACTCACATACATACTTATATACATGTAAACAATACCCAGTTGGTTATGCATTTAAAACGTCTTAAACGACTAGTACAAGGCAACAGAAAACCATGAATATATACTGCCAAGAGTTCAAAGAAATGGGTGTTTGATCAAATTTCTAAACCAATGGCCATGATATCATGCAAAATCACACCAGCGTCTTTATTTTTACCATAACGTGCATCTTGAACTACAATTTTTATTTATTTTAGCTAAATGTTTAATAACAGCTGACAAATCAGTATAACAAGGATATAGATAGAATTAATATAACAAAGATTACATTAGAAAACTACGAACAGTTATAAATATAATCATTAGAGTTTAAATATAAAAGAAGTCTTCTCTTAAGGCACAAGATATTTAGATACTGTGGGAGTAAAATATTGAGAAATTTTCTCTGTACTTAAACAAAAGGGAATAAAAATGTGTTGTAGTTCATGAATGAATTAATTCAACTGAATGATTCTCTCAAGTGAAAGAATGTTTGTATTCTTTCTCTATTTCTTTCATCATGATGTTTGTTTTCATATTTCGTCATCTTTCATTTAGTACCCGTAAACATTCAAAATCAGTTATTAGTATTATTTTGTACTCTTAAATTTAAACAAATTTTATATATAATGAATTTTATATATAATAATAATATTATATTTTTATGTTTTATAATTTTTAAATAATTTTTTTTTCTGCGTTTGAACAAATTGTGATACAAACAAATAATGCCGTATTTGTATTCGTTCATTATGCTGCCACCTGACACACATAATTGAAACATTTTCATTTGCCTGAAATGTTTGGCAAGCAGAAAGATGAAAGAAAAGAATGAATTAATTCACTTAACCTTTCTGAAAGAGAATAAAAGATTCACACAAATGAAAGATTTTGTCCAACACCAATGTGTTGTACGTATTTTTCATATTAACATTTGTGCGATAAGTAAAATCAAAGTACTGATGGTTAAAATTCTACAACATTTACAAAAACAACATGCAATAATCTAAAACTGCAACTGTTGTACCGTCAACGCCAACGCAAATTTCAAAATAGAACTCTGATTTGATGAGAATACAGAGTTTTCTGAAATGGTTTAGAAAATGAAGATCTACTGACCGCTAGTAAATTTCTGCATTTGGATTTCTCTCCTACTGAAAACGTTTTGCTTTTACACGGTAAGACTTTCTTTATCCAACACACATTTTTGACAGATCTAAACATTTGTATTACTATGTAAAGATGCTTTTCGTAACATGAATGTTGTCAGATAAGTTGATGAGATCATATAATCTGTTTACTTCGCCACAAACAAAATTTAAAAAGTTTGATCGATGAAATTGAAGATACAGTGCTCTTAGCTGTCTGTTAGGTATGTTAATCTTTATTCTATTGCGAAAATGAATTGAACCAATATCCCCTTGTAATAACTTGAAAAATAATAATATGTTTGATGTAATTCTTCGACTTTTCAATGTAGGGAGGTTAATAAAAGCTAGTCTATGATGATAAATTAACTGCTGGGTGTAGTTCTCACCAGCGTAGTGAATAAATTTTTGCTTAAAGTTAAAATTAAGTTTTTTATCTAAGTAAACTCCTAGATCTAAAGTAGTGTCAACAGTTGTAAGTTCTGTGCCATTAATGAAATATTTAGTGGAAAGAGGTGAATATCGTGTCAAACTCATCGATTTGATTTTATTTAGATTTATTTCCATGAGGTTCCATATAGAAAAGGGGCATCGCTTACATTTGTTCTGCTGGAGAAAAGTTTTATCATATAACAGGCAATGTCATCTAGTTTCTACGTCATTTTGGCTACTGGGTACAATTGCTGCATAGTATTGTTGCTAAAAAATAATTTATTTTGATCCGTATGTTGATTTGTTTTGGCTCCAGTGCGAGTACAACCAGTATTTAAAATAATTTACTAATTTTTATATGGTCTGACTTGCCCGATTAACCTAAGCTTGACCCTTAGTCGTTGGTCGTCATTGAAATATTTTCCATTGGCTTAAAATGTTTTGTTTTATTTTTCTACTTTTTGTGAAAAAAAATCATTAAAAAACTTGGAAAAGTGATTATCGTTTATACTATATTATTACGCAAATTACTAAAGAAAATAGCTTATAGCGTTAAGTACTTCATTATGTCTTTAGATTCTTATACAAGGTGGGACAAAAGTTATCTTCCTATCAGAAAATGCTATAAAATTTGCGATTGGCCCCTAATATCAGTTCTGTTTTGACATTTGTGTGGTAAACACATGCGAAATACACGATAAAGATGATTTTTCATCAAAAATAATCATGAGTGATGAGGCCATTTCCATCTTAGCGGGTAGGTAAATAAGCAAAATTTACGCTTCTGGGGCACTGAAAATCCGCGTGTAACCCACGAAGAGCCATTACGCCCGCTCAAAGTCACTGTATGGTGTGCTGTTTTCTCTGGATGAGTCATCGGACCTTTTTTCTTCGAAGGCGGTTACTGTGAATGGTGAACGCTGCAGAGCAATGATCAACGAGTTCTTTTTGCCGCAACTTGATGAATTGGGATTGGAAAACATGTGGTTCCAACAGGACGGTACTACGGCACACTCTGCACGTGCCACAACCGATATACTGAACATCGGAAGGTTATTTTTGCGCCACCCTGTAGCACTAACGGGTGTCTTCTTTAATGGCATGCTACTGCCTAATTTGTGTATCATTTAAAAAATTTTTGTGTTTAGATATTAGACCAACAACGATATTCAGTCCAGTTCGAAAAATTAATGTTCGTCGAACGCAAATAGTTTTTTCTGGGCCGTCTAAGAAACATCTCGTGTGAAAAATTTATAGTTACCACGCTCTAAACTACAAACCATTGATGGCTTGGAAGACTAGACAAGTTTTCGCTGACACCCGGCTTTTGATTACGCCAAGTAGTCGAATTGGCCATATACCAAACAGAACAAGCGTGAGTTTGAGTTCAATTTAAAATACTAAAATTCTTAAAAAAAGTCTAGGTCGGGCTTTAACTGATAAACTGTCACGTGGGCAAATAATAAAATAAACTGAAGTAATTTAATAGAATTTTGGAATTTTTAGTCGCTCTCTAATATTTATCTGTTCCAATTAGTGTCAATGCGATTCAATTATACGAAATGACAGCACCGGGATAACTGATTTTTATGTTGCAATTTGTTTGGTACGGCTTAATGTCAAAACCGTTAAATGCATTACAAATGCATTTTGACAACTTTGTAGACTCAAGGTACTTTTACACGGTAAAATGCTTAGAACGTTCATAAACTTGTTAAAGAAAATCGTAACGCGTAGAAGCAAAGTATATCCAGTAAGAGATAAATAGGTTTACAAAATTTGACAAGTGGTTGGTAATTCCTTATTTTCTCATCAAACGCTGTATTCTCATCAAACCAGGTCTTCATTTTGAAGTTTACATTGGCATCATTTTGAGTCTATATTGAAGACGATGACAATTCTATACAGCAGTCCAATCCCAATCAAACACTAGTCAAAACTGTTGCATGTTGCTTTTGTACTTGTTCTACAGCGCTGTAACTACGCATATTAGGCATATAATGATTTTATCTTATACTTTGATATTTTTTATACCACAAGAGTGAATGTGACAAATAGTTTTTGTTTGTTTTTTAATTACGAAGAGAATTCCGTAATAATTTGCTCCTAAAAAATCTAAACTCTTTGCATTGCCGTGTAAGCGTGCCTCGAATATGTCTTGGCCGTTCCTTTTGATCAAATAACACGACAACGAAAAATAAATAAACTAGTTTATTATATTTTTTCCAGATAATGCCAAGGCTTCTACAAGTACCAAAGGATTTCTTGGTACATCAAAGTACAAATTAAAAAGAAGCACGCGCTCTAAATTAAAAAGAGTTCCAATAAAAACAGCAGATGAATCTTCAAAATAAAAACAAGTTCGTCACCAGACTGGCTGGCCACTTAACTAACTAACTCATGCCTACATACGTAATAATTAGAAATTAAATTGATAATTTATTTAATCAAGGAGTAATTGAAAATTGCTGATTAAAATCGAAGAAGCAGTTTTGAAAATTTACAGCAGCAGAAGGTACTTATAATATTTACAACGAAACAGACAAAAAGATAGACAAGAAAATGCAGGTTCCTGAGCATGTGGTGTCATTTTATGTGGCAACGTGTGGGCAAAATGGTCCAGGTCTAGGTTCAGATGAAAAGGAAATCATATTGCTGGTCTACGTAATTTTAGAGGCAACAACAGGACAGGTAAGTTTTTCAACAGCAAACCAAAAAACCTATGTATATAACTATGTATGTATGTATCTATGTATGTATTTATTCGTATACTCGTGTGTTAATAGCGCAAATATTAATTGAAAAATTACAATTAAGTAGTCTCAATAATGTGGATGTAATGCACTCGTAATCCATAATGGCCTGTTTCTTACTGTAATCTGAATATAATTAGTTTTCTTAGGACCGCCTTCTTTTGTAAGAGACGCCATTTTTTATGGAATATTTTTTTATTTGAGTTCTTTACTTCATTTGTGTTTGAGTGCTTGTTATATATTTAGATGCATATATAAAAACATTTATATATATACACACACAATGTCTACATACATATGTGTGTATGTACACGTGTATGAATACTCACTTGCTCTGATTTACTAGGGTGTCCCATACGTTTGTATCTATGCGATTTTTATAAACAAGCGACCTTTTGATCTTATTTAATTAAAAATGAATGTATTCGTTTTATAATTCTCATTTAGTTTTCGTCATACATATTAATGACTTTTTTTTTTAGTATTTTGAGTTAAGAGGGGTTTTATATAATTTTAGTTTTAAGTAGAATCATAGACAATGAAATTAAACAATGCAAATTTCTACTTTGTATGTATTCTTCATGACATTACTTTAAAATTTTTTTATTACAAACATTTTGCTATTAGACGATTAAAAATTAAATAATTTGCTTCCGTGGATAACGTGTAAACACACATACATACTCGAACATATCTATGAAATGAATTATATTGTAAAAACAATAAAACATGATAAAGAAAAATCGGATAGACAGCTCACTTTTATATGGAGCTCCAACTAGATGCGGACCCAGCTGAATCTTGTAGGGAAAAAGTGGGGAGTGAAATTTTGTTTGGAACAAAAAAAAATTTTATATTGACAAATCGGTTATTGGCGAAATAACAAAATTGTATTTTTTGTCAATTGTACCCATTGGGGGGAGATGAGAGAGCAATATTTTTTTTGCTTCCACAAATCTGTACCTGGATGCAAGATACTCCTTTTCGCTAACACGATCTTGATACTAAAAAAGAAATATCATCGCTGCCGCTACCGAAGCGTATTAGAAGTAAAGTAATTTTTTTTTATACAAATTTATGGCCTTATTCATAAAAAATATTGTATGTCTATTAAACTGTTTTTTTGACAAATTTCTATAGAAAATTTGTCAAATAAGTGTTTAATAACCATACAATATTTTTAAGAATTGTTAATGTGTAAGACTTAAAAATTTATATAAAAACAAATGTAGAAAGCAAAGAATTCATTTACCATGAATAATACAAAAAAAAACTTTTCAGCAAAATAACACCGCAAGATTGTTAATACATAAGTTATATACACACGTACGTACTTTACTTGCGGACACTTGATGTTATTGGACTTACTGTACGAGTATATTTGATTTACGCCTCCGACATTCCACCGAGATCCGGAATCCACATTTCAACTTTTGCAAATGACACATCATTTTGCAGCGTTCATGAAAACCATCAATTATCCTTTTGTAGGAGAAATCTCTAAAGCGTTGGAAAATTAAAGTTAATGAACAAAAATGTGCTCATGTCACATTCACACTTTGTAAACGAACATCTTCTCCAAATTAACAACTCACCTATTCCGCAGGGCAATGAAGTCAAGTACCTTTGATATTCTCCTCGACCGTAGGCTAACATGGAAGTCTCACATTGAAGCAAAAGCTACTCAGTTGAAACTAATAGTAGCGCAAGTAAATTGGCTTATGGGCAGAGATTCTACCCTGAAGTTAGATTGAAAATTTTTGCAACGCAATTCTAAAGGCTATATGGTGCTATGGAATTCAATTATGGGGCACTGCCTCGACACCATTACTGCGGCTCCATGATATCTAAAAAACTCAAGAATTCACAGGGATCAGTGTGTTCCAAAGTATGCGACAAGGTATATCAGTAAGCTGGCACTTCACCTAAATCCTCTTGCACGCAATATATATGGGTGTTTTTTTAAGCTAGATAGAACTTTAAATTGTAAAAAGTAACACAAAAAATTAAATTTTGATGAAACATTTTTTTTATTTGTTTCAGTATACTCTGACAAATCATCATGAATAGACTCACGCTTGAACAACGCTACGAAATTATCCAAATTTACTTTGAAAATCAGTCGTCGATTTCCCGTTGTTTTATCGCAAAATTGTGTTCAGCGATGAGGCGCATTTTTGGCTTAACGGGTTTGTTAATAAGCAAAATTGCCGCATATGGAGTGAGACCAATCCACAAGAGACCCTACAGACTCCATTACATCCAGAAAAATGCACTGTTTGGTGCGGTTTTCATGCTGGTGGCATCATCGGACCTTATTTCTTCAAAAATGAGGCCGGAGCTCGCGTTACGGTCAATGGAGATCGTTACCGCACCATGATCAATGATTTTTTGTTTGAAAATATGGATGACATTGATCCGGAGGAGATGTGGTTTCAACAGGATGGCGCTACGTGCCATACGGCGAACGCAACCATCGACTTACTGAAATCAAAATTTGGCGATAAGTTGATTTCGAGAAATGGACCTGTCAATTGGCCTCCAAGGTCGTGCGATTTGACACCTCTCGATTATTTCCTGTGGGGCTACGTGAAGTCACTGGTTTATGCTGATAAACCAGCAACAATTGACGCCTTGGAGGCCAGCATTGTTCGTGTTGTTCGTGACATACGGCCAGCAGTGCTCGAAAAAGTGGCCCAAAATTGGACGTCCAGAATACGCTTCGTCAAGAACAGCCGCGGTGCCCATATGCCCGAAATCATTTTCAAATGTTAATGTCACGTATTGATCTTTCGAATAAAAAAAAATTTTGATTACAATTTAATTTTTTGTGTTATTTTTTACAATTTCAAGTTCTATCGGGCTTAAAAAAACACCCTATACCTTTATCGGTATCATAAACTAGCTCTCTATCCCGGAAATGGTCCCGTACAATTGCTAGTAGATACCCTTGGATGCCTATACGGACCAAAGCATCAACTATATGCTCCCAGTTTGCCGTACTGAAGGCGTTTTTTACATCTAGGGTTATAACCACACAATACCCTTCTGTTCCATTCCTTCACCTCTTCCCTTGGATAGCTTGAGCAGCGGTTTCTACTACAACTTTGATAGCGTCCACCGCTGACTTTGCTTTCCTGAAGCCAAATTGGTTATCTGATAAACCTAGGTTAGCTTGTACACAATCTTCCAATCTTCTGCAGATTTTACTCTCCAGAAGTTTTCCACTTGTATCTGTCATACAGAGCGGACGATAGGAGGAAGGGTCGTCTAGCGGCTTGTTATCCTTAGGTAACAACACCAATTTCTGCCTCTTCCAGATTGTTGGAAAAGTTCCCTGAATCAAGCATGCGCTTATTACTTTCAGGAAATAATCAGGATGGAGCTTAACAGCCTCCTTCAGTACCATATTTGGGATGCAATCTAAGCCTGGTGCCTTCTTGTCTTTGAATTTTGAGACATCACCTTCTATCTCGACAACCGTAACCGGAGGAATGTCGAATAATTCAGCTGGATAGCTGTGTTGCCATGTCGGAGCTTCCTGTTGAGGAAAAAGATGGTCTACAATTCCATTGAGGATATTCTCTTCTCTTGGCGGTGATGGGCCAAGACATTTAAGTTTCCTGGTTACTAGCTTATATGCTAAGCCCCAAGGATTACTATCTATTTCATCACAAGCATCCAGGAAACACCTACGCTTGCTCCTACGAATTGCAATCTTCAATGCCTTTCTTTTATCGCTATACAACTGGTGCTGCACATTATTCTCTAACCGACCCCTCGTTCGTATATATCGCCTTCGGGCGCTAATACACTTTGAGCGCAAGCTAGCAATTTCATCATTCCACCAATACACTGGAGGCTTATTTGGCGATATTTTTCGCCTTATCATAGCTACATTGCAGGCACTAGTGATATTGCGCACTAATTGTACTGCCATGTCTTCTGCTGAACCAGCCATTTCCATGTTCTCCATGCAAGGTGCGAAGCTATCCTTATCAAAGGTATTTACCTTCCATCCTGTCAAGACACGTGCTTGTACAATAGCACGGGGCTGTGCGTCTTGCACATCTATTATTATAGCGCTATGATCGCTATGTGTATAGATGTCAGATATTCTCCAGTTCACTTGGGTTGCGATACTGGCACTGACGAATGTAATGTCAATTACTGAGCCAGCATCACCCCTTCTGAAGGTATGTTCAACTCCATTATTGATGAGTACAACACCCAGTACAGAAAAGGCTTCCAAGAGTATTCTTCCTCTTGCGTTTGCTGAGGGACAGCCCCATTCAACATCCCACGCATTGAAATCACCTGCTATTATTACGGGGGTTTTTCCAACTGCATCCGTTACAATACTGTCAACTATTACCCGAAAGTCTTCTATAGAATACCTAGGGGGTATATAACAGCTGTAAATAGTGATGCCAGATATAACCGCTCGAGCATATCCACATTGCGTTGTTATTCTATCGCGTATGGTTTGCGTGCTGGTGTTCCATATTGCCGATGTACCCGTGTTATCGGAAACCCAGTTTACAGATGCCATGGTCCGATATGGCTCACTTAGAATAGCGACATCTACACTTATATCTCGAACGCTTTGCTTAAGAAGCTCCTGGGCTGCCTGGCAATGGTTGAGATTTAACTGTAATATACGCATTTTGGTGACTTAGGTTCTAATCTACTCCCTAAGTTTCTGTAGAGCTCTTTTATAAAACGGGCAAACTGCACCTCCGGTGACATGGTCACTAGCGGTGTCTGCTCCCTTCTTGCAGAGCAAGCAGGATGGTTTATTGGAACAGGTTCCAATTTTGTGGCCCGTTTTGCCACACCGTAGGCAATTCCCTGAAAGGTCTTGCCCCTTACAGTTCCCTGCTACGTGTCCATAATCCAGACATTTAAAGCATCTTTTTGGTGCTACCTTTTCGCGTATTCGGCAAACCACCCAGCCAATACGTATCTTTGCCATCTCTATAAGGCGGCGAGCTATCAGTGCACTCACGCCAATTGTGGCGGTCTGTGTCCCACCGTATGCTCTCCTTAGCGACTTAACTGCCGTAGGGTGCAAAGCTTTAAATTCGTCAGATATTTTGACGAGAGCTTCATAAATATCTTCCTTAGAGGTTACTTCGTCTATATCCCTAATCTCAAGCCTTACCTCATGAGAAAGTGATCTAACCTTAGCAGCATCACCTAGCACCTCTTCTATAGCCGACCTAAATTCGCCCGTATTCTGGTGCGCGGGTCTATTCAGCTCAAACAACAGTTCACCCTTCCCGGTCTTCCTAATGCTCTTCACATTTTGACCCAGGTTGTTTAGCTTAGGGTCCCTCTTCACCTGTCTGAGAATATCCGCATAGGAAGTATCTCCACAGGTTTTAATCACTATAGCATCTGGTTTAACGGACGCTTTCTTTGTTTTAGCCCTTGGGCCAACCTTAACCCAGCCAGGATCTTTAGCACTTAGATCCGGTTTGCCAGCCAAGTTTAAGTTTATAGCCTTGGGTATAGTATGTCCACCTACCCTGACTACTTTATTAGGGGTTGTTCCCCTATTCTTTTTAACTCTGTTACCTTTTGGGCTTAATTCCTCCCTTCTACGCTTTGGAGTTCCGCCCATCACAGGAATGAGCCTTGGTGGTTCGTCTGCTTGAGTATGCGTACTAGTATGTGCTTTCTTTGTACTACTAGCACTTCCACTACTCAATTCATCTGAGACCTGTCACTATTTCCTTATGCACGTTTGAACGTGCCTTTAGGAAAGCTACGAGCTTTGAGATCTTCTCTCCTAGCCTCTGGACGTTATTTTGTCCATTTTCACTATTTTCAACGGTGCCTGGCACCGGAACGGTCCTACTCACCGCTGTAGGAGGTGATCTGGTTATCACCGATTTCTTAGCAAAAGGGTTACAATTTCACCCATGCTCAACTCATTTATACTCTCATTATTATTATTATTATTATTTTTATTCATTTTTTCAGTTGGGTCCCCGCTTAAAGCTGTAGTCTCCGTTTGCCGCACACTCAATAAAAAGTTTTTTCTTTGTCCAAAACATTCCCGCATTTTCCGGGTTAAGTTAATTTTATTAAAATTTAGTTCACTTTTTGTTGAGTGAATGTGCAGTTACCCTTGTAGTGACCCCGAGGGTGGCTATGCAAGCAGTGAGTTCCTCGCGAGGGTTGACACAAGGCCTTATGAGACTTGTGTACAGAGCCAGGTCGGGAGCTGATTAGGAGTCATCTCAACTAACCCTGCACAGCCAAAAACTATTGGCTACAAACTTTGATCATACTTTAAGCCCCTGCCAGGGTTTTACCGGGACGGAGGTAGCTTCCGCATTAGCCCGTGAGCCTTTTCAGCGCGATGTCACTCGTGCTTAATCAGGTCACGGAATACGTCAGCTCCCAGCCCATAATCGTCTGCGTCAGGTCGTCATCCAATCCATTATCGATGTCACATAGTTAGTTCATTCTCAACTTTTAAGAACTATTCAGTAGCGCCACGAGAAGGCCGTGTGACAACTTGGTTTGAGCAGGGACAAGGATCGCTAACTGGCTGTACCCGATGGGAAGCCAGCGCTTTACCTTGAACGCTCGCACCCACGCCACCATGTATGTATGTATGTATGTATGTATGTATGTTTTTTTTTTTTTTTTTATTTTTTTTTTTTTTTTTTATTTGCGGGGTGAAAAACCATCGAAAGGCACTGGCAGTGATGGTGGTTGCCAGTAGTGCGAGACTTTAACTCGCTAAAAAACACCCCTTCTCCCTGACCCAGATGCTCCCCGAGGGACTGCCGCAAGACTTTACGTCTCGGGGTGGGAAAGGTGATACACCCTACATCTAAACTAAACTACATTGATTCTGCTGCGAATCTGTTCTAACCTACGAAGTTCCAATTTTACAAAACTACAGACGTACGTCCAGTTGCACAAAGATTCCAACATGATTGGAACGATACTGCTCGGACTGATGCTACGTCCTAGGACTGTTTCTAAATATTCGCTATCACTATTAAACCGTGGACAGATGAAGAACACATGCTCAGCATCTTCCAAGACATTACCATCACAACTCGGACAGAACGGAGTACTGTCATGTCCAAAACGGTACAAGTACGACCTAAAACAACCATGCCCAGTAAGAAACTGTGTAATATAGAAGTTCAAATCGCCATGCTTTCTTGATAGCCATGCTCTGATGTCTGGTATCAGTAAGTAGGTCCATCTTCCCTTGTCAGTTGTCGCCCATCTTTCTTGCCATTTTCGCAGACACGATTCCCTCAACCCAACCGAGCTGTCCGAAGCGGCCTCTAGCTCGATCGGTATCATGCCGGCAATGACAAAAGCGGCCAGGTCCGATACAGTTCGGAATGCGCTACATACACGCAAGGCGATCAGCCTATACACAGGAGATATCAGTTTCACATAAGTAGGATATCTAAGTGAGCCTGACCATATAGGCGATGCATATAAGATAATGCTTCTTACTACACTAGAGAGTAATCTCTTCTGCAGATATTTTGGACCTCTTGTATTCGGCATGATCCGGCATAGCGCTGTGCATGTTTTTGCACAGGAACTAGATCCCAAATCTCGTCAAAACAAAATCCATTGTAGTAACGGCATAATAGAGTAACGCACCCTACACTGTGTCCATGCTAATGTAAGTCAATAGAGTTGGATCTCCTACTATCACAGATAAGCTTCTTTGCTCTCTCTTTTACACGATCGAGAAATAGACTTTAAAGCGCTGACCCAAACATGAGAGTTTTGTTTCATTCGCGTTCGGACATAGAAGGTATAAATAATAAGAAGATCGGATGGAGTGAAGGACATCTTACACCGTTTCAAAAACCCGAGCTGCTCGAAAGCTTCTTTAGAGACATGAAAAATGTGTTCACTCCAGCGAATATCACACTGTAGTTTTATTCCAAGGACATCAAGAGTATCATCCATGAGTACAACTGAAGGTATGAACTACATTATCAATCGCTGAACTAATAAATCAGTCATCACAATCAATCAACTCAATCATCAAAAGTAATCTGAAAAGAATCATTTAGGCAATTTTTCAAAAAATTGTCAATAAAATATATTCTGCAGCAGATGAAACTAGAATTATGCAAAATGAGTCGCTTTAATGTGTAATTAATCGTGGATAAATCTTAAAGGTGGCTGCTGTTTTTACTTAATTATAAACTTCATAATAAATAAACAATAATTTGTTGATAACAAAAACTATTTAATTTTGCAAAACCCATAGATTTGTGAATATACATGCTTGTTAGAAATTAACACATACTTATGTACTTAAGCAGACGTTTGGTGATTTTTAAAGCGAAATTTTATAAATTTGCAAATTAATTAATACAATACATTTATTATTTGTTGTTGGGGCTTTTCTAACAGAGCTACAAAATTTAGCAGTTTCTTATTGTTGTTTTCTCTAATGTTAGACAATGCCTTCCAGTGCTTTTAATTAATTACCGATTTTTCACGATTTTTGAGGTTCATCGACTTAGAAATTGCTTAATAACAAAGAAGTACTGTAGAATATACTACGACCTATTGTATAATCATATATGCTAATTTTTGTTTTTGTATATTAATACATACATACTTATATACTTGTGTGGTGATAATACCGGTAAACGATATTCGTTGTCGTGTTATTTAGAGCCATAAAATATGTACATTGTTCGTTTGAATTGCAAACACTGATAAATCAACATATAGAGAGTGGTCCATAATCATCTTGCGATAGCGAACACCTTTCACGGTAATTGCTTCTGGCATACTATCGTGAACAACAGCAAATGTTTTCCAGAGAACGAACTGGGCGATCAAGCACAGATTATTTCACAGACCCGGTTTGTTGAAATTTACGCACAATTTTCCCTATTTTGGACACATTTGGTCGATACACGTAGACAAAAATATATGGTTGATATGACAATATTCTAGGGGCTGTTATAGTATTTCCTGGAGGGTCCCATAGGATTCGCAGGAAATACTTGTTTATTATTATTATTGTGGTGTAGTTATTATTTTATCCTGGAGGGTCCCTTGGGAATCGCAGGATTTACTATTATGTTATAGTCCTATTCTAATTTAAATAGAACCCCTTTTTTATTGCCACTCACTTTATTGAAATTATAATTATTTATTTGTTCAAACGATTACTTCTGTTCACTATTGAACATTACTGATCCATTCTCTTAATTCTACTTCTTCTTTTATGTGTGCTGCTGCCGTCATAGCTGCTGCCGCAAACCAGGAGCTATAGCTGAGTGTGCCCGAATTCATGACCCACATCAGTATTCCATCGTGTCAGCAATTGTTATAGTTTATGTAATTTCCGGGTTGTAGCAGTTTCTTGTTGGTACTGCTGTTCTTTCTTTTGTTTAATACATATTTGCTGCCTTGCAATATTGGGCCTGACCCCAATATTATTTTTATTTGTTATTCAGGCAGCAGTTTATGGTTGCTCGTTTTCAATATTATTAGCTGGGGGAAGAAGTGAGTTCTGACTCACAACAGGGCAACAAATTAAATAAATAAATAAATATCCAACATTATAATTTAAAAACAATGGTACTTCAGTGACACATGATATTGTTAAGACCTAAAACACTATTACTGCTTGTAACCATAGTAATGTCATGTCATACTCTGTTAATATTTCTATAACTATTTTATTATCCCGTTAAACAATGATACTTGTATGATCAACATTATTATAGTGAAAAGGACGTTTCATAAAAGAATATTATTATGAGGTTTAACAACAATATAATTTAGTCGTCCATTTTTATTAAATAGGGGTTCTTTAATTTATTTATTAAATTATATGTAACAAATGTTCATACTCGTATGAAAACCAAGTTAGATGTTATTCTTCCCGATATTTGGAACTGAATTGTTAACAATTTTGTCCATATCTTGCTACTTGATTTTTCTGAATTCTATATGCGGAAGAGAATATATTTTTATTAATTAAAAATTTATTTAATTGCATATGTAAACCTTACCTATACCCTGGGAGATCATCTTTTATTTCTTCTGCGTAAACGCTTTGGCATTTCACGTTTTTATTTTTATAGTTGTCTATCATGATATGATATACTCGTATCTTCCCTAACTTTTATAATAAACAACCAATAGAAAAAACTGGAAACAATATTTTTTTCCTGTCGGTGCACTTACAGTCATTGCGATGGGAAGAACAAAAATCTTGTTAATAACATCAAAAATTAAACTATACTGCAAATATACTTAAGTATTTTTGCAGGTAATTAAGTTAACCAAGCATAAGTTTGCAATCAAATTATATTAGTCTATGTTTTAAAAATTATTGTTGTAATTACGAGTATAATATTTGTGTAAATAGTGTTGTTCCATTCAACCGTATATCACGAGTTATGGGCAGTAATGATAGAATTGCGAAAAAAAAGAGAGATAAAAACATATTCATGGTGAAATATACTGTGTTTAAAATTGATTACATCAAGAAATTGTATTATTGAAGAAAAATTAATAGTATTGACGCAACAATATTTCTAAATGCTTTTTTCTGCGTGTATGCTGATCAAAAAAACTCACGAAGTGCATGAAATGCATTTGGATTTGAATCTCATTTTTCGCTAAAGGCTTCAACAATCTTAACACACTCCCGAACTGTGTATCTTTTCATGGTTGAATTTGTCAGACTCAGAAAGAAAGAAATTAAAATGGAGAAGAAAACTTAATCAGGTCTATTCGAGAATTCACCCTTCACTTCGTCGCCGTCGAACGTTCACTTTCGTCGGCTCGGTATCGATAGATTCTAAAATACGCGCGAACAAATATCGTTTTCAGTAATCGAATTTTGTTATCTCTAGTAAAAATATAAACAAAATTTAATCACAGCTGACTCTGCTAGTCTAAATTGAAAATAGAAATTTATATATGTAATTAAAATGGATTCTGTGGCGTTTTTTATTAATGAAAGACCCGATAATCTTAGAGGCCACATGAAAAGTTTAAGGAAACAAACAATGGATGTGTTTTTAATGAATGATAACAGGTTATATACTTACCTGTTACATGCACCGAAATATATGTATGCGTATGTACGGATATGTGCATAACATGTCTAAAAAAATTTTTGTTTTAAGCTTTAGGAAAAATTTTAGAATAAACAAAGAAGGGTTTCAATATATTTTGTGTGAATTAGAAGACAGAATCCAACCTCAAATGCGTCTAGGGTGTCTACGGCCTGTTGACAAGCTAGCAGCAGTCCTTCGTTTTTTTGCTGAAGGTAATTACCAGCATGGGGTTGGGAAGGATTGGCATCTGAATATATCTCAAGCAACATTTTCAAAAATTCTATCTGAGGTATTAGTCGCATTCGAAGAGAAGCTATGCCCTAAATGGATAAATATTAAAATGGACGAGCAAACAAAATCAGAAGCTCGAATGTATTTCTTTCGAAAATCATCGATTCCTGGCGTTATCATGGCTGTAGATGGAACATATGTAAAGCTTTTTACGCCAACAAATGCTCGTCATTTATATTACAACAGAAAAGGTTATCACAGTCTCAATGTTATGCTAGTGAGTACAATTTACAAGAATGATGATATACATACATGTGTTATAGGTAGTGTAAAATGCAAATTTTTAAAAATGCAAATAACTTGCACTCTATTGTACCTACATACTATGTATGTGTGCAGTAAATTTAAGCAATAATATAGACATATCGCCCCTTTATTGCAATGTAGTCATATCTCAAAAAATTTAAGTTTTTAATTTTCTAGAAAAATTCGTTCCTACTTTATTTACCTCTGAAAGAAATTCCAGCTTTAAGTCTCAGCGAAATTATGGCAAAAATCTAACACGCTTGTTATTAGAAAACTTTAGCCGCATTTTGCATGAAACTTTAGACACTTTGTTATGAAAACTTTAAACGCATTTTTCCAGCTTTGACTTTTTTCGAGATACGACTACGTCGCAATAAGTGAACAGTATATATGTATATATCTACATACATATACTCGTATACTTATTTTACTGTTCTTAAGGGTTGCGACCATTTAAACAGAATACGGTTCGTGAACAGTACTTTCCCCGGTAGCTGCCATGACTCCCATATTTGGAAGCTATCAAATGTAAGGAGATACTTTGAAAATCAGTACCATCATGGTGACACTTGCCGCATATTGGGTGATACTGGTTACCCACTAGAGCCGTGGCTTTTAACTCCTTATAGGTCACCAGCCGTTGGAAGCAGAGAGTCAAAGTTCAACATAGCACATTGCAAAGGGAGAAATATAATAGAAAAGACGATAGGCATATTAAAAAACTGTTTCCGATGTCTTTTAAATGAAAGAGGTCTCCATTATAGTCCTGAAAAGGCCGCACGTGTTATTAACGTATGCTGTGCCTTGCATAACATTAGAATACATTTTTTGAAACCCGAAGACCATTTAGATGATCCTGAAATGATTTCAGATAACGAAGAAATCATTATAACAGACGAGGACTACCAAACTCATTCCAGCCAAGCCATTTTGTTAAGAGATGATATCTTAAATACATTTTAAAACAATATACATGAAATACTGCTTTCATTTGTGGGGCGATTTCAAAAATATATGTAATCCTTATTTCATTTCTTAAAGCGATGCAAAACTTTAATTGCCATTAATATTTTATGTTGTAAATTCAAACTCAGATCAAATTCAATTTATAATTTGAAGTTACAATAAAACAAGAATTTTAATAAAAAAAATAATAATTTTATTACATATGTATGTATCAGTCTCTTCAATTCAAATTTGTACATTTACTAACATATTTTAAAATAAGGAACTTAAGTGTCTCCAAGCCAAGCTAACCCATTACTTTGAAGTAAACGATACAATATGAAGTAATTAAGAAAACTTATTTGTGTTCGCATGTGTCTACATATTGCTTATTTACAAAAGGTATAACGATGAAATGTATATACAATATAAAGTCTGAAGCAGCAAGCAATTTTATATGATTAACTACAACATTTTAAATTTTGAGTTATGATGTTGTATTAGTAAATGAGCAATATGCATGTGTTTATTAAGTTACTAAAAGCAAATTAGTTTAGATATTTATACCGCTTACCGCATTAAGCTTGTACATTCTTTTGTTATGTAGCTGCATGTACCACGATATCATTCGACATCGCTCGCTCGCATAAATACGTTTAAAACAAATACAAAATTTAAAATGTTTGGGAGCGAGCGATGTCGAGTGACGTCGTGGGCCAAGCAGTAAAACCTTGCTTATAACTGAGCTCGTGTTTTGATTTTAATAACTTAATAAAAACAAAAAATGTACTCAACTAAAGCACAAATAAGTTTTCTTAATTAAGCCTTACTGGCTCGTTAGTGAACAACAAACTTACTTGAAAGTATTATCCGAGCTTGGCTTGTATTTACTCCATAAAGTTAAAGACTATAATTTGTGTTCATTATTTCTACCGAATGTTTTACTTATTTTGCAATAATTGAATTCCGTCTGCAATCTTCTTTAAGTATTCGAGCTCTTCTTTTTTTAAAGCAATATAGTTCTCGTAAAACGATTCCTGTAATGCTATTTGTTGCTGCAAAAGATTTGGTTGCTCACTCTTACGTCTCTTTGTACTGGAACTTGCTACTTGGAAACTTGAATCGTCGTCTAGCATGTTTTCGTCATATAGGAATTCTACGCTTTCCATTGGTTCGTCAATACCAAACGGTTTTACATTTGGTATTCCAGACACCGATGTTTTCAAACTAAGTAAAGACGACACAGCCTCTTCCAAATCGTTTAAAACAAAGGTTCTGTTTGGACCTCCGCCGGTACCCTCCATTTGTTGCTTGTTAGCAACTAGTTTTTTTTTCGTATTTGCCTTGAAATCTCTCCAAACCTGTAAAATATTTTTATTAACTGTGGTTTCCTTTTCAGTACATACATTGTGCAAAAGCATATGAATACATACATATAAGCAATATAGAAACTTACCTTTTTCCACGACGGTACGTCTCTTGTTGGGATGCTAATGGAGTTTAGTTTTTGGCTCAGCTCTTCCCATAGCTTATTCTGCTCTTCCGGCCTTTGTTGGCTGCTTCCTGTAGCAATGTCAGGATGTGCCAGCATGAATTCTATCAAAGCTCTAAATTGTTGTGGCGATGTTTGCTTTTTTGACCTTCATACATATGTATGTATGTAAATATATATGCAATAAAAAGAAATGTATACATACATATGTAAATATTTTTTGCCAAATATCGTTAATATTCATATTTACTTACATTTTATCTTTTTACGCGGTAAAATCGATGTCGAACAATTTTGGAACTAAAATGCAGTGACAATGTATTTTAGAATGCAGACGATGTGAAAGAAAACACATGTTTTCTGTTTGTATATTACTCCCATCTCTAACGAATATAGCAGATATGTATTTTAGAATAGTAAAAAATGAAACGAGCGCGTATTTGTGGTGAAAGTGACTTCTCGAATAGAGACGAATATTAAGGTGTGACTTATAATTAACATTGTGCATTATGGTTGGACCAAAAAATTTTAAAATTGGTTTGGTAGTGTTGAGAAGATTTGATTTAACGTTGAACATACGTAAATGTAAATGTCTAACGACCACAATCAAATAGTGGGGTATGAGATTTACCATGGAGCTACTTCCCCAAGTGTATAAAAAAATAGATGCTGTCGCTAAGTCTCATCCAGTGGTTTATCTGATTCACAAGCTATTTTCAAAATGTTATTGAAAACTATGCGATTCTGGAAGACATACATGTTTGAACAAAAGGCTTTACTTGGAAATGGACTGAAACCGAAGAAAATGGGCTACAGATTGTGAAATTGATTCACACCAGCACCTGCCTTGACAGCTCAATCTGATGATGATAACGATTCACCAACGCCATCATGTGGCTTGCAAGTTTCATGCAGGTCGCAAGTTTTTTCCATATAGGCAACGCCTTGGTCAGGAGTTCGGGCCTTCTTATCCCTCCTGTGTGCAACAATAAGTACTTTCAATATTTTTATATTTCAACCAATATAATGAACTCACAATTCCAAAATTTATAACATCCAGAATCTTTCACAGAAATCAGGCCCATAAAGACACCACAGACGATATGTTTTTGCGTCTGTTTTCGTAATACGAGTATGTAATTTCTCATGTATTTTTTCATGTCTGTCAAAATTATAAGACGATTTGTAAAATTTGCTCACAAACGTACATGTAAATTTACGTCTGACATTGTCTATTAAAATATTAATGCGTTGACTACTTATACCGCCTAAAGTCAACCGCCGCTGAATTGTTCGCATGGCACAAAGTTCTAATGCCAGATGTTTAAACATAACAAAATAGAGCACACTCTATTTAAAATTTTGTCAGATGACTTCGCTTATGTTTTAACCAGAAGCAATGTTTTTGAGTTAACAGGCGACATGTGGGCATTTTACATTGGCAAAAACGACATCTAAATTGTTAAAAAGATATCATTTATTACCTACTTAAGTGGGATGACCGATATAAATTACCTCTAGGGCCTATTTTGCATTAAAATCAAAAAGCGTAAAACCTTCCAGGAACGTTAACTGTGAGCTCAGCAATATGTGTTTAGCATTGTAATCGCCAGTTACCAAAAGTCGAAATCCAAGCGATCTAACAAATACTAGAGTATTGGTTTTCTGTTACTGAAAAGCGAGACGGCGAATAAATTGATGATATAACCAGTTTGATCTGAATATGCTCAATGAAAATACTTGTTGTTTGAGGATAATCCTCACATGTCTCGTTCAGCAAATAATGTTTAATTCGTGTTTTTATCAGAACAGCCGATCTTTCGCAAAATCTTCCACGTCAAGAGAGTTTCTGCATCAGAAGAACATTTTTTGCATCAAGGTTGTTATATAAATCTTTGAAACATTTAAAGATTGAGTTTGGAATGTTGTCTCACTATTTCTCAAATATAGTTGAAATTATCGTTCCTGACTCAGGCATAAGAAATTTGATTGGAGGTTTGAACGTGAAAATTGGTTAATTTGTTATTGGAAATGAAATGCATCTACTGGGATTGCCTAGGAGAAACTGATGACTTATTTGTCATTGAGTACTTGAAGTGGCTATAGACCAGACAACTCCTGTAATTGGCAGTACAGTTACTTCCACAATTACTACATTTTTAATTTGAGATTATAGATTGGATGAATTTATTTACTTTTTGTTGTACCTCTATCTTAAACATGGCCTTTTTTACTCGTATATCTAAAAACTTGTAGGCAAGATTTGCAGCTGATAGCTTTGTGTTTGACTTTATTTTTTTCAAAATATATCGCTCGTTCTGCTCATTAAAAACTCTATTCGGTGCCTTCCTGCCTTTGTTATGAACCAGATTTTCGTGGATGGAACACTCAAGGATTTTTGGACTGCTGAAAAAGTAATGTTTACTATTTCCACTATTTTTCGCAGTGAGTGGGCATTTTTGAAATGGCTTTGCTCTAAAGTTGTACGAGGACTCATTTGAATTTTTGGAAATTGACGCTCCATGCAAATCACGAGCTATAGGAAAATATATTAATTTCAACATGGTTTGAGCAGAGAACGTGTTTTCGAGAAAAAACACATTAGTGGAAACATACTGTAAAAAATTAATTTTAGTGTAACTTCGCTATACGTTTAATTGGAACATTAAACATTACTAAAAAAAATAAGCCTCAAATTCAATGGTTTTGATAGAATAAATAAATAAAGAAAGCCAGGCAACGGAATTATTGTGCTTTAAGTTCTAAAGTTTGTTGTAAAACATTTCAGGTCCAAATTGTATTTTTATCGCAAAGAGCTTGTAAATCGTTGTATCGTGCCATATTCGTAAGGGCGCTTACACATTTGGAAATTTAGTTGCGCAAGCTTATTTGTTTTATTTATTATCTTTTAAACTTGCTTTGTTGTAACATTTTTCAGGTACATATTTTATCGCAAACTTTTTGTAAATCGTTGTATCACGCAACAGTGCTAAGACCATATTCGTTAGAGCTCTTTCACGTTCGGAAATTTAGTTGCACAAGTCTATCTTTTGTTTTTATTTATTTTCTTTTAAACTTGCTTTTATGTTCACTTACAGCTATGTAGGTGTGCAATTTTCACTTATTTTATCCAAATTTTCATAAAATTTTGAGCGCCCCGAAAAATAAACAAAAGAAAAGGTAAAAAGCATAACAAACAAGAATGTGCCAACAAAGCGGATTGCTGACTATAAGCAAGTCTGTGCTCAAATATCAGCAATTCTTTCCCCTTCAGGCTGCTCTTACCTTTTACATCTAAAAGCACAAGACTTAGGCAAGTGAATTGCGCAACTAAGTTGCCGAATGTTTTTTTATTTGTTAGCTTTTATTTATTTATTGAATCTTCACAATGTGAACTAACTATAAGTATTCAAATCTTTATACTAAATACAAAAAATTAGCTAAGTGCAGCCAAAGCCAGACAAAAAGTTTTATTTTGCGCATATTATATCGGTAAAACCACCTACTTACGCCCTAATGGTGACAACAGTATCCATTCTTCTCAACCCAGTGCGACCGCCAAAATTAAGTATGTTTCGTGCCAGAGTGTTTGGGTGAAGTATTGATTTTGTCGCTTTGAATTTTTTCAATGTTAGTTGCCGAATGTGAAAAACACTTACTTTCGGTTTCATGCTAATAAAGGGTGTTTTTTTAAGCCCGATAGAACTTGAAATTGTAAAAAATAACACAAAAAATTAAATTGTAATCAAAATTTTTTTTTATTCGAAAGATCAATACGTGACATTAACATTTGAAAATGATTTCGGGCATATGGGCACCGCGGCTGTTCTTGACGAAGCGCATTCTGGACGTCCAATTTTGGGCCACTTTTTCGAGCACTGCTGGCCGTATGTCACGAACAACACGAACAATGCTGGCCTCCAAGGCGTCAATTGTTGCTGGTTTATCAGCATAAACCAGTGACTTCACGTAGCCCCACAGGAAATAATCGAGAGGTGTCAAATCGCACGACCTTGGAAGCCAATTGACAGGTCCATTTCTCGAAATCAACTTATCGCCAAATTTTGATTTCAGTAAGTCGATGGCTGCGTTCGCCGTATGGCACGTAGCGCCATCCTGTTGAAACCACATCTCCTCCGGATCAATGTCATCCATATTTTCAAACAAAAAATCATTGATCATGGTGCGGTAACGATCTCCATTGACCGTAACGTGAGCTCCGGCCTCATTTTTGAAGAAATAAGGTCCGATGATGCCACCAGCATGAAAACCGCACCAAACAGTGCATTTTTCTGGATGTAATGGAGTCTGTAGGGTCTCTTGTGGATTGGTCTCACTCCATATGCGGCAATTTTGCTTATTAACAAACCCGTTAAGCCAAAAATGCGTGAGTCTATTCATGATGATTTGTCAGAGTATACTGAAACAAATAAAAAAAATGTTTCATCAAAATTTAATTTTTTGTGTTACTTTTTACAATTTAAAGTTCTATCTAGCTTAAAAAAACACCCTATATTAGTTATTTGAAATGAAGCTGAACGTAAGTAAAATCGCTAACTTATATACATATTGTTAAGAATTTTCATCACAGTGTGCAGCTGTTGATCTGCTTGTTGTAAATGTGCAACACATTCAAACAAACAAGATAAAATTAACAAAATTAATTTAAAGCTAAAAAAAAAAAAAAAAAAAAAAAAAATAACAACACAAACAAAAAAAAAAAAAAAAAAACAAAAAAAAAAAAAATCAATAATAAAAAAAAAAAAAAAATATATATAACCCATGGCCAGATCAGGGCTTTTATGGCCCTTGTACAGGCATTGATATCTATTCCCTTCCACATTTATTAAATAGTAATCACTTTGCAATGTCGGGGATGCCGGGTTAATTGTTGTTGATTATTATAGCATCGAAGGTATACACACTGGGTGCTATATGGTCAACCTAGCAACAATTGATTCCGGCCTCTCTTGCATAGCAGAGTCAACATTTCTTTTGTTAATTTTCCGGCGTAATGACAGGCAACTTTAAACTTGACTTTTGTAATATACGTGGGCTGAGAACGAGTTTTTTCTCTGTTTATGCTCACACTTGTCTCCATCGGCCGGATGTTTTCGCCCTGTGTGAGACCCAGGTATCTGAGAATACTGATCCACAGGATTTTCATTTACCTGGGTATCAACTCCTATCCCTATTTAATTTCCATCGGGGCCTTGTAATTTACATTCGCAATGAAGTTGTGTTCCAATGCCAGCAACCATTAGGCATGCATGATGCCGAATTTACCTGTCTTTGGGTTAAATTCAAAATCAGGTCACACTTTTTGCATTTCGGGTTTCTATATAGAAGTCCAAATACGGGGAGGGATACTACCATTTCTGGTTTCGATACCCTCTCTGACTCCATATCGAAAATCCTAGAGGATTGTCCGAGCAGTGAAATCGTTGTTGCTGGCGATTTCAATGTTCACAACTCATCTTGGCTTCGTCATTCGAGTCATACAACTCCAGAAGGCCAATATGTTGAGTTATTCGCTGCGCACAACCATCTAGCGCAATTAGTGAATGAGCCAACGCATATTCCATGTGTTGAAGGGCACCATTCAAACACACTTGACCTATTCCTGACTTCACACCCTGAAAAGTATGAAGTCAAAGTTAGTGCACCTCTCGGCAATTCGGATCATTGCACCATTTCTGCCTCCTTTTCGATCTCTGAACTTCGTAACGTTTCGAAATCAGCTACGAAACGTTCAATATTTATTTACGAAAAGGCGCGTTGGGCTGAGCTCAACCAATTTTATGAGCATTTTAATTGGAAACTTTGTTTTCTAGATAACGACATAAATGCTTCAGCAAAAATGGTCGAGAATATTATATTGCTAGGGATGAAATCATTCATCCCATCCAAGCAGATTTCGGTTAAACCAAGAGTGAAATCCTGGTTTAATCAGACGTGCAAAAACGCAGTCAGATCCAGAGAGGAAGCATTCAGTAATTGGCGTTTAAACAAAAACCCAGAGACTGATTTACTACGCAAAAAGGCAAGATCTTCGTGTGCCAAGGTACTTAGGCGTGAAAAGTTTCTTCACGAACAGCGTCTTCGTGCCAAGGTCCTTACAGCTCCCCGGGGCAGTAAGACCTTTTGGTCATTCGTTAAGAGGGTAAAGAACAATACTAGTTCATCAATCCCAACTCTCTTAAAGAATGACCAAGCATTCACCGACCCGGTTGACAAAGCTAACCTGTTGGCTGAAATTTTTGCAAGCAACTCCTGCTTGCCGGAAAGCAGTCAACCACTTCCCGAGCTTGAAAGAGTATCTGTAACTATGCCAAAGATATTTTTCCGGGCGCAAGCAGTTAAAAGGGTTTTGGCAGACCTCGACATAAACAAAACTCCTGGACCGGATGGCATTCCAGCAATGGTCTTGAAGCAGTGTTCTTCTACGCTTGCGCATCCATTAGCACGCCTCTTCAGTTTACTTTACCATTTTGGTGAGTTTCCATCAAGCTGGAAGGTTGCTAATGTAACACCAATACCCAAAAAGGGTGAGGCAAATAACCCTGAAAATTACCGCCCAATTGCAATTTGCTCTACACTTTCCAAAGTAATGGAAAGCATGGTCAACCATCACCTTATGAGGTATCTAGAGTCGCATAAACTACTTTGTGATCGTCAATATGGATTTCGTAAGGGTCGTTCTACTGGCGATCTTATGGCATATCTTTCAGAGAAATGGTGCCACTCAATCCATCATTTCGGTGAAAGTAGAGTGGTGGCTCTGGATATTTCAAAAGCGTTTGACAGAGTGTGGCATGGTGCACTACTGGCAAAACTTACTGCTTTTGGTGTCGGTGATGACTTCTCTCGGTTTATATCGAGTTTTCTCAGAGACCGCACTATACGAGTTGTTATAGATGGGGTCTCATCAAACGAGTTCAAGATTAATTCAGGGGTTCCGCAAGGCTCCGTTCTTTCTCCTACCCTATTCCTTATTTTTCTAAATGATCTTCTCTACCAAACTTCCAACTCTATCCACTCTTTCGCAGATGACAGCAGCATTTGCCACTCGTACTCTTTTAGCTATAGGCCCAGCCTATCAGAGATCGCTGCCAAGAAGCTAAATATGAATGATTCACTGAATAGTGACCTTCTATTAATCTCCGAATGGGGTCGTAAAAACAGAGTCGCCTTCAACGCTCGTAAGACCCAATGTTGCTTATTAACACACAAGCAAACGATCGCAGATGCTGCTTCATCTGTACTCATGGATGGTATAAATATTGAGGAATCGGATGCTCTTGATGTTCTTGGAATGAAGATACAGTGTGACGTTCGCTGGACAGAACACATTTTTCATGTCTCTAAAGAAGCATTCAAGTGCCTCGGTTTTTTGAAACGGTGTAAGATGTACTTCACTCCATCCGACCTCCTTACTATTTATACCACCTACATCCGACCGAAAATGGAATACAACTCTCATGTTTGGGCCGGTGCCTCAAAGTCTATTTTGGGGTTACTCGACCGTGTGCAGGAGAGGGCGAAGAAGCTTATCGGTGACAGTAGGGTATCCAACTCTATTGACTCACTGGAGCATCGACGCAGTGTGGGGTGCGTTACTCTGTTCTATCGTTACTACAATGGATTTGGCTCTGACGAGATTAGGGATCTTGTTCCCGAAACTCGCACATTTTTACGTAGCACGCGCTCATCGTCTAGAGCTCATCCATTTGTGGTTGATTGCGCGGGGAATCGTACTACGCATTACAGAGAGAATTCGTTTTTCAGCCGTACGCTTCGTCTATGGAATAAGTTGCCTGCAGACGTGTTTCCTGTCTGTTATAACGTTGGAAAGTTCAAGTCAAATGTTCACAAACACTACTCCCTCTTTCCCCCTTCTCATAACCTATTTTCCTAGTTCTGGTACAATGCACTGCATATGTAGGGGTCATCCCCTGAGTACTGGTCCAAGCTAAAAAAAAAAAAAAAAAAAAAAAAAAAAGCATTATAAACAAACATACATGATTTAAAGTACGCAAAATTCCAGGTAAATCCACTACAAATGATGTTGCATTCGTGGTATTTCGTTCCTTTTCTTGCTTAATGTTCGCAAGCATATGTGTGAATGTGTAAGAATTACATTTGTGCATTTGAGTCTAGAATTATGAATGACTAGAAAGATCATGTCGATTGTAGAAAATGATAAAGACGTATAAATAGCAGGCAGGTCGGTGACAGCGAATCAGTTTATTTTTAAGCTTTGTGTACAGACACCCAAAAAGTAGCAAGTCTAGTATTTTCGTGTGGTATCAAGTGTAAATAAACTTGCGAATTATTTAAGTACTGTATAACAAACAAGTGTGTAAGTCATTATTTCATTTGCAATTGAAAAATCCGGAAAAGCGTTTTAAAAGGCAAAAGCGTAACAATATTTATTGAATTGGGAAGCTTTGCTTGAAAAAAAGATTTCCAATAAAATCAGAATGGTTTCTGATTATATTACTTTTGGTTTGATTGAATTACTTCTCGCGCTAGAAATCATCGTAATAAATGATACAATAGTGCTATGAATGGAGTCAATGGGCATCATAGTATCGTACATTCAGGAAATAAAAAGGTTACTTTTACACAATTGCATCCATGGGTTTCGCCAAAAGTATTCCCCCTTTTAACTACATGCATTTCTTCTTCAAATTTTTCCGATTAGCATTCAGTATTTTTCGGAGAGAAACGTGTTATTTTCACAGAACCTGAATCGTTGTTGCAATATTGAACGAGGAAATTTCAATTATAACCGAACAAATAATGGAGCTTATTACAGTTCTCGAAAACTTTGAGAGTTTGTAATAGATTAAAGAATTTTAGTATTTTCCCTTTAGCCAAATAGGAATCTTCGCAGGTTTTGCGAATTGTAATAAGCATGAATATCTAAATTTTTCCAATTTTGTACAATGAAGAAAAATATTAATAAACACTGACATATGATTTGCGATCATTTTCTCTTGTTAGTCACGCGAAAATGTATACAAACTATACGGTAAAAATTTTCTGATAAAACGAAAATTTGAGATTTACAGTATTTTGTCAGTAACGACTTGAAAATTTCTGACTATTTGTTCTAACAATGTTGCTTACAAGTAGGTGGTTTATAAATTATAATTCAAAATAATAGCTGCTAAATGCCTGAGCGTAAGGAAATATCATCTGAGAACCCACGTGCTTAAGACTTATTGGACGAAGTGGAGTAGTCTGCGACTGATAGATGAATGCTGGATTGAACTTAACAGTGCATTAAAGCAAAAGGTCCAGGACAACGAACTAGAATACGCATCAGCGTTGTCAACTTTGAAATTTCAAAACGCACCAAAATAGGGGGGAAAACGCGTTATTTCAACAATAACGCACCGAATTTTGAATGTTTTTGCATTCATTATTAAAAACCTATTTTATATATGAAGAAATACAATCTTTTTATATTAATAATATGATAATGAAGAAGACTTTTAAGCGCCTTTTATTCAATCAAACTGGGTCTGATAGCACCGCCTGCATGACATCATAAAACTCGTTCAATAGCTAGAATTCGTGTTTATCAAACTTGGCCTCTATTGCGACTCTATTAGTTTTATTATGATAATGTAATCTTTACAATTATTATAACAATATTTTATAAAATTTAGTATTAAGCAATACTATTTAACTATATTTGCTGTCGATCGAAATTAGCTGTTACTTTTACTGCCTATTATCAGGGACACAAAAATATAGCTGCTTAACGTCACCAAAATTTATTGTAGGATCATTGAAAGCTACAGAATCGCACTACAAGCCTTCAACTTTGAATTAATAGCAATTCTGTTACAGTGTACATTTAATTTGTGTTTTCGTAAGCCGTGTCTTTAAAAGAATTTATTGAAATATACGAAAATTTGCTAGAATTATAACAAATAAAAGATTAAGTTTACCATAATTAATATCTAATGCAAACGTTTTGGAAAAACTTAATAATTTAGTAATTTCTCATTTGCCAAAACCGTACCGAATTCCCGAGCCATCATAAATACGAACTCCACTGTTCAGAGACTGTATTCATTGCAATATTTGACCAACTTGGCTTGATCGTTTAACAGAAAAACAATCTCTAAAAGCAGCAAATTTTATAAAACGAAAAGTTTCGTTTTCTTTGTTTTCTGTTCAATATAAATTATATATGTACATGGTTTGTTTTCACTTTTTCGTTCTGTTCTGTTGCGAACTAATCTGTTGAAAATAGAATTCAACGTTAAGTGACGGCCAGCGATGTGTATGTTTTACTTTTCTCAGGTATGGAAACATTAATTTTTTATTCAAATGTATATCTCTGTGATTCTTCAACCGCACGGTCGTGTTTTTAAACAAGTGAACAAAAAAAAAACAAACCAAATAATCATTGTGCTTACAAATTTTTAAACTTACATACAAAAACAATAATATATTGTATTAAATTGTATTTAAAAAGAAGAACAAATTATTTTAAAAAACAACGGGAAAATAAATTCATCACATTTCAGTAACTAAACAATAAAATCAATTTCAATAAAACAAGTGCGGTGGCAGTGCATTGTTATTGTTGTAATTGTGCGTGAAGATTACCTACCCAGTAGGAAAAAAATATACATTAAAGTTTTTGTTTTCTGTATGAGTAATCCCATCAGAAATAATTCTGAAAAAGAGCCTAGCGCCACCAGCAAAAATATATGGACTTCTGAAGAAGAATCTATAAGGCAATCATTGGACAATTTTCTTTCTACAAGAGATAAAATCCGCTCCTGTTCCGGCTCGCCTAACATAGATGTTACAACAGAAGATAAAAGATCTTCTACTCTAACTAATGCCAATAAACAAAAAACGCAAGTAGGCATGGATAGGTATATCACCATCACCAAACGTCAGCGAAGCCCTAAATCTGCTCAAATTGCATCCAAATCTAAAATCTCTAAAGATGCCGACACCGCTAGACCAACCGATCAAAACAGATTTTCCATTCTTCAAACGGATGAGCCAACAGCATCGTCAAAAAAATCGTTTAAACCACCACCAATTTATTTAAGAGAATCTGCCTCCAATGAACTGGTAAGAAAAATTGTTTCAGCAATCGGAGAAAATACATTTAACGTTACCTCCATCAAGCACGGCAATATTAACGAAACTAAAATTCAGGTTAACCATGAAAATGACTACCGAAAATTGTCTGACGAATTTGAAAAGGAAAAAAAAGCTTTTTATACTTATCAGCTTAAAAGCGCTAAAGGTCTTCAAGTCGTAATAAAAGGGATTGACCCTTGCGTAGACATTGATGAAGTTAAGACCGGCTTGACAGACAAGGGATTCAAAGTAAAAAATGTTTTAAACATCAGAAATCGTGAAAAGATCCCTCAACCCATGTTTAGGGTTGAATTAGAGCCAGGAGATGTGACTTTAAGGAAGAATGAAGTTCATCCTATATATAATATAAAATACCTTTTACATCGTAAAATAACCGTAGAGGAACCACATAAGCGCTTAGGACCCGTACAGTGCCATAACTGCCAAGAATTTGGCCATACTAGGACCTATTGCAAGTTGCCTACAGTTTGTGTTGTGTGTGGAGAATTCCATGGTACAGCACAATGCAATAAGCCGAAATTCGACCCAAAAATTAAAAAATGCAGTAATTGCGGTGAAAACCATACAGCTAATTATAGAGGTTGCTCCGTCTACACACACCTCAAGCGCTCAATGAACAACAAACCAATAATTGCTTCTAAGCCACCACAGCAGATTCAAACTTTTTCTAATAACTCTTTTCCTCCAACACGACAGTCAACCGCAGACATAACCGTTCAAAATCAAAAACAAATTTCTTATGCTAATGTAGTTAAGTCTACATTCGCAAACCCGAATCAGGAATCTAGATCTCAACCGCCCGATCAAAATTTTAGTAACCTTGAGGCAACAATACAGACCCTAATTCAAACTATAAACACTTTTACGTCGTCTATGATGACGATGATGCAGGAAATGGTGAAAATGCAATCCACCATTTTGCAGGTTATTTCGAAAAAATGATTTGGTTAAAAATATGTTTCTGGAACGCGAACGGCATCCGCCAACACAAAAATGAACTCGAATACTTCCTGATGGATAAGCAGATTGATATAATGATGATTGCAGAAACTCACTTGACGTCAACAAGCTTCTTCAAAATCAACGGCTACGTACTATACGATACTAAAGACCCCCGTGGAAGAGCTTGTGGGGGCTCTGCAATCTTGATAAAATCTAGGATAAAGCATTTTTTGTTGAACGACGCATGCGAGGACTATCTTCAAGCAACTAATATCTGTGTGGAAAATTTTCATTACAAATTGGTTATTTCATCGATTTATTCGCCGCCTCGATTTTCAGTGACGGAATCACAATATTCAAGTTTTTTCAACTCATTAGGACCTCGTTTTATAGCAGCTGGAGACTACAACGCAAAACACACTTTTTGGGGCTCACGTTTAATCACACCGAAAGGTCGAGTGCTTTTTGATACAATTTCTAAAATGGGCTTAGACGTAATATCAAGCGGACATCCCACTTACTGGCCGACTGACCGGCGAAAGATTCCTGATGTGATTGATTTTGGAGTGGTAAAGGGGTTCCCTGTGGAATGGATGCAAGCTGAGCCTTCGTTAGACTTGTCATCGGATCATTCACCTACTATTATTTCAGTGCGTTTTCCCCAGGTGACTTGGTCTCCGATTAACAATTTGCATAGGACTGTTACCCGAGTGAATTGGCTAAAATATAAAAAATTTTTGAGCACCCATTGCACTGAGAATATTGTTTTAAGAACACCTGAAGATATTAATGCGTCACTAAGCAACTTTAGCGAAAACCTTAAACAAGCCGCTGCACTTGGTTCTAGCGTTTATTTAACACGCAGAAACCTTCAAAATAGAACATATTCTTCAGAAATCGAGCAACTTGTGTTAGAAAAAAGAAGAGTTCGACGAGAGTGGCAACTTCGCAGATCTCCGCAACTAAAAACAAGGCTACGTGAGTGTACAAGTCAGTTAAGAAATTTGCTTGCAACCCAAAAAACGGCTTCTCTACAAACGTATCTAGAAAGTCTGGATGGTACTCCTCAGTGCGACTATTCTTTATGGCGGGCGACTAAAGGTTTAAAAAGGCCAGTTAGAGGTAAGCCGCCCTTGCGAGAACCGTCTGGTGACTGGGCTAGAGATGACTCGGAAAAGGGTAATTTATTTGTTAACCATTTGAAAAACGTTTTTACCACAAATAGGTCTGACAATGCAAATGAGTTGCCACCTATCGTAAGTAGACCTCCTGTGCCTTTAAGATTCAATTTCCAAGAAATTGAAAATGCTATTGGCAATCTAAACCTTAAAAAAGCTCCAGGTATGGATAAAATCAGCAACAAAATGCTCGTAGAGCTGCCTCGTGTAGCTAAAAGAATTGTTCTTTTTATTTTTAATGCTATTTTACGGCTTGAGTATTACCCTGCAGAGTGGAAGGTGTCCATGATAACAATGGTTCCTAAGCCAGGGAAGGATCACACGAAAGTAGAATCATACCGTCCAATAAGTCAACAATATTGTCAACAATATCAAAACTTTTCGAAAAATTGCTAAAGGCGAAGTTGGATCCAATGCTTCATAAGGTTGAATGTATTCCTGATCACCAATTTGGTTTTAGAGCCAAACATGGCACCATTGAGCAAACACACAGGTTAGTTAACGTCATAAGAAAGGCATTTGAAGATAAAAAATATTGCTCTGCCTTATTCATCGACGTCTCACAGGCTTTTGATAAAGTGTGGCACGATGGACTAATGCATAAAATAAAGTTTAACTTACCTGCAAACATACATAACCTTTTGAAAAGCTATTTATATTGTCGCCAATTTATAATAAAAGAAGGCGATTTCATAAGCCCCGCCCAGCCTATTGAAGCTGGAGTTCCCCAAGGCAGCATATTAGGGCCTATCTTATATTTGATCTACGCATCTGACACGCCAACAAGCACCAACGTTCACACTTCAACATTTGCAGATGATACAGCATTCCTTAGCATACATAGTAACCACCAGCAAGCATCAATAAACTTACAGGAACATATCGACAAACTAGAGAAATGGCTCAAGCTTTGGAAAATCAAGGTTAATGAACGAAAGTGTGCCCATGTTACATTCGCACTGCGTCTAGGAACATGCTCACCCATTACTATTAACAATAAAGTAATACCTCAACACAGTGAAGTCAAATACCTCGGTATTCATCTTGACCGTAGACTAACATGGAAGACGCACATCGAGGCAAAAGTAACGCAAATGAAATTGAAAGCAGTGCAAATTAACTGGCTAATAGACAGAAATTCGACTTTGAAGCTTGATTGTAAACTTTTGCTGTACAACGCGATTCTAAAGCCAATATGGTGCTATGGGATTCAATTATGGGGCACAGCCTCTGCATCTAATATTGAAAAAATTCAAAGAAGTCAAAATAGAATTCTCCGTAGAATTACAAATGCTCCATGGTACGTTAAAAACTCACGAATCCACGCAGATCTGAACGTACCTTTTGTGAAATCTGAATTTGTGAAGTACGCGACAAGGTATATTAACAAACTTGAAGTCCATCCAAATCCACTTGCAGTTAATATCCTTAACTTTGGTGGTCATACCCGTCTGAGAAGGAGGGATACTTTGGCTACCATTAGAGCTCTAAACAGATGACTGAATTCTGAAATAATATTTGCATAAAAATAAATTTTTGTCCAGCACTGGCAGGACTTTAATTAAAATTTTTTTTAGTATTAAGATTTGAATACTTATTGTCATTACATTTTTTTATGTAGATTCAATAAATAAAATAAAAAAAAAAAAAAAAAAAAAAAAAAAAAAAAAAAAAATTCAAATGTATATAATTTTTTTGCCAAAACTAAAAAAAAATTGTTTTAATTAAAGATTTTTAAAAGTTAATACACTTTTATCAATTAAGCAACCATGAATAATTAAAATAATATTATTTCAGCAAGGAAAAATTCTATTTGGTATAAGATGTGTCATAAAGTCTGCAGATTGTGAGATAGAAGTGGACTGTTTGATCACCATTTCTATATTATTAATTTGTTCCTTTTTCACACAAGATAATATTTATGTACATATTTTATTCTTCATTCCAATGTTTTTCTTTTATTTATGTTCTACTGTAAAAAACAGCTGATTATTTTCACAGAAAAAGTAATTGTAAAATATTTATTACAGAAATGAACGTCACAGAACGGCAACAGAAAGTAAAAACTATTGAAGCCTTAATACACAAACAAATATACATTATTTAAAGAAATTGAAGTTATTGTTGTTCTTGCATTCTTGGTATTTTGTTTCTAGTTGATTTTTTTTTATTCGCAAGCATGTGAGAATGAACAATAATTGAAAGGCTCACGAAAAATTTAAAAGATAATAAAGTATAGGTGTGTTCCATGAGATCTCGGACTAATGAGAGTAAAAAGCAAATTTTGCAACCTTTCATTTTGCTTTTAACTAATTTTCAAACAAAAACTTTTTTCCAATTTGCAAATTTTCTGATTACATTTTCTGTTACATATGTATGTAAACATAAAACAGCTGATTATTCAATTCTAGTCCGAACTTACGCAAAGAAAAAGTTCGGGCTAATTTGTACAGGAAATGAAAAAAAATACTCTGTCATTTTCTCTCAAAATTTTACAAAAATTGTTACGTGGAACGCTTTTGGATTACTTTAGACTAGTTCAGACTGTTTCGTTATCCACGTGGAACACGCCTTATAAATAGCAGACAGATCTGCGGCCAGTGGTGCCAGAAAGTTTTGATAGCAAATCTTCATTCCTCAAATATAAAATCTCAATTTTAGAATAAAAAAAGATCTTCAAATGTTTGTTTTGATGTCTAAACGCAAAAATATTTTCTGTTAGTTATTACAAAACTATGACAAGAGATAAAAACTAGAATTTAAAACAAAAATTCAGTTCTGTCAAATTTCCTTCCATAAAGTTAGTACTAAATGTAAAAGGCGAATAAAACTGTTTGGAAATCATACCAAAAATTTATGTTTGTACAAACATATTGTATTATATATGGGATCGTTCCTTGTTTGCATAAATAATGGAAGCAAATACAGCAATTTTGCCAAGAAATATACTGAGGCCAACAAAGACACGACACAACAATGGTAAAAACAGTTTATATACACAAATATGGCGGGCAAAATTGCCGTAATACAATCGCCGTCTGCTCTCGTTGAAAAGAAAAAAAAATGTTGATTTGTGTTTGTATGAATTATGTTTATGTCGGTTGAATACAGACAGCATGTGCTTTCCAAACGTAACGTTTGCGTAATTTATTTGGCCATTAACTATGTATATACACATATGTATGTAGTGTACAAAAGCAGAGAAATCAAATTTCGTTGATTACTAATTAGAGTACTAAATCTCGAAAATTTTAATTTTGAGAACAAGATCTTCAAATCTTATTTTATTTGAAAAAATTAAGGTAAAATCATCATTCTGGCAACGCTGTCTGCAGCAGTCAGTTTATTTTTAAAGCTTGTGCAAGACAGTCATAAGTCAAAATAGTAAGCAAGAGTCTAGTGTTCTAGTACACAGTGCTGTTAAGTGTAAATGAAGTTGTGAATTATATAACGAACAAATGTGAGTGTCAATATTTCATTTGCAATTAAAGAATACCCAAAGGCGTTTACAGAGACGAAAACGTAACAATATTTATAAAAATACTTAAAAAATTTTCTGAAAACGTTTACATTTGATCGATTTTAATGGTTCGAATGTATTAAATATTAATATCTTTATTAATACCGTTTTTGTTTTAAAAATGTTTAACTAAAACAAGTTCCAAATCAAAATTGTTTTTAATTGTTGTAGCACAATTATGTGTTATAAAACAGTAAAGTCCAACAAAAACATGATGGCAGTGATCTTTCATTAAAGACAACTTTGTTTCTTTATTGTTATTATTTAAAAGGTAAAATATAACATTAAAAGAAAGAAAAAAAAAATGTGAAGCAAGTTTTCCTGTTCAAAGCAGTTCTTATTGTTAAAAAAAAAAACAGTTTTTACGCGTAGAAAACCACAATTGAATATTTTGGATGAAACAAAGCAAAACTAATTGTTAATAAATTTAATGAAGCGTTTAAAGATTGAAATTATTAAAATATAAGATAGTTGTAATTGCACTTATAAAAATCTTTTTTTTTTATTTACATAAATTACAAGTGTATTTAGGTGAAAACCTGAAGGTCTAGAAAAACATAATTTGTGTGAAAAAAATCGAAACTTAAGCTGTCTGCAATAACAATTCAAATCTATTCTAAAAAGAGTCTCTTCATGGTAATACAAAGATTGTGAAATCGAAATATTGCAAAACTCTCTTCGTATTTAAATAAAAAGAACAAAGTCTTTCGTCATTACTTTTTAGGCTTATGCATTTGGCATTAGGGGGCACCTTTTTTTTAAAGTGAAAAAGTTTACCTTAACTCCTTCTAGAAATGTTCTCTGTAGCCAAAAAAGGAGAGCCGCATCCGTCCACAGAATGGTTATATTATCGAAATAAATTTTGAAATACAAAATCAACCCAGGTAAATATAAGTTCGTGTTGTTTATTTAACAATTTTACTTTTTAACTTTCTAACAGCAGTCGGTACTATTTCTCAAGTGAATTTGGTTTGATCAAAGAACGTTTTAATTGGGGCATTCACTGTTTGTTTGAAAATTGTAGCGAGATTACACAAGTATCCTAGAGCTGCATGATTTCATTTAATGTGCATTTTTATCCATTGTCTTACCTTACAAACGAAAAATTTTACTTATTTTGATAATATCTGTTAAAATGAATATTTGGCTGAGCATAAGTATTGACAAATGTCATAACTATAAAAATCGCAATCCTATTATAATTTTAAGAACGCTTTTACACGCAGAACACATAAATTTACTATAAACGACTTAAAAATTGTCAGAACATTTCGTAAGTTAACCCTCAACTCAGCATTTGTAGTTTTTCTATACGAATTTAAAATTTTTTTGACAACTTGTGCACGGTTGCGGCACGTCTTCTACTGTTGCAATCTGCCTATAACTTTCTACAAAGCATCTTCTTGGTACAAAGGACATTTCTGAGAGGAGTTACAATCCAAACTTTGAAAAAATTTAGCTCATATATAAGGTACGCCCTAATTTGGTATATGTAAAATCAGTACATCATAAAGTTGCTGATGGTTATAGTTCAGCAACAATTACAAAAACAAAATTCAATATTTTTGACTTATTATTATAATTGGATACAACTTTGGTGTAATGAGAAAACAGCATTTTCTAAAATGGTTTAGAGAACGAAAATTTACCGACCTCTTGTCAAATTTTGCATTCGGGCTCCTCTCTTGCGGAATTAAATTTGTTTTTATACGATACGACTATTTTCATTTTACGCAATTCTAAATCATATAAGATTACCAGATCTAGATACTTATATTACCCTGTAATACGACCTTCAATAATTCAGCGTCCTATACAAAATTGGCGCAAAGTGATTTTGTAAGTGCCACACTATTATACGAGAATGCTGTAAAAACGTATTGGTTTAAATGTTTTGTCCGCTAAGCATAGTTGCCAGATTTGACAATAAATCGTAATGTTGACGATTTCCGTGCTTAGTTTTAGCAAAATTACGATTTTTGTCCTAAAAATGATGATTTTTGCTATATAAGTAAATGTAATTTTGTTTGTGTAAAAAAATTTGTTAATGACAAAAGTAATTGTCAACAAGAATCAAAAGGTGTGCGTAAACTGATATCGAGAGCTGTGTAAAAATGTAAACCTAATGATGTAACTTGTTTAAACACTTACATTGAATTGTGAGATCAAATTTCGAAGACATTTGATTCTGAAAAAAAACTCCTGATAATATTGTAAATAAAAACAGCAACTCTCGTTCAGAAATTCTTCTGGAGTTTACTCCTTTTATAAATAAAAGGAGTAAACTCCTTTTATTAAAAAAAGATCTAGATTCCGAGTATCGAGGTTTAAGTTTTTTTTCTTTTAGATTTTGAATCAATTTTTACAAACTAATGAACAAATTTAGGCAGTTTTTTCCAAAAATAAAATATTCAGCGAAGCTAGTTAAAACAAGTAAGAGTGTAGTATATTCGGCTGGGCCGAATCTAAAATACCCTTCACGATAGTCACGAATATGTATAGTATATTAAAAATGTGACCTAAATATGCTCGGTTATATATGAACCGATATGGGAAATTTCTATTTTCTGTATTTTAGTAACCTTCTTTTATAACGAGAATTGCTTTTCAGCAAAAAAAAAAAAAAAATTTTTTTTTAATGAAAAAATCGGTTCAGGCTATATCTCGGGTATATATGGCCCGATATCGAAAATTTTAATTTTCCATATTTATATAACCTTATATCATTACCAGAACTGCTTTTGAGTACAACAAATTGTTTAAGTTCGCTTACGCGATATTTTCATGAAAAACCCGATTTAGGCTATATCTCGGGTATATCTGGACCGATATCAGAAATTTTAATTTTCTCTATTTTCGTAACCTTCTTTTATGACAAGAACTGCTTTTCAGCAAAAAAAAAATGTTATTGGAAAAATCGGTTCAGGCTATATCTCGAGTATATATGGACCGATATCGGATATTTTCTTTTTCCATATTTATATAACCTTATTTCATTACCAGAACTGCTTTTGAGCACAAAAAAGTTGTTTAGTCGGCATTTTCATCAAAAAACCTGTTAGGCTATACACCGGGTATATATGAACCGATATCGGAAATTTTCATTTTCCATATTTATGTAACCTAATTTCATTAGCAGAACTGCTTTTCAGCACAAAAAGTTGTTTAAGTTCGCTTACGCTGCATTTTCATGAAAACCCCGGTCTATGCTATATCTCGGGTATATATGGCCCGATATCGAAAATTTTTATTTTTCACATTTATATGACCCTATTTCATTACCAGAACTGCTTTTGAGCACAAAAAAACTGTTTAAGTTCGCTTACGCGATATTTTCATGATAAACCCGATTTGGGCTATATCTCGGGTGTATATGGACCGACATCGAAAATTTTCATTTTTCATATTTATATAACCCTATTTCATTACCAGAACTGATTTTGAGAACGAAAAAGTTGTTTAAGTTCGCTTACGCGACATTTTCATGAAAAACCCGATTTGGGCTATATCTCGAGTATATATGGACCGACATGGAAAATTTTCATTTTTCATATTTATATGACCCTATTTCATTACCAGAACTGCTTTTGAGCACAAAAAAGTTGTTTAAGTTCGCTTACGCGACATTTTCATGAAAAACCCGATTTGGGCTATATCTCGGGTATATATGGACCGACATCGGAAATTTTCATTTTCCATATTTATGTAACCTAATTTCAATACCAGAACTGCTTTTGACCACAAAAAAGTTGTTTAAGTTCGCTTACGCGGCATTTTCATGAAAACCCCGGTCTAGGCTATATCTCGGGTATATATATACCAATATCGGAAATTTTCATTTTCCATATTTATGTAACCTAATTTCAATACCAGAACTGCTTTTGACCACAAAAAAGTTGTTTAAGTTCGCTTACGCGGCATTTTCATGAAAACCCCGGTCTAGGCTATATCTCGGGTATATATGGACCGATATCGAAAATTTTCATTTTTCATATTCATATGACCCTATTTCCTTACCAGAACTGCTTTTGAGCACCAAAAAGTTGTTTAGGTTCGCTTACGCGACATTTTCATGAAAAACCAGGTTTGGGCTATATCTCGGGTATATATGGACCGATATCGGAAATTTTCATTTTCCATATTTATGTAACCTTATATAATTACCAGAACTGCTTTTGAGCAAAAAAAAGTTATTTAGCTTCACCTATGCGACATTTTCATTAAAAATCCGATTTGGGCTATATCTCGGGTATATATGGACCGATATCTGAAAAAAAAAATGTTCGTCTTTTAGTCACCATGCTTAATAAGTGTGTGAAGTTTGAAGCAAAACGAACAACTTTTGTTTTCAAAAATTTTCATACAAAACTGCAAAAAAAAATGGCTTTTTTCGGAATTTTGAATATATCTCAGCTATACGTGGACCGATATTACTGAATTTCAATAGCAAACCCATGAATCGATGGGGTAAAAGAATGGTGAAAGAAAAAAGTTTCTAAGTCTAATGGTTTTCTCAGAAACGGTATTTCAACAGCGGACAGACGGACAGACGGACAGACGGACATCGCTTAATCGACTTTTCCATTAATTCTGATTCAGAATATATATACTTTATAGGGTCGCAAAAAAAAACTGTAGAAATTACAAACGGAATCACAAACTTATATATACCCTTTACATTTTTGTGAAGGGTATAATAAGTAAGAGCGTGGTATATTCGGCTGGGGTGAATCTAAAATACACTGGGGTGAATCTAAAGTAGACACGTAAATATATAGTATATATTACACATTTGAACTAAATATGCTCGGATATATATGGTTCCATATCGGAAATTTTAAATTTCTATATTTTAGTAACCCCTTTTTATTACCACAACTGCTTTTATGAAAAAAAAAAAATTCATGAAAAAATCGGTTAAGGCTATATATATTTGTATATATGCACCATATCGGAAATTTTCATTTTCTATATTTAGTAATCTTTAATAAGCAGAATGGCTTTAAGCAAAAAAATTTTTTTCATGGAAAAATCGGTTTATACTCTTTCTCGGTATATATGGACCGATATAAGTAGGTAATTTTCGTTGTTTATATTTGGTGACCTCCTTATATTGCTTTCAAGCAAAAACAATTTTCATTAAAAAATCGGTCTAGACTGTATCTCGGGTATATTGGTCCGATATCGGAATTTTTCATGTTCTGTATTGTAGTAACCTAGTTTTATTACTAGAACTACTTTTAAGCAAAAAAAATTGTTTAAGTTTGATTACGCGACATTTTTATTAAAACCCCGGTATATCTCGGGTATATATGGACCGATATAGGGGGAACATTTTTGTTCCCTTTCAATAATTGTATGAAGTTTGAAGCAAAACAAATTTTTTTTTTTAAATTTCATACAAATTTGCAAAAAATGTTGGAATATCTTAGCTATAACACACAGGCTGAAAAGTCCCGGGCGTAACAAAGAAAACACAGTTTTTTTGGTTCAAAATTAGCTTTATTCATCAACGTAATATGTATCAAGAGCAACGCAAACATTCTAGCGCCGCTCTAACATTTCAATACTACTTTTGTAGAACGTTTTATCTTTTGCCTCAAAATATGCATTAGTTTCACCGATAACCTCTTCTTTCGTGCGAAATTTCTTACTAGTCGCTGGGAGCCAAATCTGGCGAATACGGTAAATGTGGAAGCAATTCGAAGTTCAATTTATGCAGTTTTGCCATTGCTTTAATTGACTTGTGACACGGTGCGTTGTCTTGATGAAACAAAATTTTTTCTTTGGCATATGCGGTTGTTTCTTCAAACGCTCCCACAACGCTATGTAATATTCACTGTCAATGGTGTTTCCTTTTTCAAGATTGTCGATGAATATTACACCACGTACATCCCAAAATACCGAGGCCACAACATTTCCAGCCGATTGTTTTGCTTTCGGGCGCTTTGGACGAGGTTTACTATTTGCTGTCCACTCAGATGACGATCGTTTTGATTCCGGAGTGAATTCATGTTTCATTCCTTGTCACATATCAACGCAAAAGTTCCAGTTTGTTAGGACTAAACATGGCCAACCACCGCTCAGAGTCATCAACACGTTCTCGTTTTTGGTCAACACTGAGAAAACGCGGCATCCATTTTGAACAGAGCTTTCTCATAGTCAAAAGCTCATGCAATATAAAGTCAACACGTTCTCTTGATGTCTTTACGATGTCATCTAACTCGCGCAACTTGACTTTTCGATCATTCAAACGGTTTTGTGGATTTTTTTTAATATTTTCTAATGTTACCGCCTCATTTGGATGTCCACTGCATTCTGCATCATCGGTGTCTCTACGACCACGTTTGAAGTCAGCAAACCAACGTTTTGTTGTGGTTTCTGATGAAGCGGAGTCTCCATAAAACTTTTCAAGCCATTGCTTCGCATGAACGATATTTTTTCCCATCAGGAAGCAGCGTAACATTAAAACACGAAATTGTTTTTGATCCATTGTTTTGAAAATACCAAAAGTAGGCGTATTTGTCATACACGTCTAGCTGTGTACTTTAGTCTTCTACAGAAGTTTTGTATACCGTCAACGACGTTGGTGAGCATATGATTAGTTTGCCTTTGGTTTGGGACACGAGCCAATTACTGGTTCGAAAAAATTTTCAGCAGGGAATACATTAATTGAAATAATAAAGCACTCCTATTTAACACTGTTTGTTTTTCACTACGCTTTACTTAAGTCTTACACTTGTTAAATAAGATCTTATAGGTACTAAATTACTAAAAACTTTAAAGAAACATCCTATATAACGATTGTAATAAGCTCTTATCAATAATGCTTTAAATTACGTACAATCAATGTAATGTAATAAGTAAAGCGAATTCATAACAGGTATATACCAGAGCAATAAATAAAACACTACAAAAAATAAATCTTTTTCAAATGTCAAGGGAAAATATAAACACAAAAAAGAATTAAAAAAATATAATAAAAAAAAGTTTACGAGAAAAGACAAACTTTTAATTATTTCGTGAAACTTTTAATTATTTCGTGAAAATTAAAGCCTTAGATCATAAAGCTCAGAAAGGTGAAAATGGTCAGCGAGATTGTGAAGGATTCTGGATGAAAAGTGGCGCTCAAGATTTGAACATTTTTTTTCAATTTTTTTTTTAAGTTTACAATAAAAGAAAAGCTTAATTATTTCGTGAAAGTTTTAATTATTTCGTGATACTTAAAGTCTCAGATGATAGAGCTTCAAAAGGTAAAAATGGCCAGCCAGATTGGGGAGAATTCTGGAGGATACCTGACGCTCAAAATACAATAATAATTTAAAAAATTTTTACATTTTTATTTTTTTTTTTTTTGCAGATTTGTTTTAGTTATGCCATTGACATCTGAAAGAGATTAAAAAAAAGTAGTTATCAGCTGTGCTGTCAATTTCACCTGTTATGAATCCGCCTTGGTAATAAGTGTATATGATGCGGACTTGTTATCATGATAATTTTCTCAAAGACTACAAATGATTAATACATTTTCATTAATATTATCACATATATTTTTAATATATTGCTTTTACTTACTTACATTCATGTCGATTTTAATGTCATTGGTCAATTGGGTTATTTTGATTGTAATAAACCATTTTCGTTGATTGGTTTTTGCTTTTTACAAATTTTGTTAAATAAATTTCAAATGAATGCAGAAGTGTGTAATAAAATAAAATCAAGTTAAATGCCATATTTTAGACAATTTTATTTTGACAAAAAACAATTTAAAAATAACATATGTAAATAAAAACGTATTATTATATTGGTTTAATTACGTGTCTACATACATACATATACACATATATTCACACATAAGTGTGTTTATGTGGCTCTGTGTTAAGTATAGCAAACATCATTTATGATAATTATTTTTAATTGTCAGCATTCAAGTCATAACTATATAATAATTAACTACCAATTATTGTCCATTTTCATATCAATTCGAAAAATGACACAAACACCACACAAACACCAACAAAGCCACACACGTCTTTTGTGTGCATTTATCTACGTTTTGTGAATCTACATTTTCATTCGTATATATAAGTTAATATTGCAAAAGCTAATGCAATATTACAAACAGACATACATACACTGTAACATAAACCCATTCAGCACTTTTAAATTAAAGCTAAAGAGAGACGTGTGAAAGCAAATTGTGCAACATTTATGAAATTAAACAAAAATCAAACGACTTCCTGCACACTCCACCAGGTCAGCAAAATTCATATGACGTGATCACCACCTACAGCAAGTTTAATTAATACTTAGGAATTTATTTTAAGTTAGTTCTTAAGTAATTGTCAACCAAAAAGGTTTAATTAAATAAAGAAAAAATAAATAAAAAAATATAAAAAAAAAAAAGAATTTTATTCTTTTTTTTAATGAAGAAATAACTTCAAAAAACTCAACTGGCGCCCAACAATAAAGGGTCGCTACCGCGTTACGTTCCGAAGGACTTTTTTTTGTGAAATAAAAAAGTAAAGTGTGAGTGAAAAACCATAAGATCCTTAAGAAGCATACGTGGTTTATCATTTTCAAAAAAAAGGGAAAAGTCCTTAATAAAAGCCCTTAAGCAGTGCGATAGGAAGTAACAGGCAGTGACTACAATCAGCGTTAAAGCCCAAAGAGGACGAAACGCACACCCACGCAGAGTGCGCATCGCGGGACCCTCAGTAGCAGACAGCAAAAAGGATAATTCTCCAGCGCCGTGGGATGGTTATTACAATATTTTTTATGTAAGCTTTATATTTAAGTAAAAGTTTTAAATGGTTAATTATAAAAGTGAAATATAAAATTAAATTTAAAAAGAAAAATAAGAAAGTTTTAAAAATAAATCCAAAGCTAATAAGCAATATCAAATATTTAATTAAAACAAAAGAATATTAACTTAATTCATCGTTTTTCGAGTGAATATAAAAAAAAAAAAAAACACAAAAAAATTTAGAAATTCTTTAAAATAAATTTTAATTTAAATATCTAATTAAAAAAGAAAAATATTAATTCACAAATTGCCCTAATATAATTAAAAAATTAGTAATTTTAATTTTTTAACAGTGAAATTTTTATTTTCAACGAGAAAACAGAAAATAAAAATTTAAAGAGGTTTTAAAATAAGGAAAAAGTAAAATTTAAGGAGGTTTTGAAATAAATAAATAGTAAAAATTTAAGGCGATTTTAAAATTAAGAAAATTTTTAAATATGTCTAATCCAAATAATCTCATTAGACCTAGCATTTTAGAAAATCCTGGTAGCTCTAGCGCACAGAATCAGTCCACTAATTCATCACAGCCAGTAGCAGCACCTGATTTAGAAAGGCTAATAAGCAATATAGTAAACAGGGTTGTTCAGGAGAACTTAGCTCTAAATAACCCGGACAGCATACTCGTTACCGCGACAGACGAGACAATAAGACCGGAACACCAGGGACAAATTAATGACTTAGACAAAATACCGGACATTGTTCGTAGTTTAAGGGATTTTTCCGGAAATCCTTCAGAATTTAGTTCGTGGAGGAAAAGCATAGAACGCGTCCTCAAAATTTATGAAAATACGAAAGGAACACCAAAGTATTTTGGGATTCTAAGTAGTATTAGAAATAAAATTACAGGAAATGCCGACGTGATTTTAGAATCCTATAACGTTCCATTAGACTGGAAAGCAATAATCTATTGCCTCAATCTCCACTTCGCAGACAGACGCGACATAACGACATTGGAATGCCAACTTGCATCATTGGTGCAAGGAAGGAAATCCATACCCGAATTTTACCAAGAGGTATACAACCACCTTTCTTTAATATTAAACAAATTATCAAGCCTTACCATGGGACAGGAAGCTCTTAACCTTTTGACACAGACTTACAGAAACAAAGCATTAGACACATTTGTTAAGGGACTTAATGGTGACTTCCCAAAGTTATTAGGCATGAAAGAACCATCTGATTTACCTCAGGCCTTACATTTATGTCTTAAACTTGAAAACCAGGGATACAGGACACAATACGCGTACAACCAGAATAAAAATAGAAAATTCCAACCACCACCAATGCATACACCGCAGCAAATGCAAAGAAAACCACCTTTCTTTGCACAAACAGCATTTATTCCTCAACAGTTTAGACCTTTTTCTTATAACAGACCCATAAATAATCAAGCAAACATCCCTTCACTCAACAACGCTTTTCCACAAAATTTCAACCATTTTCCACAATATCAAAATTTTCAACCACAAAGACCTTATGCTCCTAAACCATTACCCAAACCTATACCTATGGAAGTCGACAGTTCCCAACAAACGCGTAATGTCAATTATATGAACAGACCAAATTATAACACATTTGCAGGAAAGCGTGCACCACCGCCATCAAACCAATTTTCTCGTAATATTCCAAACAAACTCCAAAGAGTTAACCACATTTCCCAGGCTGAAAACTTCACAAATAATATGGAACATTATAACTCAAATATGCCCGAAAATCTGAATGAGGAGAATTGGCAGGAATATTATAATAACTATGAACAACGGGAACAGAATTATCCAAGCGAAAATCAAAATCAATTTGCAGATGTTCATTTTTTAGGTTAACAAATTCATCGCTTCCGTATTTCGAATGTAAAAGAAGCGATGGAAAAATATTAAAATTTCTTATCGACACCGGATCAAATAAAAACTATATTCAACCTTCACTAGCAAAAAACCCTAAACAAAACGAAAATATTTTTTTCGCAGATTCAGTAGGAGGAAAAATTGAAATATCTCAGCACATAGAACTTTATCTTTTTAATCTCAAGAACGAAAAACTTAAATTTTTTATACTACCAACACTTAAATCATTTGATGCTATTATTGGCAACGACAGCTTAAAACAACTTAAAGCAGTTATTTACACTTCAGATGACCTAATGATAATTAAAGATAAAATTAAAATACCTATTAAACAGCAAATAGCAAAATCAGTAAATAGTATAGAAGTAAAAACAGACCATCTTACCCTTAAACAGCAAACCGTTATTAAATCATTATTAGGAAAATTTTCAAAATTATTTGCAGAACCTGACAAAAGATTAACATTTACTACGAGAGTTACAGGTGAGATTCGAACAACAACGGAATCCCCAGTCTATACAAAATATTACCCATACCCCATGTCGCTCAAAAACGAAGTCGAAGACCAGATAAATAAACTCCTTAAAGATGGGATTATCCGACCATCACGTTCCCCTTACAATTCGCCCGTTTGGATTGTAAATAAAAAACCAGATTCAGAGGGAAACAAGCAATACAGATTAGTTATTGATTACAGAAAGTTAAACGCTGTTACTATCGCCGACCGTTACCCAATCCCCGAAATCAACGAAGTTCTTTCGCAATTAGGACGAAACAAATTTTTTTCTGTCATAGATCTTAAAAGCGGTTTCCACCAAATTCCTTTAAAAGAAAAAGACATCGAAAAGACAGCATTTTCTGTCAATAATGGTAAGTACGAATTTACTCGTCTTCCATTTGGCCTTAAAAATGCCCCTTCCATTTTTCAACGTGCTTTAGATGACATCTTAAGAATGCACATTGGTAAAATTTGTTTCGTATACATTGATGACATAATCATCTTTAGTCAAACAGAACAGGATCATACTAAACATTTAGAGACTATTTTTAACACTTTAGAACAGGCGAATATGAAAGTTCAATTAGACAAATGCAAGTTTTTTGCCGATGAAGTTGAATTTTTAGGATTTGTTGTAACACCCAATGGAATAAAAGCAAACCCATTAAAAGTTGAAGCGATAGAAAAGATTCCTATACCAAAGACCCTTAAGGATCTCAGATCGTTCCTAGGAATGTCTGGATTTTACAGGCGCTTCATTCAGGACTATGCCAGGTTAGCGAAACCACTAACCCTAATTTTGAGAGGGGAGGAAGGACGAATGTCCAAACGTTTGTCAGCAAAAAAAGAAATAACGTTAGATAATGATGCAATAGAAGCCTTTAATAAAATTAAAACTACTCTCGCTTCTAACGAGGTAATGCTACAGTATCCTGATTTTAGCAAAGAATTTAGTCTTACTACAGATGCATCCAATTACGCTATAGGCGCAGTTTTGGAGCAGGATGACAAACCAATAATATTTATATCACGGACTCTCTCGAAAGCAGAAGAAAATTATGCCACCAACGAAAAGGAGATGTTAGCTATCGTTTGGGCTCTGAAAACATTGCGAAGTTATTTGTATGGACCTGTTGCCGTAAAAATATTCACAGATCATCAACCTTTAACGTATGCATTAAGTAATAAAAATAACAACAGCAAGCTCAAGAGATGGAAAGCAATTTTAGAGGAGTATAATTATGTACTCAAATACAAACCTGGAAAATCAAACGTAGTAGCAGACACATTATCTAGAACTCCAAATAATCAAATCAATTCTCTTACACCAACGATGCACAGTGATGGAAGTTCTTCGCATAATCTTATTCCCTATACAGATTCCCCAATAAATGTTTTTAGGAACCAGTTGTTTCTTTCTACTGGCGATGTAGCCTCGTACCAGTTCAAAATTATTTTTCCCACCTACCATAAGCATATCATAATGGAACCAGATTTTAATGAGGAAAACTTAGTAAACATTTTAAAACGATATTTAAATCCTTCTGTGACAAATGGTATTTTCACAGAAGATCATATTTTAGGTAAAATACAAAATATATATCCACAACACTTTGCCCAATACAGAACACGTTACACTAGGAAACAAGTAGAAAATCTCACTCAAGAGGCAGACCAGGAAACAGAAATTATAAAAGAACATAATAGAGCTCATAGGAACGCAGTCGAGAACAAAATCCAATTGCTAGATAAATTTTACTTTCCTCATATGAGTGCAAAGATCACAGCTATTGTAAAACAATGCAAAATATGCAAGGAAAATAAATACGAAAGACACCCTACTTCTCCAATTTTGAAACCTTCTCCTATCCCTGAATATCCCGGACATATTGTTCACATTGACATTTACCACACAAACAATAAAATCATTTTAACCGCCATTGATAAGCTTTCGAAATATGCCTTAGTGAAATTAGTTAAATCACGGTCAACCGAAGATATAAAATTACCCCTTCAAGAGTTGCTCATTTCTTTTGGAATCCCGAAGAAAATCGTTATAGATAACGAAAAGTCTCTTAGTTCAGCACCTATAGTATTTATGCTTGAAAATCAATATGGAATAGAAATATTCAAGACACCACCCTATACGAGTACAATAAATGGACAAATAGAGCGGTTTCACTCCACTCTTTCTGAAATAATGCGATGCATTAAAACCGAAAAAACACATAGGAATTTTGAAGACTTACTACTTAGATCCCTTTACAAATACAACTTCTCTATTCACTCGACGATCAAGAAAAAACCAGTTGAAGCATTTTTTGGACGAACAGTTAGTACAGACCCAGAACAAATCGAAAAAGACCGACAGGACAGCGTTAATAGACTCGTAGGAAAACAAAACAAAGACTTAGAATTTCATAATAAGAAAAGGATACCTTTTCGTTCGTACAACGCAAACGATAAAATATTTGTAAGAAACAATAAGAGAATAGGAAATAAGCTAACGCCTAGATATAAAGAAGAGACAGTAAAAGAAGATAGAGGAAACACAATACTGACAGAATCAGGAAGGATAGTTCATAAGTCACACATTAGAAGTTAAAATAAATTTTAATATAAACTCGTATAAAATGAAAACAATATCGTAAAGCTTAACAATATTTTTACAACATTTATGAAAAATATGTATAATTTAAATAGAATTAAGAAAAAATTAAAAACTAAATGTAAAAAAATGATAACGAATCAAACAAAACAAAATATGTGAATTAATTATTTGCTAAGTAATGATAAAGCTTGTAAAAGGATCGAGCAATATGCCATAGGCGTACGATACCTTCATTTAGTAAGAGAAAAATTGTAAATCAAGAAAAGAACAATCGAATAATATGCCATAGGCATACGATTTTAAATTTAAGTATTATAAAATTGTAAAACTCACTACTTTGAAAGAAAATATGATTTATAAAAAAAATAAATATAAAAAAAAAAAAAAAAAAAAAAAAAAAAAAAAAAAAAAAAAAAAAAAAAAAACCCGCAACATTAAAATATAAATTAATCTTTATTATTGTTATTAAGAATTAAAAGCTTTACCTAGACATATAATAAAAAAATTCTATGCTAATTTTGCAGACTTACCATGCACCTAGTGCATGCGGAATTTCAAATATTCGATTACACGAATTCGCAACTTATCACTCTAAAAGACGACACTGCAAGAGTTCAAGAAGGATCTTTTAAGATAATTCATGTAATAAATTTGGAAGAATATGCAAAATTAACTTCTGAAATAGAAAATACTATTAGAAATAACCTTAATGCAGAACATCAATTATATCCTCTCCTAATACACGAAGTATCTCAAGTTCGGACTCTTATTGCAAAAATTTCTCCTAAAGCAAGAGAAAAACGTTCTCTTGACTTTATAGGCTCAGCGTGGAAATGGGTCGCAGGAAACCCCGACCACCGTGACCTAGAAATCATAAATGAAAATTTGGAAACATTAAATGAAAATAATAACAATCAGATAATTATAAATAAACAATTGATACAGAAATTAAATGAACAAACCGAAAAAAGTAACCAAATTATGAAAATTATTAATGTAGACAATAAGCTAGAAATTAGTCTTAAGATAAAATATAAAATACAACTTATAAAAGAAGAACTATTAAATATCGAATATGCTTTACATTGGGCAAAATCCAGTGTAGTTAATTCATTTATTTTGTCAAGTATTGAAATTGAAACCATAGAAAAAATTGTTAGACATGAAGGCATACCATACATAAATGTTGAAGAGGAACTAGAATTTACAGACGTAAGCATAGCCGCAAATGGTTCTATGATAATTTATATTCTTAGCTTGCCTACAACTGAAAAAGAAGAATGTGAAATACTTACACTTAAACCTGTAAAATTAAACAATAGAATCAATAAAATCCAATATGACAAAATTCTGAATTGTAAAAAGAAAATTTTTGGAATAAAATCTAAATGTAAAGAATATAATAGAAAAGCCATTTGTAACAAGAATAACTTAGTAGAATTAAGCGATAATCATTGTATAAGTAAACTTGTAAGAAGCCAATCATCTAATTGTTCACGAACTAATGCTGATCACATATCGGATACGGAAGAAATTTATCCTGGTATACTATTACTCAACAACTTCAATGGCACGATAGAGATAGATGGACAACAATTCACACTGACTGGAACTTTTATCATAAAACACCATAACTCTACAATTAAGATTGAAAATAAAATTTTTTACATACGCGAAGAAATATATTTTGAGCCGTTGCCAGCCGTTTTTCAGCAAAAATCAAAGAATGATGAATTAGAAGAAGTTCTCTCTTTGGAAATGATTAAAGAACTCGAGATCACTAATAGGAAAAGAATTTCCAAAATTGACACAAACAACAAAATTGGATTAACACTCAACTCAATCACTTTAGCTGCATTTGTCACCCTTATTGTTGCACTCGCATATGCATCATGGAAAATTAACAAGAAAATGAACCTGAAAAGAAGGTCGATGCCCGAAGCCAAGTTTCTGCCAACGGGTACGTTAGCATTTGAGAAGGGAGGAGTTAATATTGCAAAAGCTAATGCAATATTACAAACAGACATACATACACTGTAACATAAACCCATTCAGCACTTTTAAATTAAAGCTAAAGAGAGACGTGTGAAAGCAAATTGTGCAACATTTATGAAATTAAACAAAAATCAAACGACTTCCTGCACACTCCACCAGGTCAGCAAAATTCATATGACGTGATCACCACCTACAGCAAGTTTAATTAATACTTAGGAATTTATTTTAAGTTAGTTCTTAAGTAATTGTCAACCAAAAAGGTTTAATTAAATAAAGAAAAAATAAATAAAAAAATATAAAAAAAAAAAAGAATTTTATTCTTTTTTTTAATGAAGAAATAACTTCAAAAAACTCAACTTATATATATACTTACATACATACATAAAAAATATTGTATAATGTATGCATTTATATATATGTACAGACATATGTATATGTTTAAATCAAATAATATACACACAAATCTGTATTTTATAATTTAAAATTAAACTGAATATTCAATCATCCGCTTTGTTAGTCTTTAAATTGGCAACATTCGATTACAGAAATTATGACCACAAATAAAAACACCGTGAGAAAATGAGGTTTCGTTTGAATAGGTCCGTTGAATTTACTTGAATTTTTTTAAGGTTATATTTATAGATAAAAGAGTGATCCATTATTCGAATCACTTTAAATCCGGTTTTTGAATAGCTTAACTAGTGGCAATTTGAAGAACCCGGGTTTTCGTTAAAATTTCAAAATAAACCGGTTCAAGTCAGAGTGTAGCTTTCATAGTGAACGGACGTATTTGTTTTTGATCGGAGTGTTACAAAAAAAAAAAAATAATAATAATAATAATAACGGTATAAGTAGAAAACCGCAATAAGTAAAGAGTGAATTAATACAAAATAAAAACTTTTAAAGCAACAATAAATAAAAACAAATAAGAGTGTAGTATATTCGGCTGGGCCGAATCTAAAATACCCTTCACGAGAGTCGCGTATATGTATAGTATATCTAAAAATGTGACCTAAATATGCTCGGTTATATATGAACCGATATCGGAATTTTCTATTTTCTGTATTTTAGTAATCTTCTTTTATAACAAGAATTGTTTTTCAGAAAAAAAAAAAAAAAAAAAATACAAAAAAAAAAATGATAATGGAAAAATCGGTTCAGGCTATATCTCGGGTATAAATGAACAGATATCGGAAATTTTCGTTTTCCATATTTATATAACCTTATCTCATTACCAGAACTGCTTTTGAGCATAAAAAAGTTGTTTAAGTTCGCTTACGCGTCATTTTCATGAAAAACCCGGTTTAGGCTATATCTCGGGTATGTATAGACCGATATCGGAAATTTTGATTTTCCATATTTATATAACCTTTCTTTAATACCGGAACTGCTTTTGAGGGAAAAAAAAAGTTTTTTACGTTCGCTTACGCCGCGTGTTTATGAAAAACCCGGTTTAAGCTATATCTCGGATATATATGGACCGATATCGGAAATTTTCATTTTCCATATTTATATAACCTAATTTCATTACCAGAGCTGCTTTTAAGCAAAAAAAAAAAAGTTGTTTAAGTTTACTTACGGGACATTTTCATGAAAAACTCGGTTCAGGGTATATCTGGGGTATATATGGACCGATATCGGAAATTTTCATTTTCCATATTTATATAACCTTACTTTATTACCGGAACTGCCTTTGAGCAAAAAAAGTTTTTTACGTTCGCTTACGCCGCGTGTTTATGAAAAACCCGGTTTAAGCTATATCTCGGGTATATATGGACCGATATCGGAAATTTTCATTTTCCATACATATATAACCTTATTTTATTACCAGAATTGCTTTTAAGCAAAAAAAAGTTTTTTAAGTTCGCTTACGCTGCATGTTCATGAAAAACCTGGTTTAAGCTATATCTCGGGTATACATAGACCGATATCGGAAATTTTCATTTTCCATATTTATATAACCTTATTTTGTTACCAGAACTACTTTTAAGCAAAAAAAAAGTTGTTTAGCTTCGCCTATGCGAAATTTTCATTTGGGCTATATCTCGGGTATATATGGACCGATATTTGAAAAAAAAATTTTTTGCCTTTTAGTCACCATGCTTAATAAGTGTGTGAAGTTTGAAGCAAAACAAACAACTTTTGTTTCCTAAAATTTTCATACAAAATTGCAAAAAAATGGCTTTTTCCGGAATTTTGAATATATCTCAGCTATACGTGGACTGATTTTACTGAATTTCAATAGCAAACCTATGAATCGATGGGGTAAAAGAATGGTGAAAGAAAAAAGTTTCTAAGTCTAATGGTTTTCTCAGAAACGGTATTTCAACAGCGGACAGACGGACAGTCGGACATCGCTTAATCGACTTTTCCATTAATTCTGATTCAGAATATACATATATACTTTATAGGGTCGCAAATAAAAACTGTAGAAATTACAAACGGAATCACAAACTTATATATACCCTTAACATTTTTGTGAAGGGTATAAAAAAAATTGCATGAGTGTACCCAGTAGGTGCAATTCTGAGAGAGAGCTTAGCTCCACTAGAAAAAGCCTCTGGATTTCTGAAGAGGAATCATTGAAAAAATCATTGGACAATCTCCTGTCTCTAAGAGATAAAAAACGTACGCGTTCGTGCTCCCCAAACATTGTTGTTACAACAGACGACAAACCATCTTCCAGTCTAGCTATTGTTAATAAACCGAAAACGCAAGTGGGTATGGATAGGTATATAACCGTGGTTAAACGTCAGCGAAGCCCTAAATCCGCACAAACATCATCGCAACCAAAAATGTCTAAGGGCGATATTACCTCCGCGATAACGAATAGTAATAAGTTTGCTATCCGTCAGACAGATGAACCAACAACACCCAAAAAAAAAACATATAAACCCCCACCAATTTATTTGAGAGAGCCGACTTCTAGTGAACTGGTGAAACAACTTATTACGGCAATCGGCAAAGATAATTTCAACGTCACATCAGTGAAGCACGGCAGCATTAGTGAAACTAAAATTCAGGTAAACCACGAAAACGATTGCCGAAAATTGTCTGATGTTTTAGAAAAACAGAAAAGATCATTTTACACTTACCAGCTCAAAAGTCCTAAAGGTCTTCAGGTCGTTATTAAAGGGATTGACCCATGCGTAGATATTGATGATGTCAAAACCGGATTGGAAGATAAGGGTTTTAAAATAAAAACAGTAGTAAACATCAGGAACCGTGAAAAGATCCCTCAACCCATGTTTAGGGTTGAACTAGAACCAGGGGATGTTGTGCTAAAAACGAGTGAAATTCATCCCATAAATAACCTCAAATTTCTTTTGCATCGTAAGGTTACCATTGAGAAGCCACATAAGCGTTCAGGACCCGTTCAGTGGCTAAACTGCCAAGAATTTGGCCACACTAAGGCTTACTGTAAGTTGCCCGCTGTTTGTGTTGTATGTGGTGAACTTCACGGCACAACTCAGTGCAATAAGCCAAAGACCGACGCAAGTGTTAAAAAATGCAGTAACTGTGGAGGTAACCACACTGCAAATTATAGAGGTTGCCCTGTCTATACTCACTTCAAGCGGTCAATGACAAATAAGTCATCGGTTTCTCCAGCAACCCAGCAGCCAAATGTCATTGGTAAAAACAATTTTCCCCAGGTAGGCCATTCAACCAACTTCACAAACACGCAGAATTCCAAACAATTTTCTTATGCTAATGTGGTTAAATCCGACCAAAACTTAAACCAGGAACCCAAGCCCCAAAATTCCGATCCAAATTTTAGTAACCTAGAGGCAACTCTGCAAACTCTTGTTCAATCCATTAACACTTTTACCGTTTCTATGACAAACATGATGCAGGAAATGCTGAAAATGCTATCCACTATTTTACAGGCAATTTAAAAAAAATGAATTGGTTAAAAATATGTTTCTGGAACGCAAACGGCATTCGCCAACACAAAAATGAACTTCCTTATGGAAAAGCAGATCGATATAATGATTGCTGAAACCCATTTGACAACCAACAGTTATTTCAAAATTAATGGCTACACACTATATGACTCAAAAGATCCCCGTGGAAAATCTTACGGCGGTTCGGCAATTTTGATAAAGACCTGAATTAAGCACTATCTAATGAACGAGACACGTGAGGAATATCTCCAATCTTCATGATTATTTTCATGAACAAATTGTTATATACTCGATTTACTCACCACCACGATTTTCAGTAACAGAAAACCAATATTCACATTTTTTCAAATCACTTGGGCCTCGATTTTTAGCGGTTGGCGACTATAACGCTAAACACTTTTTGCGGATCACGTTTAATTACCTCGAAAGGCCGTGTGCTTTTTGACACCATTTCCAAAATGGGCTTAGATGTGGTTTCAAGCGGACACCCCACTTATTGGCCACCAGACCGACGAAAGATCCCAGATGTTATAGATTTTGGTGTTGCAAAAAATTTTCGTCTAGAGTGGATGTAAGTGGGGCCTTCATTAGATTTGTCATCAGATCACTCTCCCACTATAATCTCTGTTTCGTTCACCCAAGAGATTGGCTCACCGTTGACTGTCAATAGAGTTAATGGGTTAAAATACAAAAAATTTTTGAGCTCACATTGTAGTGAAAATATCGCCTTGAGAACGCCTGAGGATATTGAGGTGTCAATTAACGATTTTTCAGAAAACCTCAAACTGGCCCTACAGCCTGCAACCACTTTTCATATAAGATCCAGAAATGAAACCAATAGAACTTATTCGTCTGAAATTGAGCAACTTTTGTCAGAAAAAAGAAGAGTCAGAAGAGAGTGGCAACTTCGCAGGTCTCCCGAGCTTAAAACTAGGCTACGGGAATGCATAACTCAGTTAAGAGATCTGCTGGAAATCCACAGAATGGCTTCCCTTAAAACATATTTGGAAAGCCTTGATGGTACTGCTCGATCTGATTATTCCTTGTGGAAAGCGTCAAAAGGTTTAAAAAGACCCGTAATAGGTAAGCCACCTTTGCGAACTTTAACTGGCGACTGGGCAAGAAGCGACTCTGAAAAGGGGATGTTGTATGTCGATCATTTCAGAAACGTTTTTATTACAAATGATTCAGCGAATATTACAGCGGAATTACCACCATATGTTGTTAGACCTCCTGTGTCTTTGAGACTTAATTTTCAAGATGTCGAAAACGTTATCGCTAATACAAACCCAAGAAAAGCTCCACGCATTGATCAAATTACTGGTAAAATGCTTGAGCAGCTACCTCGTGTAGCTAGAAGACTTCTACTTTTTATTTTTAATGCTATTTTACGCCTTGAGTATTATCCTACAGAGTGGAAGGTCTCAATGATTACTATGATACCCAAGCCAGGGAAGGATCCACTAAAGTAGAATCATATAGACCAATAAGTCTACTACCAACAATTTCAAAACTGTTCGAAAAATTGTTAATGGCGAAGTTGAGTACAATGTGGAGTGCATCCCTGATCACCAATTTGGTATTCGGGCTAAACATAGCACCATAGAATAAACGCACAGACTAGTCAATGTCATAAGACAGACCTTTGAGGAGAAGAAGTATTGCTCAGCTCTATTCATTGACATTTCTCAAGCTTTCGATAAAGTGTGGCACGACGGGTTGATGCACAAAATAAAGTTAAACTTGCCTGTAAATACTCACAAGCTTCTGGAAAGCTACTTATATGGGCGGAAATTTGTTATCAGAGAAGGCGATTTTATAAGCTCACCTCAGCCAATCGAGGCAGGTGTTCCCCAAGGCAGCATACTGGGACCTACTTTATACTTGATTTACGCCTCTGACATGTCAGTGACATCCGGAATCCTCACTTCAACCTTTGCAGATGACACAACGTTTTTGAGCGTTTAAAATTTACAGGAATACATTTCAATATTAGAGAAATGGCTAAAACTTTTTGAAAATCAAAGTTAATGAACAAAAATGTACAAAAATGTAATGTCACATTCACACTGTGTAAGCAAACATGTGCACCTATCCTAATAAACAACTCACCTATTTCGCAGCACAATGAAGTCAAGTACCTCGGTATACACCTCGACCGTAGGCTAACGTGGAAGTCTCACATTGAAGCAAAAGTCACTCAGTTGAAACTAAATGCAGCGCAACTAAATTGGCTTATGGGCAAAAACTCGACATTGAAGTTAGATTGCAAACTTCTGCTATACAATGCAATTCTAAAACCTACATGGTGCTACGGAATTCAATTATGGGGCACCGCCTCAGCGCCAAATTTTGAAAAAATTCAAAGGCGACAAAACCAAGTTCTTCGAACGATTACTGCAGCTCTATGGTACGTAAAAAATTCACGAATTCATAAAGATCTGAGTGTTCCGCTGGTAAAAGAGGAATTTTCTGAGTACGCGACAAGGTATGTCAATTTTGGCGGTCACACTCGGCTTAGAAGAAGGGATACCGTTGCCACCATCAGATTGCTCAATAGGTGATTTTACCGAAATAGCTCCCGCAAAATAAAACTTTTTGTCTAGCATTGGCCGGACTTAGGTATGAAGCACATTTTTTTTTAATTTTAAAGCACATCTGTTTACTTATTGTTAGATCATTTTGAAGATTCAATAAATAAAAAACGCTACAAAAAAAAAAAAATAAATAAATAAATAAACCGGTTATAAAAAAATAGAACAATATTTGGACAAAAACAATGTAATTTACAATATGAACAAAATTAAAAGAGATCTAGAAACTATTTAAACAAAATTTTTTTTATTCAACATATGAAATAGTACCTAGGCCCAGTTTTTGACTTCCTATTTAGATACAAAACTAGTTAGTTTTCATTTAAATTTAAGTTGCATTTAAATGCAAATTCAGCTTTTCACTCCTAAATAATTGGTTTTATTTAAATGCGATGAAAATGTAGCAATATCACCCAAATTCGGAATAATAAAGAAAGTATGCTGATTGGTATTGCAAGAATAGAAAAATTCTTAACGAAAAATGTTAAATTTATCAACGGCAGGCAAAAATATAATGATTGTATTTCATGCGATGTTGTTTTTAATCAAAATCATTTTTTTTTCTTGTTTAGTACAAAATTTGCAACTAATTTTAAAATATCTTCTACAGGCAATAGTTCATATACGTATGTGTATTATTTAACTTTTTTGCGCTAAAACAAAAGCAAGCACGCAGAAATGAGCCAAATTTAAACAAAACGTATACCCCTACAATGGTGCTATTGCGTCTCAATTAAAAATTTTCAATTTGGTATTATCGACTGCAACTTAACTTGCCAAAAATCTTGAAGTTGAAAGTCCACAACTCTGTGTTATTGTAGAATAATTCAAACTGATCGTTGCCAGTTATACAGGGTGTCGGGTAGCACATTTATATTTTCAAATTTCCATAGAAAACGTACTAATTCACATAACATTTTCTTACGACCATTGAACGACAGAATCGAAAAGCGGATTTTATTTTTTAAACAATATGTCATATTGATGTCTTTCGTCGAGTTGAACACACTATTCAAAACGGAGCCTTGTGTTCTGTGCCACAAGTTGCAGTAAACTTGGTTCAATTGAGCTGATTTCTCGACGAATATATTCTTTTAAAGCCACAACAGATTGGGAATTGTCATTATTTATGTATTTGTTTGTTGTCCTGTGTAACAAGACGGATGTCTTAAAAAGAACACAGGTTGGTATAATGTACAAACTAAGTATTTAACATTATAATCATAATATATATTTTAACAAGCTGAGACTAAACATTGTACTTCCAAAAACAGTTAAAAACAATGTAACATTAAAAAAAGAAAAAGTGGAAAAACACAACAACAATAGTATTTAGGAATAGTATTCACAAATAAGTCTTTTAAAGCATGTAGCATTGCTGGTATTTTTAATTATAGTTGGTAGGTTATTCCAGAGACGAATAGCATTAGGAAAAAATTGCCATTCAGACACTTATGGGTACTAAATTATTCGTGCGATTGAGTGTGTTGAACCTTAATTTTTCAAAAAAATATCCAGGCATTTTTGTTGAGATAATTTGATGAAGAAATAAAAGAATTCGTATTTTTAAAAGGTCATCGAATTTAACACCGTATAGTTATTTGTAAAATTTGATATACGTTCAAATTTACGACGTGCAAAAACATATCTCGCAATGTTGTTATACAGTACATTTGGCTTTCGTCTTGATTCTGCATCGCAAGAAGAGTAAATTTCACTTCCATACATTAATGAGGGTACTAGGTATGTTTTGGCTAGCAATAGTCGAATTTTTATAGGTGTATAAGCTGACTGAGCCAGAGAGTTCTTAGCATTGTGTAAATCTTATCACAGTTATAAATTATCTGATCACTGCAGGTAAGCGTGCTGTTGAAAACAACGCCCAAATTTTTCCCGTTTTCAACAATGTCAATAGGTTGATTATTTATATGTATGCTAAGTCTCGTAGTTATTTTACTTCTTCTTTTTCGTAGTACGATGCACTTCGATTTTTTTGGATTTAGGCTAAGACCATGTTGCCCAATTGAGGATCGTATTGAAATCACAATTCAGTTTGTGAGTACAGTCTTCAATAGTGCCATCGTTCCTGCTACTTATGTATAATTGTGCATCGTCAGCATACATACGTATTTTCGAGTATAGAAGCTGCTCAGGTAGGTCATTTGCGTAAACGGAGAATAATAGAGGGCCTAATATTGATCCCTGCGGTACCCCTCTACGATTCGGTAGAAATGTTGAAAATATATTATTAGCTTCGACACATTGTGTGCGATTTTCTAAATACGATGACATCAGTTTAATGGAGGTTGGAGAAAAGTTCATAAATTTCTTGAGTTTTATTTTTAAAATCGTATGGTCAACAGTGTCAAATGCTTTAGAGTGATCTAACATAACTAGCATACTTAAATTACCATCATCCAGTTTAGCCCTAATGTCCTCAGATACGTCAGCCAAGGCCGTAATACAGCTATGTTTGGCAAGGAATCCGGACTGTCGCTCAGTGAGCAGCCTGTTTTGCCTGAGGTATGTAGTTATCTAATTATGCAGTATTCTTTCAAAGACTTTTGACAAGAATGAAAGAATAGCGATCGGCCGATAGTCGTTGTTTGCTTTGGGTATTGGTAATACTTTTGCTTGTTTCCATCGTAGAGGAAATTGGCACGTGGTAATGATATTATTAAAAAAATAACTTACTATTGGTAAAAATGATGGGAGTAATATCTTGAAAAATCTGGGATGTATACCATCTAATCCACCTGCATTCGATTTGATTGACATGAAACTTAGAAGTACATCGGTTTGGCTTACACAATCGGACGAAAAACGTGATGTCAAGGAGTGATTTTATTGATAACTGTCATAAAAGCTTGGATCAGCAGTTTGCGTCTCATTATAAACACAGTTACATAGTTAACACAGTTTTGTAGGAAATATGTTATAAATAACTATACTAAATTCTGGTTCAACATTGTTATAACTGGAAGCAACCACAGTATTAATAAAAGGTAGCATGATAATGTCATACCTAACCATATTATTATGTCAAACAATCATATTGCTATCATTAATTTCATAAACCGCTTTATTGGCGTAAAACCATAAACAATATTAGTTAAAAAAAGGCTGCTTTTGGATAAACAATACTATTGCATTTATTTCAATATTAATAAAATGAACATATAAGGTATAATATATTTTTATAAACTAAAACAATTAAAAATAATCCGCCAAATATAGTTGGGTTCCAATATAATCGGGTTCAATGGGTTCTAGTATCTATTAGCTGAAATAAAAAGAATTTATTATCAATTTCGTCGATAATTGCATGTATCGAATTCATATGTGTAACCATATTAATATGGTTGGATGTAACATTATGTGGTTGTTCACAACAATAGTATGGTTCGTCACTCAAATGATTGACAATCGTATGGTTAGGCACAACCATAATATGGTTGACCGACATATGGTTAAGTTTGCCATATCAACATCTTAATATTCTGGCGTACCTTTTGATTTGCGCATACGTTCTATATGTAGTTTTTGCACAATTTTAGTTTTAAGTCTTTTTTGTTCTTCTGCAGATTAACAAAAAAGTTTTTTTTACTTAAAATCCATTTTTTTTAAATTATTGAATCTTTACAATGTGAACTAACAATAAGTATTCAAATCTTAATACTAAATACAAAAAATTAACTAAGTCCAGCCAATACTAGACAAAAAGTTTTATTTTTGGTCATATTATATCGGTAAAATCACGTACTAAACTCTCTGATGGTGCAACGATATCCCTTCTTCTAAACCGAGTGTGGCCGCTAAAATTAAGTACGCTTCGTGCAAGAGGGTTTGGCTGAAGTTCCAATTTGCTGATATTGCATACTTTGAAAATTCATCTTTTACCAGTGGAACACAAATTTCACAAATCCTTGTGAATTCGGGAGATTTTTACGTACCATGAAGCTGCAGTAATTGCTCGACGAATTTTGTATTGTCGTCTTTGAATTTTTTCAATGTTTGACGCTGAGGCAGTGCCCCATAACTGAATTCCGTAGCACCATATAGGCTTTAGTATTGCGTTGTATAACAAAAGTTTGCAATCTAATTTCAATGTAGAATTCCTGCCCATAAGCCAATTTAATTGCGTTGCTTTTAATTTCAAATGAGACGTCCACGTCAGCATACGGTCGAGGTGAATACCGGAATAGGTGAGTTGCTGATTTGGATATGCGAACATGTTTGTTTCGCAGCGTGAATGTAACATGAGTACATTTTTGTTCATTATTGATTTGACTTTGATTTTCCAAAATTATGCTGCGGAATAGGTGAGTTGCTGATTTGGATATGCGAACATGTTTGTTTCGCAGCGTGAATGTAACATGAGTACATTTTTGTTCATTATTGATTTGACTTTGATTTTCCAAAATTTTAGCTATTTCTTTAATATTGAAATATATTCCTGTAAATTACGTGAAACCAGTTGATGGTTTTCATGAACACTGCAGAATGCTATGTCATCTGCAAAAGTTGAAGTGTGAATACCACATCTGGTTGGCATGTTAGAAGCGTAAATAAAATATAAAGTGGGTCCCAGAATGCTACCTTGGGGAACTCTTGTCTCGATAGATTGCGTTGGGCCTTCTCTGATAAAAAATTTCCGCCCATATAAGTAGCTTTCCAGAAGTTTATCAGTATTTGCAGGCAAGTTCAACTAGGAAAATAGGTTGTGAGGGAAAGAGGGAGTAGTGTTTGTGAACATTTGACTTGCTCTTTCCAACATTATAACAGACAGGAAACACGTCTGCAGGCAACTTATTCCACAGACGAAGCGTACGGCTGAAAAACGAACTCTCTCTGTAATGCGTAGTACGATTCCCCAGGCAATCGACCACAAATGGGTGAGCTCTGGACGATGAACGTGTGCTACGTAAAAATGTGCGAGTTTCGGGAACAACATCCCTAATCTCGTCAGAGCAAAATCTATTATAGTTTTTCAAGAAACACAAAACTTGCTTACATTAAACGACTACAACAAATAAATCAAACGATAAATTTCGGTGAAATTTTAACAGCTGACGTTTCTGTCAAACGTAATTTCAAAAAAAGTTTATGATTGTGTTGCCATCTAGCGCTAGGTAGCTTCAATATCAATCCGCCCTCATATGCCTAAATACCCATTTCTCATTCATATTTGATTAAGGTTTTATATTAAACTGCTTTTATTTTTCTATACCGTTGATAAATTTAATATTTATCTTTAAGAACTTTTCTGTTCTTCTAGGAGCAAACAGCTGATCTATGGAACTCTTTTCATAATATTTGGAATTTAAATTATGCTGCCACACTTTTATCGCAGTTAAATGAAAGCAATTACTTTAGGCTGAAAACCTGAGCGTGCATTTAAAAACAGACCATTAAAATATATATTTGTGCTTTTGCTTTCTAAAAATTTGACCCTGTTTTTTAGAAATACCCTTTTTGTTTTGTTAAGACTCAGGGATCAAATGACTTTGTGTTAGTGTAATCGCTATAACTCATCACCTATTTCAAGGCGCATTTAACTAGGTAGCATCACTAGCGCAGGTGACAAATTTGATTATATGTACTTTAGACCGCGTCGATGTCAAAAAAATGTTTGCGTTTGTATAAAGAAAAAAGAGAAATCCCTACACGATTTTAAACAATTTAAAAAATGGAAATAATAATATATGCATATGTGTTAAAAAATATATGTACGAGTACAATTTTATTGCACATTACATGTTTGAAAATAAACGGCTACATGAAAGGTGGCAGCACTATACCAAAATTACAACAATACAACGAAAACCGGCAAAAATATTTGCAACTTTTTTCACAATTATGAATTATTTTCATTTGGGGTCTTTTCCGTTTTCATAAACTTATTTTCGAATGTTTAATTCCCAAAAAAAAAAAAACAAAAAAACACTAAATTCACTTCTAAATATGTAAACAATACGTTTGACGTTAAATACTCGCGATATTACCAGTAGCAAAAAACAGCCACTACCCCGTGTACCCCACTAATTCATCTTGTATAAGTATTTAAAATAAGTTTCTGCATGTTATGTAAAACACAAAAGCTCTTATGTCGTGTGTTTTTTCCCCCATTTGTACACAATTTTCCTTCTCTTGCTCTCACGTTTATGAAAGCAAATAGAATTTTACGCAAACAAAGTATAAGGTGGTTTTTGTATTGTAGTACACCAACTGCTGGTTTTTGCTATGAAACAGAATTCATACTGTCAAACACTATTGCGTATGTTGCATCAAACATAAGAACAATTGTTCTGACAGCTTGTTGGTGAAGGAGGTGAAGGGTGTGATATTTTGTCGGCATAGTTTTTTCAACCAAAACCAATAAAAACATACGCCAAGCAATCAAAAGAGTACGAAAATACTAATACATACACAATACATTTTTGTGCTAATCCATCACACACGAGATTAATTTATCTGCCGTAACATGTATACGTATAATACACACATAATACATATGTATGCGTATACATGTTACGGCAGATATATTAATCTCGTGTGTGATGGATTAGAACAAAAATTCTTCGGATTAAAAATTGTTTTCCTGTGTTCTTGCCCACTGTATTTCAAAACTACGAAGCGTTTGTTCTGTTGCTACATATTCCATAGCTTCTTTGTTGAACATTTTGTGCAGCCATTTAGTATATATCTACAGGATCATGCGGTAGTGTCAAAAATCAAAATAGCGTTAAACTGCAGTTTTAAAAGTAAAATAGTGCAAATTATAAGTCTGATTTTGCTGCCATTTTGTTATAATTGTAATTTTCTTTTTCGTTACAGTTTAATTTTATTTTTTTACCACCCTGTTTCTACTTTTATTTGTTTTAAATTTTATTTGTGTAAAAACAATCGAATGTTTACGTTATCACAAATAATCGGGTGATTCATCGTGAGGTTTGATATACGCTTTTTTGACAGATCACGCATGACTCCCTCATATCAAACTGCTTTGTAATTTTTGTTCAGTAACGTGTAGTAAGTCATCTTGGAACAACTCACTTCAACAGCGTCTTCAAATTCTTCAGCTATATCACAAAAAACAGCGTTTTGTGAGACATTTTTTCGTTTTGTTCAGTGATAAAACACATTTTTTTTTGGCTTAACACATACGTAATAAACAAAATTATCGTATTTGGGGTGATGAAGGGTACCATGAGCTACCGTTATATCCATTAAAAACAACGGTATGGTGTGGTTTGTGGGCTGGTGTAATCATAAGACCATATTTCTTCAATAGCGAGACAAATCCGAATGGTAACCGTTATGAACAGGAACGTTGTCCCACCATTTTAATGGACTATATACTTTAAAAATTCTAAATTCAAGCGCGTGTTTACGAAACGTTCTGGCCTTAAGAAGACCACGCTAGATTATACAGCGTGTGAAATAATAGTGTTTTTTTTTGCTTTTATTCAAATCTTAATATTAAATTTGAAAAATTAACTAAGTCCAGCCAATGCTATATATATTATATCGTTAAAAAAATAATGGAGTTGTTGAGAAATGGAGGATTTCATTTCACATTTTGTTGCGTTAGCTGTTCTTCAAACGATCCAAATGGAAGTATCTTCACACCTCGTGACTTCTTTAAGCGTTTTTTATTTATTGAGTCTTCAAAATTAACTAACCAAAAGTATTCAAATCTTAATACTAAATATTAAAATAAAGAAAAACAAAAAAAAAAAAAAAAAAAAAAAATAGAAATGTGCTTTCTACTTAAGACCAGCCAATGCTGGACAAAAAGTTTTATTACGCGGGAGCAATATCGATAAAATCACCTGTTGAACGTTCTGACGGTGCCAACGGTATCCCTTCTTCTCAACCAAGTGTGGCCGCCAAAGTTAAGTATATTACGCGCAAGAGGATTTGGATGAAGTTCCAGTTTACTGACATACCTTGTCGCATACTTAGAGAACTCGTCTTTTACCAGTGGAACACTCAGGTCTTTATGAATTCGTTAATTTTTACGTACCATGGAGCTGCAGTAATCGTTCGAAGAATTTGGTTTTGTCGAATTTAATTTTTTTAAATATTTGACGCTGAGGCGGTGCCCCATAATTGAATTCCTTAGCATCATATGGGCTTTAGAATTGCATTGTATAGCAGAAGTTTGCAATCCAACTTCAATCTCGAGTTTCTGCCCATAAGCCAATTCAGTTGCGCTGCTTTTAGTTTAGACGTCCACTAGCATAAAAAAATCGATGTAAAAATACAGAAAAATTCATCAAAAGTGCTAAAAAATTTCAATAAATGTAATTGCTGAACTAACGATAAATACTCGTAAATTAACCAGCAACTCCAAATTTTTTCCAATAGTGTTTAATAGTTCAGCGAAATTTGTTTGTTGCTTGAACAAAAATGCAAAGTATTATCGTGCATTATTGGATCAATTAATTGATGCAATCAAGGAAAAACGACAACATTTAAAAAGTGGTCTTTCTTCAAGACAACAAACCGGTTCACACGAAATAATTACATTTCGAATTAGCTGATCATCCACCTTATAGTTCAAATTTAGCCTCTAGTAACTTTTCCCTGTTTCCAAACTTGACAAAATAGCTCGCAGGAAAAATATCCACCTCTAATGAATAAGTGATTAGCGAAACTAACGTGTATTTTGAGGGGTTCCCAAAATCGTATTATTCAGCTGGTATAAAAAAGTTGGAATATATTCTTACTAACTGAATTGAGCTAAAAGGAGACTATGTTGAGAAATAAATGATGACTCAAAAAAAAATGTTTCTTTTCCTACTTAGGTAGCTTTAAAATCAATCCGCCCTTGTATGTATATGTATGTATGTGAACCTCTGGACATAATTTTCATGCAAAATTGCCCCATATAACAAGTTGGTAACGTTGTTAACGGAGATTGATTGTAATGCGCCAATAGCGCATTTAGCCGATATTTTTAAATTTGCTTCTCACTTCAAAGCTTTTTAAACGCATTTATCCGTTTTCGTATACATATTCGTAGTTGGTTCACCCTGTCCTATAATTATGATTATAAGTGTTCAAGATCTCATCTAAGTGCTTTTTAATATTAATTTAGCCTTAAATTAAAAGGCATTCATGTTGCAGACATTAACACAACAATAGAATATTAAAAATGCCTGTTGTATTTTAATGCTTATTATTTAAATAAATTTAAATCTGTTCTTAACAACAAAATACAAATCTTTAATATTGTTTTTTTCCAATTTCCAGGCGTTTGCAATTTGAGATCTTATTTATACTCGTAAAAAAACTTTTAGAAAATAAACTACGTAAATTCGTGCGAGTATTAAAAATTGCGTGCGGTTGATTGCATCTGCTGGAAACAATCGTTCGCACATAAAATTTAAGTAAATGCTTTCAGATAAATAAGTACTCGTACATACAAACATTTGTACTTTTTATGTATATTTTTAGTCACATTACAAATCTAACAACATTCAAATGCTATTAATTGCTGAATGCAAAATTTTGAAATACTTGATTTGTGCATACATCTATTATTTTGTTTTTCCATTTAGTATAATTGTTAGATTTTTATTTCAAATATAAGACTAATAATTTAAGGGAAACAATTTTGTTGAACTCAGTACCTCCTAAAAAGTTAGTACTTAATTTAGAAATTATAAAATGTTGGTTCATTAAATTTGTTATTCCATTTAATAAATTTAACTTAAATAAATAAAAGTTGAGCCATCATCGAGATTGGGCGTACATGCGATTTTTCATCACTCTGTCGTAAAAGGTAAGTTCAGCTTAACCGGTGGCACAGAGTACACAGAGATGAAAGAAGTGACGTTTGAATTAAATAAAATCAGGCTTTTGAATTTTCGGAGAGATGTCAAAAGAGAGACAGCAAAATTGTGTTATTGCTTTCTCCTACTGATGTCTATGAGGCTAAAAATTCTTTGCTTACGAATAACTGCAAAAAGTGGAGAGAGAAAAAATTAAAGAGATAAACTTAGTTTCACATATTATTTTGTTGATTGTCTTTGAGGGCTGATGTTGCTTGTGGCTTATTCCCATAGTACGAGCTTAGACGCGCGAACATTTCAAAGAAATTCTCTTGTTCGCGTTCACACAGTCGAACATATTGTCAGCAATATTTCATTATTAATGTTATTATTGTTAGTTCATAGTGTTTAACCAATTTAAATAATAAAAAAGATCTAGAACTTGATATATTTAAAAAAGAAAGAGTATAGAAAAGCAAGAAAAACTCAATTTTTAAATATTTGACACTGTCTTGGCGAAAAAGTAAAGCAAATGTAAACAAAGTCAGTGTCAACAAAACGTATCACCGAGTACCGAACACTCTCTCCTCATACGTAATGTGCTACTAGACTAATCATTATTGGCTCGATTATAGAATGCAAGCGAACTTTAGTTGCGTTGCCGATAGGCACTCCAGTTAACAACTATGTATGGCAACTATTTCCAGTTGCTGTAAAGTTATCGATACTAATATATTGACAAATTAGCAAGCATAAAAATAAAATTTGTGGAAAAAAAAATATACAATTTTAACTTAAAACAGCAATGCCCACCTATGGTATTAAAGTGGCAAACAAAAGCAAACACAATCCTAGCTCATTAGTTTAGTCGTCAATGAGACAGCGACGAATGAACATGCGCGCGGATGTATGAATTAATTTCATGTTTTTTCTCTGTATTTTTATTGTATTTTTTACTTTTTACATATAAAGTTTATTAAAAATACGAAAACATAAATTCATATATTTATTATTTAGTTTTACTTTAATTTTAAGTAAATTGTAAGTAAAAGGATTTTTTCGATTCGTATACTTTTTCTCCCAGTGCAAATTCATTTACACTCAGAGCAAAACTATGGATTTCTCTTTGGGCATCACTAACTGAAAAACAAAAAAAACAAAAAATAAAAAAAAGAATGTGGCATCTTTTAGAAGGCGGATAAGGAGTGCTCTTTATCCTTTTGGTTCGCGCTCTTTGATTTAAGTAAATATCGTTTATGGGATAAGTTTTGTAACTAAGTACGTTACGGTATCTCTTTTTCCAAATACAATGCTTTTTTTCTATCATCCTAAGAATGCTGTGATGTATTTCGTGGAAATTCTAAAGAATGCCATACTCTAGTTGTATGCAGATTACAACTATATATATGTACATACTTTTACTTTTCCAACTTTGCCTTACAATGAACAAATGCTCTCGGCTATTCTTCGGGTGTATGAACTGGTGGAACAATACTATTTGATTTTTCTGAAATACTGGACCAAACCTGATCAGCAGTTGCTTTACATTCTCAACGTAAGGGTCAGCTTTCATTTCTTTACCAAATGTGTTAAACTGTAGCTTAGTAGCAATTTTAACCATTTTTAAATGTATTTATAAGAAATAATTATTCAGTTTGTTAATATTAATATAATAATAAATTGAATCTGCAATTTTTTTTTTATTTTTCAGTATATTTCGTTTTCAAAAACTATCTAGCAATTAAAATTTTTTTGTTAATTGCCAAAATTACTTTAAAATACCAACATTGGTTGCCAGTTGCTATCTGTAATACCTTTTAAGCAACAGGCAACACAACTAAAGTTTGGTTGCTATCGATAATCGAGCCATAAATGTTTCTGCTGTTGCGTACAGTTTTCGAATAAAGCCGCGTGTTTTGTGCTTCTTAACTAACTTTAACAAGTAAGAGAGGCTGTGCCGAACCTAAAATACGCTTCACGATAGTCACGTAAATATATATTATATATTACAAGTTTGAACTAAATATGCTGGGATATGTATGGACCGATATCGCCTTTTAAATTTTCTATATCTTAGTAGCCTACTTTTAAAACCAGAACTGTTTTTATTAAATAAAAAAATTAAATTTTCATGGAAAAATCGGTTTAGGCTATATCTAGGGTATATATGGACCGCTATCGAAAATTTTAATTTTCTGTATTAAAGTAACCACAACTATTACCACAACTGCTTTTAAGCAAAAAAAAAAAAAAAAAATTGGTTCATGAAAAATTCGGCTTAGACTATATCTCGGGTATATATGAACTGATATCGGAAATTCTCATTTTCTATATTTAAGTAACTTCATAGAAAAATCGGTTTAGACTATATCTCGTGTACATGGAGCAATATAGGAAATTTTCGTTTTATGTATGTTTTTTTTTTTATATTTTTTTTTTATTCGTGGGGTGAAAAACTATCGAAAGGCACTGGCAGTGATGGTGGTTGCCAGTAGTGCGAGACTTTAACACGCTAAAAAACACCCCTTCGTACTGACCCAGATGCTCTCCGAGGGACTGCCCCAAGACTTTACGTCTCGGGGTGGGAAAGGTGATACACCCTACATCTAAACTAAACTACATTGATTCTGCTGCGAATCTGTTCTAACCTACGAAGTTCCAATTTTACAAAACTACAGACGTACGTCCAGTTGCACAAAGATTCCAACATGATTGGAACGATACTGCTCGGACTGATGCTACGCCCTAGGACTGTTTCTAAATATTCCCTATCACTATTAAACCGTGGACAAATGAAGAACACATGCTCAGCATCTTCCAAGACATTACCATCATAACTCGGACAGAACGGAGTACTGTCATGTCCAAAACGGTACAAGTAAGACCCAAAACAACCATGGCCAGTTAGAAACTGTGTAATATAGAAGTTCAAATCGCCATGCTTTCTTGATAGCCATGCTCTGATGTCTGGTATCAGCAAGCAGGTTCATCTTCCCTTGTCAGCTGTCGCCCTTCTTTCTTGCCATTTTCGCAGACACGATTCTCTCAACCCAACCGAGCTGTCCGAAGCGGCCTCTAGCTCAATCGGTATCATGCCGGCAATGACAAAAGCGGCCAGGTCCGAAACAGTTCGGAATGCACTACATACACGCAAGGCGATCAGCCTATACACAGGAGATATCAGGTTCACATAAGTAGGATATCTAAGTGAGCCTGACCATATAGGCGATGCATATAAGATAATGCTTTATACTACACTAGAGAGTAATCTCCTCTGCAGATATTTTGGACCTCTTGTATTCGGCAAGATCCGGCATAGCGCTGTGCATGTTTTTGATGCTTTACTGCCTATGTACTTCAAGTGCTCTTGAAAAGACAGACGAGTGTCAATCATGACCCCAAGGTACTTTAAACATTCCTTGGATTCTATGCTACACGTGCCAATATTTAGCCTGACAGTTTCCCTAATTTTCCTACTACTAATCAGAACCGCTTCCGTTTTATGGTCAGCTAGAGTTAGGCCCATTGATCTTAGCCAAGATCTTACGATCTGAATACTGGCGTTTGCAATGGTTTCCACCTCTAGTAACTCTTTCCCTTCAAACACTAACGCTAAGTCGTCTGCGAATCCAACTATCTTCACCTTTTCCGGTAGATCCAATCTTAATACTCCGTCGTACATGACGTTCCACAATAGTGGGCCAAGAACTGAACCTTGAGGCACCCCACCAATGATCTTGCGCCTCTTAGTACCTTTATCGGTATCATAAACTAGCTCTCTATCCCGGAAATAGTCCCGTACAATTGCAAGTAGATACCCTAGGATGGCTATACGGACCAAAGCATCAACTATATGCTCCCAGTTTGCCGTATTGAAGGCGTTTTTTACATCTAGGGTTATAACCACACAATACCCTTTTGTTCCATTCCTTCACCTCTTCCCTTGGATAGCTTGAGCAGCGGTTTCTACTACAACTTTGATAGCGTCCACCGCTGACTTTGCTTTCCTGAAGCCAAATTAGTTATCTGATAAACCTAGGTTAGCTTGTACACAATCTTCCAATCTTCTGCAGATTATACTCTCCAGCAGTTTTCCACTTGTATCTATCATACAGAGCGGACGATAGGAGGAGGGGTCGTCTAGCGGCTTATTGTCCTTAGGTAACAACACCAATTTCTGCCTCTTCCAGATTGTTGGAAAAGTTCCCTTAATCAAGCATGTGCTTATTACTTTCAAGAAATAATCGGGATGGAGTTTAACAGCCTCCTTCAGTACCATATTTGGGATGCAATCTAAGCCTGGTGCCTTCTTGTCTTTGAATTTTGCGACAGCACCTTTTATCTCGACGACCTTAACCGGAGGAATGTCGAATAATTCAGCTGTATAGCTGTGTTGCCATGTCGGAGCTTCCTGTTGAGGAAAAAGATGGTCTACAATTCCATTGAGGATATTCTCTTCTCTTGGCGGTGATGGGCCAAGACATTTAAGTTTCTTGGTTACTAGCTTATATGCTAAGCCCCAAGGATTACTATCTATTTCATCACAAGCATCCAGGAAACACCTACGCTTGCTTCTACGAATTGCAATCTTCAATGTCTTTCTTTTATCCCTATACAACTGGTGCTGCACATTATTCTCTAACCGACCCCTCGTTCGTGTATACCGTCTTCGGGCGCTAATACACTCTGAACGCAAGCTAGCAATTTCATCATTCCATCAATACACTGGAGGCTTATTTGGCGATCTTTTTCGCCTTATCATAGCTACATTGCAGGCACTAGTGATATTGCGCACTAATTGCACTGCCATGTCTTCTGCTGAACCAGCCATTTCCATGTTCTCCATGCAGGCTGCGAAGCTATCCTTATCAAAGGTATTTACCTTCCATCCTGTCAAGACACGTGCTTATACAATAGCACGGGGCTGTGCGTCTTGCACATCTATTATTATAGCGCTATGGTCGCTATGTGTATAGATGTCAGATATTCTCCAGTTCACTTGGGTTGCGATACTGGCACTGACGAATGTAATGTCAATTACTGAGCCAGCATCACCCCTTCTGAAGGTGTGTTCAATTCCATTATTGATGAATACAACACCCAGTACAGAAAAGGCTTCCAAGAGTATTCTTCCTCTTGCGTTTGCTGAGGGACAGCCCCATTCAACAGCCCACGCATTGAAATCACCTGCTATTATTACGGGGGTTCTTCCAACTGCATCCGTTAAAATACTGTCAACTATTACCCAAAAGTCTTCTATAGAATACCTAGGGGGTATATAACAGTTGTAAATAGTGATGCCAGATATAACCGCTCGAGCATATCCACATTGCGTTGTTATTCTATCGCGTATGGTTAGCGTGCTGGTGTTCCATATTGCCGATGTACCCGTGTTATCGGAAACCCAGTTTACAGATGACATGGTCCGATATGGCTCACTTAGAATAGCGATATCTACACTTATATCTCGAACGCTTTGCTTAAGAAGCTCCTGGGCTGCCTGGCAATGGTTGAGATTTAACTGCAATATACGCATTTTGGCGACTTAGGTTCTACTCTACTCCCTAAGTTTCTGTAGAGCTCTTTTATAAAACGGGCAAACTGCACCTCCGGTGACATGGTCACTAGCGGTGTCTGCTCCCTTCTTGCAGAGCGAGCAGGATGGTTTATTGGAACAGGTTCCAATTTTGTGGCCCGTTTTGCCACACCGTAGACAATTCCCTGAAAGGTCTTGCCCCTTACAGTTACCTGCTACGTGTCCATAATCCAGACATTTAAAGCATCTTTTTGGTACTACCTTTCCGCGTATTCAGCAAACCACCCAGCCAATACGTATCTTTGCCATCTCTATAAGGCGGCGAGCTATCAGTGCACTTACGCCAATTGTGGCGGTCTGTGTCCCACCGTCCTCAGCGACTTAACTGCCGTAGGGTGCAAAGCTTTAAATTCGTCAGATATTTTGACGAGAGCTTCATAAATATCCTGCTTAGAGGTTACTTCATCTATATCCCTAATTTCAAGCCTGACCTCATGAGATAGTGATCTAACCTTAGCAGCATCACCTAGCACCTCTTCTATAGCCGACCCAAACTCGCCCGTATTCTGGTGCGCGGGTCTATTCAGCTCAAACAACAGTTCACCCTTCCCTGTCTTCCTAATGCTCCTCACATTTTGACCCAGGTTGTTTAGCTTAGGGTCCCTCTTCACCTGTCTGAGAATATCCGCATAGGAAGTATCCACAGGTTTTAATCACTATAGCATCTGGTTTAACCGACGCTTTCTTTGTTTTAGCCCTTGGGCCAACCTTAACCCAGCCAGGATCTTTAGCACTTAGATCCGGTGTGCCAGCCAAGTTTAAGTTTATAGCCTTGGGTATAGTGTGTCCGCCTACCCTGACTACTTTATTAGGGGTTGTTCCCCTATTCTTTTTAGCTCTGTTACCTTTTGGGCTTAAGTCCTCCCTTCTACGCTTTGGAGTTCCGCCCATCACAGTATTGAGTTCGTCTGTTTGAGTATGCGTACTAGTCTGTGTTTTCCTTGTACTACTAGCACTTCCGCTACTCAATTCATCTGAGACCTGCATGTACAATGCCTGTATCTCACGTGACATTGTCACTATTTCCTTTTGCACGTTTGAACGTGCCTTTAGGAAGGCTACGAGCTTTGAGATCTTCTCTCCTAGCCTCTGGACGTTATTTTGTCCATTTTCACTATTTTCAACGGTGCTTGGCACCGCTGTAGGAGGTGATATGGTTATCACCGATTTCTTAGCAAAAGGGCTTACAATTTCACCCATGCTCAACTCATTTATACTCTCAGTATTATTCGTATTATTTTTATTCATTTTTTTCAATTGGGTCCCCGCTTAAAGCTGTAGTCTCCGTTTGCCGCACACTCAATAAAAAGTTTTTTCTTTGTCCAAAACATTCCCGCATTTTCGGGGTTAAGTTAATTTTATTAAAATTTAGTTCACTTTTTGTTGAGTGAATGTGCAGTTACCCTTGTAGTGACCCCGAGGGTGGCTATGCAAGCAGTGAGTTCCTCGCGAGGGTTGACGCAAGGCCTTATGAGACTTGTGTACAGAGCCAGGTCGGGAGCTGATTAGGAGTCATCTCAACTAACCCTGCACAGCCAAAAACTATTGGCTACAAACTTTGATCATACTTTAAGCCCCTGCCAGGGTTTTACCGGGACGGAGGCAGCTTCCGCATTAGCCCGTGAGCTATTTCAGCACGATGTCACTCGTGCTTAAACAGGTCACGGAATACGTCAGCTCCCAGCCCATAATCGCCTGCGCCAGGTCGTCATCCAATCCATTATCGCTGTCACACAGTTAGTTCATTCTCAACTTTTGTTGAGAACTATTCAGTAGCGCCACGAGCAGGGACAAGGATCGCTAACTGGCTACACCCAATGGGAAGCCAGCGCTTCCCATTGGGTGAACCTTGAACGCTCGCACCCACGCCACCATGTATGTATGTATGTATGTATGAAAATATTTATGTATGTATGCATGTATGTACATATATAACAGTTACATACAGATGTGTGCATATACATACATGTTTTCAACATTTTTGAATTGGTAGAAGTTTTTACTGGCGCAGGTTCAAGGCCTAGTTCTTGAAAGTATCATGAAATCGACTGTCTGTGAATAACTTGCGCGCTTCTATGGGCAGTGGCAATAATTTCGCAAATTTTGCATTTCGCTATTGTACAATCCTAAAACCCATTAGTACACTTTGTTAAAATAAATTTTATTATTCAGATTAGTGTTTTGTCTTTCGTTTTGTGCACACATACTCTTATACTTATGTTCATTATTAATGTGTAAAAACGAAATTATACCGGAATAGATAGAGCTTTGTTTTGCATCATGTGCATACGTGTTTTTTTATTATTTTATATTTTTTACGTGTTTTTTTTCTATATGTTGTTATTAATTTCTTTTTTATGTTCTTCCTATGCATTTTGTTACGTTGTAGTGTTCTCGGTGTTGAACTAATTTTTGTTAATCTGAGCGGTGTCGAGGGTATATACACTGGGCACCGATCAGTTTTTACTGATTTAATTTTAACACTTTATATGCTGCGATAACGTTTGTTTTGGTCGTTCCATGTGTTAAGTTCACAAACATCACTCCCCCTTTCCTCCCTCTCATAATCTATTTTCCTAGTTCCAGTACAATGCACTGCATATGTAGGAGCTATCCCCTGAATACTGGTACAAGAAAAAAAAAAAAAAAAATATATATATATATATATATATGTGTGCATTTTAAATACAAAATACAACTAAAAACTACAAATACTTTTTTGTCTTTCGATCTCATAAGAATATACCACTCTGGTTTTAGATAAATATTTTATTTTATATATGTACTTAAACTAAGTTGTATATTGTCACATACAACTTAAAGGGCGTAACTGGCAAAGTATTGAAAGCCTGTTAAAAATTGTGGATAGTTGTATTATTGATAATAACTAGACTAGACTAGAATTTTTTTTGTCAGTTATGCTCTTTTTCTTTTTAGGCGACAATATACATATATGTTCATACTTACAACTGCATATATACTTATTATGTATCCATAATAAAGCTGAACAAGTATTTCCTTTAATAAAACAAGATAATTTAATAAGTCATCCGACAAACAACCTCTTGTTAGGGAGTGAATAAAATCTGCCGAGGAAAAACATATTTCTACAGGTTCTGCGGAACCTGCTGCCAAATTCTATAAATGCAAAAAAACAATAAAATTCTCATCATCTTTACTGCAACTACTACTTCTATTGCATCCATGTTCGGTTTCACGTTTTTTGTAATCTTTCTCTAAGGTATCTATTGCAAGGTTTTGAATTCGTTGCCTCTCTTTTAACGAGATGATTTCTGGTGACCAGTGTATTTTGAAACTAGGGTGGACGCCAATATGGCTCTATTTGCTTCAGGTGTCGTTATATGTCCTTTCTAAGCTCTCCATTAGTTTTGTTAAAATACAACTGAAATACCTCAAATTATTATATGTATTTGTAATCGATATAATCTGGTTCTCACAGACATTAAGGTAGGCAAACATTTTCATAATAAAAATTATTTCCCGGTATATAATACAAAGCATTGGGAAAAGGCTGGTGGCGAATATGTGAAAATTCCTATTGATATCACCTGATTAGTGTAAAATGTATTTGCTCTGGACAAGACAATTGAAAGCTGAATTGAGGTATTGCAAAATAATAAACATTTTAGTGGTTGCAGTTTCTAGCAATTTTAGCTTTTGTGTGAAAAAACTTATTTTGAACTTATAATAAATAAATGTATTTTGTAAAAATGTATTTTTAAGCCATATGTATTTGAAATACAAGATACAAAATACTTTTAAGTATGTATTTGAAATACAAAATACAAAATACTTTCAGGTTGGGTATTTGAAATACAGATACAAAATACGTATTTGTTTTTCAAATACGTATTTCAAATACATGTATTTCAAATACTGCCCAGCCCTGCATATATGTATACCCGAGATATAGTCTAAACCGATTTTTCCATGAAAATGTCACGTAAGCGAACTTAAGATTTTTTTTGCTTAAAATCAATTCTGTTAATGGAGAAAGATTGATAAAATACAAATTTCCGATACCGGTCCATATATACCCGAAATATAGCCTAAACCGATTTTTTGTTTGTTTTTTTTTTTGAAAATGCTGGGTAAGAGAAGATAAAAGTTTTTTTGCTTAAAAGAAGTTCTGATAATATAAGGAAGTTACCAAATGGAGAAAATTAAAATTTCCGATATCGGTCCATATATACCCCAGATATAGTCTAAGCCTATTTTTTAGTGAAAAAATTGTTTTTGCTTGAAATTAGTTCTAATTATAAAACGAGGTAATTAAAATACAGAAAATGGAAAATTCCGATATCGGTTCATATTTAACCGAGATATACTCTAAATCGGTTTTTTGCGTCAAAGTATCCAAACGGTTATATTCTATTTTAAAATTGCGCTGAGGTTTTCCCATTGTCTATACGACCTCAAGAGAGGAAAATGCAGTTGTATGGATTTGTTCAGTTCACGGTTACCACATTTGACGATTTATCCCGATTTTGAAGATTTTTGCTTTATTTGTAGAAATTAAAAAAAAAAAACAAAGATTATAGTAACAGATTTTCAAGGAATAGAGGCAATAACGATTTATAAAATAATTTATATCTTGTGAACTTCATATGGCGAGCAAAATTGTCGCAACACAATGGAAGTCTATAAAAAAAGTGATTAATTTGTGTTTGTATGAATTATATGTATTTGTATCGTTTATCTGAAGTTGCAATGTGTACTCAGGGCTGAGCAGTATTTAAAATACGTGTATTTGAAATACAAATACGTGCGAGTTTTTTGTATCTGTATTTCAAATACATGACATGAAATTATTTCAAATACATTTGGCTCAAAAATACATTTTTACAAAATACATTTATTTATTATAGTAAATTCAAAATAAGTTGATTCATACAAAAGCTAAAATTGCTAGAAACCATTAAAATGTTTATCAATTTGCAATCCTGCAATTTAACTTTCAATTGTTTTGTGCATTTTACACTAATCGGGTATTAAGAATTTCCACATATTCACCACCAGCTTTTTTTCAACGCTTTGGATTATATACAGGGAAATTATTGTTATTATGGAAAACGTTTGCCTACTTTAATGCCTGTGAGAACCAGATTAAATCGGCTGCAAATATAATAATTTGAGTCATTTCAGTTGTATTTTAACAAAATTAATGGAGAGCTTGTAAAAGAGATTTAATGAGTTTCTCATGCTGACACCTGAACCAGATAGAGCCATATTGATATCATGTTTCCACACTAGTTTCAAGCATCCCATTAAAAGAGAATGAAATGAGATGAAATGAATTCAAAACCTTGCAATAGATACCTTGGAGAAAAATTATAAATAAAAGTAGTATTTGCAGTAAAGAGGATGAGGATTTTATTGTTTTTATGCATTTATAGAATTTGGACCTGTAAGTTTTCTTCACTCCCCAACAATAGGTTGTTTGTCGGACGACTTATTAAAATATCTTGTTTTTATTAAAAGAAATACTTGTTTTACCGAATGAATCTTTTATTTACTGTCTATCAAATCCTAAATATTAGCTTTGTTCTTTTAATATCCCAGATTGAATATACATACGTCTGGCATACGTATATACCTATATGTAAAATGTATATAGTATAAGGTGTATATAATAAAAAAATATATATATTTTTTATATAATATTACACAACTTTATTTATAGCACAGATAAGTATATATGTATGCCGTTGTAGGTAACGGGTGGCGCCAAAATAACCTTCCGATGTTCAGTATATCGGTTGTGGCACGTGCAATGTTTGCCGTAGCACCGTCCTGTTGCAACCACATGTTTTCCAATCCCAATTCAACAAGTTGCGGCAAAAAGAACTCGTTGATCATTGCTCTGTAGCGCTCACCATTCACAGTAACCGTCTTCGAAGAAAAAAGGTCCGGTGACTCCTCCAGCGAAAACAGCAGACCATACATGACTTTGAGCGGTTGTAATGGCTCTTCGTGGGTTACACGCGGATTTTCAGTACCCCAAAAGCATAAATTTTGCTTATTTACCTACCTGCTAAGATGGAAATGGGCCTCATCAATATTCCGCGTTCTGGAGCAGTATAGCGTAGCATTGTTTACTAACGCGTATTTCGCACGTGTTTACTACACAAATGTCAAAACAGAACTGACATTATCATTTTGCGCCACCTTGTATGAACATATATGTATATTGTCGCCTAAAACGTAAAGGAGCGTAACTGACAAAAGTTTTCCAATCCGTCATTTTTATTAAATGAGGTGTTATTATCAATAATACAACTAACCACAAATTTTAACAGGCTTTCAATATTTTGACAGTTACGTCCTTTTAAGTTTTCGGTGACTTTACACAACTGAGTTTACGTGCATATGTAAAATAAAGTATGTATCTAAAACCAGATAGGTTTACGTTGTTATGAGATCAACATATAAAAAAGTATTTGTATTTTTTAGTTATATTTTGTATTTGAAATACGCAGCTTGAAAGTATTTTGTATTTGAAATACGCAGCTGGGAAGTATTTTGTATCTTGTGTTTGAAATACATTAAGTGAGTATTTTGTCCAGCCCTGTGGGTACTAAACGGTTTGCATAGTTTATTTAGCCTTTAATGTATTCAACGTGTTCGTGGCAGTTACTAACTATCAAACATTTGCTTAAATAAAAATAGTTATTTTTACGATGCGGTTGCGAAACCACGCTACTAGAAGTCGCCAAACAGATGCGCACATTGTGTACAAAAATGACTTTCAATAAATCCAGAAAAATCGAAGTTTGGCATCGCTTTGTAAGTGAAACAAATGAAAGTTTAAGTGGACAGCAAGGACGTTCAAATCGATGAAACCTGCATAATGGATTTCAGCCATTGGACATGCCATTTGTTGTTCAGTAGCCAACGGGCTCCAAAGCTTGAAAAAACCGAAACAAAGATAAAAAACATATCAGAAAGAAAGTCATTGAAGAAGTTGAGGTGCGGCGAAGTTTTCGCGATACTGATGGGGCTGAGTATAAACGTCTTGAATTTCACACACATGAGATGAATAATCTATCCCACAATGAGATGAATAATCAAGAATAAGGAGTCGTAAAGCAGCTCTGGGCTAGAGAACAGTTTTCGCGTGATCGTAATTATTCCTTAAGTGTGGTCAGGCTAGTTGTTGTTTGGCTTTCGACAGTTTTGCGTTTCGCTCTTACTGATTAAATGTTTGAGATACTTCCCAGCGGCGAACATTGCCTACCACATTACTTCTCTTCGATGATGTGTGCAACACTTTGTAATCAATGAATGACAACTTACAAAGTGTATGAAAGTAGTATATGGATTTCCCAAAAATGAATTACATTCATCTTTTGTATCACATTTATATTTATGTATTTTATTTTTTAGTTGTAAATCAAACGTTCGCCGTCTTTGTCAGACTACGTTACAAAAATTTTAATTAGCAAAATTAGATAAAAGTGCCTAGAAAACAATTTAAAAAAGGTACAAGAAAGATAAAATATTTAGTGAAAAAATAAAAGAATGCAGTAGACAAAAAACGGAACAAATTTATTTAATGGAATATTCTCAAAAAAACTGAACTGCGCAGTACGTACGAGCTGCCTACTGCCGGCTTACAATGTATGTTAGGAAGTAATGAGCTTTTGTTGGATGAACACCACACTAGCTCGCTTACTTTGTGTGCAGGTGGTAGGCGTTCACTCTATAAATGCGGCAATGTGTATGAAAATGTATACTAGGTTCGTATATGAGATGGTGTGCATTACTGACTTACAAGTGTGCATCGGATCATCGCTTCTGTAAGCGAAACTTTGGCCGCTGGGTTATTTCTTTATTAACCACGCAACTCCGCCCATGCTATGTTACACGCAACCTATAATTTACAAATTTATTTGCAACTGTATAGTTAAATAAATAAAATAATCCAGCATAGGATATAAAGAATTATATCAGATACAAAAACAAATGCAGTTTTAAAGTGAAAGTGCCAATATACATATATATTTTTTTCAATTTATATACATATTTTTACTTTTTTGAATTTATTTATTTATTTTTTAATTTAATCTCTATGCTTAGCCAGTTCTTCTGAGTCTGAGAATCGTGTGAACTGAACATTTTTATTGGCAGACAATTGAGCCTCCCTTGTATGTTACATTTAATATAACCGAACAAAAAGCGAGATACAACTCGCTTAGCTTTTGCCATTGGAAGTGTTTGATTGCTTGATATTATTAAACAGGAACTTGTAATTTTTCTGTTGTAACTTAAACAACTTGGCGTTTTCCTGCTCATATGTTAAGTCGTCGTTGTTTAGCTTCGATAGTGAACGGACGTGTTTGTTTTTTGATCGCAAAGTAAAAAAATAAAACGGGATTAAGTAAAAACCGTAATAGGTGAACAGAGTGATTTTATTTAAAAGAAAAACATTGTGACATTTTTTTTAATACCGTTTTAAATTGTAAATAAAAAATTGAAGCAATTAATTGCATGAGTGTACCTCTCGGATGTAATTCTGAAAAAGCGCTTAGCTCCGGTAGAAAAAGACCTTGGATTTCTGAGGAGGAGTCTTTGAAAAAATCATTGGAAAATCTGTTGTCGCTAAGAGAAAGGAACCGCACGCGCTCGTGTTCGCCACATATAGTTGTTACAACAGACGACAAACCATCTAACAGTTCAGTTATTACAGATAAGCCGAAAACACAAGTAGGCATGGACAGGTATGTAACCGTGGTTAAACGGCAGCGAAGCCCCAAATCCGCTCAAATGTCATCTCAGTCCAAAATACCCAAAGACGATAAGACCACCACGACAATGGATAGTAATAGGTTTGCTATCCTTCAGACTAATGAACCAGCAATACCTAAAAAAACCTTTAAGCCGCCACCAATATATTTGCGAGAGCCTACCTCTAGTGAGTTGGTAAAACAACTTATTACGGCAATCGGCAAAGACACGTTTAATGTAACATCGGTTAAGCACGGCAGCATCAATGAAACCAAAATCCAGCTCAACCACGAGAACGAATACCGAAAATTGTCTGACGTTCTGGAGAAGGAGAAAAGATCGTTTTACACTTATCAGCTTAAAAGTGCCAAAGGTATTCAGGTCGTTATAAAAGGGATTGACCCTTTTGTTGACACGAATGATGTCAAAACTAGACTAGAGGACAATGGCTTTAAAATTAAAAATGTGGTTAATATTAGAAACCGTGAAAAAATTCCTCAACCCATGTTTAGGATTGAATTGGAACCTAGAGATGTTGCCTTAAAATAGAATGAAGTGCATCCCATTTATAACCTCAAATAACTTTTGCATCGTAAGGTTACCGTTGAGGAGCCTCATAAGCGTTTAGGGCCCATTCAATACCTAAACTGCCAAGAATTTGGCCATACTAAGGTCTATTATAAGTTGCCCGCAGTTTGAGTTGTGTGTGGTGAACTTCACGGTACATCACAGTGCAAAAAACCTAAGACTGACGCGAGCGTTAAAAAATGTAGTAATTGTGGAGGTAACCATACTGCAAACTACAGGGGTTGCCCTGTCTATACTCACTTCAAGAGGTCAATGACAAATAGGCCATTAATTTTAAACATGCCACAGCAGTCAAACACCACTTCTATAAACAATTTTCCCCAGGTACGCCAGTCAACAAGCCATATAAACTTGCAAAACCCCAAACAAATTTCTTATCCGAATGTGGTAAAATCCGATAAACCAAACTTGAATCAGGAGCCCAAGCCTCAAAACTCCGACCAAAATTTTAGCAATCTTGAGGAGCAGTGTTTTGTCTTTCGTTCTGTACACACGTGTTTTTCATTGTCGTCCGTGTTTTCTGTACTTATACTTATGTTTATTACCAATTTCTAAAAAAAAAACGAAATTATACCGGAATAGGTAAAGTTTTGTTTTGCATCATGTGTGCACGTGTCTTTTTATTTTTTATTATATTATGTTTTTACTGCCGTTTGTTTTTTTCTATTTGTTATTATTAATATCTTTTTTATGTTCCCCCTATGTATTTATTAACTTATGGTGTGCGCGGTGTTGAACTAATTTTTGTTATTCTGAGCAATGTCGAAGGTATATACACTGGGCACTGATCAGTTTTAACTAATTTAATTTCAACACTTTAAATGCTGTGATAACGTTTTTTTGGTCGTTCCGTGTGTTAAGTTCACAAACATTATTCCCTCTTTCCTCCTTCTCATAATCTATTTTCCTAGTTCCAGTACAATGCACTGCATATGTAGGGGCTATCCCCTGAGTACTGGTCTAAGATAAAAAAAAATTAAAAAAACATGATGCAGTAAATGCTGAAAATGCAATCCACTATTTTGCAGGCAATTTTAAAAAAATGAGTTGGTTAAAAATATGCTTCTGGAACGCAAACGGCATCCGCCACTACAAAAATAAACTTGAGCACTTCATTAAGGAAAAGCAAATCGATAAAATGTTGATTGCTGAAACTCATTTGACAACCAACAGATTTTCAAAATTAATGACTACATACTGTACGACACAAAAGATCCCCGCGGAAGATCATGCGGAAGATCGGCAATTCTAATAAAATCCAGAATTAAACACTTTTTAGTGAACGAGACATGTGAGGAATATCTCCAAGCATCTAATATATGTGTTCGTTCAAAGTTTATTCAAGAAGTAATAATTAAAGTTACAATGTGCTTTATCACACGTTAAATTTAAAATTGCGAATACATACAAAACATAAACGTCAGAATAAGTGTACAAAAGTATAAACAGAAGAAAGACAGAGTTGCAGTATGGGGAACTAATCCAACAATATGCATTGAATATTTTCATGAAAAAATCGTTATTTCCTCGATGTAATCATCGTCACGATTTTCAATAACAGAAGGCCAATATTAAAATTTTTTCAAATCACTTGGTCCTCGATTTATAGCGGCTGGCGACTATAACGCGAAACACACTTTTTGGGGACGTTTAATTACCCCAAAAGGCTGTGTGCTTTTTGACACCGTTTCCAAAATGGGCTTGGTGCGCAGCTCCATGGTACGTAAAAAACTCCCGAATTCACAGGGATCTGTGTGTTCCACTGGTAAAAGATGAGTTTTCAAAGTACGCAACAAGGTATATCAGTAAATTGGAGCTTCACCCAAATCCTCTTGCACGCAATATACTTAATTTTGAAGGTCACTTTCGGTTGAGAAGGAGGGATACCCTTGCCACCATCAGAACGTCCAATAGGTGATTTTACCGATATTGACCGTGCAAAATAAAACATTTTTGTCTGGCATTGGCTGGACTTAATTAATTTTATGTATTTAGTATTAAGATTTGAATACTTTTTGTTAGTTCACTTTGTAAAGATTCAATAAATAAATGAATGAAAAAAAAAATATGTTAAGTAAAAATTGGGCCCATTAATATAAAGAAGTTATTTTAAACTCTTCTGTACAAGTCGTTGTTGTTCAAATACACAGACATAGATATTGTTGATGATTTTTTCTAATCTTCTTTTTTGCGTCAACTCAAAACTCAAGCTAGTGCTAACGTCAGTCCGAATAAGCGAAATATTTTTATTCTTAAAGTCTACTTTAAAAGCAAAAGAACTATAAAAAATATTTCGGAATACAAAAAGAAAAAAATAGTAGCGAACGCAGAGTTTGCATTAAGTAATGAAATATTTATGACTTATGTGATTGTATTGGCTGCAAATACATATGCAAATAAGTGAAAAAAAAAATATACAAATAGAATTAATTTATTTCCAATATATTTTACTGTATCTTGTTACATTCTAATTCTCAGTAAAATCGTTTTGTCGTCCAATTTTTTTGGGGTTAAACCTGTACAAAATTTATTATAAAAAAAAGAAGAAAAAAAAAAAACAAAGAATAAATGAAAAAGAAGAAGGAAAAAAATTCATATTTGCATTCACCGTTCAAACCTTTTGAAATTGTTTTTTTAAGTTTTCCTGTGTTGCTTTAATAAAATTCTTGAAACATATTTAGCTTAAAACAACTGGGTTTTACATTATTCGTATTACTAGCTACTAATATTTATTTAAATCTACATCTAACAATGAAAAATTCAAAGACGACAAAATCAAATTCTTCGAACGATTACTGTAGCTCCATGGTACGTAAGAAACTCACGAACTCATAAGGATCTCTGTGTTCCTCTTGTAAAAGACGAATTCCTAAGTAAGCAACAAGGTATATCAGTAAACTGGAACTTCGCCCAAATCCTCCTGCACGCAATATACTTTTAATTTTGGTGGGCACTCTCGGTTTAGAGCAAGGGATATCCTTGCGACCATCAGAATGTTAAATAAGTGATTCTACCGATATTCTCGCAAAATAAAACTTTTTTGTTTAGCATTGGCTGGACTTAAATAGCTTTTTATGTATAGTAATAAGATTTGAATACTTATAATTCATACTTATAGTTCATACTTTGAATATTCAATAAATAATTGTATGGGGGAAATAATTTATGACTAAAAATATATTCAGCTGTGGTTTGTGTTTCCTAGTTGTCTACATATATACATTTCATATGGGTTAACCTAATCATCAATAGATTTGGAAACGTTTAAAAAATATGTCCAGACATTTAACGCTATATCCATTATTTTCATAAAATAAATGAGAATTTAAAAAATAATGTGTTAAAAAAAAAGAATTTTTCCCTCTTCTTACGTTTTACTTACTGCTAAAAATAGAATAAATATGTTTATATTCTATATCAAAAGTAGCTCGGCTACACGACTACATGTCTGCATTTTAGCTGCCGTCAAATTAAGCTAGTTTCTAATTTTGCTAGCGACAACAAGCAGGAATTACCAATATAATAAAATATTGGAGTTAATTCAATATAAAAAATCAATTAGTTCCATTGAAAAGAATGAGCGCTTATTCGTTTCTTAATTTTTCTTTAAATTTTTTGTTGTTGATGTAATGAAAAATTTATGACGATTTCATAATTTTTATAAAATTTTCATTAGATAGGATGTCAAATCTCTTACCACATCATTTGTCATATTCATAGTGCTCTACAATCACACTATCCCACTTGGTTTTGAATTTTTGACAAGTCTTAATACAAAGCATGATATGGTGTTTGATGCTGACCTTATGACATAATCATAAAGGTGGTTAACCATGTGTTCCAGTATCAAGTTATGGACGTGAGCGATCCGTGGTAGCGTTATGGTGTTCAACATGATGCTTATATCAAGTTCATAGCTAATGGAGATTTCCAGTAACAGAAATAAAAATGAATTTAAAGCAGCAATAGTCGTCTTCTAGTGCGATGGCTTTAATATAATAGGTTGCATGTGAACATGCATACGATCATTATGCGAAGAAACGTCTACAATACGTGATTGCATGCCAATGCTAAACTTTGCATAGATATTAAACGCAAAACAAAAATTAAGATACAAATTGAAATTAAATTTTCCAGCATTTTACGAAAATTTTCTTCGTCTGTTAATCTTAAAACAAATCAAGTTTTTCGCTAAGAACGAAGAGAATGAAAATAGGTAAACTTTATATACTCGTACATGCATATTTTTTAATAATTTTATTTCCAAGTTTTATATAATACACATAGAATGAAAAATAACGCACTATACATTTAGTTGTTTGAAAACGGGATATCTGGCAAGGCTGTCAGCTGTTAAACATCTGTCATTCAAGGTCTTATTTAGTTTTTCAAAGGTTTGCCATTTGGGAATAAATGATGGGAAATGCGTGGAAAAAGCCAAAACTTACCACATATATGGTAATTCAAACCTAGTCACTTTTCGAGCATTACGTGGTGATTTCATTTATTTATTTATACAAAATTCAAAATGAAATAGCAACAAGTAAGAGTTTAGTATACTCGGTTGGGCCGAATCTAAAATACCCTTAACGACAGTCACGTAAATATATAGAATATATTACAAATTTGAAATGTTCGGATATATATGGACCGATTTTTTGCCTTGTAATCGCTATACCGAAAACGTAATCTTTCATGGAAAGTTTCATGTAAAAACCGGTTTAAGCTATATCTCGGGTATATATAGACCGATAGAAGAAATTTTCAATTTCTGTATTTAAGTAACTTCCTTTTATTACCAGAACTACTTTTAAGCAAAAAAAGTCGTTTGAGTTCACTTACCAGACACTTTCACGAAAAAATCTGTTTAGGCTTTATCTCGGGTATATATAAACCGATATCGGAAATTTCCCTTTGCCGTGTTTAGATAACCTTATTTTGTTATCAGAACTGCTTTTAAACAGAAAAAGTTATCTAAAAATCGGTTTAGGCTATATTTCGGATATATATGGACCGATATCGAGGAAATTTTTTTTTGTCTTTTAATCGCCATGCCAAATAATTGTGTCATATTTGAAACAAAATAAACAAATTTTATTTCAAACATTTTAATACAAAATTGAAAAAAAAATCGTTTTTTTCGGATTTTGGATATATCTCTATATGTGAACCGATTTTACTGAATTAAAACAATAGCTAACCATGGAGTAATAGAATGGTAAAAGAAAATCGTTTCTAAGCCTAATAGTTTTCTCAGAAACGGTATTTCAACGGACGGTATTTCTATCAATGCTGATGCAGAATATGCATACTTTATAGAGTCGGAATTGGAAATTGTAGAAAAAATATATGTAGCTTCAACAAGAGGGTACGTAGAACCATAAAACTTTACAGATTTCGGCTTTATTGCATAAAAATTTCAAAAACACGTAATTTCATGTTTTGGCGATGTTAATTGACCACCAGCATGTTGTTATTTGACACCGTTAAATCTTTTTTGTGGTTTACAAAAAAGATCTTGTTTACGCTGATATTCCCCTAAGGTTGAAGTACTTGACAAACAGTATGCGTTAGGTCGAGATACCTCCATAAATGTGGGAAAAAGTGATCTAATCTAGAAACGGTCATATAATTGACGTGTCCTTTCGTAACCGTGCGTAATGGCAAGGTTCTGTCGTTATAATGTATTAAAATTTTTATTGAAACCATAACTTTATGTTTATTTGTTGTTACACACATATATTGATGTACATAGAAATCTTCTTGCTATTGTTTTCTGTCAAGTACTTTAGTATTCATCTCAACCATAGGCTAACGTGGAAGTCTCATATTGGCAGAAATTCTACTTTGCATCTCTATAGCACCATTGAATTCAATTATAGGGCACCAAAGGTGTCAAAACAAAATTCTCCAAACAATTACTGCAGCTCCATGGTATGTAAAAAACTAACGAATTAGCAAAATAGTAAAATATAAGATTCTCTAAGTACGCGATAAGATATATCAGTAAGTTGAAACTTCACACAAATTTTGGCGGTCACACTCGGTTCAGAAAAAAAAACCTTTGCCAGGTAATTTTACGAGTAGCTTTCGTGAAATAAAACTTTTCGTCTAGCATTGGCTGAACTTTTTTTTAATCTTGGACCAGTACTCAGGAGATGGCCCCTATATATGCAGTGCATTGTTCCAGAACTAGGAAAATAGGTTGTGGGGAGGGGGAAAGAGAGAGTAGTGCTTGTGAACATTTGACTTCAACTTTCCAACGTTATAACAAACAGGCAACTTATTCCACAGGCGAAGCGTCCGGCTGAAAAACGAATTCTCTCTGTAATGCGTAGTGCGATTTCCCGTGCAATTGACCACAAATAGATGTGCTCTTGACGATGATCGTGTGCTAGGTAAAAAGATTGTAGTAACAATAGAGCAGAGTAACGCAAATTAAAAGTAAGTAAAAAGCGCATCTTTTTTAGTTACTATTTTGTGTTTAGTATTAAGATTTAAATACTTATTGTTAATTCATATTTTGAAGAGTCAATAAATAAACAAATGCTTAAAAAGTGTTTTCTATCTGAAAGGAAAAGTAAACACTATTTGTTGCCATTTTTAGCTCAATTCATATTCTAAAACCTATTCTCTTTAAAGTGTAATTAATGCACTCAAAATTTCATATAAATTAAAAAATGGCTTAAGCCCAGCGTTGCCAGAATGAAGGCTCTACCTTAATTTTGAAGATTTTATAAGTTAAATAAGATTTGAAGATATTTCTCTCAAAATTAAAATCTTTAAGATTTAGTATTCTTAGATACTTATGTGTGACTATTATCAAATATCCACAGCAATTAAACTTGAAATAATTTTATATTATCTCTTGCACTCTAATTTGAAAAAGAAATTTGAATAAATAAAATTTTTGCTTTCTGCTTTCGTATATATAAAGAGTTTTTGCGTATATTTTACAATTTTGTTGTTGTTGTTATTGCGCCAACGTAAAGCATTAAACACATTCGAGACAGCAGCTACCGACCGCAAAAGCTCAAAATTAAAATACACGCGTTCTTATGAGAATAAATATATTGATGACAGCACAGCTACACGACTACATGATCACCTTTGTAGCTGTCGCCAAATTAGATTTATTTCTATTTTTGTTGGCTACAAAAGCTTTGTTAGTGATGGCAATGTATCAAGCAAAGTCAAATAAATTAGCGCTCTAAGAACAAATTCACAAAATGCATTCATAAAAATGTTAAGCAGTTATTCAATTTATTTTTAGAGAAAACACAATAAAACTGTATTCTTAAAATAATTTTTAGTTAAAATCGCACCCATTTTTACGACAATTTTAATGTGATGTAGTTTTCGATATTGTTTTTTTATATTTTATATATTGTGAAAAGTCTTATTTAAATCAACAATTTTTTTTATAAATCATATATACGATGGTTTTGTAAAAATAACTGGTTAAAAGTATTATTTAAAATGTAGGATAACTTTCGTTTTATGTATTTCTTAAAAGAAAATATGGCCTAAGAGAAGAAGTAATCAATTTTAGATTCCTGATAAAATGAAAAAGGAGTAACCCTTTTTCATTTTATTATTACTAAGATTTTGTTTATTAATTAGTAAATAATGTAATGTACATTAGTGATGCATAAAAAAAACGAAACAATAAAAAAAGCTCGTTTTCATATTGTCTTCCATGCGCAAGCTAACACAATTAATGAAAACCTTTTGATAATTAATTTTTGTTATTCAATTGAAAGACAAGATGAAGTTAATATTTATATATTTATTTTAGCATTGATTTTCATAAAACACAATGCAAAATATATGTTTGCATATAATGTCATGTGAACCAGTAACCATTTTTAGTGTAACACTATGATTCAGATGAGAATTGTCAATTTGGTCAACGTCTATATTTTAATATTATTATTAATGGTTTTCGTAAAAAATGCAGTCCTCTTCCAATAAAAAATCTTATTGTTTAAACAAATTTCTCAAAGTGTTATGATGACGTATTATTTGTAATTTTATAACGCTTTAAATTCATACTTGCACAAAGTCTTAATATAAAGTGTGAAGTGTCTTTAATCAATTATAACTACGAAACACTAATAATTTTGGTTTAATAAATGCTTGTCCTTTTTCTAATTACTGGGATGTTAAAATAACAAGTGCTTTTTTCTTCAGCTCTGAGATTTTTTTTAAAACATAAACCTTTTAGATATAAAAACATAACTTTAAATTTAATTGTTATACAACTAAACTACATAAAACACATTTTCATGTCTGCAAAAATCAGCATGAAAGTTTTCCGTTTATAAAAACTGTTTTTTGTAACTTGAAATTTCGTATAGAGTTGCACACTTAGCGTTATTTGCATTTTTCCATAAGCCGAAACAAAAATTTATGTTCTTTTTAGTTTGTTAGTGTGTTACTTATATCTTTTGGTTATTATTATTGAAACAACAATAATTTTTGGAAACACCCAAACTTCTTTTATGTATGAATTTATGTATATTTCCAAATGGAAAATATTTAATAGTAGCTCTTGCCACACAATACTTCCGTATAAAAGTTTATAAATGATGGAGTTATATATAAATGACTTTAGTCCTTAAATAGTTCACTGCAAATTCTTTGGTTTTTCTTATTCTTCACAACCTAATTGATAGCTTTAGAAACAGCTAAAAAATTATAAGTGGCACCATTGAAAAGTAAAAAAGCAGTTGTTTCTATTTTAGAAGTTTTAATTTTAATTGTAAATTTTGATTTATATTTGCCAATATTTAATTTTTTAATATTTATATATATTACCACACTATTTTAGCAATAACTACTTTAGAATTTTCTAAATATCCCTCAGCCATTTTGTATGCACAGAAAGCTTTTTAATATTTGTCAGGAGATAAAGAAAACAATATCAGTTGGCTACAGGCTACATTTGTAGCCAGCGGCATTTGTAGTCGTGTGTTCGTGTAGCCTGCTGTTTCGAATATGTCCACCCGGGGAACAGGGTTTGCCTTGGCGTATCCTAACTTGGGCACTCTGTTTTTCGGGGAAAAGAATGGAAGGGGTCCCTCGTTTGTTGCGGCAAACAAAACTCTAGGAAGCCGCATGACTTATGTTGTGTTGGCTTCCGAAACCCTTACTATGGGTATAAATTGGCAGAACGGGGATCATGGCCGCCGGGTAGTTCTGCTTGCGGTTCGACCCGGGCTGATTATGGTTGAGGTGCCTACCTTGGTTGTAACGTTCTGGCTGTGGTTGAAACCGAAAACGTATGAAGGGAGTGTTAGTATCCTTGATAATTGTTTGGTGTGTGGCTTTTTTCGTGGACTAACAATCTCACGAGGATCTGTTGCCTATACAACAGATACCTGTACTGTAAGGAACCAGGAGTGATGATTGACGGGTGAGTTGGTTTAAGGGCTGATGCTCTTAGTAGGCTTCGGCCTACCAACTCATTAAGCCTTGTCTTCCATTGATTGCTGGGAAATTGCATACAGGTGGGATTAGAATGCCCGAACTCCTCAACAAGTTGCTCATATGACCGCAATCATATGGCAAGAATTGCTACCTGTGTGAGCCTAGTCAGCCACACGGGGGCGCTGGTGAATCGTGAATAATTCACTTCGTGGAATTGGTCCACCGTCAGATTAGGCCGTAAAGACAGATGCTGATGTAAATCATTTTCACAGTTGTTTGGAATGTGTTTAATGCTTAAAGCTTCATTCGGACTATGAATTTTTATTAAAGAAATAACAATCTTAAGTAGAATGAAATTTTTTTGTTTATGGAAAAAAGAGCCTGTAACAGAAATCGAACTTGCGACCTCAAAAATATTGTTCGAGCACTCTACCAAATCAGCCATCGAGTACATGATGAAAGTCCTATATTTATAGAATGAATTACGCCTATTATTTTAACTATACTGTTTTGTATCTGTTTCAAAAGTTTTATATTAATGCAATGAAATATTTTCATTATATATCCTACACTCTTTAGTAGCTATAATGAAATTCTTACACTTTCATGCAAAAGTTGTTGGTAATATGCATGAAACAATTTTCGTAACATTAATGAAGTTGTAAACAATATTAAAAAGGTGCTACGCAAAATTTGCATCCCATTAATGAAGCTTTCATAACCAAATTTAAACTTCTTAAGGTATCAGCAAAAGAATGGTGAACGAAACGGCTTCTCTAACATAACAAAACGATTTTCTTCCAGTGTTGTTATGTAATAATTAAAAGACATTATTTTTGTGTTTGACATAAAATGTGAAAAGAAATGTATTTTAAGATTATTTTTTACTGAAATTAAGATTTTCTGTTTGGAAATTGAAGAAACTTTCTGGCAACACTGCTTAAGACTATTTGCTCAAACTTCTAAACAGTAAACTTGTCTCCCAGAATGATAAGATTAGCTGATGTTTTTGACATGGGAATATTAAAAAAAAAACAAAGAAGCAACTTGATTTATTTGTTTTAATCATAGAATTGATATGTCTAATATAGTGGCTTGAAACAGGTTTAAACAATAATTAAAATCAAACAATTAATTGACCAGCATATACTGCGTACATATGTATTTATATATAAAATAACTTGAACATCTCTTAGCATTATAATTAAAAATAATAAAGTTTGCTATTATTAATTTTACACACATTTTTTCTTACAGATTATTGGCAGCAAACAAATACTTGTACGGCCTGAAGGTACATTTGTTAAGGATCGCACAACCTCGACATCATCAGACGCCTCAAATAACGCCTCATCACCGCCATTAACTATCACATATGCCGACTCTGTCAACAACAGTAGTAGTAGTAGTAGTAATAATTTAAATTCAACAAATAACACTATAAATTCCTTAAACATCACAAACAACAGTTCAATGTCAACATCTCCCATTAGCAATACAAACATAAACAATAACAACAATACCACCATTTTATCGTCGACAACCATCAACAATAACAGTTTAATCCTTAACAATAACAATATCACAAATGGGGCAGCATCACTGGGTCCTGTCGATACCATCGAACTACCAATTGGGGTTGCACAGGCTGCTGGGAAACCACTTCATGAAGCCATCGAAGAGGTATGTTTCATTCATTTGAATTTCAAAAATTTGCTTCGCTTTGTCTGGAAAGATATTAAAAACAAAATTATATGGCTAAACTTCGCGATAACGAATCATAAGGGATCGAAAATTCTTTCATTTGTTATACATATTTAGCGGTGAAGCCTTGGGTAAAGAAATTTGAAAAAAATGTGTTGTAACTATAGCTTCTTTAATCAAGTTCTAGTAGTAATTCACTATTCAAAACGTAAATAAAAATGCTGTTATTTGACAATATTTAAAACAATGCTACTTTTCTTTAGTCCTCGTTAAGGCTCAGTTAGCCGAATGGAATAGAAACAGCTGATCGGTTTTATTATGTGTAAAGCAGCTCTAACTGAAATTACTGAAATGTAACATGCAGTCTACACCTAACTTAAAACGCAGTTAAAACATAAAGTTAAAACTTGCTGTTTAAATATCTGTCTGTTAAAGTCGGCGTACACGTAGCGATGTTAGAGTTCTAACGTCTCATAGTAAAAAAATAAAAATGGCGAAAAACAACTACAAGTAGCGGGCTGTTGTCAATTTAAGTTATAACAGAGTTTCCAAATGATATGTTTTAGCAACAAAGTTATAAGTTTAACCAAACTTAAACATGAGCGGTTCATATTTAACTTTAACTTGAAGTTAGCGTTAAAGTTAGTGTTTTCATGTCAGGTGGAGACTGCACTTAATGTAACGTAATTGGAATGTATGAACCTGTGTAAAATAGAATGTTCGTACATTTTTACGTTACATTTTTTTGAAGTGGTGTCAACATAGCGATATAAAATGCACTTAAATTAAAAATACTTAAAGTATTCCATTGCTTCACAACTTTAATTTTAAAAATTTTATTTACTTTGCAGAAAATTAAAAACTAATTGCTGAACTAGAGCACTATGAACAAAACAATTGTCCCAATTGAATTGAATCACTTATGCATTTTTGTTAATTGCCCGCATTGTTTGTACAGCGTATGCTGTCTCAGAACTAGCGGTATTTATTTTTTATTTATTAACATACATAAATAATAATTGTAAAAAATCCTTCTGAAGAAAAAACTTAAGAAAGGAAAAATGTGAACTAAAAACTCGATGTACATATGTATGTACAAACCAAAAAAAATTTTAATATAAAACAAGTAAGAGTGTAGTATATTCGGCTGGGCCGAATCTAAAATACCCTTCACGATAGTCACGAATATGTATAGTATATTAAAAATGTGACCTAAATATGCTCGGTTATATATGAACCGATATCGGAATTTTCTATTTTCTGTATTTTAGTAACCTTCTTTTATGACGAGAATTGCTTTTCAGCAAAAAAAAAAAAAAAAATTTTAATGGAAAAATCGGTTCAGGCTATATCTCGGGTATATATGGACCGATATCGAAAATTTTAATTTTCCATATTTATATGACCTTATATCATTACCAGAACTGCTTTTGAGCACAACAAATTGTTTAAGTTCGCTTACGCGGCATTTTCATGAAAAACCTGGTTTGGGCTATATCTCGGGTATATATGGATCGATATCAGAAATTTTAATTTTCTCTATTTTCGTAACCTTCTTTTATAACAAGAACTGCTTTTCAGTAAAAAAAAATGTTAGTGGAAAAATCGGTTCAGGCTATATCTCGAGTATATATGGACCGATATCGGATTTTTTCTTTTTCCATATTTATATAACCTTATTTCATTACCAGAACTGCTTTTGAGCACAAAAAAGTTGTTTACTCGGCATTTTCATCAAAAAACCTGTTAAGCTATATATCGGATATATATGAACCGATATCGGAAATTTTAATTTTCCATATTTATATAACCTTATTTTATTACCAGAACTGCTTTAAGGTGAAAAAAGTTGTTTAAGTTCGCTTACGCGGCATTTTCATGAAAACCACGGTTTAGGCTATATCTCTGATATATATGGACCGATATAGCCTGGAACCCCGTTCCAGGCTATATCTGCGGTATATATGAACCCATATCGGAAATTTTTATTTTTCATATTTATATAACCTTATTTTGTTACCAGAACCGCTTTTAAGCAAAAAAAGTTGTTTAATTTCGCTGACGCTGCATTTTCATGAAAAACCCGTTCTAGGCTATATCTCGGGTATATATGGACCGATATCGGAAATTTTCATTTTTCATATATATGTAACCTAATTTCATTACCAGAACTGCTTTTGAGCACAAAAAAGTTGTTTAAGTTCGCTTACGCGGCATTTTCATGAAAAACCTGGTTTGGGCTATATCTCGGGTATATATGGACCGATATCGAAAATTTTCATTTTTCATATTTATATGACCCTATTTCATTACCAGAACTGCTTTTGAGCACAAAAAAGTTGTTTAAGTTCGCTTACGCGACATTTTCATGAAAACCCCGATTTGGGCTATATCTCGGGTATATATGGACCGATATCGAAAATTTTCATTTTTCATATTTATATGACCCTATTTCATTACCAGAACTGCTTTTGAGCACAAAAAAGTTGTTTAAGTTCTCTTACGCGACATTTTCATGAAAAACCCGGTCTAGGCCATATCTCGGGTATATATGGACCGATATCGAAAATGTTCATTTTTCATATTGATATGACCCTATTTTATTACCAGAACTGCTTTTGAGCACAAAAAAGTTGTTTAAGTTCGCTTACGCGACATTTTCATGAAAAACCCGGTTTGGGCTATATCTCGGGTATATATGGACCGATATCTGAAAAAAAAAGTTTTTGCCTTTTAGTCACCATGCTTAATAAGTGTGTGAAGTTTGAGGCAAAACAAACAACTTTTGTTTTCAAAAATTTTCATACAAAACTGCAAAAAAAATGGCTTTTTTCGGAATTGTGAATATATCTCAGCTATACGTGGACCGATATTACTGAATTTCAATAGCAAACCCATGAATCGATGGGGTAAAAGAATGGTGAAAGAAAAAAGTTTCTAAGTCTAATGGTTTTCTCAGAAACGGTATTTCAATAGCGGACAGACGGACATCGCTTAATCGACTTTTCCATTAATTCTGATTCAGAATATATATACTTTATAGGGTCGCAAAAAAAACTGTAGAAATTACAAACGGAATCACAAACTTATATATACCCTTTACATTTTTGTGAAGGGTATAAAAATATCGTTTCAACAAAGTTTGTCCGGTTATAGGAAGTGCCCCTTTGGACAAGTTTCACTGCATATATGAATGCAGCCAACAAAACTCTACAGTAGTAGACTAGATTATCATATCAACATATTTGAAATAAACGATATTAAATCATGGGAGTTTATGGGCGACTCAAGTTTAAAAGTATACCTTTTATTTCTTTCTTACACGAGGGCTAGTGCTAGATGGCAGCACAAATACAGAATATTCTTGTTGAAATTGCGATCTCTCAAACATCAGCTGTTAAAATTTCACCCAAGTTCATCGAGTAGTTTATTTGCTGTAGTCGTTTGAAGTAAGCAACTTTTGTGGTTCTTGAAAAACTGGGGAAAAGTGAATTTCGTGCAGAGATAAAACACTATTATTTGAAAGGTGAAACGGCAAAAGAGAATAAAGAAAATTAGGATAAACAGTACGGTGAGTCTGCTCCGTCAGATTACATAGTAAAATATTAGATCGCTGAGTATAAACACGGTCGAACAAGCACTGCAACACTACCATCAACACGAAAGCCAAAAGAGGTGCTTACTGAAGGAAATTGAAGAAATCCTCGATATCGTTGTGAATGATGGCCGACTCAAGTCACATGAGATTGTTGAAATAGTAAACATATCATATGAACGTCTGTTCAACATTTTGCATGAATATCTGCGTATGAAAAAGCAATCGGCAAGATTGGTGCCGCGTTTGCTCAGTGTCGAACAATAACGAGCTCGTCAGACCACTTCACAGCGGTGTTTGGACATGATAATGCATAATCCTATTGATCAATTAATAACTGCTGCTGAGACGTAGATCCATCACAACACCTGAAACCAAAAACCAATCGAAACAATTGGTGGAAGCTGGTGGATGTGCTCCGAAGAAGGCAAAGGCAGGGAAATCGGTGAAATTGCATTTAGGGATACGCACGGCATATTGCTCATCGATTGTCTTGAAAAAGGATCCACAATCCATGTCTTAAAATTTTTTTTAGTATTAAGAATTGAATACGTATTGTCATTACATTCCTTATGTAGATTCAATAAATAAAATAATAAAGTTAAAAAAAAATATAAACAATATTGCTACGTTTTTGGTTTCAAAAATGATTTTGCAGATTCTTCAATTGCAATTTATATAATGGCTTACACAGTTATTCGTTACACAGTACTTAAATAACTGATCACACTTAACACACTAGACTTGCTTACTATTCTGACTTACGACTGTCTTGCATAACGTTTAAAGTTAAACTATCTCTCTGGCCGAAGATTTGCCTGGTATTTACACTTCTTTATTACCTTTTATAACAATCATGATCTTTCTAGTTATTGATAAATTGACAAAGAATATAATTCTTAAGCATATACACACTCATACACAGATGATAGTGGACCAAGAAGAACGTAACAGCAACAAACAATAAAACGGCACAGCAACAATAAATTGGCGGTTCAAATACATAGAAATTTGTGTTCTTTAAATAGTGTACGTTTGTTTGTTTGTGTATTATGTGTTTTGCTTTATGCTGTTTGTTTGGATGTGCGTGCATTTAAAACAAGCAGATCAACGGCTAAACACTGGGCTAAAAATTCGTAGTAATACTGTATGAAAAACACCAGTGTTTGTTTTGATGACCGCTAGTATTTTTTTTTGTCATTCATTTATTTATTGAATCTTCAAAATATGAACTAACAATAAGTATTCAAATCTTAATACTAAATATAAAAGTTATTTAAGTCCAGCCACTGCTAGACAAAAGAGTTTCATTTCGCGCAACTAATATCCGTAGAATCACCTATTTAACGTTTGCTTACGCAAACATGTAACGTGAGTACATTTTTGTTCATTAACTTTTATTTTCCAAAGTTTCAACCATTTCTCTAATATTGAAATATACTGCTGCAAATTTCGTGAAGCTTCTTGATGGTTTACATGAACGCTAAAAAAAGCTGTGTCATCTGCAAAAGTTGAAGTATGGATCGTTGGCATGTCAGATGCGTAAATCAAATATAGAGTGGGTCCTAGAATGCTACCTTGGGGAACTCTTGCTCCGATTGACTGTGAGAGACTTCTAAAGTCAGAAGCTTGTGAGTATTTGCAGGCAAGTTCAACTTTATTTTGTGTATCAGTCCGTCGTGCCACACTTTATCAAAAGCTTGGGAAATGTCGATGAATAGAGCTGAACAGTACTTTTTGTCCTCAAAATTCTGTCTTATGACATTGACTAGCCTATGTGTTTGTTCTATGGTGTTATGTTTAGCCCGAAAGCCAAATTGATGATCAGGGATACATCCCACATCATTAAGTATTGGAGACAACTTCGCCATTAACAATTTTTCGAACAGTTTTGAAATTGTTGGTAGTAGACTTATTGGTCTATATGACTCTACTTTAGTCGGATCCTTCCCTGGCTTGGGTATCATAGTAATCATAGAGACCTTCCACTCTGCAGCATAATACTCAAGGCGTAAAATAGCGTTAAAAATAAAAAGTAGAACTCTTCTAGCTACACGAGGTAACTGTTCAAGCATTTTACCAGTAATTTGATCTATACCTTGAGCTTTCCTGGGGTTTATGTTATTGATAACGTTTTCGACATCTTGAAAGTTAAGTCTCAAAGACACAGGCTGTCTAACAGCATACGGCGGAAATTCTGCTGCAGCATCCGCTGAATCATTTGTCGTAAAAACATTTCTCAAATGATCAACGTACACCATCCCCTTTTCGGAATCGCTTCGTGCCCAGTCGCCAGTTGAAGTTCGCAAAGGTGGCTTACCTATTACGGGTCTTTTCAGACCTTTTGTCGCTTTCCGCAGAGAATATTCAGATTGCGGAGTATCATCCAAGCTTTCCAAATATGTTTTAAGGGAAGATATTCTCTGGATTTCAAGCAGATTTCTTAGTCGAGTTACGCATTCCCGTAGCCTAGTTTTAAGCTGGGGAGACCTGCGAGTTTGCCACTCTCTTCTAACTCTTCTTTTTTCTGACAGAAGTTGCTCAATTTCAGCCGAATAAGTTCTATTGTTCTCATTTCTGGATCTTATATGACTAGTGGTAGCATGCTGTACGGCCAGTTTGAGGTTTTCTGAAAAATCGTTAATTGACGCATCAATATCCTTAGGTGTTCTCAAGGCGATATTTTCACTGCAATGTGTACTCAAAAATTTTTTGTATTTTAGCTAATTAACTCTATTGACGGTCAACGGGGAGCCAATCTCTTGGGGGAACGAAACAGAGATTATAGTGGGTGAGTGATCTGATGACAAATCTAATGAAGGCTCCACTTGCATCCACTCTAAAGGAAAATTTTTTGCAACTCCAAAATCTATAACATCAGGGATCTTTCGTCGGTCTGACGTCCAATAAGTGGGGTGTCCGCTTGAAACCACATCTAAGCCCATTTTGGAAACGGTGTCAAAAAGCACACGGCCTTTCGAGGTAATTAAACGTGATCCCCAAAAAGTGTGTTTAGCGTTATAGTCGCCAGCCGCTAAAAATCGAGGACCAAGTGATTTGAAAAAATTTGAATATTGGTTTTCTGTTATTGAAAATCGAGGTGATGGATAAATCGAGGATATAACGATTTTTTCATGAAAATAATCAAGGCATATATTTGTAGCTTGGAGATATTCCTCACGTGTCCCGTTCATTAGATAATGCTTAATTCTGGTCTTTATCAAAATTGCCGAACCGCCGCAAGATCTTCCACGGGGATCTTTTGTGTCATATAATGTGTAGCCATTAATTTTAAAATAACTGTTGGTAGTCAAATGGGTTTCAGCAATCATCATTATATCGATCTGCTTTTCCATAAGGAAGTGCTCAAGTTCATTTTTATGTTGGCGAATGCCGTTTGCGTTCCAGAAACATATTTTTAACCAATTCATTTTGTTAAAATTGCCTGCAAAATGGTGGATTGCATTTTCAGTATTTCCCACACATGTTTTTTTTATTTATTTTTTATCTTAGACCAGTACTCAGGGGATAACCCCTACATATGCAGTGCATTGTACTGGAACTAGGAAAATAGATTATGAGGAGGAAAGAGGGAGTAATGTTTGTGAACTTAACACACGGAATGACCAAAACAAACGTTATCACAGCATTTAAAGTGTTGAAATTAAATTAGTTAAAACTGATCAGTGCCCAGTGTATATACCTTCGACACTGCTCAGAATAACAAAAATTAGTTCAACACCGCGCACACCATAAGTTAATAAATACATAGGTGGAACATAAAAAAGATATTAATAATAACAAATAGAAAAAAACAAACGGCAGTAAAAACATAATATAATAAAAAATAAAAAAACACGTGCACACATGATGCAAAACAAAACTTTACCTATTCCGGTATAAATTCGTTTTTTTAGAAATTGGTAATAAACATAAGTATAAGTACAGAAAACACGGACGAAAATGAAAAACACGTGTGTACAGAACGAAAGACAAAACACTGCTCCTCAAGATTCCTAAAATTTTGGTCGGATTTTTGAGGCTTGGGCTCCTGATTCAAGTTTGGTTTATCGGATTTTACCACATTCGAATAAGAAATTTGTTTGGGGTTTTGCAAGTTTATATGGCTTGTTGACTTTCGTACCTGGGGAAAATTGTTTATAGAAGTGGTGTTTGACTGCTGTGGCATGTTTAAAATTAATGGCCTATTTGTCATTGACCTCTTGAAGTGAGTATAGACAGGGCAACCCCTGTAGTTTGCAGTATGGTTACCTCCACAATTACTACATTTTTTAACGCTCGCGTCAGTCTTAGGTTTTTTGCACTGTGATGTACCGTGAAGTTCACCACACACAACTCAAACTGCGGGCAACTCACAATAGACCTTAGTATGGCATTTTATCGATTTGCTTTTCCTTAAGGAAGTGCTCAAGTTTATTTTTGTGTTGGCGGATGCCGTTTGCGTTCCAGAAGCATATTTTTAACCAACTCATTTTTTTAAAATTGCCTGCAAAATAGTGGATTGCATTTTCAGCATTTCCTGCATCATATTTGTCATGGAAACCGTAAATGTATTTATAGATTGAACAAAAGTTTGCAGAGTTGCTTCAAGATTGCTAAAATTTTGGTCGGAGTTTTGAGGCTTGGGCTCCTGATTCAAGTTTGGTTTATCGGATTTACCACATTCGCATAAGAAATTTGTTGGGGGTTTGCAAGTTTATATGGCTTGTTGACGTGCGTACCTGGGGAAAATTGTTTATAGAAATGGTGTTTGACTGCTGGGGTGGCATGTTTAAAATTAATGGCCTATTTGTCATTGACCTCTTGAAGTGAGTATAGACAGGGCAACCCCTGTAGTTTGCAGTATGGTTACCTCCACAATTACTACAGTTTTTAACGCTCGCGTCAGTCTTAGGTTTTTTGCACTGTGATGTACTGTGAAGTTCACCACACACAACTCAAACTGCGGGCAACTTACAATAGACCTTAGTATGGCTAAATTCTTGGCAGTTTAGGCACTGAATGGGTCCTGAACGCTTATGTGGCTCCTCAACGGCAACCTTACAATGCAAAACAAATTTAAGGTTATAAATTGGATGAATTTCACCTTTTTTCAGGACAACATCCCTGGGTTCTAGTTTAACCCTAAACATGGGTTGAGGGATCTTCTCACGGTTCCTGATATTTACTACGGTTTTTATTTTAAAACCTTTATCCTCCAATCCGGTTTTGACGTCATCAATATCTACGCAAGGGTCAATACCTTTAATAACAACCTGAAGGCCTTTAGCACTTTTAAGTTGATAAAAAAGATCTTTTCTCTTTTTCCAGAGCGGCAGAAAGTTTTCGGTAATCATTTTCGCAGTTGACTTGGATTTTTGTTTCACTTATTTGTCCGTGCTTCACTGATGTTACGTTGAAGGTGTCTTTACCAATTGCCGAAATAAGTGCTTTTACCAGCTCATTTGATGTAGGTTCCCTCAAGTATATTGGTGGCGTTTTAAATGTTTTTTTTGATGTAGTTGGCTCGTCAGTCTGAAGGATAGCAAACCTATTACTATCCGTTGTCGCAGAGGTAATATCGCCCTTAGACGTTTTTGGTTGCGATGATATTTGCGCGGATTTAGGGCTTCGCTGACGTTTAACCACGGTTATATACCTATCCATACCCACTTGAGTTTTTGGTTTATCAACAATAGCTAAACTGGAAGATGGTATGTCTTCTGTTGTAACAACAATGTTTGGCGAGCACGAACGCGTGCGTTTTTTATCTCTTAGAGACAGAAGATTATCCAATGATTTTTTAAGTGATTCTTCCTCAGAGATCCAGTGGTTTTTTCTAGTGGAGCTAAGCTCCCTCGCAGAATTGCATCTAATAGGTACACTCATGCAATTTTTTTTTTTTATTTATATTTTTTTTAATTTAAAAGTATATAAAAATAATTGTCACAAAGTTTTTCTTTTGTATAAATTCGCTCTTCCACTTATTGCGGTTTTGCAAGGAAACAAAACTTTAGTGTATAGTTTTTTTTCCCACTGGGTAGGTAATCTTCACGCACAATAACAACAACAACAATGCACTGCCACCACCGCTAGTATATTCAAATTATTTCGCTTTGCAATTAAGCTGCTTATATTCGACAAATTCACATGCCAGTTCTATTAATCGTTGGTAAACAGGCCCAATAATTCCATCAAATCCATTCGATTGCTTTTAAGTTTAACTAAAAATTTTAATTATTTAGTTTTATCAGTCCACAAAAGCATTTAGTATTATCTCTGAGATAAGATTAAGAAGAATAATGCTACAATGTATGTTCTAACAGGGTTTTCAAAATTCTTTGTGCTAAAAATTTAAACTGCATGTAAATTGTTTGTCACTTTTTTAAGTATTGATAGTGGGAAGTTTATTGCATTAGTGTGGACATAGTGTTGACTTTATGATTATTGATGGTGATAAAGAGGGAAGTGGTAGTGTGAAAGGGGGGGGGGGGGGGGGGGGGGGGGGTAGGGTGTTGTAGTCAAATAGGAGAACGTAAATCAGAGATGAAATCATTTTAAAGTGCAGTTTTATCATTCGTTGTATCATGTACTGTTATCTGTTTATATTCCTCAGCACTACTCACAGAAAACAAGCAAATGTAATACAGTATTGTTGAATTTACATTTTTCCTAAATGGTTATTCCGTTACGTCACAAAGTTCACACACACAGTATAGTGAAATTTTGGTGAGTAGTCAATTCTCCTCGAGATTTTAAAATGTTAATTTAACATGAAAAGTTCAATGAAACAAATCCATAACAGCAGTGATTCATTAGCATTTCATGATAAATTTAAGGAAAATTTTAACATTTTTCTTTGCATAATTATGTTTCAATATGTTTTATTTTTTTACTTGCAAAGCTTTCACATACGGAAAGTTTATTTTGTAAAGTTATGAGTTTGGTGGTGTTTCCAATTAAGTCCAAATTTGTCTGTGCAGCACTGCGCTACTGGTATTCTTACAAATACAACTTTGGGGCATCCATTACTAGTGAATTATAATTCGAATTATTGACATTTAAATAAGAATCAGAATGGTTGATTTTATTTGTTGGTGAAGTGTAAAAGAAGTATTTGTTGTCACGGCTATTTTCCATTTTTAGAGGTTTTTTTCTATTCTGCAATACTAACTAAATTAGCCCATATATGAATATTCTCACGGAATTTATTTTTCACGGAATTTATTTCTCTCGTAAATTAATTTTTATTTACTATTAAACGCTTAACCCTGTACCAATAAAGAAATTAAAGAAGACGAAACGATTTTATTTGTTTCCGAATTAGATTCTCCAAAGCAATGACATACATATACAGTAAATTTGCGAATTCCTTTCGAGCGCTTGTCTGTAGCCATCATTCATTAAGCATCTATCTAAAGGTGGGTTCATCAGGGGTAATTTTTTCCAGTTTAAGAATTGCTGTTTGATCTTTATTTAATTGGCATAATTTTCGAGTTCTTTAAGTAGGAAAATATAAGGAAATGTAAGCATCTCACAGCCGGCTAGTACATTAATTTCTCCAATATTTCTAAAGTACACAACCATAACCACAGTCTGATATTCAAATTTCTAATAATAAATAGTCTTGGACCTTCCTAATGTTCATTTTGCTTTTTATCTTTATTTACAACAGGCCAATCAGGAATGTGGCTGACAAATGGGGAAATCAATGTACATTTGCTTCAGCACAAGCGACGTATTTACATTTTGCTTGGGTTATGGAATTTTTGCGGCTTGGATACCCTTCCATGTTGACGCTAATTTAATAAAAATGCGTTCCTTTCTTGTCCCTATGTCTTCGTATTAGGAAATCAACTTCAAGGCTTTCTTTACGCTTTTCTCGGTATACGCGTCCTGGCACAATGTTCAATACTAGTATCTTGCAGCCAAAACGAATACATGAATTATTGATGTTTAATACCGTTTTGCTTCCAAATGCCACCGCGTTTTGTACAAAGTTTATTAAATTTTTGGTTTTTCTTTGATAAAATATAATTAAACAATAAAAACGTCAAACTGGTTTCGAAAATTCGAAGAAAAAATTACTAACAACATAAAGTGCTGTCTACACCTGATATGAGAACACTAACAGGAACAGCAAAATAATGTTACTGTCAGGTGTAGACTGCACTTTTACTGTTTTCTTGCCATCTTGACACGGTCGTTAAGACGTCTAAAAGCTCGGTCTTAAGAGAAAATTACATTTTAATATGAAAAAAGTAAAAATAGTTTCAAATTAAAAGAAGTTGCAAAAAAAAAGTTCAAATTCTTATTTTAGATTGCAAATTTTGCAATAAAAACATATTTTTTTCCACAAACTGTAAAAAGGGATATAAAAAGTGATGATGTGCTTTACTTGAGGGGGTTGAAATCATGAAAAATCAAGACATACAGGTACTTCACGATGTAACAATCGAGCTGTCAAAGGTATGTTTTAACAGTATATCTTAACGGCGTTTCATGTCTAATCTAGAGGGGCAGTAATGGAAACACTTCGAGATGATTTCCTTACTTAGTGTCTACACCTGCGATACTATCTGAGATGAGAACGTCAAATTCAATCGCAGGGAGAATTCTGTTACGTGTAGACTTCAAATCAGTGTTATCGCAGCCTTATAATAATTTTTATGAGAGCGTTCTTATGAGAAATCTCATCGCAACGATCTTATAAGAAGAGCTGTCAAAAAAACGAGTGTGTATGTGTTTGTGTACAAAAAGACGCCATTACAATTTTACCCATTATTAGTTTTGCAAAAGCTCCCCTTTTAAATGGAAAATAATTTGTTTTTAGGCAATAAATACGTGATTAATTTTGTACAAAATGTGCGCATAGACAAAATTCATATAATATTGAATTCACCGCAAAGAAGTGTTTTCTTCTCGGCTTTCAGTGATTTATGAATTCTTATAAGATTAACAAAACTACGTTAAATATTAAGATGGACCTAAAGAAATTGGCTCTCTCATTCTGCTGACGTTTTCTCAGATACAATGTCAGAGTTAATCGCAGTTGTAGATACTAGGTTAATTCAATTTAATTTGCTTACAATGGAAACGTACTATTATGTACAAACACAAACAAAATAAATAAAACATATCAAATATGGAGTAAAGGTGGTCATTACATGTTGTTTTAGTTGGAATATATCATTGAATATTGCCTCAAATGTTAATTCATTACAAAGGTACTCGTATAATAAATCAAAATTTTATATAATAAATATAATTTAAAAAATTAAAAACACGCTTCGATATCGAATTTCAAGTTCACTATTGTTTAAGCATCCGTATAACGCGTTTGAGTTTTTCGGAAATCCCCAAATTCCCCCTACTTTCCCGAAAGCAATACGGCAACTTCAATTTTCCAACTAAAGCAGCAACACTGGATATACAGTTTTATATACCTTTATATGTAATAATCCCTCATATGGTATCGTTTTGAGTATTTCAAATATATAAACAAACATAAATCTTATTTTATTAAACGAGCGATTCTTGATATATATATATATATATATATATATATATATATATATATATATATATATATATATATATATATATATATATATATATATATATATATATATATATATATATATATATATATATATATATATATATATATATATATATATATATATATATATATATATATATATATATATATATATATATATATATATATATATATATATATATATATATATATATATATATATATATATATATCAAAGATACGTTACATTCATTTTTTTGGATTTTCTTTAAAAAGTAAACCATTGTTTAGTGAAAGGGACGTTTTTCAAGTGAACACATTATTAAAACGTTTTCAGTTATACTATTTAAATAAAGTTGTTCTAATATCTAATTTTGTTTTGTTGCGAAAATTGGTTGATAGGAATGTTTTAAATGATATCCGCAAAATTGTATACCATATTAGCCACTAGGTATTGAGAAAAGACCAAGTTGCTCCGAAAAAGAAAGGAAGGTAATCATTAGAGTAATTAGACTCCGAGAAGACGGTGAATGCATTTCTCAATTAATTATTTGCTCTAAAGGAAAAATGTATAATGCAATGAACCATTTTGATAAATTTGAGAACTCAAATAATATACCCAGAGCCTCCAAATCACGTAAAACCACAGCCAGAGATAAAAGAATAGTCGTAAGTGCCTCTAAAGCTGACCGAATTATTTATTAGTATAAGTATTATTTCACACACAAGACTTAATACCTTATATTGCAATGTGGAACTGAGTTTAAGACGAGATTCATACATGATCACATTAAAATTAATAATATAACAATATATATAAATACAAAAAAGTTTAATGTCACAAATGTTACATATATTTCATTTTCCATATTTATATAACCTTATTTAATTACCAGAACTGCTTTAAGGTGAAAAAATTTGTTTAAGTTCGCTTACGCGGCATTTTCATGAACACCACGGTTTAGGCTATATCTCTGGTATATATGGACCGATATCGGAAATTTCCATTTTCCATATTTATGTAATCTTATTTCATTACCAGAACTGCTTTTGAGCAAAAAAAAAATTGTTTAAGTTCGCTTACGAGACATTTTCATGAAAAACCCGATTTGGGCTACATATGGACCGGGTACATATGGACCGACATCGAAAATTTTCATTTTTCATATTTATATGACCCTATTTCATTACCAGAACTGCTTCTAAGCAAACAAAAGTTGTTTAAGTTCGCTTACGCGACATTTTCATGAAAAACCCGATTTGGGCTATATCTCGGGTATATATGGAACGATAACGGAAATTTTCATTTTTCATATTTATGTAACCTAATTTCATTACCAGAACTGCTTTTGAGCACAAAAAAGTTGTTTAAGTTCGCTTACGCGGCATTTTCATGAAAACCCCGGTCTAGGCTATATCTAGGGTATATATGGACCGATATCGGAAATTTTCATTTTCCATATTTATGTAACCTAATTTCATTACCAGAACTGCTTTTGAGCACAAAAAAATTGTGTAAGTTCGCTTACGCGGCATTTTCATGAAAACCCCGGTCTAGGCTATATCTCGGGTATATGGGCCGATATCGAAAATTTTCATTTTTCATATTTATATAACCCTATTTTATTACCAGAACTGCTTTTGAGCACAAAAAAGTTGTTTAAGTTCGCTTACGCGACATTTTCATGAAAAACCCGGTTTGGGCTATATCTCGGGTATATATGGACCGATATCGGAAATTTTCATTTTCCATATTTATGTAACCTAATTTTATTACCAGAACTGCTTTTGAGCAAAAACAAGTTATTTAGCTTCGCCTATGCGACATATTCATTAAAAATCCGATTTGGGCTATATCTCGGGTATATATGGACCGATATCTGAAAAAAAAAAATTTTTTGCCTTTTAGTCACCATGCTTAATAAGTGTGTGAAGTTTGAAGCAAAACAAACAACTTTTGTTTTCAAAAATTTTCATACAAAATTGCAAAAAAAATGGCTTTTTCCGGAATTTTGAATATGTCTCAGCTATACGTGGACCGATATTACTGAATTTCAATAGCAAACCCATGAATCGATGGGGTAAAAGAATGGTGAAAGAAAAAAGTTTCTAAGTCTAATGGTTTTCTCAGAAACGGTATTTCAACAGCGGACAGACGGACATCGCTAAATCGACTTTTCCATTAATTCTGATTCAGAATATATATACTTTATAGGGTCGCAAAAAAAACTGTAGAAATTACAAACGGAATCACAAACTTATAAATACCCTTTACATTTTTGTGAAGGGTATAAAAAGTTTTTCGAATTATTGACTGTTATTCAATAAATAAATTTAAAAGGTTGTCATATAACAGTGAAGAGTTGTTGTTTCTTTAACAATTTTTTTTTGTTAAGTATATTTTACATATTAACAACAATTTTTTTCAACTCAATAATTTTTGCTTTTAAGTGAAAAAGCTATTTCTACTTTATAATTTGAATTATCAATCCGGCAAAAAATCTTCTTCACAGGAAATTTGATAAAAATAGTGCAATTTTTTTTATCAATATGGCATCTATTTTTTTCTGTGTATAAGGAATTGAGTTCCAGAGGGATGTTGCGTAGATAAAAAAGTGCCACTGTGACATGAGTCGCTTGCCTTTACAATTCTCCGCAAACACTAGTCTATTAAATAGGTGTTCTGGCCTTTGTATGTATATTATTCTATGCATCAGAACCAAACATTTTAAGTTGAGTAAGCTTTCAAAAGATATACCATATAACATTGCGGAGAAATTTGAAATCCTTGAGCGTTTACTCAAGCCAAACACATATCTAATGATGTTGTTATATGTAACTAATAATTTTCTTTTACTTACTGTAATAACCTTGTGAAGGTTATTATTATTGCAATAAATAAAACTCTAAATGCAAATATCAAATTACGGTTTATTTGTTGACTAAGTGAGAGCCGCAAAGAGAATGCCAAAAGAAAGAAGATTTACATTTACCTAGCTGAAAGATGTTGCTAAACATTTTATAATCATAATATGTAACTAATAATTATGCATCAATAAACCAATAGGGTAGTACATAACACTTACATAATCACAAGAAGCAAAAAGTTCACAGCCATACAACAAAACGGGCATTAAAAAAGTTTTAGCCAAGATCATTCTAATCCTTAACGGGTCTGCCAAATTGTTTTCAGCATAGAGAATACTCGCCCACAGGCATAATTAACATGATTAGACCATGTCAATGTGTTATTAAAAATCACTCCCAGGTTTTTTGCTGATTTAACTACCTCTATTGGTTGATTATTTATAGATAAGTTTGGTGTTATAACCGATTTTGAGAGCCGCTTATCCGCTTTGAGAGCGTTTATCTCTAAACCGTTTGCTGAGGCTCATTCATGAATTTTAGAAAGTTGCTGATTTATTGAAAAAATATGCTGGTTTATAGCACAATTGTTACAACTTGAATAAAGTTGTACATCATCAGCATACATTCTTACCTTGCAGTCTGTAATTATGCTAGGCAAATCATTAGAATACATAGAAAATAATAGAGGCCAATTATTGAACCCTGTGGGACACCTCTTATCACTGGGAGAACACTTGATAGTCCTAGGTCAGTTTCAACACATTGGTATCTGCTAAAAAGATATGATGACATTAATCGTATGACGATTGAGGAAAAATTGAAAAAGTTGCGTAATTTGTGACAAAGGATGTTGTGATCTATAGTGTCGAAAGCCTTTGAATGATCGAGTAAAATAAGGAACGCAGTTTTACCACAATCAACCTCCCTGATTATATCCTCAGCAACGTCCATTAAGGCAGTTAAACAACTATTATTTTTTCTGAACCCGGATTGCTGGTTTGTAAGAGCTTTATTTCTTTCAAGGAATTGACTTATTTGGCAATGTGCAATTTTTTCAAAAGCCTTGGATAAGAATGGCAAAATTCACTAATATTTTTCGGTATAGGTACTATTTTCGCTATTTTCCAAATAGGAGGATACTGACTAGATGTTATTATTTTATTAAAAATGAAAGTAATGAATGGAAGTAGCGCAGGTAAGAGAATTTTTAAGAATTTAGGACAAATGAAATCAGAACCTACTGAATTAGACTTGATTAATAAGATGCTGGATAAAACTTCACATTGGGTAAAAGAAAAAGAAACTGCATCAGTTGAAAAAGAATTTAGTAAAGAATTTCTACTTGCATAGTAGTTCTGATTTGCATCCACCATGGGAATGTTTAGAAACTTGCAGTTCAAAGAATCAGCATCTTGCATTGCCGCTGTGTAGATGATTTACCAATACCAATTTCACGAATGGGCTGCTATGTTTTTTTGGTACTAATCACAGATGAAAATCTTTCTGCGTAAAATTCCGATTTGGTGATTTTTATCAATTTATTTACTTTTCTTTTCACTGTACGATAAATCTCATGCAATTCAGCAGTCCTAACTCTTTTCCAACGTCTGTATGCCGAATCTCTTATTTTTATACTCTCCTTAATTCTGTTCGAAAACCAAGGCTTGTTTTTACGACTTACAATTTTCGATCGTAAGGGGACAGTTGATTGATAAAGAATATTTATATTATTTCCAATGAAGGCTAACTGATCATCTACGGAGTAAATATGATAAACCTGATTCCAACTAATACGCATGAATTCTTATTCTAAAGAAATGAAATCAATATTTTTGAAATAACGGTGGGTGATTCTTTGTTCAGGTGTTTTAAGTTGAACATTATAGGTCAAAAAAATTAGATCGTGCCTAGAGAAGCATGACACAGAAAGTTGATCATAAAGTAAGATACTAGATTCATTTTCCACAAGAAATAAATCCAGAAGAGTACTATTTGTCATAAAGAAATGAGTAGGAGTTTTGGTATTTGGTAGTTTTAATCCCAGCTCTAAACAGATAAAAATTGAATTAGAGTCAGCATATGGCATCCATATATCATCTAGAACTACTCGACGACGGCTTACTGAAAGTGCCTTACGTGGGTGCATCGCACAGAAAAAACTTTCGTCTCCAAAAAAAAAAAAAAAAAAAAAATTAATCCAGATCGGATTTTGTCAGAAAAAAACATTAAGAAACCAATGAGTTTCTGGAAAAATAGTTTATGGAGTGACGAATGCAAGTTTTTCCAGTGGGCATCAGATGGAAAAAGCTATGAATTAATTTACTATTAAAAATGTTTTAATTATGTGGCCACCACTGTATATATGCATGTATGTGTATTTAATATTCTCCATGTTTGCGCCTACAACAACACGTTTTAAGAACTCATGCCATTGTGCTTGCTTTTATTTTTTTTAATACACTAAAAATTGGTTTGTCAGAATACTGTACGAAACTATTTTTACTCGTTTACACACTGAAAAGAAAATTCAATGCATCCGTATTTAAATAAATCTCAACAATAATACGGATTTTCTTAAATCAAGTACGGATTACTTGATTCAAGTACCGATTATTCAATCGTTAAATACTTACTTTTAGACATATTTAATACGAATCCGTACCTAAAATAGATCGAAAATGGGACTAATTTGGGAAAACCCGAGATTGATTCAGGAATTTTAGAGTTGACTTAATCTCGAATCCGTATTTGAAATAAGAACTGTGTTGACTCTATTATAATTTACTCTATTAGATACTAATCAAAAAATATAAACAGCTGGTTTTAGTTCCTCATAGTTGTATATATGCTAACGTTCCATAGAAGTTATCCGAATCAACAGTAGAATTGGGAAACTTTAAAAAATATTTTCACACATTTAACTATATGTTCCATTATTTTAAATAAATCAATGAGAATTAAAAAAAGAAACAAGCTTAAATAATATTTCACAAGTAAAAAAAAAAATTTTTTATTTCTTATAGAACCTTTTATTCCTATCTATCAGCAATTCTTTCACATGTATGCATTTGTGTCTTGGTATAGTTTTTTTACTCGGTTGATAAATTCGGTACTTGATTCAAAAATTTTATACTTATTTTAAGACATTTTTAAGGATTGTTTTCTTCGGCTTATATTAAGTACAATTGTGTGTTATTCGTACTTAAATTTTTGAGTATGACTCGCACTAAAGGCAAGTAAAAAATACTTAATTTAGTAGCAGCTTTCTAACTTTTTGTGTACGTACGCTTTATTTGCAAATAACAACGTAACATATTGCCGCATAGTTTCTTTATTGTGTGTTACAAACACACGAAAGTTTGTCTGGAATAACGATCTTATTTGCAAATAAAGTTTGACATGTAGCCACCACCTTCTTTAAAAAATTCAGTTTTGTTTTAAACATCAGTCACTATTTTAAATTTTAACAGCAATAAAAGTTAAATTGGGAAAGAAAGTTCATTAGTTTGCGCGAAAAATATAATCGGAAGACATGTTTTCATTTCAGAGTTCGTTATTTCCCCAAATTTTAACCAGTTGCCGTATCACTTTGAACCTTCTTCGACTGTGTAGGCATTAGCAAATGGCTTTTATTCGTAAACGAGATAATAATCAGAGAGTTAGATAGTCGATCTTAGCCGCGATAATGGCGGCGGCTCAAAGTCAACTGACAACCACTTGAATTGCAGCTCTGATGCCTCGAGGCCATTGAAAAAAGAAATTTGTTATAAAAAAGGCATATAAAATCAACTAAATTAGTACTTAGCAGTTTAACAAATTATCTTTGTATTCGCACATTCAAGACTTCACGTTGCACAAATTGCGGGTTTCTTAACATCGATTTTTATCTGATTATCTTTTTCATTATTAAAAACAATTTTTGCTTTTCATTTATCTTTATTCAAGATGTACCCAAAAACGTGTATATAATTTTTTGCTTATAAAAATTTACGATTATTTAAAAAAAAAAAAAATTATGCCTAAAAAAAAGAAACTGAAATGTTAATAACTTTCATACGAGAATTATTTTGTAGATTATCTAAAAGTTAAAATTAAAAACCTTGGCATAATAATTAAAAAAACAAATATTAAAATACTTTAATGAGAGAATTGGCTGACTGACTGACAGCCCGCCAGTCTGAGTCAACAAGAGGTTGAAAATTCGTTTGAATTTTATTAGCAAATTCATCAGATCCAAGTGATGCCACTAATTCATCACCTGCAAATTGCATTTAAATCAGTTACAGATACTTGATAAAAAAATATTCGCAAATATATATGTGTATGATCATTTGAATATATGTATGTCTGTATTATACGCAAATAAAACTATAAGTAAATATGTAAACAAATAATCTCTCTAAAATAAAACAATTTGAAATCTTAATTTGTTGTTTTTTGTTTGTCCAATTGAAATAAAACATTTCAAGTTTTCCTCAAACAAGCAATAAAATCGTGCTGCGATCCTTAAGTTTGTTGAAAGAAAAATTGTCAAACAATCGAGCAAATGTTGCACCAAATATGCAAATGCTTCATCTACGTTTAACTCGACACGTTATTTGGCGGTGATTTTTTCAATAAATAAATATTTGGAATAGATATTAGATAATAGACGTAAATAGATTTTGTTTTATGTATTTAAAGCTTCAAACAATAAAACGTAAGCATAATAAAATCTAAGCAAACAATTGAGCGTCGAGAAAAAGAAAACAATGAATCGCAGAATATAAAAATTCACAGGAAACCTTTTAAGACCTACACACAGAAAAAACTCAAGTGTAAATTTAACATGAAAAGATGTTGATTTAAAAAAAATAGAATTATTGAAATAAGCACATATGCACTTACTAATGAATAAAACAATAGCTGATACCTCAAATTGTCTCGTAGCCAGTCCTTAACTGTTAGACGTGTAGGTAATACGGTGACTTTATTCTAAAACCGGGTTTCGAATAATTCGAAGGGTGGCAATTTAGGAAAACCCGGTTAACTGGGAAAATTAGAGAAAAACTTATAAGTTATTTAATAATATTTACTCGTTTGACAAATTTTTCATGCTCACGAACCCAAAGAAACAGGGTGACAAGATTCATTGTAACCATCATGAGAAAAAAAATCTAAAAAGAAACATTTTACTCAGCTCAGCCATTGGCGCTTGTGTGAATAAAAAACATTTGAACTGAATAAAATGTTTTTTTAGACTGTTTTTTTTTTTTTTGATTTTTCTCATTTATTCTGTGGCCATGTTTCGGCTTGATGTTGAGTCCTGGAACAAACCTTGTATGTGACATGAGTTTTATGAAGATGATTCTTCAAATGGTTTAATTTCTAAAAACAAAAATTTCAAATATTTTATTACTTTTATATGTATATCGTTCTGTTCAAATGCTTACATCTAGAAAATTACCAGTAGCAGATGCGCTGGATTTTATTTCATGGGGTGATCTTTATGTTTTTTTTTTCGGTGAGAATTGCCCTAAAGAACGGAATTTTCAAATAATTGCTTAGTGTGCTGCCGAACCACAGTACTCATATGTATCCTATTTTGTATTTTGTAATTATATCCTACAAGCTTTTGTTGCATAAAAGCCTTATGCATTTTAATGATTATGCGATAAATATCTATAAATATATGTAATAGTTTCAATGAAAATTCCCAAGTTAAGTACATGTAACACTGAATGGCCAGTGTATTAAAATCATGAAAAAAGCACACAACTTGCAGATGTTAAATGAGAGTTGGGCTCTACTGTTTTTGATTGCCCATTCGTATGTATGTGTTTGGATATATAGTCACAAAACGTACTATACAAGTAAACAATATAGTACATACTCGTATGTATACTAATAGCAAATTAATCTGAAAATCGTATATTATTCAGTGCATCTTTCAAAACGGTTTTTCTCTACGCTTAATTTAAATAGAAATTTTTGTGCTTTGCGTAAAACTAATAGAATTGCTTAGTTCATTTTCAGAATTTTGTTCACAATTATTGATATTAATCTCTTGAACGCAATCTCTTAGGGCCGTTATTACAATTGATTAACAGTTAACATTAGGATTTTATCTTACAAATAATTTATTTTCGGTTCTTACAAGTTAACATTAACCTGAAAAGTTACAGATAACTTAACAGCAGGTTTATTCTCATGGTAAATTTTAAAGTTAACTTTAAGCATTTGAAGCTGCCATATTTTCTGCTGAAAATTTTTAACTTAAGTTGTAAAAATGGGGAAATTTTCATAGTGACTTTATCGTTCACGTTAACTAATGTTAAGGTTAACTATCAAGAACTTTGTCGTTAAGTTGTAATAATGGCCCTTATAGTGTCATATTTATAATATAAGATTCAGAAAAGAACATATTCGTCTGAAATTAAACAACTTCTGGTCTCCCCAGCTTAAAACTAGGCGACGGGAATTCGTAACTCAATTAAGACACCTGCTTGGAATCCAGAGAATGGCTTCCCTTAAAACATATTTGGAAAGCCTGGATCAATCTGACTATTCCCTGTGGAAAGCGACAAAACGTATGAAGATACCCATAATATGTAGGCCACCATTGCGCACTTCAATTGGGGACTGGGCAAGAACCGGTTCTGTAAAAGGGGATATTGTATGTCTATAATTTGAGAAACGTTTTAATTACAAATGACTCAGCGAATAATACAGCGGAATTACGAATTACCACCATATGTTGTTACACCGCCTATGTCTTTGACACTTAATTTTCAAGATGTCGAAAGCGTTATTAGTAATACAAACCCCAGGAAAGGTCCAGGCATTGATCAGATTACTGGTAAAATGCTTGAATAGTTACCTCGTGTAGCTAGAAGAGTTCTACTTTTTATTTTAACGCTATTTATGGCTTCAGTATTATCCTGCAGAGTGGAAGTTCTCTATGATTACTAGATACCCAAGCCAGGGAAGGATCCGACTAAGGTAGAATCATATAGACCAATAAGTCTTTTACCAACAATTTCAAAACTATTCGATAAATTGTTAATGGCGAAGTTGAGTCCAATATTGCACAATGTGGGATACATCCCTGATCATTAATTTAGTTTTCGGGATAAACATAGCACCATAGAACAAATGAATATAGTCACCTGCCGCTAAAGATCGAGGACTTGAGGTTTTGAAAAAATGTGAATATTGAATTTCAGTTATTGAAAATCGGGGCGGTGAGTAAATCGAGGAAATAAATTTTTCGATGGAAATATTCAATGCTTGCTTGCAATTGTTGCTTGCAGATACTCCTAACGTGTTTCGTTCAGTAAATAATGCCTAATTCTGGTTTTTATTAGAATTGCCGAGCCTCCACAAGATCTTCCACCGGGATTTTTAGTGTCGTATAGTGTGTAGCCATTAATTCTGAAATAACTGTTTATTGTCAAATGAGTTTCAACAATCATCATTGTATCGATTTGCTTTTCCATAAGGAAGTGCTCAAGTTCATTTTTGTGTTGGCGAATACCATTTGCGTTCCAGAAGCATATTGTAAAACAAATCATTTGTTTAAAATTGCCTGTGAAATAGTAGATTGCATTTTCAGCATTTCCGTAAAAATATTTATGAATTGAACAAGGGTCTGCAGTGGTGCCTCTAGGTTACTAAAACTTGGATTGCTTGTTTGAAGTTTGGGCTCCTGGTTCAAGATTTGGTCGGATTTAACCACATTAGCATATGAAAATTGTTTGGAATTTTTCGTGTTTGTAGTATGGTTACCTCCACCGTTACTGCATTTTTTTTTAACACTTGTGTCGGCCTTTGGCTTATTGCACTGAGTTGTGCCGTGAAGTTCGCCACATACAGCACAAACAGCAGGCAACTTACAGTAAGCCTTAGTGTGACCAAATTCTTGGCAGTTTGGGCACTGAACGCTTATGTGGCTCCTCAACGGTAACTTTATGATGCAAAAGAAAAGGTTATACGCAACGGTAACTTTATGATGCTAAAGAAAAGGTTATGTGCAAAAAGAAAAGGTTATATATTAGATGAATTTCATTCTTTTTTGGCACAAAAAAGTTCAACCCGAAACATGGGTTCAGGGATCTTTTCACGGATCCTGATGTTTACTACGGTTTTTATTTTAAAACCTTTGTCTTCTAACTCAGTTTTGACATCATCAAAATCCACGCAAGGGTCAATACCTTTAATAACGACTGAAGACCTTTAGCACTTTTGAGCTGGTAAGTGTAAAATTATCTTTTCTTTTTTTCTAAAACATCAGACAATTTTCGGTACTCGTTTTCATTGCTTACCTGAATTTCAGTTTCACTGATGCTTTGCCGATTGCCGTAATAAGTTGTTTCACTAGTTCACTACAAGTCGGCTCTCTCAAATAAATTGGTGGTGGCTTATATGTTTTTTTGGATGTTGTTGGTTCATCTGTCTGACGGATAGCAAACCTATTACTATCCGTTATCGCGGAGGTAATATCGTCTTTAGACATTTTTGGTTGCGATGATATTTGTGCGGATTTACGGATTCGCTGACGTTTAACCACGGTTATATACCTATCCATCCCCACTTGCGTTTTCGCTTTTTCAACAATAGCTAGACTAGAAGATGGTTTGTCTTCTGTTGTAACAACAATATTTGGCGAACAAGAACGCGTGCGTTTCTTATCTCTTAGAGACAGAAAATTATCCAATGATTTTTTAAAAGATTCTTCCTGAGATTTCCAGAGGTTTTTTCTTGTGGAGCTAAGCTCTCTCTCTCTCAGAATTGCATCTAATAAGTACACTCATGCAATTAATTTTTTATTTTTAATTATATAAAAAAATTGTCACAAAGTTTTTCTTTTGTATAAATTCACTCTTTACACTTATTCCGGTTTTCTACTTCTTCCAGTTTTTTTGTAACACTCCGATCAAAAACAAACACGTCCGTTCACTATCAAAGCTAGACTTCAACTTTTGCAGATGACACAGCATATTGCAGCGTTAATGAAAATCATCAATTAGCTCCACGAAATTTGCAGGAATATATTTCAATATTAGAGAAATGGCTAAAATTTTGGGAAATCAAAGTTAATAAACAAAAATGTACTCATGTTACAATCACATTGCGTAAGCAAACATGCTCGGCTATCCAAATTAACAACTCACCTATTTCGCAGCACAATGAAGCTAAATACCTTGGTATTCACCCCGATCATAGGCTAATGTGGAAGCTTACATTGAAGCAAAAGTCATTCAGTTAAAATTAAAAGCAGCGCAACTAAATTGGCTTATGTGCAGAAATTCGACATTGAAGCTGGATTGCAAACTTTGAAAAAATTCAAAGGCTACAAAACCAAATTCTTCGAATGATTACTGCAGCTCCATGGTACGTAAGAGACTCACGAATTCACAAGGATCTGTGTGTTCTACTGGTAAAAGACGAGTTCTCTAAGTACGCAACAATGTATATCAGTAAGCTGGAACTTCACTCAAATCTTCTTGTACGCAAAATACTCAATTTTGACGGCAATTCTCGGTTACGTAGAAGGGATATCCTTGCCACCATCACAACGTTAGCCGATATTGTTCGAGCAAAATAAGATTTTTTTGTCTAGCATTGGATGGACTAAAATAATTTTGTGTGTTAATATAAAGATTTGAATACTTATTGTTAGTTCGTATTTTGAAGATTCAATAAATTTCAGTATACAAACGATTGTATAATTGTGAAATAAATGCTCATTCTGCACTCTCTAATAATACTTTAGTTACGAGCATTATAATTTTTATCTTTATAACAATTGTATTTTAAATTCCCAGTTAACTGTTTTAATAAAACCGATATAGTCGATATTCGAAAAACAGACATTTTAAAAATCACGTTTTAGTAAAAACAGAAAATACTGGTCGAATAATAACCGTTCAATCACTCTAATAGGTAAACGCGTTAAAGTTATTCAGGCTTGTTATCAAAATGGACATTGAAATCAAAATGCATATCGTGTACTTCGCGGTTTTTCCGGTTAATTTAATCGTCCAAATGTGGAAAAATTTGAGCAAACCCGGTCTATAGGAGATTTTAAAACACCAATGCATGCTCGTACAGCTCGTTCTGCAGAAAATAATGCTGTTGTTCGCGATAGTGTGGCTGAAGAGCCGCCCACCCAACAATTGCACCACTCACGCTCGTCGTGCATTTACACTCTTACAATATGCAATAGCCTGAATAACTAAAGCCTCTTGACTATTCTAAGCATCGCGACGGTTAGAATGGTGACAAGAAATGACAACAGTGGATGATAAATTTTCGAAGAAAATCATCTTCAGTGATGAAGCACATTTTCACCTCAGAGAATTCGTCAATAAGCAGAATTGCCTAATCTAATAGTGATTGCTTGTCGAAAAACCAATGCACCCACAAAGAGTGACTGTTTGGTGGCGTTTATGGGCTGGAGGCATCATCGGGCTATATATTTTTCAAAATGAGGCCCGCCAGGCAGTTACTGTGAATGGTGTTCGCTATCGTGAGATGACAACGAACTTTTTGTAGCCCGAATTAGAAGATATTGATTTGGACGATATGTGGTTTCAACAGGATGGTGCTACTTGCCACACAGTTAACGAAACAATGGCTCTTTTGGGTGACAAATTCAAAGACCATGTTATATCACGTGATGGCAATGTCAACTGGCCGCCAAAATCATGGGATTTGACACCGTCGGACTGCTTTCTTTGAGGTTATTTGAAACAAAAGGTGTACGTCGATAAGCCAGCAAAATTCAAAAGCTAAAGGATGATATGATTCGGCGAATTAACGGCATAGAATTTCAATTATGCCTCTGCGTCATCGAAAATTTGGACCATCGGATGGAGTTGTGCCGCCGATTTAATCAATATTTTGCTCCATGTATAATGGAGCTGTACCAATATTATCATAATAATAAAAAAAGAAATGACTATAATTCCTAAATAATTCGTGTTTCATTCAAAATTAACATCGGCCCTTAAAATTTAACCACCCTTTATATAAATTATTACAATATTTGTGGAATAGTGTGGCACTACGAGTATAACGCCAATTTGAAGCGATTTTGTACGTTCGTGTATATATATATATATATATATATATATATATATATATATATATATATATATATATATATATATATATATATATATATATTTGTTTTTAAAAAACTTGACCTTTATTAAGAATATTACGTAATAGCCTTTTTGTGACACCTTTTTTTTGCAAAATACCACTTTTTAAAAATTCGAGGGCAACGCTGATTACGGCTGCAGTTCAGTGAGAAAACAGCTATTGGTTTCAATCGAAAAGTTTGCTGTGTATTGTCAAATTCAGAAAGCCTTCAAAATACTAACTGGGACGTTTTGATTTTCTACTTCTGAATGAATTCAAGAACACAAATTTTGTAGTTGAAAATGCTCTCCGTTTTTGCGACTTTCTTGTAAGATAACAGATCTGTAACGAATTAAGGAAATGCGTGTAGAAAATTTTCCAGCTTTGAGGGGTTTTGTGTAAAAAAAACGATCTTTAAAGGCTTGAAATTTTTGCCGAAACATGTTTATTTTGTTAAAGTGCGTGTAAATACTCGCACACTACTTCTGTTGATTTCAAGATGTTTAGTTTTTTCAATTGGCTTGATACGATATTAATAATAGATTGCTAATTACGCGTATTGAGCGCTTTCGCTGGCAGTGCTAATGTACGGGGAAGAAAAAATTCTACTTTTATAGTTGTTATTACACAAAATTATAAGTTGTATGTGCGTGCATACAAATTGTTGAATGACTCGGCTAAAACAAATAAGGCAAATTTCGTCATTATTTTTTATATTCTTAAAGATTTTTGCGAAACACAAATTAACTTGATATTGTAATACACAACAAATGCTGCATCATTTCAAAACAATAACAATTTGATTGTGTAATTGTGGCGGAAGAGGAGGAGATGGAACAACTTGGAAGTGAAATTATTTATTCTTAGAGATGTGATAAAAGTATCTCAAAGTGTAACAACGTACAAAGAAGGGCAGCAACTAACACTAAACATTAAAAATATTAGAAATTTTAAACACATTACAGGGTAGAAGCGTCAAGAACGTTTTTATGTGCAAATAAACGTCTTGAATACGAGGGCAGCTCAGTAAATTCGTGACTATTTGAATGAAAAGCAGATTTTTAATTAAAAACTTATTTTATTTTTCAAAATAAGTTTTTTGAGTATGATGCACATAGTTCAGCGTTTGTCCAATTATTTATCTTTTCCGAAAAATATTATTTGTTGAGGTCATCCAAATAGGCATTTGTTGGTGGGTGATTTCATCGTTGGTATAAAACCTTCTTATGCCGAGATATTTATTCATGGTTGGGAATAAGAAATAGTTACACCGGACGAAAGGTAGAGAATGCGGCGTATGAGGGATCAAACAATTCGTAGCACAACTCATGTGTTTTTCCATAAAAACTTCATATGTATCCATCCTTACATTGTCCTGGTAGAAAAAAACTTTTTTTCTTGGCCAAATGCAGTAGTTTTTTTTTTCAATTTCTCATTGAATCGACCCAGTTGCTATCGCAATTCAGTGTTTTCTGTTTTTGGAGGGAGTCATTGCTTGTCATTACTTTATTAGCTGACAAAATCACCTTTGCATTCCTTGGCATGCACAAAAACAGCGAAGTATTTTGCTTGTCTGCAGTAATACCCAGGGTTTATGGCAGAAATCGAACATGCGACCACGATTACTCTATCAAATCAGTCATGAAGGCACTCACGGCAGTGGTAGATTCACGTCACGGTTACGAAACTACAGAAAAACTTGTCCATATTGCGGCTGAACAACGCTAACCATTTCTGCAAAATTGTCACATGGTTCAGTTTGTGGTCGATTGTAAGGAAACGCGGCATCCATCAAAATTCAAATACAGTTGAAATCACTGAGATAAAACCATATCGTGAATTTTTTTGTAATTCTTTCGTATGAGGAGATGTCAACTGTTGTTGTGTACACGCACATCCAGCATCAAAATTCAGCACATCACTTCTTTACTACTGAAACGGTTGGTACAGAGTCCCCATAATATTTAACAAACTTGACTCAAACCAAGTGATAGTATGTTCGGCAAAAACTAATGCTTAATGAGCACACGAAATTAATTTTTCGCCATCTTCTTCCCGAAACGACCGGTAGTGTGCTATTAACGGCTGCCAATCACAAATTCAATGACCCAGCTTATTCAAATTTGGACAGGAGTTGACAGCAGCAGTGCTGTCGTTTCAATTAAGATGCAGGAAATTCAAAAAGTCATGAACTTATTGAACCGCCCTCGTATAAGATGTGAAATTCATAAATTCCTTAACATTGTCATTCGTTTTTGTACGTGTTGTTTAACAATTTTTAGAACAAGAGAATTTTTCACTATTATCTGAGATTTAAAAAGATAAATTCCAGATAATTTCACTGACATTTTAAATAATTTTTATACGCCAAAAAAGCAGTTCCGGGGAAATTAATTTTTAATCTCAGATATTCGAAGGTGATGACGTAAAAAGAGGCCCCCTATCCCACCCAAATCGATATGTTAATAGTTCGTCTATAATAACGTGTTACCTATTTTTAGGTTCCAAAAACTAAGTATAATAAAATCCACATAGAGCTGTGATTTTAATGAGAATTTTATTTCTTTATGATGCCGAGTTGGTCTTTGTCATTATGTACGTAATACAATATTATTTAAAGAACTGCTTCTAGATTGTTTGCTGCTGCCAGTCCTTTTGCGGCAGTTTTCGATCAGTTTTTCCACATTTTGGGCGGTATATTCGCAATAACTTGACTAACACTGGATTAACGTTAAGGGGCTATCCGCATTGACGGGCTCGTTGTCGTATCCCCACAAATAAGTCTAACGGCGTCAATTCAGCTGATATTGGTGAATGATATCGACAAAACATACAAGAACGTCAAAATCGGTCATGATATGATATCGTCCAGCTTATAATCCTCAATTTTAGATCAAAAAAGTCTGTCATACTCGTAATACGGCCATAGAGTTCTAGATTGGCGATAACGGTTCTTCCAGCGTTATTTTTGACAAAAACGGGCAAGATGTAGAGTTCCACTGGCTGCGATTTCCATTCCCACCACTGTTCGTTATAAACTGTGTTTTTAAAGAACCTGTTAATAGGTCTAATACGAGCAATACCAATAGCAGCATAATTCTGTTACAATGCGAGCTTCAATTATTCTATTTTACTGATTATACTCGACTCACTAGATCAAACTTGTTCGCGAATATATGGTTTGGGTTCTCTAAAACAACTGTAAATTGGCTCAAATCATCTCTTGTTGGCCGTCAACAACATGTACGTTTCAATGATTATATATCTAAATCTATACCTGTAAGCGCTGGTGTACCGCAGGGAAGCCATCTAGGACCAATTCTTTTTATATTATTCATCAATGATATACCATCTGTCATAAAATTTTCCAATATTCTAATCTATGCAGACCATGTAAAAATTTTTTCAACATGTGGGCTCTGGAATCAAAACTGCCTCCAACTGGATTTGGACAATTTCTTTAAGTGGTCTAAGCATAACCTTTTAAAGTTAAATTTCAGCAAGTGCAAGCATATGCACTTCTCAAGAAAATCTAACCCTCATGGGCATTTTAGGCTTGGTGGCCATGTATTAGACATAGTTGAAGAATTTCTGAATCTGGGTGTTTTATTTGATAGAAAACTTACATTCAACCAACACATTAGCTTTTATTCAAGTAAATCAAGGGGGGGGGGGGGGGGGGGGTATTACTTTTTGCGAAAATTTGTCTTTTACTAGCGGAACACGCAGATCCTTGTGAATTGGTGAGTTGTTTATATACCATGGAGATGCAATAATCGTTCGAAGAATTTGGTTTTGTCGCCTTTGAATTCCATAGTACCTCATATAGGTGGATGCAACGTGAGTACATTTTTGTTCATTAACTTTGATTGTCCAAAGTTTTAGCCATTTCTCTAATATTGAAATATACTCCTACAAATTTCGTAAAGCTAATTGATGGTTTTCCTTTACGCTGCAGAGTGCTGTGTCATCTGCAAAAGTTGAAGTGTGGATTTCGGATATCGTTGGCATATCAGAGACATAAATCAATTATAAGGTAGGTTTTAGAACTTATAAAATCGTCTTCTCTGATAATAAATTTCCTTCCGCATAAATAGCTTTTCAGAAGCTTGTGCATGTTTGCAGGCAAGTTCAACTTTATTTGGTGCATCAAACCCTCGTGCCACACTTTATTAAAAGCTTGCGAAACGTCAATGAATAGAGCTGTGCTGAACAATAATTTTTGCCTTTAAAAGTATTTTTTACAACATTTACTAATCTATATGTTTGTTCTATGGTGGTGTGTTTAGCCTGAAAGTCGGTGGTGCGTTTTGGTGTTTAGGGATACGTCCCACAGCGTTCGGTATTGGAGTCAAGTTCGCCATTAACAGTTTTGAAATTGTTGGTAGTAAACTTATTGGTCTATCTGATACTACTCTAGTGGGAGCCTTGCCTGGCTGGGGTATCATAGTAATCATAGTCATCTTTCACTCTGCAGGGTAATACTCATTTACACAGGATGGAAGGCCAAACACTACCTAACTAGGGCACTCTGCTTGTTAGGACATAGAAGGAATTCCTCGTTTCTTGTAGCAATTAAAACTCTTGGACTTATTTTGTGTTAGACTTACGAAGCCCCGTGGAGGTTCCGCTTGCAGACTAACCCGCCGCTGATCAGGGTTGAGTTGTCTACATCTTGGCTGAAATGTTCTGGATATGGTTTAAACCCAAAATCGCAGGGAGGGAAATTGTTCTTTCCTGATAACATGATGAATGGTGCATGCCGGTTTGCGGGGCCTAATAATCCGCGAGGTGCGGTTGTTTTGCAACAGATACATGTAATGTAAGGAACCAGGGCTGATGCTCTTTATAGGCATCGGCCTGCCAACTCTTGAAACTTTGTTTTTCATTTACTTTCTGGGGAATTGAATACAGAAGGGATTCAAATCCCTGGGCTCTCCAGCAAGGTTATCTTTGCTATCCCTTTCCGGCCCCACCTACACAAATGTGTAAGTAAATTTACCGTATATTGAAAAGACGGTAATTTAAAATTGAGTGGCTTTTTCGTACAATATTAAGTCTCATAATTTTATTTGGTGCCTCTCTTTTGCTCTGAAATATGATTCTGTCCAGTTTTTTTTAGTATTTGTCTGTATGAGCTCGAGCAAGGCGATCATGTTTCGGAGTGCGAGAGGCAACAAATGTAAGTATCATTATTTTTGCTAAGTACACGTGAATACATGAAGGTTTCATAATTTATTGGTAAAGAAGGCAGCAAATATTTTAATTACATGAAAATATTTAAAAATGCACATACAATTACATATGCTATTTTTCCTTAGCACAATATATGCCTACACATATGTGTAGTATGGGATTCTACAAAAAAGTATAATTTGGACAATAATTTTGATGCTGAAGAATTACTTCAATTACTTTGCGATTTGTCAAATCTTGAAGAGCAGAGCTCATACGGTGAGTTTGAGGATGAAATACATTTTCAGTCTCCACACTCGGATAGCTCGAATACAGAATTAAGCGAAACACATAATGTTGAGACCAATAGTGTTATTGAACAAACAAAGGCAAATAAGGCTGAGACTAATAGTGCAGCTGAGCAAACGAGTCCATTATTATGGAAAAGGGGAACGTTTAACCCTATAAATAATAATACTATATGATATATTCCACCAGCCAACAGACCCTCTTCTGCCAATTAAATACTTTGAACGGTATTTTACTGATGATCATTTTCATCGAGCGGCACAGTACACAAATATGTACCACCTTAAAACATTTGGGACTAAACTAAATACACTGATGCATCCGAAATCCGCGTTAAACTTTCTTGCTTGCGAATGTACTGGGAGCAGAAATTTGGCAAACATATAGTGCATGAAAAGATGGCGAGAAATCGATTGTATCTTTTGCACAATGTCTACATTTTGTTGCTACGGCTGAAACTTCAGAAGAACCACGATCAAATTATTTATGAAAGGTTCTGCCCATAGTTGATGTTGTCAGAGCTTGATGCCGTGCCATTCACAGGAATTTCGGTACCTTTTCCATTGATGAGTAGATGAGCTTCGCCAATATGTTCGCAATAAGCCTCGGCAAGTTGGACTTCAAAATTTTGTAATGACATCATCATCTGGTACTATCTATAATGGAAGATCGAGTAATATATTAATATTAATCGATTTTTCGGGCATTGTTGTCTTTGTTTACTATTGAAAGAAAATTGTTATTTTTTGACTAAGCACAATCCTAAGATACACATTTGTGTATGTCCTGTTTCTAAGAACATACAAATCGTGCGGACACAAAAAATACATTTCTATCATTCTTAAGCTCTAATTATTACACGCTGAAAGTTTCATTAAAATCCATAAACTTTGAAATTCCTTGGGCCGGAAAGAGCTATGGCTTCAGCTACTTTGATAAATTTTATCGACACCAACTCTTATTAACAATTAGTTTTTTTAATTACTTTATTGTAATGGCAAGTACTTACATCACCATGTTAAAATAATGACTTAAAATGCCAAAGTGGAAGTAGTGAAGAGTATGTTTACTAACATTTTAATACATTACTTTGCAATAGAAGTTTTCGTTGGGTATAGTCCCTTCTTTTATAGGACATAGGTAACTCTGCAAATTTAAACGAAATGCAAAATGCAACACATTTTGCTTTTAGAAACTCTCAATTTTATGAAAAGAACTTTCCATCCCTGTGTAGTTCAAAGAATTTTTGAGGAACGATTGCAAAATTACTTATTTTTTATATCTCTTCAAATGGTCCCATCCCAAAAATAACTCAAAAGGGGAGAGATTATTCGCTTACATCACCCATTGTCTTTCCCATGAAATGCGCACCAAATTTAATTGTCAAATACAATTTACTGCATTTCCTATAACAAGTTGATGCTAATAAATGTCGTAAAATGCTGTAGTAAGATGAAAACTATTTAACTCTAGGTGCCGTATTTTCTCATAAAAGCTGTCACTCTTACATAAATGCTCTATACACTTTGTCAACAGAGATATTGTTTTTATATTGTGTTAAGTAAATATACATACTCGTATATGCATATGTATAACTTAAAATAATATTTTTTATTTATTTTTAAAATAATATTTTTAACAAAACTGATACATTCTTAAATACCGACGATTACAAATTAAATTTATGTTTTAAACATTTTTCTTACTTATTATATTCATATTTCTAATAATTTATTTACTTCTAGTTCGATGAATATTTACGCTCGTTATCACTGCATGAAACGGAATTTAAAATTATAACCGATGGCCAATTGCCCCTCCGTCAGTGTTTGCATCGCGAAGCTTGTGTCAAGGAAATCGGACTTCCCTCATACTACAACAGATTCTCTGATTTACGGAAGGAATTTTCTATTTTCAAATCAGGTGATTTATCCAGAGCCCTGGTGCCAGTTAAGGATATTAAAAGAATATTACAAATGCCAGCTACAACCCTACCACAAAGTATCGATGAGATAATGAAAGGTAAATAGAAGTTGTTGGTGTCTCAAAGATGTTTTGTGCTAAGACTTAACTTTTGCCTTTTTTTTTGCTAGAACTGAACATTACCAGTGTGGATGATAGCGAATTTTATATGCGCGAATCTCGTGATATGATCTCGGTTATACAACATTTGCTTAAAGCAGGTAATAAATAGCGAATTCTAAAATAGAAATTGCAGTTTATTTACTAAATGATTTTATTTGCTTATACTGGCATTAAATTATTTATGAAAAATAAATATTTTTCCATTATTGTAGGTCATAAATTCACTGCAAATGAAACTGTTAGTTTAGCACTAGAGCCAGGAATTTGGTGAGTACTTATTTAAATAATTATACATATATAAAATTACAAAAAAAAAAAACTATGCAAACACTTATACACTAGAAGAAAAATGTTTTATTTAAATAAAATAGAAAACTTTTAGCGAAAACTAATACAAGTTTTATAGGATTTTTCGATTGGTAGTTAAAGCTTATTCTGAAAATTTTGAAATTTTTACTAGCTTTGGGGTGAATAAAAAATTCAGCTAAAACTAGTACTTTACTAGCGTCATCTAGTTTTTCCAGTGTTAACTTAAAAAAGGTGTGACTAAAAGGTAGTGAATACTTAAAAATATTAGTTTATGCTTCTATTTTTTTAAGCCCGTTATATGATTTTGTTATATTGAAAAGAAGAAAATGTTTTACATTTTTTAATAATGCCAGCTTTTATGAACATTCGTCAAAGGAAGGAATACCGCATTGGGATGTGTCCCAATTCCATTTATACAGGTTTCAAGAAGAAAATGTAAAATGGTTAACGAACCACTTTTTGGAAGAAATTATGAAAAGAGAGGAGCATCCGCTGTCTCAAATTAAAATAATGGAAATTTGGAACATAACTAGTTTACCAACTCAGCTTCAAATGAAATAAAAAATATATAGGGTGATAAAGAATTGAAAAATAATAAGAAAATGCTAAATGACAATATTGGGGTAAACCTTAGTTTCCGAGTTATGGACCGAATAAGTTTTCATACATGCACTGCTTTAGTCACCCAACGGCAAAGAATAACTGGCATTTAATAACGTTGCCACTATGTTTTTTAATGATTTGCCGATAAAGACTTTTATCGGAATTTCACGTTTAAAATAGTATGGGTAAAATAAATGTTGTGTTTGTTTAAATAAAATAAAACAATTTTTATTAAAAAAAATATATCGTCAACTGAAACTTGTAAATCTAAAGGCTAAATCAATAAGAACAAGTAAGAGCGTTATATTCGACCTGGTCGAGTCTTAAATACCCTCCAACTATACATACAGTACATAAAAACAATTTTTGACTGGGTCGTCTCGGGAAACGTCGTGGGGGAGATCCCTCCCCGTTGCTTAGAAAGTAAATTTTAGTAGTTATAAATGGAATTTTATAATTTTCTGGATACAATTTCAAGACTTTAGAGCCTCTCTCACAAAAAAAAAAAAGTTTAAAAATTATGCTGTTTTTTAGAGGTTGGGTTAGTTCTTCTTATGGGAACTTTTTCCCCCTGGTCTGATTAAACCCATTTTCTTGACCTGTGCTTTTCTTCTCGTTTGGACTGTATCGTGTTTTCCACAGACAGACAGATTGTCTTATATTTCATCACTGATCAAGAATGAATATATTTTATTGGCTCTTAGAGAAATATTTCACTGCGTTACACATGGGATGACAAAGTGAGTATACCCTGCTATTCTTTTTTGGAAGGTATAAAAAATGTATAAAATTTCTTTCAAATTATCAAGTGCACTTTAAAATTTTGAAACGAATTTGAATCGAAAAATTTACTTTTTTAGGTGAAGGCAAAAACGATTTCATTTCTGTACGAATTTGGTTTCTGTGACAAATACACCTAACTATAAATATTTCTTATTTTTGCAGCTAAAGATCATTTTTTATTTTTTATAAAAAATTCAACAGTATTTATTTTCAATATTTCGATAACAATTTGTTATCATCGTCAGGAAAATTAATATGTTATTACAAAATTTTTAAATTTGAAAAATTATTGCCAAAAAATTCCTATATACAAAAAGTCTATATGCCAAGAAAAGTTATTAATTCATACACAAAAAAAAATTCTTAACAATATTATAAAATTGAAAATTTTTTAATTGAAAACTTAAAAAATATCTATTTAATTTACTAGCAGAAAATTTTTTGGGTTATTAAAAAATTAAAAAAAAATATAATAATAATAATAACAAACATAAAAAATAACATAAAAACCAAAATAACCTAATTCTGCAACCAACACATGTTCTGCGACATGTTGTATCTCAACTAGCAAAACAAATGTTGTTTACAGAATAACATGGAAATATTATTAACATAATTAAAAAAAATAAAAAATTATCCTAACATTAATTCTTAAACCAATTCAAATCTAGAATTTCTTATTAACTAAATATCTATAATTCTGTGATCATTTTTCTGTGTCTGCCTTGAAGTTAATTCTCTGTGTTGTTGGTGTGTTTATAATCTCTACTTCTAACATGTAACGCTTCTTATAATTATTTTCTGTTCTTAAAATTGAAACATTTTCAAAGTTTGGAGAATTATTAAATATTGAACAATGAGAAGATAATAATGCAAATTTGTATAATTTAAGAAATCAAAACCAACAGATGAATAATAAACGTTACATCGCCTGATTACACTGTAAGCAATAGTAGTAAAAAAACATTTAATTTGCCAAGAAATGGATAAGTACAACCAAACTGCTACCCAGGACGTGTTTTCATGGTCTAGATTTAGTGACCTACTTGATGATAAATTAAAAGATGTAGCTAGAAAAACGGATCTTTTAGCGATCCAAGCAGAGATGCAAGAACTTAAAGAGGAAAATAAAAAGTTAAAAAACGATTTAAAAAAGCTTACTTCACGGCTTGAATATATTGACCGTAAATCTCGTGCTCCAAATATTATTCTTGCTGGGCTAAACTGTAAAAATGTGCAAATTGGCAGAGATAAATTTATGAAACTATGTAGTGATACATTAAAAGTCAACGTTGATGTGGTGTCAACCCGTATGTTATCATATTCAAAATCGTTTTTGTTTAGCTTAGGATCCAGTTTGCAAGTTGGCGACATTATTGCTGCTAGGGGTAATTTAAAAGGTCAGAATATATTCATACAAAAGGACTATACAGAAGAAGAACAACACATAAGATATAACCTGAGACAGTTACGCAAAAAGATTTCAAACACAGATAAGTGTGTCAAAGTAAGGCTTGGCGAGCTTTGCATTTACATCAATAACAACAAATACACGTGGTTCAATGGTAAATTATATGCTGACTCTATAAAAGATGCTGATTATATAAAAAGTATTTTATTGCAATGTAATTACATGGTTGATGTCTCCGTTAAAGGCCATATAGCTAAAGTAGATAATAGAGTAGTTAATGCAAATATTTCAAATTCACAATAACAATTCAATTTATGTCATTTAGTTTCATACAACGTATCCAATCTAGAAAAATCACAAAAGTTTAGGGAATTTATAACATATATCAACAGTTTTGATGTATTTTTTCTATTTGAAACTCATGTCACAGCTGACAGACAGCACTTGTTTTCATCATATTTTTATAATTATTGTATTCACTGGATACCAGCAACAAAAACACATAGTGCCGGACGTGCCAGCGGCGGCTGTTTATATGGCTTCAGAAAAAATCTTAAAAATATTTATAGTTTTAAATTTTCAAATATTTCCAATAATACGGTATTAAGTGCAAAAGTTGAAGGAAATATATTTCACTTCATACCAATATATTTAAATTGCACAAATTGGAAGCATGAGTTTGAAAAGTTTGAGGAATTTTTACGAGAGTTTGATGTTACCAATTTTTGTATAGTGGGTGATTTAAATGCTAGAATTGCAGATGAACGAATTCTTAATCAAAACTTTTTGAGAGAATTGCCTCGTATTAAAAAGTATAGAGTATCTAAAGATATGGAATTAAATACACAAGGAAGAAAATTGTTAAATTTGATTTAAGATATCGGTGGGGTTGTGCTTAATGGTAGAACGGGTAATGATGCTTTAGGGGAATACAGCTTTTGTGGGGTTATGGGTAGCTCTGTCATTGATTACTGTATTTGTTCACTTAATTTTCTGCAATATGCTGATGATTTCTTTATTGCATCTAAGCCATACTCCGACCATATGCCGCTTTGCTTAAAAATTAAATCATTTATTCATATTTCTGATGTAAACAAAAATGCCACAGTTCAAAAACTGCGCTGGAACAGTAAATTCTCTGCTGCATACAAAAATCATCTGTCTCTACTTGCTTCTTACGTCGATCTTCAGTCAAATGACTCAGTTGAAGAACTGGTTGGTAATATATGTGATAAAATAAAATTAGCTAGTGGCTCTAGAGTAAAAAAATGCGTTTTTGAACCTAAACAGAAGTGGTTTGACTGGGCATGTGCCCGTGCTAGAAAACGAATGCTTAAGATGCTTAGGAATTATAGAAAATATCACAATTCTATAAACAAATCTCGGTATTTTGCTTCCAGAGCACAATTTTTAAAAATATGCAGAGAAAAAAAAATTGATTTATATAATAAACATATTGAGCACTTGAACATCGTCAAATGCAGCAGTGAATGGTGGAGATTATCCAACTCTTTAAAATCAAATTCCTCTACAATTAAAGGCTCTTTAAACGCTGACGATTTCCGTACCCACTTTTGTAAGTTATACCAAATAAGTCCTGATTTGCCTACCATTAGCTGGTCAATGCCATATTTTATTGATACCATTCTTGACTCTCCCTTTGAAATGTGTGAAATATTATCCGTTGTTAAAGGACTCAAAGATGGAAAAACGCCTGGTCAAGATGGTATACCTTACGAATTTTACAAAAATGCTCCTAATTCCTTTATTCTTGAAATTTTATCTGTGTTTAACAAAATATTTCTGCATGAAAAAATTCCTTCTAGTTTTGTAAAATCAATACTGTTACCACTTTTCAAAAAAGGTGATTCTAATTGTCCATGTAATTATCGTGGGTTATCGCTGATTAACACTCTATGCAAAATATTTAACACCATCATACTAAATCGTTTAGAGGATTGGATTGAACATAATAAGATTTTAAATGAGTTTCAAGCCGGATTTAGAAAGAATTACTCAACTGTTGACAACATTTTTAGCCTAGTTAACATTGTGTATCTCAATAAAGTCAACAACAAGAACAAATATGCTTTCTTTGTTGATTTTTCGTGCGCTTTGACACAATTCCTCGTAATAGCTTGTTTTACAAGCTTTCTTGTCTTGGTCTGTCAACTAAAATAATAAGATTGCTGCAACTTATGTATCAAAATAATGAAAGTTGTATCTGGGATGGAAATTTGTATTCCGATTCCTTCGCTGTCGATATAGGTGTAAATCAGGGTTGTATATTAAGCCCTATATTATTTTCCTTATACATTAATGATTTAGTTGACGTGCTACCTGGGGGTGTTAATGTTGCTGATTGCAATGTAAAAGTACTACTTTACGCCGACGATATTGTTATTTTATCAGACAGTCCAACAGAATTGCAAAACATGATTAAGTGCTTATACAATTACTGTGCAATGTGGGGCCTGAAAGCAAATCTAGATAAATCTAAAGTAGTAGTATTTTGATTTGGTACAAGAATTTCTGCAAATTTAAACTGGAACTATGGTGGCGTTAACATTGAAATAGTTAATAGTTATAAGTATCTTGGAGTCGTTATTACTTACAATCTCTCTTTTAAAAAACATTTGACTAATAAATTATCAACCTCAAAATTAGCGATTAACTCTACTTGGTTGAATTATATAAGCAATCCGCAGATATCGCAAAACAACAAACTAAACATATTCCAGGCTGCCTCCAGGTCGATTATGTTTTATGCGGCTCAAGTATGGGGCTTTGAAAAGTTCGATGAGGTTGAAAAACTTTTCAGATTTTTTATAAAAAAGATGCTGTGTTTGCCCAGCGCAACACCTAATTATATGCTGTATATTGAAACAAATCTTGACTCGCTTTATGTATCGACCTTAAAGCTTCATCTCTGTTACATTAATAACGTAATAGATATGAAGCCACATAGATTACCACGTATTTTAGCAATAAAAATTATAGAACAAAACATATATTGGGCTAAAGAATGGGAAAAGATTTGTCAAAATATACAGTTTTCTCCCGGTAACACTATGCTATGTAGAAATTGGAAATTGAAATTGAATTTTTGTTCTCTGCTTTTCGATACTTTCAAAAAGCAAATCGTAGCAACCAACGGTTGTTCATTTGTTTGAAAGGTGTAAAGAAATGTTAGAGACGTTTATAAATAGAAAAGCTTGTTTTTTGTGTTTTGACGGATATTATTAGAGCATTTCTCTTTTTAAATTCTCAGCAATTTATTTGGATTGTTGGGATATAAAGTTGAATGTTTGAGAATATCTTTCAAAAATTTCCAAAGTCTACTGATGATTAGGGTAATTCCTATGAAATGTCGACATATAGATAGCTGGGAAACATAGAAGACAAGCTGTTTGTAATTTTTTACTGGAATAAATAAAAACTATAGAGTGAAATTTGATGGCCAACATTTGTCTTATACTAAAAATTTAAACGTCTCTTACGTTGGTAAAAATTAGTAACACTTTTTTCGTCTTACACAGAAAGAAAACCCTCGTATTAAATTTAAGTATATTTTACTTACTTGTAGTACGAGCCGTACTCAGAAATTTATGTACGAATAGCACTCAAGTGTACTGAAAATAATACATCTATGTCTTAAAGTATGCATGAAGTTGAATCAAGTTCAGCATTTTAAAACCGAGGAAAATACCAAAGCAAAAACACAAATTCATGCATATGAATGAATTGCTTAGAGAATAGGAATAATATGTTCTCTAAGAACAACTGCTGGTTTTTTTTACTTGCCACAGCTTTTTGCACAATCTTTATTGAACAAAAGTTTTGTTTTTTTTTTTCAAACAATACAAACTGATTTCGAAAATTTGAGGAGACAATTACTTACAACATAAGTACTTCGAAACGATTTCCTTAAATCAACTTAATTTTATTATAATGGAAACGTATAATAATCATCATTGGATCATAGCCATAAATTGAATCCCTAGTGTTGGCAGAAAAACGTCATAATACTATCGCTTTTATGAGGAAAAATGTTAATCGTCATTTAAAATATTTTTCAAAAAATTACGCCAAAATGACGTAAAACCGGCACGTTTTACAGTGATTACAGACGACTGCTTACTAATTACCTGGCTTCTTCCCCAACTCTCCTCACTCAAACTCAAAAGTTGATTAACAAAATTTTAAGCGACACTTGTTTTATAATAACAATAAAAAAGTCAAGCTTTGTACTTTAAAATTTAGTTTAAAGGTTAATTTTTAATGTGTTATAATAAAAGACAGTGCTTTTTATACCCTTCACAAAAATGTTAAGGGTATATATAAGTTTGTGATTCCGTTTGTAATTTATACAGTTTTTTTTGCGACCCTATAAAGTATATATATTCTGAATCAGAATTAATGGAAAAGTCGATTAAGCGATGTCCGTCTGTCCGTCTGTCCGCTGTTGAAATACCGTTTCTGAGAAAACCATTAGACTTAGAAACTTTTTTCTTTCACCATTCTTTTACCCCATCGATTCATGGGTTTGCTATTGAAATTCAGTAATATCGGTCCACGTATAGCTGAGATATATTCCAAATTCCGAAAAAAGCCATTTTTTTGCAGTTTTGTATGAAAATTTTTGAAAACAAAAGTTGTTCGTTTTGCTTCAAACTTCACACACTTATTAAGCATGGTGACTAAAAGGCAAAAAATTTTTTTTTCAGATATCGGTCCATATATACCCGAGATATAGCCCAAATCGGATTTTAATGAAAATGTCGCATAGGCGAAGCTAAATAACTTTTTTTTGCTCAAAAGCAGTTCCGGTAATAAAATTAGGTTACATAAATATGGAAAATGAAAATTTCCGATATCGGTCCATATATACCCGAGATATAGCCTAGACCGGGGTTTTCATGAAAATGCCGCGTAAGCGAACTTAAACATTTTTTTTGTGCTCAAAAGCAGTTCTGGTAATGAAATTAGGTTACATAAATATGGAAAATGAAAATTTCCGATATCGGTCCATATATACCCGAGATATAGCCTAGACCGGGTTTTTCATGAAAATGTCGCGTAAGCGAACTTAAACAACTTTTTTGTGCTCAAAAGCAGTTCTGGTAATGAAATAGGGTCATATAAATATGAAAAATGAAAATTTTCGATATCGGTCCATATATACCCGAGATATAGCCCAAACCAGGTTTTTCATGAAAATGCCGCGTAAGCGAACTTAAACAACTTTTTTGTGCTCAAAAGCAGTTCTGGTAATGAAATTAGGTTACATATATATGAAAAATGAAAATTTCCGATATCGGTCCATATATACCCGAGATATAGCCTAGACCGGGTTTTTCATGAAAATGTCGCGTAAGCGAACTTAAACAACTTTTGTTTGCTTAGAAGCAGTTCTGGTAATGAAATAGGGTCATATAAATATGAAAAATGAAAATTTTCGATATCGGTCCATATATACCCGAGATATAGCCCAAATCGGGGTTTTCATGAAAATGTCGCGTAAGCGAACTTAAACAACTTTTTTGTGCTCAAAAGCAGTTCTGGTAATGAAATAGGGTCATATAAATATGAAAAATGAAAATTTTCGATATCGGTCCATATATACCCGAGATATAGCCCAAACCAGGTTTTTCATGAAAATGCCGCGTAAGCGAACTTAAACAACTTTTTTGTGCTCAAAAGCATTTCTGGTAATGAAATTAGGTTACATATATATGAAAAATGAAAATTTCCGATATCGGTCCATATATACCCGAGATATAGCCTAGAACGGGTTTTTCATGAAAATGCCGCGTCAGCGAAATTAAACAACTTTTTTTGCTTAAAAGCGGTTCTGGTAACAAAATAAGGTTATATAAATATGAAAAATGAAAATTTCCGATATCGGTTCATATATACCGCAGATATAGCCTGGAACGGGGTTTTCATGAAATTGCCGCGTTAGCGAACTTAAACAACTTTGCCGCGTAAGCGAACTTAAACAATTTTTTCGCCTTAAAGCAGTTCTGGTAATTAAATAAGGTTATATAAATATGGAAAATGAAAATTTCCGATATCGGTCCATATATACCCGAGATATAGCCCAAACCGGGTTTTTCATGAAAATGTCGCGTAAGCGAACTTAAACAACTTTTTTCACCTTAAATCAGTTCTGGTAATAAAATAAGGTGATATAAATATTGAAAATGAATTTTTCGATATCGGTCCATATATACCCGAGATATAGCCCAAACCGGGGTTTTCATGAAAATGCCGCGTAAGCGAACTTAAACAACTTTTTTTGCTTAAAAACAGTTCTGGTAATAAGATGAGGTTATATGGAAAATTAAAATTTCCGAATTCGGTTCATATATACCCGATATATAGCTTAACCGGTTTTTTGATGAAAATGCCGAGTAAACAACTTTTTTGTGCTCAAAAGCAGTTCTGGTAATGAAATAAGGTTATATAAATATGAAAAAAGAAAAAATCCGATATCGGTCCATATATACTCGAGATATAGCCTGAACCGATTTTTCCAATAAATTTTTTTTTTTACTGAAAAGCAGTTCTTGTTATAAAAGAAGGTTACGAAAATAGAGAAAATTAAAATTTCTGATATCGGTCCATATATACCCGAGATATAGCCTAAATCGGGTTTTTCATGAAAATATCGTGTAAGCGAACTTAAACAATTTGTTGTGCTCAAAAGCAGTTCTGGTAATGATATATGGTTATATAAATATGGAAAATTAAAATTTTCGATATCGGTCCATATATACCCGAGATATAGCCTGAACCGATTTTTCCATCAAAAATTTTTTTTTTTTTTGCTGGAAAGCAATTCTCGTTATAAAAGAAGGTTACTAAAATACAGAAAATAGAAAAATCCGATATCGGTTCATATATAAGCGAGCATATTTAGGTCACATTTTTAATATACTATACATATTCGTGACTATCGTGAAGGGTATTTTAGATTCGGCCCAGCCGAATATACTACACTCTTACTTGTTTATTTTGCTTACTTTATAAAGAATTTTACAAAAAGCATATGAATTTATAATTATATTTACAAAACGAATTTACATAATGAATTTCTAATAAAATTTACATATCAATTTCATTAGGTCAATTTTATTGTCAAGTAATCGATTTTGCTACCAGTCAGATAAAAGTTAGAAGTCTTGTGTAAATAGGACAAACATCTATGAATCAATCATATTGACAACATAGTTTTCATTTACCAATTTAAATTAAGCGGTCAATAAGCGAAACATATTTCCAGATTGATCGTGTATGCACTAAGCCTCTGCATTAATGCATTTGATGTTAAGTTCAGAGTATGTACTCTTACTCGAACTTACTCAAAAGAAATATGTTCATATTTTTGAGAACAGCAAAATTATCGAATATGTATTTGTTGTTACTTGGCTTTGTATTTACTAATTAGTACAGGTTTGCTTTACGCTCGCACTCTCAACATACACGAAGAGAAAGTATCGAGTACTAAGCGACAAGCAAACTTCAGTAGTACGAGAAGTTTGGGAAATAAAATTTAAATTGAATATTTTGTTGTGCTGTTGCGGAAATAAATGAAGTAAGTTCATAACATATTTAGTAACTAAAACATATTTAGTAATTGAAATTTGCAGAAATTAAAATTGTTATTTAGGTATCAAATTTATAGAAAATTATTTTTAAATCTGACTTTTTAATTATTGTACTATTTGTTATTTGCATTTTTAACTAACGGGGTTTATCTATACATACGTATGCTCACATACGTATCGCTCCTTTATTGCAACATAGTCATAACGCAAAAAAACTTGTTTCGAGAAAAACACATTTAAAATTTTTAGTTTCCATACAAAACTTAGAAAATTTTTTTAGAAAATATCTCCTAAAGGAAACAGTTTAAAGGTAATTTAAATAAAATTTTGCCACAATATTAAAGATAGTACTGCTAACAATTCTGCATTGTTAGCTCGAAATTTTTTTTTGAGATATGACTATGTTGCAATAAAGGAGCGATATATACTCGTATACATAAATACATGGTGCAATTATTAGGTGGCAGCACACAGCAGAGTTGTTGTATTACATACATAATATTTTGTTTGTGTATAAATCCCGAACGCTGTCAAGAACATGTTTACAAAACAGAAGAAAACGAAGAAAGAAAAGTTTATATGAAGAAAATGATCAAAGAAAATTAATATAACTGTTCTCAACGCATTTTAAGTATTTAAAATATTTTTGAAAATTTTTTTATTGTGATTCTTTTGCACTTTTTCAAAATGTTTAAAATTTTTAATTTTTTCACTTCAGTTTGTGTATACATAAAAAACTTTTGACACCCACAAGCTTATGAAACAAAAAATTATCAACTGCGCTAGTGATGCCACCTGGTTAAATGCACCATACATAAATATATGCATACATTTTTTTATATGGGAGAACCAAATACTTGCAGTACCATATGAAGGCAACATTATTTCTTTCTTTTTTGTTCACATTCGATATGTTCCTTTTTTTCGGTACTATACCGGTAATTTCGATTACTTGCTTGTTGGTATATACTAAACAAAGTGCCCCCTAATTGTGCTCTAAGTACGAGTACAAATATATACGACATTCGATAGCGAATTTCACACATGAAGAAAAAACTTGCTCGCTGAGATGTTTAGTATGTACGTACATATATGCTTTTTATGTGATATATCAACGAAATGATGAACCGACATACACATAAATAATTTTGGTAGGTGTTTCATGGTTCGTAGTCCGTTGTTAAAATTCTTTAACCATTTTTATTTGAGTCGTGCGAAATATGCCTTGAGAAGACGAAGTGCTCGAGTTTTGAAAACGTCTAGGCAAAACCTACTCCTCGAAGTAGTCTGCAAATCTCAGTTCATTAATATCCAAAAATTTTAAATAGTTTTGGAGGTCTTAAGCGATCTTTTGCTTCTTTTCTATTTCTGTAATATGATAATTGTAAAACACGCAATAAACTACATTACTTTTTCTAAATGAAATTTAATGCCATGAATGAATTTATAAAATTTATTGCCTGGCCCACCATTTAGCTCGACATCGCTCTCTCTCATAAATACATGCAAACCAAAAGCATCATTTTAAAATTTGTTTTTGTTTCAAACGTATTTATGGGAGCGAACGATGTCGAATGATGTAGTGGGCCAGGTAGTTAAAGCAAAGACTATAAATATATATATTGTAGTCTTTGGTTAAAGTTTTCTCCAATTTTTGTATATTAACGTAAGTGAGAAAAATAAACGTGATTACTTATACAAGAACCATTTTTATTATTTCAATAACGTTTTTCGTTGTATTCGTTTGATTGAAAGTGCATCACTAACATATTTCTTAAAATAAATATTTTCAATTCATATAAAAGTTTTAATTTATTTATCTAACAAACACCGAAATCAACAACTGAAATGCCATTTTAGCGAACAGGTAAAATTTAAAGTTAGCTTCCCTAAAGCCTTAATGAAACTTATTTTTTTTAACTTTTCTTAATCTAAGATTGAAAGAGTGAAATAGTCAATAATTGAAAGAGACGATTTTACAAGTTGCAACAAAATCACTTACATATGTACACATAAATACGATATTTGTAAACAAAGCGATAATAACATGCAATTTTGTTCAAAAATAAACTTTTTCCTTTAATTAAATTAGTGAAAAATTATTTTTAAAAACCCAAGAGTGTAAGGGCAAAAGCCTCTTTTAATTATTAAAGTGAAGCATGGGTGTCGCCTATAATTTTTAACTTGTAAGTTGGCAAACATATTTAACTTTTAAAATTTTTTAAAATTGTTTTTGCTTTTGTTTTGCTAATTTTTTAACATTCAGTGATGCGTAATTATTGTAGCAGCAAAACTATATTTATTTACCAAAGCACCATTTTTTATTGCGGGACTTACCGCGATTTCTTGATACCGCCTAGTTTTTATTTCGTTCAATATTTCGACTGCGTGAAAAATTTGCAAATCGCTTCTCCAGCGCATCGATCTTTCTGACAAGCACAGATATATTGGCATTACTAGTTGAATTCATCTTGAAGACTTAATTTACACGAAGGCTCATAATTTTATCAGCTTGAAGGGCCAAAGTAGAAACATCACTCACCTGGCTTATTACAAGGATGGACCTGATATCATCCAGTAACTGTTCCAAAAGAGAGTTTTCAGCACCGAATCATTTAATTGGCCAGCAGCAAGATTCTTCATAGCCTGAAGAAAGTGAGAAGGCATTTGATCTCTAAGTTGATGACTTTTAAAAAATTTGCGGAGTTTTGATTCTTGAGATTCCGAAAATGTTCCAACCAAGCGATCCTTAATAGGTTGATACTGACTAGTGCCCTCGGCTGGTGGTGTCTCCAAAATATGAGCTACATGCGGCAAAAAACTGGAATCAATATTTGCAACCACGTACTGAAACTTGCTGTCGTCCCGAGATATACCATAGATACTGAAAATGGATTCGATTTGCACAAGCCAAAGCTTCGGATTTTCCATTTGAGTTATTCCCAGAAGTTCTTGCAGGAGAAGATATTTTGAAAAATAAACTTAAAACGTTCAAGATCACCAATTAAATGTAGCAGCAAAACTACATTTATTTACAAAAGTTAAATACAAACTAAACTTTTTTAAAAGAAATATTAAAATTTTATAATTTTAGTTTCTAAGCTCACTACTAACATTTACCTTTTGAATAATAACAAGCACACAAAGACAAAGTTTTTTATTGTATTCAAGCATTAAACTAAAAAGTTAACAGCACAGTAGCATTTTCAGCTGCAAACGTCACTTGTAAGCAAAAATTTTTTTGGATTTTTTCCCACTTTTTATCGATAACCGGTTGAAAATTTTAGACGTTTTTATACATATTTTTTCCAATATAGCCGAACTGTTTGCTCTTAATAATAATTTCAATGGTAATATATCTATACTTTTCTCCAAGATCTTAAAAAGTTGAAAAAAAGTTAGTGTCATTACGGCTTAATGATAAGTTAAGTATCGTTTTTGCGTATAACGTTAGTAAATTTTGCTTAATAATTGCTTATCAAGCTTTGTTAAGTTTTATTTTGCATACGCCGGTAAATAATAAAATAAATTAACTATTCATTAAAAATATTTTATAAAAATTACAAGTCAAAACACGAAACAAGTTATCTTTTTCGCTAATAATTTTGTTTTATGATACAAGGCAACCCTTACAATGGCCCAAAAACGCCAGTAAACGGGAAATCATGCGCAAGATGTATTCCATCATTCTTGACCAAACCAAACCAAAAATAAATCACTTAAGTAGATAACACACGAAATGTAGATGTCATTTTTCCCAATAGAACACACTGTTGAACACATTTTTTTGAAATTTTTTCGGATGACTTTGTTTCTGTAAAAACCATGAGCAAAGTCATCTGACAAAATTCAAAAAGAGTGTGCTCTGTTTTGTTATGTTTAAACATCTGACGTTAGAATTCTACGCCTTGCCAACAATTCAGCGGCGATTGACTTTGGGCGGTATAAGTATTCTGCTGAAGATAATTTTACCGCATTAATATTTTGTTATGTTTTATAATGTATTTTTTTATAATAATAACAAACATACATATTCGTAGATAATGGCAGACGTATTCAAATTTTACAAACTGTCTGTGGGTGCCTTTAATAAAATGGACGCCAGGCAAAAAGGTGCTCTCAACTTAATATTTTATGGAAAAAACAGTGCTTTTGGACAACGACAATCCACTTGACTCGAAAAAAAAAATTATTCTTTTAGCATACTTATGTATGTATTATTATTGCTTTTAATTCTATCAAAGTTTGTTGAACAGCTCAGGAGAAGAAGACACTCTCCCCGAATACCCTTTGTCCTAGCTTAAACGAAATTAAAGCCTGCGTTTGTTTTTAGACGCAGTTGACGTTGATAATAATGAGATAGATAATTTTGCAGACAAAAAAATTTACCCGTAATTCCCTTGGCTCAAATTTTCGCAACAATTTAAAACTGTTTTGGCGCAAAAGAGAAAAATTTCCGTTTATCATCCAGTCGGTTATTTTTTAAAAATAGTAAAAGAGGTACGAGTATGGTGTGTTATTGTTTTATTTACTTTACTTAAGAACGGTTAGTAATGGGTAAAACCACATAAAGAGAGTTTATGTATTCCAACGAAATTTGACTCCGAGCTTTCTTAATAGCCTGAATTAGTGACTGCTTGTCGTCAAATTCCCCACATCCTTCGTAAATCTTACAAGATAAACAACCCCAGACATTTTCGATAATGTTTAGATCTGGCGAATAGGGTGGTTTGTAATGAACTTCTTTACCATGCCGCTGTGTATAAGGGCCTTATTCTGTTGCAAAATCCAATATATGCGACCAAATAGTTCATCGAACTTCGGAAAAGCTGACTCCAATAACATTTTATAGCAGGCACCAGTAATTCTTGCACTTTGAAATTCAAGATCGATAGTGCCGTAGTGCGTAATAGCACCCCATACCGATTCTTGGCTGTGTCCATCCAAATTAAACTTATTCTCATCCGTGAATACAACGGTTCTCCAGTCATTTACATGACCTCTTTGCTGCACGTCCATTGCCATGTAGTCTTTTGCAAATTGAAGCCACTTTTCCTTACAAGGAGTATTGATTGGCAGTTTTTTGTAATTTCCGCTATTTACGATACTCATAGCTTTTAATTACTCTGCGTACTGATGACTTGCCTGCTTGCACTCCAGCTTCAGCTCTTATTTTTGACAAGGATAGGGCAGAGTTAGAAGCAATTTTGATGATTTTAAATTTTTTATTTTGCCTTTTTGACCCGTAAATTGATTAAGATGTAATAAATTTTAATAAATCATCGCTTACTTTAAAAATAATAAAATGCCTTTAATCAAAAGATTCAAAAAAGATTATTTAGACTTATGAATTTTTGTATTTATTTTTATACATTGCTTAAAAACGTTCTTTAGTTAAGAAACCACTTCCGTCATGATTTTTTTTTATATCTCAAGATGTCTAGATTCCATCGCTATTTTAAAATTCTGCAATCGGTTAAAAATTGCAAAAGATAAGGCTGCTGAATATAGAATTTTTAGTGAATTTAAATTAGTGAACCGGAGTGTACTTATAAACATACAAACTTTCCCTTTTAATATATTAGTATAGAAGTATAGATGAAAAAGTAAAAACACAAAAAACTAAAAATTTGATATAGTACTCGTAAATGGCTGATATGACAGTAAAGGGTAGTGGGTATATTGTATGTTTTAAAATCGTTAAATTCGGGAGGAAAAAATCGTCAATATGATTATCGCAAATTGTTAAAAAAAAATCGTCAGCAATACGCGTACGAATATAAAGTTATTTTCATAAGTATACATTCTAAATATTTATGTACTAAACCGTTTTTTAAAACAAAATTTCATTTAATATAGGGTATGTTAAAAGTTTCTTTTATATACGAAATTTAAGAGTTAATAACGCATTACTGTATTAAATACTTTTATTCGGTCGGTCATATCTTTCAATCAAAAATACCACATTTACAAACTTTTAAGTAGTTTTTGGCTTAAAATATTTCTTTTAAAAATGGGTTCTAATTTCACACTTTGATTTTGTTAAGGTTTGTGCGTTTGTATTTCGATGCAAACTCTTTTCAAATTTGCAGAAGAGTACGGCAACACTAATATTTTTTCTATAAACTTAGCCAATGAAGGAGTAATTAGCAAAGTCTTTTTTGATGCTTTACTTCAAATATGATACGGATCATAAAACAAATTTACCAAGTTTCGTAGACTTCGGACTAAATTTCTCGTCTTTCGAATTCTATGATGAAAATTCTTGGATTGATCAGAAAAAAACACTTTCTTCTTTTAGAATATTGTAAGGACTTAAAAGACTTTGAATTTATGTATTTTCAAATTGAAATCTCCTTGATATATGATCATGTCTTTACATAAAAGTTTATAAAATTTTTAGCCGGAAATTTAACTTATAATTTAAATGTTATTCGCATATGATCTTTCAAATACATCGCTAGCATATACACAAATGTATGAACCCAATTTTTATAACGTTTCAGTGTTACATACATATATACATATACATTTATGTTATCACTGTTTATATATATTTAAATGTAGAGTTGAAGTTGCTTGAAAAAAATGAACGTTAAAATGTGATATACAAAAATCGTCAAAACAGACCTTAAATCGTCAACGTGCTATATTCAACACTCAAAATCGTCAAAATGACGATAAATCGTCAAATATGGCAACCGTGATTGCACGAACTGTGATCAGAAAATACAAACTATTATAGAGTTGAAAATTATAAGAAGCCTCTGTAGCGTATAATATTTTTCCTCCCCTTGACAGAAAGTTTTGGAGAAAACTTATTACAAAATTATTAATAATTTATAAAGCGCCATTACACTGTAAGTTAGAAAAATGTTATTTGTATTGAAATAAAATCTTTAAAATGTTGTATTTTCCAATCATTTTTGCTCTGTTAATACATTCCACTTGAAAGATGAAATTGGAATATTTTCCATTAAATACTAGACTCTACACATAATATATGTATGTTTATAAAGCTATCGAGCGGTCAAATGGTTTCTTTGCGTTATAAAGGTTGTTCTTCTAAAGATTATCTTTCTAATAAGCGATGAATGTCAACGACTTCGTAACATAATTTTCTTTGGATTGCATTACAAAAACGACAACAAAACTAAACATACATAATTAAAAAAAAAAAAAAATCATAATGAAATTCAAATGTACAATAAACATTTGATAATTATCAGTAGAGCACGCTCTGCTTTCATGTATACAAACACACAGACTTACTCATACACGTCGAAGAAATGGACTAAAACGTGACACTTGAGATTGTATCGAATGGAGGAATAATCAGTGTTTTCAGATTAGGCGATTTATTCCCAAATCGGGGACTATTTATTAAAGTGGGAATAAAAAAAAAATTAAGATTTGGGAATTGAAGAATTTATTTCAATTGAGGAGAGTTTTTTTTTGTAGATTTTCTGGGATTTTTCATTTTTAAAACATCTATATAATAAATAGGCAAACACGTTTTATATCTTTCTGAACAGAAGTGTACGAGCTTTATTTTATTTTGATCACTTCAGTATTTTAGGAGTGTATTACTCCTAAAATACTACTAAATTGTTACCCTAAATACTACCCAGTGGTATAAGGGACTAGCTCCGAACGTGTAGATTCGCTAGCTAATTTTGCACTACCGCTAGCCCAGCTACAATCTACCACACATGTATTTGAGCGGCGAATTTACCACGGGCTTGTCATTGGAGGTGGCGATTGACCCGGCTCTGCTTTACCTTTAGCCAGCTAAAGGGTTAACTACAAGCTTCTGCATAAAGTACCAGACCTGAGGTGCAATCCTTATGCTAGTCACTAGTACCCATCGAAAGAAATAGCCCAAAAAAACTGTCTTCGCTCGTGAATTCTATCGTAAATTCTATTAAAATAATTAATTTTTGTAAACAAACAAATTACATAAAAATTTTTTATTAGAAATTTTTAAAACAAACCAAAGCATTTTAGTTAAAAGGCAAATAAACAAAAAATATTTTATAAATATATGTATATAGTACATATAAAATAAACTTAATTTAGTTTCCGGTATCGGTTATTCGAGTTTGAGGTCACTTCAGCATTTCGATACTCCATTTTATTTCTTTTTCATCAGATTTTTTCTGAAGAAAATACACAAGGAAGAATCGAAATTTGTAATAAATACATTAGCATAAATTGCTTACAAATCTGAACTGACACCACGCTCGAACAAATAGTAGAAATTAGCTTAAAAAAGGTAAAATAATCATCATTAAAAATATTTTAATTTTTGCTGCACCCAATTGCTTAGTCGTTATTATTTCCGTTAAAAAGTCCTTTTGCTAAGTTTTTTATTTACACAGAAAAAATTATATCAACAAAATTTTTGTCTCAAAAAATAATTTGTACACATATAAATAAATATGCAAAAAAATACTTTTGATATCGTATTTTGTTGTTGTAAAAAAATGGTTGTTTTCGAATCCACGAATACCTTTAGAGGTCTGCATTCAAGCAATTTATTAACTGCTTCGACGATTTTCGTTATTTAACACGAAAAAATTTTGTTTTTGTGTACCTTGTTTTTAAATTTAACACTTTCTAAAAAACACGTGTTCTTTAAATTGCAAATGCTACTGAAGTTTGGTTTAGCAAAGATAGTTTTATGATTCTAAAGATTTTGTTGTCTTAATAACGAGAGCTTTGCATCAGTGAGAAACATTAAATGCGCCGTAGAAAAATACATGCGTTATGCATTACCTAGTGATAGCGTATTAGCTATCGAATAGTAGGGTAGCAATTGTTAAGACTACTGGTGAATAGGCACAGATATACTAGCTGAGTGGCATATCCTTTCGTTAGCGATTTGAGTGCATAGACAGAACACACCTACCACTTCGCTAGCCACATTTGGCAATGGTTTCTGCATGTACCACAGGGTATTAAATTGTTACTAACACTAACAAACAAAATATGTGTATGTGTTTGCGGTAAATGCAAGGGAAACAGTGCGACCAAATATGAGTAAAAAACATATTTGTGGGTTTTCACAGTTTTATTGATTTCAACCTTAGATTTTATATGCGAGTGCGTTATTTAAGAACGGTAAAAAATTAATGCGTTTGATTGCGTCGGTCGGTGTTTCATACTATGTAAAATTTTTTTTAAAAATGCTTGCAAACAAGCTAAATATGTTTTGGACAAATGATTCATATCAAGATGCCGGTCGACCACATCTGTTTACAACCTCTCCGTAGTACGAAATATTAAAATTAATACGACGATAATATGAATAAAAACAATACGAATAGATCGAGTTTCTGTGGAAAATTAATATAAATTTTGAAACCAATGGAACTGGTTGCAAAAGTTTTGGTTTACCTTCAGAAAAAATGAAATAGCCAACTGTAAAAGCCTGTAACAAAACATTTCTTGAGCCGACGTGTCGCAACGATGAGGTTCCGAACGTTTTGATTTTATTACTCAACTTAAGTAATTTATAAGAATATATACATACACACATACATACATATGTAAATATACGAGTACACATAAATGTATACCATTTATCATGGTTTGACACATAAATGAACTGAAATTGAAGTATTATTATATATTATGGAGATTTTTGCGGATTTATGGGGATGAAAATTTTCAAGATGGGGATGCGACTCGTAACAAATATGGGAACTCAGGGAATAATTTATATTGTTGAGTGATTTGCTCTTTGGTGAGAAATATGTATGATGTATGTTTGTAAATATTTGTATATCAGAGATGTGCTTTCGTTCAAAATACATATTTTCCAAAATGGTGCAACAATGATTTTTCGATTAACAACATTCTTAATTTTAAGCACGGGGCATGTATGTTTATGTATTTGAGCCAAAATTATCAGTTAAGATTGCTCCAAATTTTTAAATTAATTAATTTAAACGAGTATGTTACAAAAGTTGGAGTCTTAAGCAGTTTTTCGACCTAAACTGAATCAGTTAATTAACCAAATCTTTATTATATTATATTATTTATTTAATTTATTTGTTAACCATTTGAAAAACGTTTTTACCACAAATAGGTCTGATATTGCAAATGAGTTGCCGCCTATTGTTAGTAGACCTCCTGTGCCTTTAAGATTCAATTTTCAAGAAGTTGAAAATGCTATTAATATTCTAAACCTTAAAAAAGCTCCAGGTATGGATAAAATCAGCAACAAAATGCTCGTAGAGCTGCCTCGTGTAGCTGAAAGAATTGTTCTTTTTATTTTTAATGCTATTTTACGACTTGAGTATTACCCTGCAGAGTGGAAGGTGTCCATGATAACAATGGTTCCTAAGCCAGGGAAGGATCACACGAAAGTAGAATCATACCGTCCAATAAGTCTACTGACAACAATTTCAAAACTTTTCGAAAAATTGCTAAAGGCGAAGTTGGATCCAATGCTTAAAAAGGTTTTTTTTTCTCATTCATTTGTTTATTGAATCTTCACAAAGTGAACTAACAATAAGTATTCAAATCTTAAAACTAAATACATTAATTTTATGTCCAGCCAATGCTAGACAAAAATGTTTTATTTTGCACGGTCAATATCGGTGAAATCACCTATTTAACATTCTGATGGTGGCAAGGGTGTCCCTCCTTCTCAACCGAGAGTGGCCTTCGAAATTAAGTATATTGCGTGCAAGACGATTTGGATGAAGTTCCAATTTACTGATATACCTTGTTGCGTACTTTGAAAATTCGTCTTTTACAAGAGGAACACAGAGATCCTTATGAATTCGTGAGTTTTTTACGTACCATGGAGCTGCGGTAATTGTTCGAAGAATTTTGCTTTGTCGTGTTTGAATTTTTTCAACGTTTGAAGCGGGGGCGGTGCCCCATAGTTAAATTCCATAGCACCATATAGGCTTTAGAATAGCGTTGTATAATAAAAGTTTGCAATCCAGCTTCAATGTCGAGTTTCTGCCCATAAGCCAATTCAGTTGAGCTGCTTTTAACTTTAACTGAGTAACTTTCGCATCTATGTGAGACTTCCACGTTAACCTACGGTCCAGGTGAATACCAAGGTACTTGACTTCATTTTGCTGCGGAATAGGTGAATTGTTGATTTGGATGGCTGAACATGTTTGTTTACGCAGCGTGAATGCAACGTGAGTACACTTTTGTTCATTAACTTTAATTTTCCAACGTTTTAACCACATCTCTAATATTGAAATATACTCCTGCAAATTTCGCGAAGCTACTTGATGGCTTTCATGTACGCTGCAGAATGCTGTATCGTCTGCAAAAGTTGAAGTGTGGATTCCGGGTGTCGTTGGCATGTCAGAGGCGTAAATCAAATATAAAGTAGGCCCCAGTATGCTGCCTTGGGGAACTCCTGCCACGATTGGCTGAGTTGGGCTTATAAAGTCGCCTTCTCTGATAACAAACTTCCGCCCACATAAGTAGCTTTCCAGAAGCTTGTGTGTATTTGCAGGCAAGTTCAACTTTATTTTGTGTATCAAGCCCTCGTGCCACACTTTATCAAAAGCTTGAGAAATGTCAATGAATAGAGCTGAGCAATACTTCTTCTCCTCAAAGGTCTGTCTTATGACATTGACTAGTCTGTGCGTTTGTTCTATGGTGCTGTGTTTAGCCCGAAAGCCAAATTGATGATCAGGGATGCATCCCACAGTGTTCAACATTGGACTCAACTTTGCCATTAACAATTTTTCGAACAGTTTAAAATTGTTGGCAGTAGACTTATTGGTCTGTATGATTCTACCTTAGTGGGATCCTTCCCTGGTTTGGGTATCATAGTAATCATGGACACCTTCCACTCTGCAGGATAATACTCGAGACGTAAAATAGCGTTAAAAATAAAAAGAAGAATTCTACGAGCTACACGAGGTAGCTGCTTAAGCATTTTACCAGTAATTTGATCAATACCTGGAGCTTTCCTGGGGTTTGTGTTACGAATAACATTTTCAACATCTTGAAAACTAAGTCTCAACGGCATAGGCGGTCTAACAGCGTATGACGGTAGCTCAGCTGAATTATTCGCTGTATCATTTGTGGTAAAAACATTTCTCAAATGATCGACTTACAACATTCCCTTTTCAGAATCGCTTCTTGCCCAATCTCCAGTTGAAGTTCGCAGAGGTGGCTTACCTACTACGGGCCTTTTCAGACCTTTTGTCGCTTTCCATAGAGAATAGTCGGTTTGAGGGGTACCATCAAGACCTTCTAGATAATTTTTAAGGGAAGCCATTCTTTGGATTTCGAGCAGATTTCTTAACTGTGCTATGCACTCTCGTAGCCTGCTTTTAAGCTTTGGAGACCTGCGAAGTTGCCACTCTCTTCTAACTCTTCTTTTTTCTGTTAGAAGTTGTTCAATTTCAAACGAATATGTTCTGTTGCTCACATTTCTGCATCTTATATGGCTAGTGGTGGCATGTTGTACGGCTAGATTAAGGTGTTCAGAAAATTCGTTAATCGACACATCAATATCCTCAGACGGTCAACGCCAAGTCACAAAACGGGGAACCAACCCCCTGGGGGAACGAAACAGAAACTATAGTTGGTGAGTGATCTGAGGACAAGTCCAATGAAGGCTCCACTTGCATCCATTCTGAGGGAAAATTTTTTGTAACTCCAAAGTCTATAACGTCTGGGATCTTGTGTTGGTCTGACGGCCAATAAGTGGGGTGTCCACTTGAAATCACACCTAAGCCCATTTTGGTAACGGTGTCAAAAAGCACACTGCCTTTCGGGGTAATTAAACGTGATCCCCAAAAAGTGTGTTTAGCGTTATAGTCGCCAGCCGCTAAAAATCGAGGACCAAGTGATTTGAAAAAAATTGAATATTGTCTTTCTGTTATTGAAAATCGTGGTGGTGAGTAAATCGAGGATAGAACAATTTTTTCATGAAAATAATTAAGGCATATATTTGTAGCTTGGAGATATTCCTCACATGTCTCGTTCATTAAAAAGTGTTTAATTCTGGATTTTATTAGAATTGCCGATCCTCCGCAAGATCTTCCACGGGGATCTTTTGTGTCGTACAGTATGTAGCCATTAATTTTGAAAAAACTGTTAGTTGTCAAATGGGTTTCAGCAATCAGCATTATGTCGATTTGCTTTTCCATAAGGAAGTGCTCAAATTCATTTTTGTGTTGGCGGATGCCGTTTGCGTTCCAGAAACATATTTTTAACCAATTCATTTTTTTAAAATTGCCTGTAAAATAGTGGATTGCATTTTTAGCATTTCCTGCATCATATTTGTCATAGAAACAGTAAAAGTGTTTATAGACTGAACAAGAGTCTGCAGAGTTGCCTCTAAATTACTAAAATTTGGATCGCACTTTTGAGGTTTGGGCTCCTGGTTCAAGATTTGGTCGGCTTTAAGGACATTAGCATATGAAAATTGTTTTGTATGGGTGGTTGAATCGCCTACCTGGGGAAAATTGTTTTTACCAATGACATTTGGCTGCTGGGTTGCTGGAGAAACCGATGACTTATTTGTCATTGACCGCTTAAAGTGAGTATAGACAGGGCAACCTCTATAATTTGCAGTGTGGTTACCTCCACAGTTACTGCATTTCTTAACACTTGCGTCGGTCTTTGGCTTGTTGCACTGAGTTGTGCCGTGAAGTTCGCCACATACAACACAAACAGCGGGCAACTTACAGTAAGCCTTTGTGTGGCCAAATTCTTGGCAATTTAGGCACTGAACGGGTCCTGTACGCTTATGTGGCTCCTCAACGGTAACCTTACGATGCAAAAGAAATTTAACGTTATAAATTGGATGAATTTCACCTTTTTTCAGGACAACATCCCTGGGTTCTAGTTCAACCCTAAACATGAGTTGGGGGATCTTCTCACGGTTCCTGATGTTTACTACGGTTTTTATTTTAAAACCTTTATCTTCCAATCCGGTTTTGACGTCATCAATATCTACGCAAGAGTCAATACCTTTAATAACGACCTGAAGACCTTTAGCACTTTTGAGCTGGTATGTGTAAAATTATCTTTTTTCTTTTTCTAAAACATCAGACAATTTTCGATAATCGTTTTCATGATTTACTTGTATTTTAGTTTCACTGATGCTGCCGTGCTTCACTGATGTGATGTTGAAAGTATCTTTACCGATTGCCGTAATAAGTTGTTTTACCAGCTCACTAGAAGTAGGCTCTCTCAAATAAATTGGTGGGGGTTTATATGTTTTTTTGGATGTTGTTGGCTCATCTGTCTGAAGGATAGCAAACCTATTACTATCCGTTATCGCAGTGGGCTTATCGTCTTTAGAAATTTTTGATTTTGAAGATATTTGTGCGGATTTAGGGCTTCGCTGACGTTTAACCACGGTTATATACCTATCCATTCCTACTTGCGTTTTTGGTTTATCAATAATAGCTAAATTGGAAGATGGTTTGTCTTCTGTTGTAACAACAATGTTTGGCGAACACGAACGCTTGCGTTTTTTATCTCTTAGAGACAGAATATTATCCAATGATTTTTTCAGTGATTCTTCCTCAGAGATCCAGAGGTTTTTTCTAGTGGAGCTAAGCTCCCTTTCAGAATTGCATCTGCTATGAGTGTACCATGCAATTTTTTATTTTTTTTATTTATATTTTTTAATTTAAAAGTATACAAAAATAATTGTCATAAAGTTTTTCGGTTTTGCAAGAAAACAAAACTTTAGTGTATAGTTTTTTTCCCACTGGGTACGTAATCTTCACGCACAATAACAACAACAACAATGCGCTGCCACCGCACTTGTTTTATTGAAATTGATTTTATTGTTTATTTAATGAAATGTGAGGAATTTATTTTCCCGATGATTTTTAAAATAATTTGTTATTGTTTTTACAATTTAATACAATATATTATGGTTTTTATATGTAGGTTTAAAAATATAATAGCACAATGATTTTTTGGTTTGTTTTTTGTTCACTTTTTAAAAACACGACCGTGCGGTTGAAGAATCACAGAGTGAATGCTTAAAAAGGTTGAATGTATTCTCAATCACCAATTTGGTTTTAGAGCGAAACATGGCACCATTGAGCAAACACACAGGTTAGTTAACGTCATAAGAAAGGCATTTGAAGATAAAAAATATTGCTCTGCCTTATTCATCGACGTTTCACAAGCTTTTGATAAAGTGTGGTCGATGGCTTAATGCATAAAATAAAGTTAAACTTACCTGCAAACATACATAACCTTTTGGAAAGCTATTTATATTGTCGTCAATTTATATTAAAAGAAGGCGATTTCATAAGCCCCGCCCAGCCTATTGAAGCTGGAGTTCCCAAAGCAGCATATTAGGGCCTATCTTATATTTGATCTACGCATCTGACATGCCGACAAGCACCAACATTCACACTTCAACATTTGCAGATGATACAGCATTCCTTAGCATACATAGTAACCACCAGCAAGCATCAATAAACTTACAGGAACATATCGACAAACTAGAGAAATGGCTAGAACCTTTTAAAATCAAGGTTAATGAATTTTCGCACTGCGTCTAGGAACATGCTCACCCATTACTATTAACAATAAAGTAATACCTCCACACCGTGAAGTCAAATACCTCGGTATTCATCTTGACCGTAGACTAACATGGAAGTCGCACATCGAGGCAAAAGTAACGCAGATGAAATTGAAAGCAGTGCAAATTAACTGGCTAATAGACAGAAATTCAACCTTGAAGCTTGATTGTAAACTTTTGCTGTATAACTCGATTCTAAAGCCAATATGGTGCTATGGGATTCAATTATGGGGCACAGCCTCGGCATCCAACATTGGAAAAATTCAAAGAAGTCAAAAGAATTACAGGCGCTCCATGGTACGTTAAAAACTCACGAATCCACGCAGATCTGAACGTACCTTTTGTGAAATCTGAATTTGTGAAGTACGCGACAAGATATATTAACAAACTTGAATTCCATCCAAATCCTCTTGCAGTTAATATTCTTACTTTGGTGGTCATACCCGTCTGAGAAGCAGGGATACTTTGGCTACCATTAGAGCTCTAAACAGATGACTGAATTCTGAAAAAATATTCGCATAAAAATAAATTTTTCTCCAGCACTGGCAGGACTTTAATCACAATTTTTTTTAGTATTAAGAATTGAATACTTATTGTCATTACATTTCTTATGTAGATTCAATAAATAAAATAATAAACTTAAAAAAAATATATATATATATATATATATATATATATATATATATATATATATATATATATATATATATATATATATATATATATATATATATATATATATATATATATATATATATATATATATATATATATATATATATATATATATATATATATATATATATATATATATATATATATATATATATATATATATATATATATATATATATATATCATCACAACGTTACTGTGAATGGTGAGCGCTACCGTGCGATGATAACAAACTTGTTTTTGCCCAAAATGGAAGAACTTGACTTGCATGACATGTGGTTTCAACAAGACGGTGCAACATGCCACACAGCACGCGAAACAATGGACCAATTGAGAGGCGAGTTCGGTGAACAGTTTATTTCACGCTTGGGACCAGTCAATTTGCCGCCCAGATCGTGCGATTTAACGCCTCTAGACTATTTTTTGTGGGGCTATGTTAAGGCTAATGTCTATAGCGACAAGCCCGCTTCGATTGACGCACTGGAAGCCAACATTGCCAACATTATTCGTGAGATACCGGCTGAAATGTTGGAAAGAGTATGCCAAAATTGGACTAAGCGGATGGACCATTTGAGGCGCAGACGCGGCCAACATTTGCATGAAATAATCTTCAAACACTAAATTATATCGACTCAACTATCGATCCAAATAAATATTTCATGCATTTTTTTGAATTTTATGTGTTTTTTTTTTTTAAATTTCCGATAGTTCTTATAAAATCACCCATTATATACATACATAAGTTTGTTTATTGTGCAGTTTATAGAACTGGAATGAGCGACATACATACATTGTCGGGGATTTTTTTTATAAGGAGTGGCCAAAAGTGTCAAGGAAATAGGTTATTTTAAAAATTTCAAGCCGAAGGTGGGGACGAAAAAACTCGACTTTAAAGAAAGTTTGGACTCTTATTAAATTTTACACATTTACAGAATTGGCCAAGTTGTATTCTTATTAAAAGTTCCATGCTTAAAAGAAAACAAATCTTAACTAATTTTGGCATCACTTTGCATCACTTGAGACCGATTGCGCCGTTTTGGAATTTTTTTTACAGGAACTGCCAGAACTCAACGTCAAGCCGAAATAAGGTGATAAGATTGATTCTAACCATCATGAGAAAAATCAGAAAAACACTATTCCATGCAAACATGGCAATAATTTTGAATTTGGGTATTTCAGAAAACCCTATTTGTTCAAACTGCAACCATTCTTCACGATATAGGGACATTACCTCATTCTTCTGCAAATATGGATTTCGCAGGGCTCGCTCTACTGGTGATCTTTAGGCATTTCTCTCGGAGAAATGGTGCCATTTGCTTCATCATTTCGATGAAAGTAAAGTGGTGGTATTTTCAATGCATTTGTCAAAACTTACTGCGTTTGATATCGGTGATCTTTCTCTTTTTACGTCGAGTTTTTTTAGGAAATAATAAAGACAGTGTCTCATCAAAGGAGTCCATTATTAATTCAGGAATTCCACAAGGTTTGGTTCTTTCCGCTACCCTATTTCGTATTTTTCTTAAGGCCTTTTTTTTTATCAAACTTCCAACTCTATCCAACCTTTTTGCGAATCACAGCAGTATTTCAGGCATAACATGAATAACGTAGTGAGTAGTGATCTGATATTAATTTTCGAATGGAGTTGTAAAAACACTGTCGTTCAACGCTCATAAGACACAGTGTTATTTATTAAAATACGAACGTATAACCGTGAATGCTGCTTCATCTGCACTCATGAATGGTGTAGGCATTCGTGAATCGAGTGCTTTTAATGTTTTTGGAATGAAAATTCTGAGTGATATTCGCTAGACTTCAAGTCAAGTCACTTGTGCTATTCATGAATGAATTACTTCTTCTGAATAATTCTTTCAAGTAAAAGAGTGAAATATTTTCGTTTTCTTTTTATACATCTTTCATTATTCTCTTACCTTCCATATTTCTTCCTTCGTTCATTCAGAATTCGTAAACATTCAACATCAATTAAAAAATCCTTATTCATTTTATTTTGTACTTTTTAATCTATTTTAAAAATGATCATTAAGATTTTTTTTTTTTTAAGCATTTTTTATTTATTGAATCTTGAAAATGAACTAACAATAAGTATTCAAATCTTAATACTAAATTTAAAAATTAAAAAATGTGATTCTTAAGTCCGGCCAATGCTAGACAAAAAGGTTTATTATGTTATTGCTGTAAAATCACCTATTGAGCAATCTGATAGTGGCAGCGGTATCCCTTCTCTTAAGCCGAGTGTGGCCGCCAATGAATGAAGTTCCAGTTTACTGACATACCTTGTCGCGTACTTAGAAAATTCCTCTTTTACCAGCGGAACACTCAGATCGTTATGAATTCGTGAATTTTTTACATACCATGGAGCTGCAGTAATCGTTCGAAGAATTTTGTTTTGTCGCCTTTGGATTTTTTCAATGTTTGACGCTGAGGCGGTGCCCCATAACTGAATTCCGTAGCACCATATAGGCTTTAATATTGCGTTGTATAACAAAAGTTTGCAATCTAATTTCAGTGTCGAATTTCTGCCCATAAGCCAATTTAGCTGCGCTGCTTTTAGTTTTAACTGAGTGACCTTTGCTTCAATGTGAGACTTCCACGTTAGCCTACGGTCCAGGTGAATACCAAGGTACTTGACTTCGTTGTGCTGCGGAATAGGTGAGTTGTTTATTTGGATAGGCGCACATGTTTGCTTACACAGAGTGAATGTGACATGAGTACATTTTTGTTCATTAACTTTGATTTTCCAAAGTTTTAGCCATTTCTCTAATATTGAAGTATATTCCTGTAAATTTCGTGATGCTAATTAGTGGTTTTCATGAACACTCAAAAACGCTGTGTCATCTGCAAAGGTAGAAGTGTGGATTCCGGATGTCGTTGGCATGCCGGAGGCGTAAATCAAATATAAAGTAGGCCCGAGTATGCTGCCTTGGGGAACTCCTGCCTTGATTGGCTGAGTTGGGCTTATAAAGTCGCCTTCTCTGATAACAAACTTCCGCCCGTATAAGTAGCTTTCCAGAAGCTTGTGTGTATTTGCAGGCAAGTTTAGCTTTATTTTGTGCATCAAGCCGTCGTGCCACACTTTATCAAAAGCTTGAGAAATATCAATGAAAAGAGCTGAGCAATACTTCTTCTCCTCAAAGGTTTGTCTTATGACATTAACTAGTCTGTGCGTTTGTTCTATGGTGCTATGCTTAGCCCGAAAGCCAAATTGATGATCAGGGATGTATCCCACATTGGTCAATGTTGGACTCAACTTCGCCATTAACAATTTTTCGAATAGTTTTGAAATTGTTGGTAAAAGACTTATTGGTCTATATGATTCTACCTTAGTCAGATCCTTCCCTGGCTTGGGTATCATAGTAATCATTGAGACCTTCCACTCTGCAGGATAATACTCAAGGCGTAAAATAGCGTTAAAAATAAAAAGTAGAACCCTTCTAGCTACACGAGGTAACTGTTCAAGCATTTTACCAGTAATTTGATCTATACCTGGAGCTTTCCTGGGGTTTATGTTATTGATAACGTTTTCGACATCTTGAAAGTTAAGTCTCAAAGACACAGGCTGTCTAACAGCATACGGCGGAAATTCTGCTGCAGCATCCGCTGAATCATTTGTCGTAAAAACATTTCTCAAATGATCAACGTACACCATCCCCTTTTCGGAATCGCTTCGTGCCCAGTCGCCAGTTGAAGTTCGCAAAGGTGGCTTACCTATTACGGGTCTTTTCAGACCTTTTGTCGCTTTCCACAAGGAATAATCAGATTTTGGGGTACCATCAAGGCTTTCCAAATATGTTTTAAGGGAAGCCATTCTATGGACTTCAAGCAGATTTCTTAGCTGAGTTATGCATTCCCGTAGCCTAGTTTTAAGCTGGGGCGACCTGCGAAGTTGCCACTCTCTTCTGACTCTTCTTTTTTCTGACAGAAGTTGCTCAATTTCAGCTGAATAAGTTCTATTGTTCGCATTTCTAAATCTTAAATGACTAGTGGTAGCATGCTGTACGGCCAGTTTGAGGTTTTCAGAAAAATCGTTAATTGACCCATCAATATCCTCAGGCGTTCTCAGGGCGATATTTTCAGTACAATGTGTACTCAGAAATTTTTTGTATTTTAGCCAATTAACTCTATTGACGGTCAACGGGGAACCAATCTCTTGAGGGAACGAAACAGAGATTATTGTGGGTGAGTGATCTGATGACAAATCTAATGAAGGCTCCACTTGCATCCACTCTAAAGGAAAATTTTTTGCAACTCCAAAATCTATAACATCAGGGATCTTTCGTCAGTCTGACGGCCAATAAGTGGGGTGTCCGCTTGAAACCACATCTAAGCCAATTTTGGAAACGGTATCAAAAAGCACACGGCCTTTCGAGGTAATTAAACGTGAACCCCAAAAAGTGTGTTTAGCGTTATAGTCGCCAGCCGCTAAAAATCGAGGCCCAAGTGAATTGAAAAAATTTGTATATTGATTTTCTGTTACTGAAAACCGGGGTGGGGAATAAATCGATGAAATAACAATTTTATGATGAAAATGTTCAATACAAATGTTTGTTGCTTGAAGATACACCTCACATGTCTCGTTTAGCAAATAGTGCTTAATTCTAGTTTTTATCAAAATTGCTGAGCCTCCGCAAGATCTGCCACGGGGATCTTTAGTATCATATAGTCTGTAACCATTAATTTTGAAATAGCTGTTGCTTGTTAAGTGAGTTTCAGCAATCAGCATTATGTCGATTTGCTTTTCCATAAGGAAGTGCTCAAGTTCATTTTTGTGTTGGCGGATGCCGTTTGCGTTCCAGAAACATATTTTTAACCAGTTCATTTTTTTAAAATTGCCTGCAAAATAGTGGATTGCATTTTCAGCATTTCCTGCATCATGTTCGTCATGGAAACCGTAAATGTATTTATAGATTGAACAAGAGTCTGCAGAGTTGCCTCAAGATTGCTAAAATTTTGGTCGGAGTTTTGAGGCTTGGACTCTTGATTCAAGTTTGGATTATCGGATTTTACAACATTCGCATAAGAAATTTTTTGGGGGTTTTGCACGTTTATATGGTTGGTTGACTGGTGTACCTGGGGAAAATTGCTTGTAGAAATGCTGGTTGTCTGCTGGGGTGGCATATTTAAAATTGGTGACCTATTTGTCATTGACCTCTTGAAGTGAGTGTAGACAGGGCAACCCCTGTAGTTTGCAGTATGGTTACCTCCACAGTTACTGCATTTTTTAACGCTCGCGTCAGTCTTAGGTTTTTTGCACTGCGATGTACCGTGAAGTTCACCACACACAACGCAAACTGCGGGCAACTTACAATAGGCCTTAGTATGGCCAAATTCTTGGCAGTTTAGGCATTGAACGGGCCCTAAACGCTTATGAGGCTCCTCAACGGTAACCTTACGATGCAAAAGATACTTGAGGTTATAAATGGGATGCACTTCATTCTTTTTTAAGGCAATATCTCTAGGTTCCAATTCAACCCTAAACATGGGTTGAGAAATTTTTTCACGGTTCCTAATATTAACCACATTTTTAATTTTGAAGCCATTGTCTTCTAGGCCGGTTTTGACATCATTCGTATCCACAAAAGGGTCAATCCCCTTTATAACGACCTGAATATCTTTGGCACTTTTAAGCTGATATGTGTAAAACGATCTTTTCTCCTTCTCCAGGACATCAGACAACTTTCGGTATTCAGTTTCACTGTTTACCTGGATTTTGGTTTCATTGATGCTTCCGTGCTTAACCGATGTTACATTAAAAGTGTCTTTGCCGATTGCCGTAATAAGTTGTTTTACCAACTCACTAGAGGTAGGCTCTCGCAAATATATTGGTGGCGGCTTAAAAGTTTTTTTGGGTATTGCTGGTTCATCGGTCTGAAGGATAGCAAACCTATTACTATCCATTGTCGTGGTGGTCTTATCATCTTTGGGTATTTTGGACTGAGATGACATTTGAGCGGATTCGGGGCTTCGCTGCCGTTTAACTACGGTTACATACCTATCCATACCCACTTGCGTTTTCGGTTTATCAACAATAGCTGGACTGGAAGATGGTTTGTCGTCTGTTGTAACAACAATGTTTGGCGAGCACGAACGCGTGCGTTTTTTATCTCTTAGAGACAGGAGATTGTCCAATGATTTTTTCAATGATTTCTCTTCAGAAATCCAGAGGTTTTTTTTAGTGGAGCTAAGCTCTCTTTCAGAATTGCACCTACTGGGTACACTCATGCAATTTTTTGTTTATTTATATTTTTGTTGCTTTAAAAGTATATAAAAATAATTGTCACAAAGTTTTTATTTTGTATTAATTCACTCTTCACTTATTGCGGTTTTTTACTTATACCGTTATCTTTTTTTTTTGTAACACTCCGATCAAAAAACACATACGTCCGTTCACTATCAAAGCTACACTCTGATTTGCGTTTAAATAAACTCTGAAACAAACAAATATCGCCTGCGGTTGCTGTATAATAATTCATTATGCTGACCACCAGAAATACATAATTGAAACATTTTCAATCATTCTGAAATATGTTTGGCATACAGGAAGATGGATGAAAAGAATGAATTAATTCACTTATCTTTCCCGTCTCTTAAGAAGCATACAAGTGTCTCGATTTTTGGAAACGGAACAATATGTACTTGATGGACTCAGATGGACATTGAGTTTCTCAACCTAAAAAGCCTTTATTTGATTGGCTGTGGGGTATGCGCCACCGACTTTTTGGAGTTAGTAGTGTAAAGAGCACAAGAAATCCGTGATCACCTCGTCATAACGAATGCCATTCACGGTTCGCTCTTCTGCGACACTGTCGCGAACAGCAGCAATGTTATCTGGAGAGCGAATTTGGTAAACATTCACAGGTATCTTCATATTTCCTACAAACCCGGTTTGCTGAACAAATTTTGCATTTTGACTTGAAGGCGACTTTATAAGCCCCTCGCAACAAATCGAAGCAGGAGTTTCCCAAGGTAGCCCTCTAGGACCTACTTTATATTTGATTTACGCCTGAGACATGCCAATGAGATCCGGAATCTACACTTCAACTTTTGCAGATGATACAACATTCTGCAGCATACATGAAAACCATCAATCAGCCAATTGATGGTTTTCAATATTAGAGAAATGGATAAACTTTGGAAAATTAAAGTTAATGAACAAAAGTGTACTCACGTTACTGTCACACTGCGTAAACAAACATGTTCGGCTATCGAAATTAACAATTCACATATTCCGCAGCATAATGAAGTCAAATACCTTGGTATTCACGTGGACCATAGGCTAACGTGGAAGCCGCACATTGGTGCGAAAGTTACTCAGTTTAAGTTAAAAGCAGCACAACTAAATTGGCTTATGGACAGAAATTTGACGTTGAAGCTGGATTGCAAACTTTTAATATACAACGCAATTCTAAAGCCTATATGGTGCTACGGAATTCAATTATGGGGCAAAGCCTCAACATCTAACACTGAAAAAATTCAAAGGCGACAAAATCAAATTCTTCGGACGATTACTGCAGCTCCATGGTACGTAAAAAACTCACGAATTCATAAGTATCTGTGTGTTCAGCTGGTAAAAGGCGAATTCTCCAAGTACGAACTTCACCCAAATCCTCTTGCAGCCAACATACTTAATTTTGGAGGCCATGATCGGTTGAAGAGAACCATCAGAACGTTAAATAGATTATTTTACCTATATTATTCGCGCAAAATAAAACTTATTTGTCTAGCATTGGCTGGACTTGAATAACTTTTTATATTTAGTATTAAGGCTTGAATACTTATTGTTAGTTCATATTTTGAAGATTTAATAAATAAATGAATGAAAAAAAAAAATAATAAGAATTTTTGAAGTCTGTTCTTATAGAGTTGCCACACAATGAAATCGGGGAAGTCATCTTCAGAATGTTTCAGAACTGTGTGTTGTTGATATATACACTCCGGTTCACTTATTTAAAGTCACTAAAATTTCCATATTCAGAAACCTGCAGCTTTTGCAATTTTTAACCGATTACAGAACTTTAAAATAGAAATCGAAGCTAGACATTTTGAGATACATAAACATCATGACAAAAAATTAGGAACTTTTTTTGAGCAATTTATGAAAGTAAGTCAAAAAATGTGCTTTCTCTTTTTTCGTTCACTTGAATTTTTAAAGTAAGTGATAGTTTTTTTGTACGGAACGATTGTTTATTACAATTTATTACATCTTAATCAATTTACGAGTCAAAATGGAAAGATAAAAAATTTGAAATCTATCGGAAAAACCTAAAATCTATGTTACCCTTTTGAAGGATATCCTAACCGGGCAAAAGTTAAAAAATTGGGCGAAGCCAAACATTTGTTGACCATTACATCAAAGATCCTGAGGGGTAGGAACAAATTTTATCTATGTATGAGAAAAGAAAAGTCATAAGAATTGCTTCTGTGTATGCCTTATCCTTGTCAAAAATAGGAGCTGGAGTACAAGCCAGCAATAATTAAAAGCTGTGAGTATCTTAAATACCGGAAATTACAACAAAAAAAAAAAACCGCCACTTCCTCGTAAGGAAAAGTGGCTTCAATTCGCAAAAGACTACATGGCATTGAATGTGCAGCAAAGAGGTGATGTAAATGACTGGAGAACCGATGTTGTACTTACTGATGAGAAAAAGTTTAATTTGAATGGACCTGATGACTATTATTTCCATGATTTGCGAAAAGCGATTTCGCAACTGACATCATAGCCGAGAGGGAGGCGTTGTGGTATGGGGTGCTAATACGTACGTACAAAATGCAAAAATAACTGGTGCAAGCTATAAAATGTTATTGGAATCAGCTTTTCCGAAGTTCAATTAACTATTTAATCCAATATCTTGGATATTACGTCAGAGTAGTAAAGGAGTTCATTGCAAACAAAAATTTTGGTATTCTTGACTGGCCCCTTATTCGCCAGATCTAAACATTATCAAAAATTTCTTGGGTTGATTATCTCGTAAGGTCTATGAAGGAGGTAGACAATTTAATAACAGGCAGTCACTAATTCAGCCTATTAAGGACGCTTGGATTCAAGTTTCGTTGGATTACATAAACTCTCTTTATCAGTCAATGAAACCCCGTATATTTAAAGTTAAGGCGTTTTACCCATTACTGATCGTTCTTAAGTAAAAAAATTAAAGGAAAAATAAAGAAAAGTTAATTACAAACACAAAAAAATGTTTTGCATTAAAATTAGTTAAGACGCGTTTATTCAAGTGCTTTATTAAATATAGTTTATTGTAATATAAAAAAAGTTTGTAAAAAAAAATAGCACATTTTTGGATTTTTTTATAAATTGCCCAGAAAAACTTGTTTAGCGACCACTATTGGCATGATTTTTTTTATGTCTCAAGATGTCTTCCACTTTTCTTTTAAAATTTTGCAGTCGATTGAAAATTGCAAAAGATACAGACAAGTGAACCGGAGTATATATTTGTGTATTAATTTGCAACAAAATACGTGAGATGAATGAAACTTGTTTAAAATTTCAATAAATTAATGTAACAGAGAGAAATGGTCGGCTCTTTTGAAAATTCAGTTTGCCAGATTTTGCAAGCTCTTACTTATGTTGCTGAACGCCAGCTAGTATGATAGGCACTTCTATCAAACTAGAACAGAACTTGTAATTTATATATTTTTCTATACAAGAGGTGGATTCACTAATAATATCAGAGCAAAGTGTTTGTCCGCATAACAGTTTTTTACTAAGAGCTCTAATATGTTTGGAAATTCAAAGCTCCCTTATGTAAACAAAATCCATTAGTTTTGCAAGGGCGACTGGTTATACTTAGCCGTATGTTTTCTCTTTTTGCGTGAAAATACATTTTGTTAATTATTCATAAAATTTGTTTTTTAACAATGGATGAAAATTACTTTTGCCAATGCCAACTGCTCACAAACACAAAAATGCCTCTGCTAGTTTTATATAATTCAACTTTGCAAGGAACAGTTTTGTACATTGACATTTCAGTTCTGTTTGTGCGAACAAAATATAAATTTACTTGATTCAAGCTGAGAGTTGTTCGTAAAAATATTTTCTCTCCCACTCCCACAAAGTGCGCTTTCAAGCTACCAGTGTGCCTATTTTAGCTCTTTCGGTGCTAGATTTAACACCTCTATTGTTGACTTAGCGACAACATATTCGATTTAGCACTTAACACTTTTTTTTAGCACTTTTCAATTGTTCATATAGCAATCTTTAAAAAGAGCTCTGTTACCAAATGGCTTTTAAATGAGACCATGTTGAGCCTTTAAATTCATGCTTAGATGGTTTCTTTGTACCAATGCCGTATTTTCATTATAATTTTGAAAATTTTCTTAAATCTCACTCGCACTGGTAAACGGTTTTCTTCAATTGACTGTATTGGTTTATTTGGAGGTATTTCATTATTAACCATGCTACAACTTGCTATGTGAAGGCACAGGTCGTTATAGTTAGTCACAGCGACGCTACAAACGTACTTTGCAACTGTGTAGCTAAATAGAAATGCAAAAATATTTATATAATAATATTTATATAATAATTTCCATAATATGGAACATCGACGCAGTGTAGGTTGCGTTACTCTGTTACTACAATGGATTTTGCTCTGATGTGATTAGGGATCTTGTTCCCGAAACTGGCACATTTATACTTAACGTGCGTGCTTCGTCCAGAGCTTATCTATTTGTGGTCTGTAATGCGTACAACGCATTACAGAAAGAATTCAGCCGTACGCTTCGCCTTTGGGATAAGTTGCCTGTAAACGTGATTCGTGTCTGTCGTAACATTGGAAAGTGCAAGTCAAATGTTCACAAACACTACTTCCTCTTTCCCCCTCCTCATAATCTAGTTTCCTAGTTCTGGTACAATCTACTGCATATGCAGGGGTTATCCTCTGATTACTGGTTCAAGAAGAAAAATAAAAATATTACTGGCAAAATGTTAGAACAGTTCAATATGGCAATATAAAGCCAACACGTTTGATCATTCAAAACGATTTTGTAGATTTTTTTTTTATGTTTTCTGTTGTTGCCGCTTCATTTGGACGTCCACTGCGGTCTGCATCATGGGTGTCTCTACGACCACGTTTGAAGTCAGCAAGCCAATGTTTTATTGTGTAAAGTTAAATAACGTAATTATTTTTGATTCATTGTTTTGAAAATAACAGAAGTAGCGCCACTCTTAGCACAATATTTAACAAACTAATGAATATAATATTAAGAAATTTTAACAGCTTTTAAGGTTAGTATTAAGTGAAAAAAGGCGACTGCAATAAAACTAGCGCTCGGGACTTTTCAGCTTATGTAGTTATATCCTTTACATATCAGTGAGTGGTAGAAAATGAAATAAAATAAAAGAAAATCTACTTTGTCGATCAAATACCGTTTAGATTTCATCAAAGTTTAACAAAACTGCAGTGAAACCAAGCTTGACTTTCCTCCTATAAACTGGCCCTGAGAGCAACAAAAGTACTTTTCCCATCCCCAAACAATACTCTTGTTTTGAAAATTCAATTTTGTACTTCATATTCTCTTTAACATTTTTTGTTAGCAACTGAAAATACTCTTACGATTTATTTAAAATAATTTCGAACACCGAACGATCTTAATGCATGAATTTTATTTTTTGTTTGTTTTAAGAATGACACTTTTCTTGAGTTAAATCTATTTGAAACGCGCTCTCCGGCTTAAAAGTTAAAAAAAGATCACAAAACCAGCAGTAGCTATTTACAGTTTAAATACAACACACAAGAATTCCCTTTGAGTTCATACGGATTGTTTGTGAAAATCGATTTTGATTTGAAAAAAAAAAAAAAAAATAATCAACAATCGATCGTTATCAAACGCTGAGAGTTCATAAATAAACAAAACGGCAAAACTCATAAAAGAATATTGAGTATTTAGAGAAAACACAGACTGATAGAACTCATTCTTTACCTTCTAAAAAATCGTATTCTTTCTTATCGTCACGATTTAATTTCAAGTTAAGTAAAAGTGGGTGATAAAATAAGTGATTAATTTGAAATAAATTTCTTCACTACTCATTAAAACTACAATTGTTTTAAAAATAATGCAAATTCTTTCAGAAACACCAAAACATGTAAGAAATCATTCCATGATAATACGATTAAGTTATTTAAACAAAAGTTTTTTTATATTTTTTTTTGTTTTAAACAAAGTAGAAAAAGTAAGAAAGATAATACTTTTTGCTGCATTTCAAGTTGGAGTCAGCAATTTTGGGCTTAAAATTTATTTGGCTGGCTGGCAGTCAGTCGGCAATTGAATCCACAGAAAACGTGATTTTTAAGCAAAACATTCTGAAGTGAATATTGTTAGAGTTCTGTAAAAAGTATACTCATTTATACATACATATTACTTTAAATTAAATAAGTTAAAAAATAAAGTACAGATTTTTGGAGAAAAGTAAAAATAAAGTAAATATGATATTACTTGCAAATAAATATTAAGGAGTTTGATTAAACACATCTTTAAAAATCTTTGTATTGTCTTTTTTGCATTTTCTTTGAATCTTATTATTCCCTATTTCAGTTCAATTGATGATAAAATTGATGGCGATTGTATTGTGAGAGCTCGTGGTCTGCCCTGGCAAAGTAGTGATCAGGATATAGCGAAATTCTTTCGTGGCCTCAACGTCGCCAAGTAAGTTGAATGAAATTCAAATAAATATTTATTTATTTTAAATAATTCAGTCCGTTTTTTAAATTTCTGTTTTATTCACAACTCTTGATTTGATTACAATTTTTCTATTTATATGCAAAATTCTATCGCTTCTTGAGGCAAATCATAATACAGGTTTGTACGTGGTTAAATAAATTTTTAAGTTTTAAAATAAATTTGCACTTTAAAAGAAATAAGTTTCCGTTTAAATATTTAAAACTTAATAAAAGTTCGCTGAGAATTCGTAGATGCGCAAACGAGAAAAGTTTGTTATTATAAATTAAGCTTAAAAGTAAATGTTTCCTTTTTGGGAATCCTGGGAGTGGCAGGCCTGCTGAAATATTAAAGAATGCACGCAGTCGGTCCAAATGCATCAAATGTCTGCACTTATAAAAATTTTTCTGTTTGAAAAGTAAAGTGGAAAATTCTCCTAACGGGTACAATGACATCTAAATGACAGCAATCGTTCAATTTTAAATAAATTGAGACCAAATTTTCACACATTTCGTCTGTTATCTCCCCGATAATTTTCAAATATTCCTCGTAGACGTGGTTCACAAAAAAGTATAGTGGCGTCAAATCGCATGACCTTGGTTCCAATTCCATGCACAGCAGGTCGATTTGTAATAAGCTTTAACTACTTTTTCACACGTTCCCTAAAATAAATGACACTTCAGATGACAGAGGTTTAGCAGCTGCCAGCCCTGACATATCAACGTATTTAAAACTACTTATTGGATAACCTAGGAACCAGCCAACCGACTAGAGAATTTTAGCCGTTTAGTTTGTCCCCTACGTTCCTCAAATGAAATATAATAGTTAACTTGAACAAACGTTAAACAAATGTGCTTATTACATTTATTTCTGTTTGTTCTGTGAATAAATTGTTTTAATCTATCAGGAAATGTTGTAAATCCTCTTTCCTGAAAAAATTATTTGCTACAGATTTCGATAGAAAAAGAGTATAGCAACATAGCAATTTCTTCCTTTAAAAAATATTTTGAATAAATAAACAATATGAGATTTTAGAAAAACTTGAAGATTAAGCAGGTTGCTGGATTCCCTGATGTAACTTAGGTTTTGTGTTGAAAAGTGGAAGAGTAGAAATGAAAAATAAAATTTACAGGGATGTAGTGGGAGGGGAGAAAAGGGGACGAAAGGTGGGTGGCAGCTTAATATGACATTATATGCCATTGTACTAGCCTACCGCTGCTCCTTACGAAAGATGCTAGCATGGTCAGATTGGCCGAAGCCAGATATGATAGTCTATTAAACCTCCGCTCGCCTAGATATCTTAGGCGGTGATGCTCCAATGCCGGGCATGGAAGGATTGTCTCTTTCCTCGTCTTGGCATCTTCTGCAGAATTCGTTATAGAATAATCCTAGTCTCCTGGCATGGTTCGCAAACGGGCAGTGTCCAGTGAAGCCTGCTACAGTGACTCTCAATTGCGATCTGAACAGTTTTAAGAGCTCCTAGTCCTCTAAAAGTTAATATTAGGTCACAGGTTTCTTGATATACGGCATGTGGGCTCTATGAGCCATTTCTCTTGGGCACGTTTCAGCATGTGCAGCTGCAAAAGGAATGTATAACCCAAACCTTTAGGGATGTTGTTGCCGTTGTTGGACCCGTGTGCACGTACCATCTTACTTAAAGATGTCCGGCATTCCTGGACTAGACTGGAATTAGTGTACATTTCAACCAGGGAGTTGATGGCTGCGCTATTTATAACCGATATTTCAGCTTCACTACATCCATCTGGTAGTCTGAAGGATACTTTAGTGCCGAACTCTTCTATATAAATGCCTTTCCCAACCTTTTCTTCCCTGTGTTGTCCTCATGGCCCCTGCGTTCAGTATTGTCATGGTTTGACTGACGTTTTCAATTTTCAGCCTGTTGATTGCGGAGTTCACTGATTTCCACCATACTCCATAGAAAGTTATCGGCTATATAACTATTTCATAAAGCCACACAACTTCTTTTGGTTGTATGCCCATGTTAAGCCTATTGCCCTGTTTACTCTAGCCTGCATATTCCCTTTCCATGACAGTTTGCTGTCTAGAACGACGCTTAAATATTTTGCCTTATCCGGTAGGATAAGTGTGGATCCATACATTTTTGGAGGTGTGAAATGTGGAATTTTATACATTTTACGATTTCCGTTTTCGCTGGGTTTGTTCTTAATCCATCGAATTACCATATTTAGAGCGTATTCTAACTGCTGGTATCTAAATGGGTTCCAATAACTGGGCAATGTGTTTCAATATTTGAAAAAATGGAAGGACTAATACTTATGCACGTATAGGAAGTGTTCGAACTTAAAGATGTCCGGGATTCTAGAAGAGATGCACTGTTTTCTAAGGCTCTGCTGCAAGATTTTATTTTATTGAAGGCATTGTAGCCAAGTACAAAATTCGTCTGTATGGACGAATTTAATGATAGCCTCGGTAGCCAAAACTGTTTTAGGTTTTAACCATTATGTATGTATATGTAAAAGATATTGGTTTGCAAATTTAATCAGTCTTCCTCCTTAAGGAGAATAAGACATTTCTTGAACAATTTATTTTGTATTGCATGCCTCTTTTGAATGTTTCAACACTTGTTAAATACTTTCTTCTCTACTAGGTATATTGAAGCAGTGCTTCGTTTCTAAATCCTTTCCAAAAGGCCTTTAACTGATATAAAACATTTTCGATAAATCCCTTTTGAAATACGCAAGCTTTAAATGATGATGACTTCATCAAAAATATATTATAGGAGAAAATTCTTAAGCCCAGCCAAAAGCTTGCAAAGCAAAGTTATTATTTGACGGCGACGATCATATGGTAGATAAAGTCGTTGAAATGACGGATATTTTGAAACTTTCTATATTCATAGAACTAAGAATTTATAGATTCACAATAAATTGCTCAAAATTAATGGACAAAACACACAGGTTTATGTGTGAAATTATTTTTGTTGGCGAAAACGACGAAAGAGCTTCGCTTCCTTTAAGCTCTGTATGGCATTATTTCTCATTTTGTTAGGAAAAACTATTATGTTGTCTTTATTCCCTAGAACAACGGGACATATAAAGCCATTATGGTGTTATAGCTCACCTAAACCAAATCTGGTACACTTGAATTAAATTTTTTTTTTAATTTTAAGCGTTTACGATTCCGATATCTGGTTGGTATATCCTGCAAGATTATTTTTTATTTATTTATTTAACTATACATTTGGCCGGAGTAATGAAGACCTTATGCCTACGATGGTATTAACAGTAATCTGCAGCGGCACTGTGACTAACAATAACGACTTATGCCTTTACATAAAAAGTTGCCGCGTGGTTAACAAAGAAATACCTCAAAAAACTGTAAACTAATAGAATTAATTGAGGTAAACAGTAAGAAGGATACGCAAAACTCTCGAAGACCAAACAATAACAGCAAGCCTGACCGCATTTAAGAAATAATTACGATAACGCGAGTGCTATTCTCTAGCCCAGAGCTGTTTTATGACGTCCTGTAAGATTAGATTTTCATAAAATTTATTTTTGCATCACAGTGAATTTAACTTGCTAAGTGCAACTATTTCATTGCAGCGTAATATTTTGTGAACAAAATTACAGTTGTGTAATGGAGTACTTCTTCTGTACAGTTGGCGTTTGACTGGTTTCTAGGGCATATGGAGCCATGTGACTTTAATTCTGAGTGCATAAGTAACATGGCTCTATAAAGCCATATAATTTTATTACCCGTGTCTTTATCACACTGCATCGTTTTTAATACAATAATCTGTCTTAAAAATATTTTGTTTATTTTTGTTGATAAAAACTGATTAACTATAATTGCTCTTGTGTTTTACAACGATTCTCCCTCACTGTAATTTACTACTCCCAAAACAGATTTTATTTAATCCGTTCTCTTCGGTGAATAGAAATGCTAACCGTGTTGCCAAATTAACAAATTTATCCCCAAATCAGGGATTTCTTCTCGAAAAGGTGTACCGATTGGGAAATTCATTGACGATCATTTTTATGCTTTGGAGATATTTTAAGGATTTTCATTTTACATTATACATTAAGAGGTGAAGGAAACATAATGAAAATAATTGAACTAATGGGCCGTAGTGCATCGTACAATATTTTCCATTGAATGCAAAGGATTGGGGTTATAACTTTGAGAAAGAATTAAAGCATGAGGATTTAACGCTATCATTAAAAGTAACAAGGATATGTTTTTATGTCTAAGAAGAGGATATACGTATATCAGTCATATTGGAAAAAAATGAGATGAAATATTTTGGACAGAAGTTCCTTCAGGTCAAGATACTGCTGACTCACGGCCGTTAAAAAACCTGTCGGACTTATTATCAAATCTACTTTGTATATCAACAAGCAACATTTGCGTTAAACAAGTTTTTTCGGCAATGAGTATATATATATATATATATATATATATATATATATATATATATATATATATATATATATATATATATATATATATATATATATATATATATATATATATATATATATATTTTTTTTTTTTTTTTTCTTTTTTTTGTTGTTTTCTCATAAAAACTCTTATTAATAGAAAAACCATAGAAATTTTATTTTAAGTCCCGTTATAAAATACATACGAATAACAAAATGAGAAAAAGTAAATTCTCTGTCTCACATTGAGAGCCGGGCACTTAATGTTTTGTACAGTGAAAAAGTGAAATATACCGTTATTTCCACTTTTTTCTTCTTTTGTCTCCAAAACAATTATTTCTTCTTACACAATCATTCGATCAGTGAAGATTATAAAAGTTTTTTGAAAAATGCCGCGCAAAATTAAACAATCCATCTTCGAAGAACGGAAAATAATAATTGAGTTGCACTTAGATGGAAAATCTGAAAAAAAGCAAATCTACAGTGCATGATATCATTTCTAGATATAAAGAATTCATAACGATCTGAGTGTTCCGCTGGTAAAAGAGGAATTTTCCAAGTAAGCGACAAGGTATGTCAGTAAACTGGAACTTCATCCAAACCCTCTTGCGCGCAATATACTTAATTTTGGCGGCCACACTCGGCTTAAAAGAAGGGGTACCGCTGCCACCATCAGATTGCTCAATAGGTGATTTTACCGAAATAGCTCCCGCATAATAAAACTTTTTGTCTAGCATTGGCCGGACTTAAGAATCCCATTTTTTAAATTTAGTGTTAAGATTTGAATACTTATTGTTAGTTCATTTGGAAGATTCAATAAATAAAAAATGCTACAAAAAAAAAAAAAAAAAAAAAAAAAAGATATAAAGAAAGTGGTTTGGTAGCAAAAAAAAAAAAAAAACGTGGAGCCCGAGCACGAAAGCTTTCACCCAGAGATGAGAACATGATTTTAAAACAGGTGAAGAAAAATCCTTTTATTTCTGCTCCAAAACTGACTGACAGCAATGGGCAAGGAAGCTTCTGGGACGGAGGTAAACCCAGAAACAATAAGAAGACTTCTTCGCAAGAATGACTTTCATGGCCGAGTGGCACGGAAAAAACCTCTAATAATTTCATTGACGGTGTTATGAATAAGAATGTTTATTTAAATATTTTGAGAAAAAATTTAAAAGAAAGCGTAAAAAAACTCGGCATTGAAACTAATTTCCAATTTTACCAGGACAATGATCCTAAACATTCAGCATATGATGTAAAGAATTGGCTGCTCTATAACTGTCCGAAGGTTATTAAAACCCCTGCACAAAGTCCGGACCTCAATGTTATTGAACATTTGTAGGACGAATTAGGCCGCCGGATGCAGGACAGGCAGTGTACGTCAATTCCACAACTAAAGAATGCCTTACATATATATATATATATATATATATATATATATATATATATATATATATATATATATATATATATATATATATATATATATATATATATATATATATATATATATATATATATATATATATATATATATATATATATATATATATCACTTCTGGCTCCTGACGAGTATATTACAGGCATCTATTGCAAGACAACATCACTTCAGGGGTTGTTAGCCTCCTGGAAATGTGGAAACTAATTTCCCGTTCCTGCGATTTACGGTTAAAGCATAGCCAGAAAATTGTATCCAAGTTAGACACCGGAGTCTTGATCAGCACCCAGATGGTCTGCAAGCAGAACCTCCCGGGGGTTTTGCTGAACCCGGTTCTGCCAATTAACCGTTGCTGAGATATCCAAAACAACATACGGTATGGGGCTTCCTAGAGTGTTAGTCGCTACAACAAACGAGGAACCCGTCTATGAAAGCAGAGTGTCCTGGTTTGGTGCACACCAAGGTAAAACCTGCTCCCCAAGGGGAAAACTATTAACAGGCAGAGGTAAAAGACTCTTCAAAGAAAATCATCTGCTGCGACTACGATTGTTTATTCTCAGAGCATTCGTTAACGGCCAGTGTTGCTGCATTTGGGCATATTAAAATCCACGACGGATTAATGAAAATCCCGATGCACCTACAAAAAGGCGCTGTATTTCTGCAAAACTGCGATCATCCAAGCAGTTACTGTCAATTGTATTAGCTATCGCGAGATGATAATGAACGTCTTGTGGCCAGATATTGACAATATTAACTTCGAGGGTTTGTGGTTCCAACAGAAAGGTGTCACTTGCCACACAGCGCACGAAACAACAGCACTTTAGCGTGAAAAACTCATTGACCGTGTTATGTCACGTCATAACGATGTTAATTCCCCGCCCTGATCACATGATTTGGCATCGTTGGATTCCTTTCTTTGGGAATATATAAAAGACATGGTATACATCAAGAAGCTACGAAAAATTCAAAACTAAAGAATGAAATAATTCCATATATTAACAATATTGATCGGATAAAGGTATACCATCGAAACCGTGGCGATCATTGGGACGATCTTTTGTTTCTCATATATTTGTCATAAATCCTTCTATCATGATAACAAATATTAGACAATGACCCAAAAATTTTTGTTTTAAAATTAGAATATAATTATTATCATTGCCTAAATTTGGATGGATTGATTAAAGGGAATATAATGCTAGCTTTATTTACTTTAGCTGCTTGTTTCTCTCAGTTAGATGAAATTTTCAACATCAGCCGCGTAAATGTTTTCAAACATTTTAAAATGACACCTAGATATTTTAATTACTATTAAGTTTTGAGAGCAAGTGCAAAATGTATGTGTTTATAAAACCACTTTTGCAAATGTTACAGAGGCGGCGTAGCGTTGTGCCTTTCACCTTTGGGTCGGCGTAACGGTGAAGCTTTGATACGTTTTATATCTCAAGAACATCGCGACATGGCCTTAAAACGTCACAAACATCATATTGGTAATCGCTACATAGAAGTTTATCGTGCTACTGGTGACGATTTTCTATCTGTAGCCGGCGGTGCTTCAAATGAGGCGCAGGCATTTCTATCAAAAGGTGCCCAAGTTATAATACGCATGCGTGGCTTGCCTTACGATTGCACGGCAAAGCAAGTAGTAAGTTGCTAAGAGAAATTCTTCATAAAATGTTTCTTTAATGTTTCACTTCCTTCGCTTTTCAGTTGGACTTTTTTACAAATGGAGAAAATCCTTGCAATGTACTAGATAATACTGATGGTGTTCTCTTTGTTAAGAAGCCAGACGGTCGGGCAACTGGTGATGCTTTTGTTTTATTTTCTAATGAATCTGATGCCCCAAAAGCGCTGGCTCGACATCGAGAATCGATTGGCCAACGTTATATTGAATTATTTAGATCCACTACTGCAGAAGTTCAGCAAGTGCTGAATCGTTCATTGGATCCTAAAACGTACGAACAAAATCACCAGCCACCATTAATTGCTCAATTGCCACCCATGCAGTTATCTCTGTTGCCACAAGTAAAACTATTTTACTAAATGAATATGTTATTACTATCTCATTCTTTTCATTTATTTAATTTTATAATTTTTACAATTTTCAGCATCTCATAACTTCGGGTACTACTAAAAACTGTATACGCTTACGAGGTTTGCCTTATGAGGCCCTGGTCGAACATATTTTACATTTCTTAGATGACTTTGCCAAACATATTATATTTCAAGGTGTTCATATGGTCATTAACGCACAGGTAAGTATTTTTATACGATTTTTAACTCTTTTAAGACAGTTTTTATTTTGGATCCTTAAAAATGTTGCTTGCAAACAAATTCTTAAAGTGTTTACTACTTAAATAAACAACTATCTGTTGATAAGTTTCAAAATATTCTTCAGGTATGATCACATCGGGGAAATATTTCACAATATAATATAAAACTTTTCAGTTTATTTTGAAATCTATCTTATTACAAGTAATATAGAAAAATATTAATTCGAAAACTAAATTATTTTCAGGGCCAGCCTAGTGGAGAGGCATTCATACAAATGGATTCCGAGGAGTCGGCCCGCTTGTGCGCCCAAAGAAAACACCATCAATTTATGGTGTTTGGTAAAAAATATCGTTACATTGAAGTCTTCCAATGTTCAGGTGACGACATGAATATGGTGTTAAATGGAGGCCTGCAATCACCAGTACCAGCGGCTCATGCCCATCCTCATATGGGATCTGGCAAACAACCATCACTTATATCACCGGGTATGTTAGCACAACAACCGCCGGCCAACGCACAAACTATTAGTCCTCATACGCATGCTCACACTCACGCCCATGCTCATGCTTTGCAATCACCGCCCTCAGTTGCTGCGGCTGTAGCAGCCCTTTCACAGTCAACTCAATTAGCTGTGCCGAACTCGGCCCAGTCTGTAGCTGTTGCTGCTGGTGGTATATCTCCATATATGGCGGCTACTGCTCCCACAGCATCCATACCACATCCTTCTTTGGCTCAATCAGCAGTTGCTGCAGCTGCTGCTCAAAATGCTGCTGCCGCTGTCGGTTCTTTAGCTAGTCCTTCAAATCCAATGCCTGTACATACAGCTTCAGCTTCCGCTGTTAGTCCACAGGCTGCCATGACATTCCCTTTTAACCTTTCTTTGCCTCCTCCCCCCGCGGCTGCAACTGCAGCAGCTAGTTCGGCTTTAATCGCTCAACAACAAGCTCAATTTATTGCTCAACAGAATTTGCTGGCACGTCAACAAGCTGCAGCAGCTGCTGCCGCTTCCGCAGCAGAGCAGCATCAAATGTACGCAAATGCCAATAACTTATTTATGCAGCAGCAAAATGCTGCTGCAGCCGCTGCTATGGGTCAAGCCAGTGTTACAGCTGCCGGTCAACCACAGTTCGTATTCATGCCACGCCCCTATTTCCAACCTTTTCCTTTAAGCTATATGCCTGCTCAACAGAGTTACCAATTTTCCGGAATCATGCCTCCACAGACTGCGGCTGCAGCAAATAGCATGCATGCGGCCGCAGCTGCTGCTGCTGTTAATGCAGCTAATGTTGCAGCTGCTGCAACTTTGCCCCATTCAATGAAACGTTCTTACGAAAACGCCTTTCAGCAAGAGGCCAATGCCGCAGCCAGTGCAGCCAAGCGAGTTTTAACTCGGCCACCAGGCAACTTTTATCAATTTTATAATCCCGGCATTTAATTATTTTGCTTTAAAGACAAATTTAATCGAATAAGAAAAATGCTGCATAGCAGTAGTTTCTACTTAATAATATATAATTAAAAACACAGTTTGAGTAAATCAGAACAAGCTCCATTACTTTGCTCAAAACATTCCATTTTCTAGTGCTTCCAGAACGGCCTTATTCTTTAATTAACCCTCCTTTTGCCAGCACAAGGGCGGTACCATTGCAATACTTAAAACTTAAAAAAAAAATTTAATATTATTTTTATGACAAAAACCTATTATTTAAACTCATTTTTCCATTCATGCAATAATTGATTGAAATCTTATTTAAAACTTCTTATTACGAGTATGGGTTTAACAAATTTATTTATTTTTTTGTTTAACATTTTTTGATATACAATTTAGAATTAAGTTTAATATTGGAATTTTCGTTATTAAGTTCATTTAAAAGAAAAATATTAGTTGTAAGTCTTAAAACTTTTTCCCTTTAGAAAACATACAAAGCTGAAGCATTTGCACAAATTAATAATTTAAACATAAATTAAACTTAAAAAAAGGATTAAAAATTAAACAAAACTATTTCCTTGAAAAATACAAATCACATTGTGTGTGGCAGCTTTTAAGTGAAAAATTTATCTCTAAAATATTATTTTATTGGGTTTCGAGAATAAGTTTTAACTTTTAATGAGAAAAACTAAAAACTGATAACAGAGGCTAACATTAATCAAACACTGTATAACAAAACTTCCAAGCACTCATACTAAGAAAACAAAAAATGATGGTAGCTAATAAGCTAATGGATCTTTGCTAGTTGTTCAGCTGTTCGTATATTTTTTTTTTATCTTATTTTTCTTATCTGCCAACCGCAAAGGACAAATTAGCTTCTTTTTATCATTTTGACTTGTATCCTGGCCGCAAAATTTTGCTTTATTTATCTACGAAGCGAACTATAACAGTTATCGTTTCAATTTCTCGCGTTAAACCGTGTTTGATTAATGTCTGGTGTTGGCATTTGCATACAATTTTGAAAAAATAGCGCCATTTCAATTAAAATAGATAAAATATTTCGAATTTTTCCGTCACTTTGTATTTTGGTTTTTTGCAGTCTATTTTATAAATGATTATTTCATAAATAATTTTTGCAGAATTTTCTTCTGGCTTAAAATTTTATTATAATATATCTTGGGTTTCATTCCATTTTCTTATAAAATTGATTAAAATATAGCAACAATTCAAAGTGTTTTTTTGTTTTGCTAAACTCCAAAAATAATTTCTAAAAAATTTTAAATTTTCCCCAACTTTACACTAAATAAAATTTTAACAAAACTTTAATAAAACTTTTTAAAATTCAGTTTTGAAGTTAAAATTTTTCTTTTTTCAAATCCTTTCTAAAAACAAATTGCTCGTTTTTTTATATTTCAATTACTTATTCAATACTTTTAAAAATATATTCCTTAGTTTATAGAGGTTATTTTGTAAATATAATTTTATGCTTTTGGTTTATGAGAATTCGGAACTGATATTGATCTATTATCTCTTTCTCTCTCGCTCTATCTCTCTTTCTCTCTAAGCAAGCTCTTTTCTGATGAAAAATTGAGCATTTTAATCAAAAAACGTTCGTTGTTATATTTTTATTTCGCTTGGCAACTATGAAACTTTATGGATTGAATTAATAATTAACTAAAATTTTCTTTGTGCGGTATACATTTTTCCATACTTAAGCTTAGTTTTGGTTAAAAAGAACCAACAACAACTAAAATTAAAGATATTTGATTCTAAATCCGTTTGAAAACTTCTCCGGTTTAATATCTAAAGATTTTATGAAACGAATTGACTGGCATTTATTAATTCACAATTTCATTCCGAAATTCAATAAGTTGTTTAGATTAATATAGTCAGTCCAAACTGATCGTGTTGTGTTATACGTTCCTAAAACTAAATCAACGTTTTCAATTTTTGATTTGATATGGAACTAAGAAGGAGCAGAACCAAACTAGCAAATTATTGCGATTTAAATTCAAGCAGATTCTGCAATATCTACTTTTTCAGAGCGTCCGTCTAAATAGAATCTGACATACATGTAGAAATATATTATAAAAAAGATTAAAAATAAAACAGTTTTTCAGGCCGAAGTGTACTTAAATATAATATTTCTTTCACAAATCTATTTTATATATTTACTAGGGGCTGGTTAAATTTGTTTCAGTTGATAAGAGTAACCGTATGTTTACGGTATTTTTGGTTTATAAAAAAAAAAAAACAATAAAAATATCACTCCAGTATTGACGAGATAGGACGGTTATAAAGGGATCAAAATATTCATCCAAGCAGATTTCGATTAAGCCAAGAGCGAAATATTGGATTAATCAGACCTGCAAAAACGCAGTCAGATCCAGAGATATGCTTAGTAACTGGTGTTTAAACAAAAACTAAGACACTTCTTTGTCTCACAAAAAGGCACGATTCAGGCGTGAAAAGTTTCTTCACGAACAGCGTCTTCGTTCCAAGGTCCTTACAGCTCCCCGGGGCAGGAAGACCTTTTGATCTTTCGCGAAGAGAGTAAAGAATTACCAAGCATTCACCGACCCAAGAATTCCTCCCGGAATGCAGCTAACCACTTCCCTAACTCGAAAGAGTATCTGTGACTACGCCAAAGATATTTTCCGGTCTTGAGTAGTTAAAAATAAATAAGTCTCCTGGACCAGACAGCATTCAAGCACTGGTCTTGAAGCTGTGTTCTTCTGCGCTTGCGCGTCCATTAGCACGCCTGTTCGGCATACTTTACCATGTTGGTGAGTTTCCATCGTGCTGCAAAGTTGCTAATTTAACGGCAATCCCCACAAAGGGTGAGGCAAGTAACCTTGAAAATTACCGACCAATTGCAATTTGCGTTTTCCAAAGTAATGGAAAGTATGGCTAACTACCACTGAATTATCTATAATCGTTAAATTACTTTGTGATCGTCAATATCGATTTCACAAGGGTCGCCCTACTGGCGATCTTTTGACATATCTCTCGAGGAAGTGATGCCACTGAATCCATCATTTCGGTGAAAGTAAAATGGTGGCTCTGCATATTTCCAAAGCGTTTGAGAGACTATGGCAAGTTGTACTACTGGTCAAACTTACTGCTTTTGGTGTCAGTGACGACTTTTCACGGCTTATATCGACCTTTCTCAGAGACCGCACTATACGAGTTGTTATGAATGAGGTCTCACCAAACAAGTTCAAAATTAATTCAGAGGTAAACCAAGGTTGCGTTTTTTCTCCTACCGTATTTCTTATTTCACTAAACACCCTTCCATATCAAACTTCCAACCCTATACACTTTTTCGCGGATGACTGCAGCATTTGCCATTCGTACTCTTTCAGTTATAGGCCCAGCCCATCCGAGGTCGTTGCCAAGAGGCAAAATATGAATGACTCACTGAATAGTGATTTCTATTAATTTCCGCATAGGGTCGTAAAAACAGGGTATTATTTAACGCTCGCAAGACCCAGTGTTGTTTATTAACACACAAACAAACGACAGCGGGCTGTCGCTGCTTGATCTGTACTCATGGAGGGTATAAATATTGAGGAATCGGAGTGAACACATTTTTCATGACTCTAAAGAAGCCTCGGCTTTTTGAAACGGTGTAAGATGTACTTCGCTTCATCCGATCTTCTTATTATCTATACCACCTATATCCGACCGAAAATGGAATTCAACTCTCATTTTTGGGCCAGTGCACTAAAGTTTATTTTGCGTCTAATCGAAGCTTATCGGTGACAGTAGAGTATACAATTCTATTGACTCATATTCCTTCGTTACTATAATGGATTTTGCTCTGATGAGATTAGGGATATTGTTCCCAAAACTCGCTCATCTATTTACGGTCTGTTGCCCGGGAAAATGTACAACGCATTAGACGGGAAATTCGTTTTTCAGCCGTACGTTTCGCCTATGGAATCAATTGTCTACAGACGTGTTCCCTATCTATTGTAACGTTGAAAATTTCAAGCCAAATGTTCACAAAATAACAATAAGCCAATGAAGATAGAAGAATGAAACTTAAAATAGTTTACTTTGCAGATAAACTAAATTACTAGTATTCAAATAAAAATAAAAAACAAAAAAGAATCCTTGGATAAGAACGTCTGTAGTAGCCATTTTAACAACATAATGACATCAGCGCTCTTTAAATTATCTCTAAAATTTATTCAAAAATGGATAATCTTCATCATAAAGTTTGCCATCGATTTTTATATAGGATTGTATACCTATGTGTATGCATTTCAGAAGTATACAACTTTACATTTAAACAAGATTATAGAAATAATGTCTTTGGTTTTTATTCTGCTGTTTTATTAAATATTTTTTGTTTAATTAACAACCACGTGTTGAATGCGTCTTGTTCAATACTCGGCATGTAAAATATTCGTAAATTTTCTACAGCTTCAAAATTTAAATAAATTTCTTATTCTGCTTTTTCCAATTAAACTCCAACTGAAAACAAAGGCGAAACTTGAAATCCCAAAAGCATAAAACAGAGATTCATTCAATAACCTCTAGTAGCTTCCAAAAATACAAAATAGTAAATTCATAACACAATTTCATTTAAAGTTGATATTGCTTCGTGTCAAATCAGTTATTAAATTTATCACAAAAAAAAAAAAAAATATATATATATATATATATATATATATATATATATATATATATATATATATATATATATATATATATATATATATATATATATATATATATATATATATATATATATATATATATATATATATATATATATATATATATATATATATATATATATATATATATATATATATATATATATATATATATATATATATATATATATATATATATATATATATATATATATATATATATATATATATATATATATATATATATATGGAAGTTTTTGAATAACACGTGTTTATATTTTTATATTTGTATGTATAACGCATCCAAATAGCAAAATATATGGATTAGTGTTCAAAATATATCCTGCGAAATTCTGGAAAATATTTGCACAGTGGCTTAACATGAAAAATATTTTTAACAAATTAAAAAAAAAATCAGGAGAAATAGTGATCATTCGAATCCCACTATCAAAGGAGTCTTAAAAGTTGCGGAAAAATTCAAAGTTTAATACAAAAAAATTTTAAGAAAATCAAAGAGTACAAACAGTGAAAAAAAAACTTATTTTGAACATTAAATCTCAAAAATCGCATCCAAGCCCACTGCGCACAATTTTTTCACATTTTTTGTTACATAGTAGACAGAAAGAGAAAAACAATGCAAAAAAAAATTATGCTGTTTGGACTAATATTGAAAAAGTTATTGGTATTTATTCGGACACGGTTTTCTTATAATTCGGCTTTTTCAAAACGCGATATCTCTGAAATCTTAAGCCAAAAAAATCTGAAATTTTGCTGAAATGTGTTGTTCACTAACAACATCAATACAACAAAAAATAAAGCAAATCAAAAAAATTTTTTCTCCGAACTGTCCGATTTGACTTGGATTGCCCCATATTTTGTCGAGTGTATTTCATTTTACTTTTATTAACTTCAAAATAAAATAATTTTTACAAACATTTTTGCTTCATTAAATTTATTTTTCCCCGCCTTTTTCAATTTGATTTCTAATTCCAAATAGCAAAAAAACAGGTTTTTAATGCTTTTTTTACTCGTATTCTTAAAAATGTAAAGTAATAAAACTGATATTTAATTTTTCTTCATCCAACGTTTTGCTTCTGCAAGGATGTACTTTTTTTACTGCAAAAATACATAGTTTTTCGTAGAATTTTAAATTTCAGTTACGAGCAAAGTTTCCGCTTGTATGTTTTGCATGAACGCAATTCTATAATACTATGAATTTTAATCATTTTAAAAATAGTTGCAGAAAAATAAACTAAAATGGCGCTTTAATTTTTGCTGTTTGTTATGGGTTAAACAGGTGCGAATTTCATTGGTGTTTAACCCATCACACCCGTATTTTCCGTATAAACCTTAAAACTTTCCATATTTATACAAGAATTCTCAGATGTAATCGATTGAGTTTTCTATCATTTACTTCTTACACATAAGAAGTATTACCAAATTTAATAACATAATAAAGCTCAAGGTCCTGTTTTATAATCTCCATGCGTTCCAAACAAGGAAGAAAAAAAGACATTTACACTTGATAATATTGTTTTCATCTAATTTTTCGACTTTCAAGGTGGCCTCAAATCTGTTTTCTTACGTGTTAAATGGCAGCGAACATTAACGCTCCAGATCGTAAAATACGTTCTACAGGCTTTTGTAAATTCCATTTTTCTTTCACAAAGCAAAACTAATATTTTAATATACAGTTATGGGTTAAGCATTTCTACGTACTTAACCCTTAGTAGTCAAATAATTATTTGAACCAATATCTGAAAAAAATCAAAATTATTTTTGCTTACATGATGATATGAAAATGTAATTGATACTGCTTTACTGCAAACGTCATGTTGAATCAAGATGAGTTCGTTATGTATTTTGCATAATTGTATTCTTAAAGGGGCCAATGTTTGTAAAACCGCTTTCTTTAATTTTATGTTTAAACCTTTGATTTGATATGGAAAATGCACCAGAACTAAATATATAAAATTGTTTAAGATAATTAGCAATAATTGGGTATTTATCTACTTTTTTTTTGTTTTGAGTTCAGTTTTGTTTGTTCTAAATTATGAGTATCTCTTCTCTTTCATCCTTAAATCACTTTCTTCTCTTTTCTTAGTACTAAATTTATTTGCCTTCAGTTGAATATATAAGTAAATAATTATGAAATAACATTAATATAATATTTTTACATATAAGAATTTTTTTTATAAATAAGTACATAAATGTTCGTGAGCAAAAGGGTTCAGGGAATTTATATCGGTGTTAGTTACAAAATCATTATGTTGTAAAGACTTAAAGTTATATTTAATAATTTTTATACAATATAAGTATATAAATGTATGTTTTGTTCTTGTCATCACTAATCCATGTACTCTAGACAACAATTTCCTATATTAATTTTTGCTTTTCATGTCCAACTTTTGTGCTCTTTTTTCGTACACTATTGCTGGGTTTTAATCTCATAGTATTTGTGTATTCGTATAGGTGTAAAAGTCATTAAGAATGGGTTTATAAAGCACGCATTATTAGAAACAAGTCCAATTGGTAGAATATTCATTATTTAGTTTTTATGGTCATTAAAATGACTCTTTTCTCACTCTTGGGGCATTTTGATTTTAATAAATTTATAACTGCATTTGTATTAGTCTCCTTGGCCCCGAAACAACTTCTACATCCTGTTTTGTTATGATTACACTCTGGGAAACGCTTCCAGCAACAAGTTTATGTGAAACAAAACAAAATCCAAGCCTGTGTGCAACAGGCATTGATTATATTATATTCACCTCTTTGACTATATAAAACATTTTGCTTATGAAGACATCCCTCAACGATCCTGATCCAAAAATCGTTTTCGCCTATTCCATTCTCAAAAACAAAAAACCTTTTAGAATGTACGCATATTCTAAATGAGTTAAATATTTTACAAACCTATTTACTGTTTATTCTTTAAATGGCTCATGGGGATATGATCGCCTGATTTTCGAATTTATATGCACTGATGCGTTTATAAATTCGTGTAGCAAATACTTATTAACTCTACTTTCCATGATATATAAAATACAAGGTAGTTGCATTCTCTTTTTATTATTTTTAATAAGGATTTTTGAAGTTTATTATTAGCCGTGAAATAAGAAAACATATTCATAGAAAATATTTTTTTCCCGAAATTTGTAATTGGATGGTGCATACTAGAATAAACTGTAAACTGATGTAAATAGGTATCTGTGGTCGTTTTGTTAGCTATATTAAACTATTGAGCATATATACTATTAATGTATTGAAAAACGTTTTGGTAATAAAATGAAATAGACAACTAGACTTAAATGTTATTTTTAGATTTCATTTGCCAAAACTTATTATAACCTTTTCAAGTATGTTTTACATTCTTCAACATAGTCGTCAGTGGATTTTTTAATTGTACAATTTTCATTTATCCTACTGAATTTACTTACTAAAAATGGATAACACCATGTTTATGTTTGGATTGTGTACTAAAACAAATTGCTCATCAATAGAAATGCATACAAATAAATATAAGTACTGCACTAACACTATCATTTGTGCTTACTGGTATTACAGTTCTGTGTAGCCTTGCTCGTTTGTTATCTAAATATATATATGTAACTCAAAGATGACTGCTTGACTGACATAGTGGTCTATCAACGCACAGCCCAAACCAATGGACGGATCGGGCTGAAATTAGGTATGCAGAGAGTGTTATGACGTAGGCAATCGCTAAGAAAGAACTAATTCTACCCCAAGGGGATGAAAGTTTGTATGAAACTTTGTCAATTTTAAACTGATCGGGCTAAGACTTTGCATGCATAATGCTAAAAACTATACCTAATTAATAATAATATTTCTTAATGCAAGCGAAGCCGCGGGCAAAAGCTAGTAATATACATTTTCGGCTCTTTTGGTAACTCAGTAATTGATATTATCAGCCAAGTCCCAGAATTCAAATCCGTTCGGAAGCAGAATTCAACCAGCTTTTGTTTCTTCGAAAACGGAAAATCAAAAAGAGTTTTAGAATAAAATTTTATTTTTGGTTTCAAGAATGAAAATAATATTTTTTGTTAAAATCATGTTGATTTCATGTAAAAAAAATGTATTTTTTCGTTAAGTTTAAGATTGTAATGCAATTATCCATTTCTTGCCCTTTTAAATCTTAAAATATGTCGATACTTGTGTACAATATATTAGAATTATTTATTTTATTAGTAAGTTTTTTAGTTAGAAGTCACAATTTTAGTATTACTTTCAAACAGAATTCCAAATAAAGCTGAAAACAGGGCTATATATAAACCAATACGGTAGCATAGTTTTATGGAAAATGTCGCATTCCTTATACTTGTCAGATGGTGGCTGTTAAGGAAAAATGAGAAAATGAAACTATCTTGTATTTTTTATATCATGCTACTTTCAATACTTAAAACAAAAATATTAAATACAAGTTTTATTATTTTTTTAAATATATTATTTTAATAACTAATAAAAAATTATAAACAGCTGGTTTTCTATGTTTCGCAGCTATCTATATGTCAACATTTCATAGGAACTACCCTAATCATCAGTAGACTTTGGAAATTTTTGAAAGATATTTTCAAACATTCAACTTTATATCCCAACAATATAAATAAATTGCTGAGAATTTAAAAAGAAAAATGCTCTAATAATACCTGTCAAAACACAAAAAACAAGCTTTTTCATTTATACACGTCTCTAACATTTCTTTACACCTTTCAAACAAATGAACAACCGTTGGTTGCTACGATTTGCTTTTTGAAAGTATCGAAAAGCAGAGAACAAAAATTCAAACAATTCGCCATTCTAGCCTCTAACATTTATACCAATAAAAATTATAAACAGCTTGTTTCAACGGTTGTTCATTTGTTTGAAAGCTGTAAAGAAATGTTAGAGACGTGTATAAATGAACAAGCTTGTTTTTTGTGTTTTGACAGGGACTATTAGATCATTTTTCTTTTTAAATTTCAGCAATTTATTTATATTGTTGGGATATACAGTTGAATGTTTGAGAATATCTTTCAAAAATTTCCAAAGTCTACTGAAGATTAGGGTAGTGCCTATGAAATGTCGATATATAGATAGTTGGGAAACATAGAAAACAAGGTGTTTATAATTTTTATTGGTATAAATGTTAGAGGCTATAATGGCGAATAAAAACTTAATTGTTTTAATAACTAATGCAATTTTATTAGACAGTTTTCTATAAGCTCACTTTAAGTAATTATTCATTATTTGTAAGTAAATAATCCGTTTAACTAATTACTGCGAAAATACGGTCCAGCATCTATTCTATTAATTTTTTCAATAAATCGCGAACGATTTCATTCTAAACTTGTTTAATTCTTAGTTTAAGCTCTGTTACTGTCATTCTATGTTGATTTTGAGCATTGTTTGAGTAAATCTTACGCATCATGTAACCCATGAGTTTTTCATCAAGTTTAAGTCCGGACAGCAAGCCAGCCAGTCTAACAGAGGAATACTATGTTGGTGGAAACATGATTTTGGCTTACTTGAAGCGCGTATTGGCCCACTGTTATGCTGAAACAATCTCTATCCATAAATAAGACGAGAGTAACTTATAAAAGTTCCGTGTAGCTTATGCTGTTCATTTTTGTAGCAAAAAAAAAAAAAAAAAACAAACAAAAAATAAATACATGCTATTTCAACTGCGGAAATACTGCCCGCACTATAATAATCTCTCCATCGAAATTACTTTTCGACATTCGAATTTTATTCAATATCAAATCCTGTCAATAGCAGGAATACAAATCTGGTCCGTAAAAATTAGTTTTTTTAATATGAATGAAACTACTTTACTCCACTCATCAGTCCACTTCATGTATTTACGTGCAAATTTTAAACGATTTCTTTATGGTCTTGTCTTAGGATTGGCTTGCCTTTGAGTTTCTTCCAGTTTATATTGCCATCTGCCCGTAAAATGTTTTGAATGTGTTTGGATGTAACGGCGGGGAGGTCAAATTTAGTTTCCATTTGCATGGCATTCAAGTTGATGCGGGTGGCTTTATATTTAATCATACAGTTTTGTGTCTCCCTTCCTGGGCTTCTCCACATTTCTGTTACTATAACGTAATTCGATAGTTTAATTTTCCGCTCAATCTTTTTCTTGATCGCAAAAAATTTAATTTTTACTTTTTCTTGGCCATTTAGAATTGTTCTTTCAGTTACAATTTGATATTATTAAATACAGGGTGGCTGATCAATTTTGCTGCATTTTTTAGTAATTTATTTGAAAAAATAGTACATTTTTATTAAAGTAATTCATGAAGTTTTAAAAATAATTCAATTCAAATAGTGACAAATGTGCTACATCTTATCAAAAAGTTATACGTTACTGCCTGGAGTATTGTCTCAATTACCTTTTGAATGGATTGTTTTAAATCATCAACATTTTTTTGGGTTTCTTTTGTAAACTTCTAGTTTGCAATAAAAAATTTTTATGTTTATTAAGCTCTTATTACACACATTTTCTATAGAAATCAGTGCAATAAGAGCTTAATAAACATGAACAACTTTTTATAAATAAGGCAGATTATATATACATATGTACATAATATTACATACATATGTATTTTATTACAAAGACAACACTTACACTTGCACCAAACGGACACTCTTTGTGGATTTTCGATAATCAGTCTTTGATTATTATTCGCCCAAATGCGGTAGCTCTGCTTAATGACAAATCCACTGAGGTGAAAATGTTGCTCATCACTGAAAATAATTTTCTTCGAAAATTTATCATCCACTGTTGCCATTTCTGGCCACCAGTCGGACCACAATGTTAGTATTAAATATAATACATCGTACTAAACCATTTTATAGTATATGTTAGTGCCTGATAAAATAAAATATGCTCCTGAAGATGTTCGAAAAAAGCGAACGAAACGTCGAGTGAAAAACTCATAAAAATAGTTTTTAATTTATTTAAAATTTAAAACAAAGGTTTGACCAACATTAGCCCGTAGGAAACCCCTATTGAAACGAATAATTTGAATTCTATGGCCAAAAAACAAAAAAAACTCAATATAATTTGACTTTCAAATAAAAATTCATCAATGTGTTGTGCATCTTCAGGCGATTGCGTTGCATATTTTTATAGGTTTGCAATAAATTAATATTTGTGACAACATTCAATGGATTATTATAACTACAGCGATATGAATTTGCCGACTTTAATCCATATTTGATATGTACTCGTATTAATGAATTTGCTATTTTTATAGACATTCTGTTTTTTAGATTACTTTTATTCAACCTTTGACGATGGAAAGGTCAACATATCAATTACGAAGCTTGTGTTGTACTTCTGGTGTGTGAAAAATGGAACTTAGAAATACAATACTTTATTTAAAATTCAATCCAAAAAAATGACTTTATTGTTCAAAAGCTTAACTAAGAGTAAAAAGTAGGTTAGAGTTGAATAATGTACATAATACATAACAAAATATACAGTTATACACATAATAATTGGAAAATTATAAATACGTGTTGCCAGCGTGCTACTTTGTGGTTCTTGCCAACAGCTTGATAGCTTAAAAAATGGGGTTTTGTTTGCTACGTTTTTATAACTATGTACTTCAATCCAAAATAAATTAGTTTTGTGTTTATTTTTCGCTTACTAAGTTATAAATTATCCAGACATTTTTCACACTCTTCGATTTCATAACTATTTTTCGTAAACTCTTCTATAAAGCCAATAACATCCGAAAAGATTCTGTATGTTTTCTCAGAATTAAATTAATGCAAATATAGTTTTGAGAATCTTTCTGCATGAAAGCAAACGACAGCTTAAATTTACCCTGGTGACACTGTTGCTTAACATATCAGTTACAAAGAAGTGTATGCTCAAGTACCATGAGTTACACTACGGTATATAAATATAGAACAATAAAGCGCCGATTAACCGCTTTTAAAAAAGGGCGCTAAAATATGATGATGCGCTTTTGGGGTCATTAAAAAACGCAAAATCTAGCGTGAAAAGAGCTACATTGGCATATGGTAGTTTATGGCTCATTGTCTGAACGACGATAAACCATACAAATATAAACTATCGGTCACAATATCCAATAAACAAAGTAACATGGAATCAAATGCTTGGAGAAATCATATTAACTTTAAATACATTTCATTAAATCGAACTGACTTTATGTAGAAATCTTACTTTCTTATCATTGATTTAATTTGACCAACGATGAATAATTTATTTGTAGTTAATTTAACATTTTTTTGCTATTAGTTTTATATGTTGGTGAGTTGTTGTCCACTAATTTTTTTAATCTGTGCACGCACCAGAACTTGCTTCTTTATTAAATTAAAGTTCTACTACTTTAAGATTAAATACCAGTAAAGTTGTTCTTTCATTGATTTTCTTGAAAATCGTTAATTTTGTTAGTTTTGCTACTGGTTAATTTCTAACGCATCCCAACGAAAATTTCTATTGCAAAGTAATGTGTTAAAATGTTAATAAACATACTCTTCACTACTTCTACTTTGGCATCTTAACTCATTATTTTAACATGTATAACGAATAACTATTTCAAAATGTCATTCCAAAAAAGGTATTAGGCTTATCCTTGATTTACGAGTTGATGTTGATAAAAGTTATCATCCTCGATGGCTGATTTCGTAGAGTACTCAACCAACAGTCTCGAGGTCGGAGGTTCGATTCCTGCCTCATACCCTGGGTGTTACCGTATACAAGCAAAACAGCTCCGCGGTTTTTGTGTTTATTAAAAAAAAGATGTTTCATATATATGCATAAAATGTAATGGATAACTTTATATAATATAAAATGCACATGACTTTAAATCATAGTATAATTGTCATCTTTATAAATGCAGTCTTACAAACAAAATCTCTTGAAAATTGCCTTGCAAAAGTATGTGTGCATTTTCGAAAAGCTTTTTTTGGATAAAAGTACCATTTACTCGTATATTCAATATTACTTTTAAAAACCTTTTAATTTTTAACGTTATGTGATCAAGTACGGAACTGGTGTTTGGTTCTGTGATTTATCATTTTAGCATGGTAAAGGATTATAGTTAATACATTTGAGCGAGCCTGGCAGCGCATATGTAATGATAACACCAGCAAAACAAACGGCACGAATAATAAAATTGCCAGACCAGCAAACTTTATAAAAGCAAATATTGGTTTTCATTTTCTATCACCTTATCTTAGCAAATTCAAGTATTACTCAAATTTTTTTGCAAATATTGTCAAGTATATTTGCCAGGAACTACTGTTTGCATACGTACATATACAACAGATATTAAACAAGTCGTTACTTAACTAATTATAAGTAATGCAGGCGTTAAATGCTATGATATTGAAAAATGTGTTCTTAAGTGAGTGCAACACATTACTAAATTTCCTGGTATAATTTAGGTTAATAAAGCTCAAGTTTTTCTCATTAGGATACCGTTATTTCCACCAAAATATTTAATTTGAACACAAAGCAAAACGGCTTTGCTTTATTGAACATTCTATTTAATTGATTTCATATCTAAAGTGAATTCATATATAAAATATATTGTTTAATAACATGAGGATAATCCTCAATTGAATATCTATAAAATTTATACAAGCGATGTTGAACAAGTTGAATATGATTTACTTATTGCGCCCTATGCTCTTTTTCTTCGGTGGGAATCACGTTTTCTGAATACTTATTATAAAATTTCTTGTTCGTCGACACAGGAAAGTGAAAGTTCATTTTAAAAATGTCGCCAACCCAAAGAGCTCCAATATTTGATTCTACTTCCCTTCATTCTTTTTTTGTTTGCTTACTAATTAGAGTTGCCAAACTTATTACATACAGAAATTTATGGTGCAAAAGCTGGAAAAATTAGCATTATAATTTTTTAATAAGTTTATTTTCATAAAAAGACTTCAATTGTTTTCTTTATGTAAATTAAAAGGCAAAATATTATAATTCTTTTCATATACATGCAAAATAAGTTAATTTTATAATTATTATTTTACTACAATACTGCAACTTTGTACAATTAAAAGGTGTGTTTCACGATATCTCGGACTTGTTCGGATTAATGAGAGTAAAAAGCAAATTACTAAATTTGCAATTTTTATCCAAAACTGCTGGAACGCAAAAAACCAAAATTGCACATCTTGCAATATTAGTGCTGCTTACTTTTTAGATTAAAGTATATTTTAGTGATTTTAGACGCTTAAAACGCATAACATCGTATAAACAAATCGTATAAACAAATTGGTTGGGCTCCATAAGGCTTTGAGTGGGACCATACACCGAAAAACGCAAATATACCGTTATCTAATAAACAGTGCTTAGAAAAAACATCGTTTTTCGTGTTCAGGAGGTCCAAATTAATTTATCTAGACATGTTTTTGATATTTTTCAAAATTAAAAATTTGTAAAGCGTGTTATTGGCAACAGCTGTAAAATTGAAAGCAATGTAAAATTTTCAATAGATTTTTAAAATACATATTTATAAAATGAAAAGCCAATAACAATTGGACATTCTGTTTATAACCTCACAATGTTAATTTTAGTTTGGGCAACCTTCCATTTTGCTTTTAACTAATTTTTAAACAAAAACTTTTTTCCACTTTGCAAATTTTCTGATTACTTTTCAGTTTCATATATACTTGTATCAACAAAAAACTGATTATTCAATTCTAGCCCTAACTTAACCGAATAAAAAGTTCGGGCTAACTTTGGACTAGTTCGGACTGTTTCGTTATTGACGTGGAACCCACCTATTCTTTGTACGTGACAACAGTGCTTAGCAATTTGTCATTTTGCTTTCAGAAAACGTCAAAAAATTTGGTTCATGAAATTTTTGTTGAAAGCTGAGTGGAAAGTAAAAAAAATGTGAGTGATAGTGAAAAAGTGTGTGTGTCTTGCAATTTTCACGAAGGTAACTCTATAAGAAAATTGCATTTGAAAAGATGAGAATAGAAATTACTTTAATCCAGTTTTGAAATAGTCTGTGCTTAATATGTAAGGTAGAAGAAGAGTCATTTGTGCATTTCTCAATTCTTCAATTCTCTAATAGGACGGGTGTGATGATAAACAAGAACAAATTTCATAATGGTTTTGTAATTGATACCGAAAAAGAAAAAAATCTCTACTCCTTTTGCACTTAACAATATATTTTTACACGAAGCAGTTAGTTAAACTTTGAAAAATATTTTAAGTAAAATTTTTGTTGAAATAAATTTTGCTCAATAAGGGAAATGCTTAAAATTCAATTCTTTTTTTTTTAAGAATAAGTCAAAATTTAAAAAGTAAATTAAATTTTAATTGAAAAAAGAAAAATTAACCTTAAATTAAATGTCTGTTTTTAAAAACGTTTATAAGTTTTGGCTCTTTTGTTTTTATTTAAATGAAAAAAGGTTTTATTTCAAGAAAGAAAATTTTTGTGTGTTTTCATAAAGAAGCAAATCTCTTCTTGTTACAAGTTTTTAGCTGATTTAGTTAAAAAAACATTTTATTTGATATTAGATAATTTTAAATATTTTTTTTTAATAACTTATATATTTTCCAATTTCTATTTACTTAAATAAATATTCAATAAAATTAATAAATACATACTTTGAATTTGGTAAAAAATAAAAAAACATCATTTATTTCATAAAAAGTATTAGCCCTTTTCACAATCTAGTGCATTTCAGATTACTAAGGTAGCTTTAGATGGTAATACAAATCTATAGATTTGTCATCCAAATGAAAAAATTGACAAGCGGTCGGTAAATCATCAGAGGTGCATAAAATCATCAAGGAGCACTTCGAGTATTTATTGCATGTGCCACAATACGAGTTTTTACAAACACAAACAATTGCAGTTCAAGAATATTGTATCTTGTTTTTGTAAATGTTGTAGAATTGTAACCATCTGTACTTTTAGTAGACTTTCATAATAATACTTTGATATTACTTATCCTACACAGTCGTAAATCAGCTCTGGGCTGGACAACAGCTCCCACGTCATCATAATTACTTCTTAAATGCAGTCAGGCTTGTTGTTGTTGCTTTGTCTTCTAGAGCTTTGCGTCTCGTTCTCTCTGTTTAACTCAACTAACTGTAGTAATTTACAGTTTTTTTTTTAGGTATTTCTTTGTCAATCATGTTGTTATATGAAGGCATAAATCGTAATATTTAGTTACAGCGCCGCTGCAAATTACTGTTAATACTATCGGTCGCATAAGGTCTTCGTTAATCCGCCCGTGCCGTGTTTCCTATGCGTGGCAAATTTATTTGCCACTGTATAGTTAAATCAGGAGTGCCGAAGCCCTATGCGCTTGATGCTCAACTGTTTTTGTAAAAGCACTTAGCTATAGGGCTGTGTTCTTTAATACACACATACTGCACTCAGCACTAGCAATGAAAAATACACAAACAACTTTGTCTTATATATATATTTTTTGTCGTTCTACACTGTACACACAGAAGAGCAAAACAGCAACACTTTCACATACTTTGCTGGTAAACATTGACAACAGCGATTATCAGTGTAGATTTTGTAAATATGTTTTGCTTTTTACAACAAAAATTATAAAATAAAAGTGGGTTTTCCTTAATTGTATTGGTGTTTGCTCTTGCTTTTGGGCAACCCTGTGTTAAATATATAACAAAGTAATATTTTACTCGCACAAAATCTAAATATCTGGTATTACCATGTAAACGTGCCTTTATTTGCGCAATTGGAAGTATTTTCTTGAGATTGTGAACGACTTTGTGGCTGAGCTGGTCAGCTCTCTGATGTTCAGCTGTTCATTTGCTATTAAGGACTGTGTATGAGCATAGTGTACTTTTAGTCTCGTATTTCTGTTAGTAGAAGTTAGAAACACATTCTTTGATTTTGTAAATGCTAATGTACAAGGCCATTTGCACAAGATTGTGAATAAGGCAACATTTCTAAATATATTTCCCAAATGTTGCTAACTTTTATAGATACTTAATTTAATAAGTTTTCCGTAGGGTGTCTTCATTCATTTACTTAACCATTCTGTGTTTTTATTTTTTCATTTAAGAGCGCTTCATTATGATAAGGTAACTTTTTCAAATTCTGTAATTTTGAGTGAGAAAATTAAAGCCTGCAAACCGGCATTAACAAAAATTTTCAGATAATTTGTCCTTAACATTTTGAGACGCTTTTTATTTGCTTCCGAAAAAGTCTGCACTCGTCTGAGTCGGAACTCCACTTTATTGGTATATAAGACAAAAAGAAAATCTTAACAAGTTTGGTGGCTTTCTTCAGAAAAACTGAAAACCAAATTGGCAAATAGTCCTAAAATGGTTTCAAAGGTGGCTTATGTATTTATAATTTTAGCTTACTTTATATTTTAGATTAAAATGTATTAAAACAATCAAATTCTATATCATTTAAAAGTGTTTGTCTTGTAACGTCCGTCCACATCTTTTTAAACAACTAAAACCGACCATTTTCGGTTTTTTAAACTTGGGTACAAGGTGCTGCTGCAGTAACGACTTCGCATTTAATATACATATACCTATATATACATTTTTTTCTTTGTTCAATATCCTACATTTTTATAATATTTATATATTTATAATTATTTGTATGTGTTGTTGTGGCTGGTGTTAACAAACAGAGTGTAACTACGACTATTTGAAATTGTAAGTAACTGTTGTGTAAATTAACTTTTAGCAGCGAACTGTGGGTTAACTTTAGATGGTAAAATTGGTTTTCATCTGTCGTTGTTAAGAGCATAAAATAAAAATGAGAAAAACGCAAAAAGCACATAGTGTAAAGCATGTGAATTATAAGATCAACTAGTTTTATATCCGATAATGCAAAATTACAAAGAGTACTCGTATTGCATTACACATTTATGAAAATTTTTTGTTTATTCTAAATGATTATATATACAAACAGAACTTTTTAATTGCGTTTTTACTTTTATTCAAATTAATACTCTATTTAAAGTGCGTCAAAATGATAAGTTCACTTCATGTTATTTCAACCGAATACGAAGAGCAGACGTTAGAAATACAATTTGGTATAGAATTTAACAATTTTTTTGTGGTTCTAGCCTTACATTCCGCCAAGCATTCAAACTTTCTACTTTAAGTTCTTGTACAGAACTGATGGTTTTCAGCATAAACTTGCCTAACAAGGGTTGGGTGAATGTGTTGGCCATTCTATTATTGAAACCCCATGCTCCTCAAACCAATCTTTGGTTGATCTGCTGACATGGATTGTTGCATTATATTGCCGGAAAGTAAAATCTTTTTTTTGGTGTTTCTTCAGATATGGCAACAAATTATTTGAGAACTGTACTGTTGGTTTTCAGCTTGCCTAACAAGCAATCTCCACATAATCTTTATTATATTCAAATCGGGTGAACGTACTGACCATTCCATTCATGCTCCTCAAACCAAATTTTAGTTGATCTGCTGACATGTATCTTGCCGGAAAATAGAATCTCTTTCTTAATGTTCATTCAGAAATGGCAACAAATTACTTAAGAGCACGTGCTGATACTCCAAGCTATCCATTCGAGTTGATGGGAAAGCTAAAGCTACAGAGTTCCAATCGAGCTAAACGCTCCCCACACCATAAGCGAACAGCTACCAAAGTTTCTCTTTGAAAAATACAGAGGTTCCTTCCTCAAATCTCGCCAATAGTCTCTAAGTCCGTCAAAACCACCAAGATAAATTTTTTTTTCATATGATAAAATAATCTTTAGGAAAATAATTAATCAAAAAAATTAAAATTTGTTTTCAAAGATGGTACCTAATGCCAATTGGTTGACATACGACTATGACTTTTCACAAACTCTAAGAGTTTTATTTTGTGAGTCGCGTTAAGGAGTGGACACTTTTTTAGTTTATCTCGGACGATGTAGGGTTGTACTTTAATAGCTCCTAAAACTGTACTTTTTGAAGCAATCAGGAATAACGCTGTTTTAATTTTATTGGCATTTCGTAATGAATCTGACGCCATTCGAGAAACTTGTCGAGTTTCACGATCGGAAAGAAGTTTTGGTCGACCAGAGCTTTTATTTTTTCCATAATTTTGTCTATCTTTTAGCTAATTTTGTGCAACACAAAGCGAACGACCTAGTTTGGTTGAAATTACACGCAATACCATTTGATTTTCAACGTACGCATCAATATGGTCTCTCTACAGAGCCCTGTAGACGATCAAAAAAACACATCAACGTTCTATGATGTGTGCTTTTTCGGGTCTGATTGATGAAAATCGAAAACTCTTTATATTTTATTTTGACGTGTAAATATTTTGAAAGTCTCCAGTTGTGATTGACGATAAAAAAATTTCAGTTTTGTTATCGAAAGGAAAAACAATAAGTAAAATCAAAAAATTACTTCTATATTTATTACGATTATTTAATTTTATTTACTAGTTTTCATATATTACTACTTTTCATACATAGTTTTTTCCTTCTTTTCATGTTTTCTTTTTTTATACCCTTCACAAAAATGTAAAGGGTATATAAGTATAAGTTTGTGATTCCGTTTGTAATTTCTACAGTTTTTTTTGCGACCCTATAAAGTATATATATTCTGAATCAGAATTAATGGAAAAGTCGATTAAGCGACGTCCGTCTGTCCGCTGTTGAAATACCGTTTCTGAGAAAACCATTAGACTTAGAAACTTTTTTCTTTCACCATTCTTTTACCCCATCGATTCATGGGTTTGCTATTGAAATTCAGTAATATCGGTCCACGTATAGCTGAGATATATTCAAAATTCCGAAAAAAGCCATTTTTTTTTGCAGTTTTGTATGAAAATTTTTGAAAACAAAAGTTGTTTGTTTTGCTTCAAACTTCACACACTTATTAGGCATGGTGACTTAAAAACAAAAATTTTTTTTTTCAGATATCGGTCCATATATACCCGATATTATAGCCCAAATCGGATATTTAATGAAAATGTCGCATAGGCGAAGCTAAACAACTTTTTTTTGCTTAAAAGTAGTTCTGGTAATAAAATAAGGTTATATAAATACGGAAAATGAAAATTTCCGATATCGGTCCATATATACCCGAGATATAGCCCAAATCGGACTTTTAATGAAAATGACGCATAGGCGAAGCTAAACAACTTTTTTTGCTTAAAAGTAGTTCTGGTAACAAACTTAGGTTATATAAATCTGGAAAATAAAAATTTCCGATATCGGTCCATATATACGCGAGATATAGCCTAGAACGGGGTTTTCATGAAAGTGCCACATAAGCGAAGTTAAAAAACTTTTTTTTGCTCAAAGGCAGTTTCGGTAATAAAGTAAGGTTATAAAAATATGGAAAATGGAAATTTCCGATATCGGTCCATATATACCCGAGATATAGCCTAAACCGCGGTTTTCATGAAAATGTCACGTAAGTGAACTTAAACATCTTTTTTGCTTAAAAACAGTTCTGATAAGGAAATAAGGTTATATAAATATGGAAAATGGAAATTTCCGATTTCGGTCCATATATACCCGAGATATAGCCTAAGCCGCGGTTTTCATGAAAATGTCGCGTAAGTGAACTTAAACATTTTTTTTTGCTTAAAACAGTTCTGATAATAAAATAAGGTTATATAAATATGGAAAATAAAAATTTCCGATAACGGTCCATATATACCCGAGATATAACCTAAACGGGGTTTTTCATAAAAATGCCGCGTAAGCGAACTTAAACAACTTTTTTTCCTTAAAAACAGTTCTGGTAATGAAATAAGGTTAGATAAATATGGAAAGTGAAAATGCCCGATATCGGTCCATATATACCCGAGATATAGCCCAAACCGTGTTTTTCATGAAAATGTCGCGTAAGCGAACTTTAACAACTGTTTTTGCTCAAAGGCAGTTCCGGTAATAAAGTAAGGTTATATAAATATCGAAAAGGAAAATATCCGATAGCGGTCCATATATACCCCAGATATACCATGAATCGGGTTTTTCATGAAAATGTCCCGTAAGTAAACTTAAAGAACCTTTTTTGCTCAAAGGAAGTTCCGGTAATAAAGTAAGGTTATGTAAATATGGAAAATGAAAATTTCCGATATCGGTCCATATATACCCCAGATATAGCCAAAACCGCGGTTTTCATGAAAATGTCGCGTAAGTGAACTGAAACACCTTTTTTTTTTTGCTTAAAAATAGTTCTGGTAACGAAATAAGGTTATATAAATATGGAAAATGGAAATTTCCGATATCTGTACATATATACCGGAGATATAGCCTAAACCGCGTTTTTATACGTGACTATTGTGAAGGGTATTTTAGATTCGGCTCAGCCGAATTTACCACACTCTTACTTGTTCTTAACAAAATTGCACAAGATAACAGTAATTCATTATCCGATGATGACATGTTTAGAAACGAACCCAGCGAAGTCTAAATACAAATGATGATTGAAGGTCTAAACACATAGACGACAGCAGACAGCAAGCAGCAATCTGTCAAAAATAAAATACATGTGTTTAAATGCACACGATTATTTTAACGACATCACAGCAGCACGACTTCACAACAGCATTTGCTGCTGCTGCCAACTTAGATTAATTTCTATTTTCGTAAGCAGCAAAAAGTAAATGCAATGCGGCCACTATAAATATAAATTGGCAGCAATAAACACTAAAATTTGTTTGAAATATTTAATAGAAATAAACATCACATAAATAAAATAAATAAATTGATTAGTTTTTACAGTTTTACGTGATATTATTACATTTTCAGTTGGTAATTATAATTTTATTCATGTTAAATATATATGTGGCACCTCTGAAATTTGCATTGTTTAAATACACATAGTGCTGCTGCTGTCTTTAAAATAATTATGTTGATGATGAGAAGGCAGCATTTGAAGCTAACTTCATTTGTAGCCGTGAAGTTGTGAAGTCTGCTGTCGTCTAAGTGTTTAGAGCTTGACGATGATGATTTTATTTGTACGTCACCTTTTAAACGACAAAAACACGACACTCATACATATGCACTGATTGACATGTTTTTGGATCGTCTTCAAGGCACAAAACAGGTTTATTAAATAACTTCTAAATATTTTTTTCGGACTGTTCTTTTTGTATACTACTTTTTTTTCAAGTACTACTTAATATTAACTTTTTTTTTTTAATTATTGTACTATAAAACTGCCGCTTAATCGGTGTTTTTAATTATTAACCGGAAGCCTACTATGGTCTGAATGTTGAAGAACATTAGAAATCATAGCGCAATTATCAGTGAAATAGTTTTTGCTGTTGCTGGTTATATACGCGGCTATAAAAGGAACAAATGCCGAAATGATAAAAGCTTGCCCTAAATCCTTCACTTTATAGAGTTTTGCTCAGAGACTAAACTTGCGAAAAAACACGAGATCCTATCTTATCGGAGATTAGAACAATGACTTGCAACAACTCATACCAGTTTGAGATTGTTACAAGTGAAACAGTTGGTTTATACACAGTATGTTCTTGCCTACAAACTTTACCTGCTAAGGGTTTGCATTAGAATTTCTTCTTTAGTCAATGGTTAAAATAAATTAATTTGTAATCCGAGGCATGTGGAACGGTTTTTATTTTTATTTTTATAGTTAACCAAAAATAAATACCGGGCAGCCAACGTCGCGGGGATAGCTAGTCTAAGTTAAAGAAGTTCATATGTATATGACCTAGCATATGGATTATTCCCCGAACTTGTTTCGAGACCTTTTATTCGATTAAGCTTGGAAAAGTTTCATTCTCAAAGAGATTGATACTAATTTTTTGGTATAGCAGTTCCCCGATATTTCACGCTTTTAAAACCATCTAAAGTTTTACCACACCATCAATTTTCTTCTTCATCTAGGAAAACACATTATTTATAGTATATATAATAATACAACATATGTACTTTTTTTCTTTAATTTAGTCGTATGTATTTGATTTTTTTGCTTTCACTTCAATAAATTCAATGGATTGAATTGAATCACTGGAGCTTCTTATGAACAAAGCATTTGTTTTAGTTTAATTAATTATTATTTTATAATATTTAATGAGTGTTTATTTTTTTCTTACTACATAAAACGCGTGTGTGTACTGTTGAATTTTAAAACATTATTACTTCTTACACCAATTAATTATTTATTCATCATCGTACGTACTCTTTTGGTCCAGAGTGTCAGTTGTATTCTACTCTTTTTGGTGGTGCTGGTGGCATAAAAAAATTTAAAAAAAAACAAAAAAAAAAAAATACTGAATTGCAAAAACAGTCTTCTTATTCATGGTGGGTCACTGGTAAATATTTATTTTTTTTAATAAATGTTTTAATTTAATTTATACAAATTTGCTACGGTGAGTGCTTTTAATTTAACATTTTTACAATATGTATTATTTTTAATAACTTGAGTATTTCTTAACATTCTCTAGAATGAAAATAATTTTACATAAAGGAAAAAAATAAAAACACTGTATTAATTCTATCACTTTTTTTAACTTTTAGTTTTGTTTTTATTTTTTTAGTTTAACTTTTTAGTAAAAAACTTAAATTTTTTCCTGTTTGTTTAAAACGTGATTTTTATGCGCTCGTTTAATTTATGAAATTTGGATTCCTTTTTAATATAAAACGAGCAGCATAAGTGACTAGTGTATATCCCTGTACTGTTGTTTAATATTACAAGCCCCATATTTATTCAACTTAAAATGAATTTGAAATAAGTTTTCATAGTAAATTTGGTTTCAAATACATTTGGCTATTTATTTTTACAAATCAACGGGGTACTTACTTATGCATAAATATTTGTTAAATATTTTGAAAATATTAAGTTTTGTTTTTTACAAATTTAGGTGCTTCTATGATTGGTCCTACTTTTGGTCATTTTAGTCCATTCCCACCACCAGGTTCTATTTTGGCGTCACCACACCGAGCTACTCATCACACACCACCTCATCCTGCGGCATTTTATCCACATCCTTTAGTTTACTGGCCATATCCAAGTCCTCCAGTATCGCCAACAACGTACTACAACCAACCTCATTCGCCAACTCATGTACCTGGAAATCATGGACCGCCTATGGTAGGTAAATATGAAATTTTGCCTGCATTTAAACCGCCTACTCACACTACGATCTGATTTTCATCTTTGATTTCAAAATTCTACTTCCATTTTTATTCAAAGTAAAGCTTTAACTAGCTACCCGCATCTGACATTTGCCATCTAGTCGTATATTCAGTGGTGTAATTTTTGAATTTTCATGTATGCTAAAATTAGAAGATTCCCTTGTCTAATAGCGATTAGGTTTTAAAACTGATCAAAGCATCCAGATTGTGTTTTATATCCCAAAATTATAAAAAGAAAACGTCCTTAACTACTTATAATGGAGCTTTCGTAAAGCAGCTCTGGCTTGCAGAACAGCTTTCGCATTATCGTAATTATTTCTGTATTACAGCCTGTTTATAAGACACGACTCGTCGATAAAAAGCGCAAACTTTGTAGGTTTTTCCTGGTTTTGGTTTACAAACCGCGACTATTGATGATTAGTATTAAAAAACGTAACATTTGTCAATTTATTTTGGTTTGTAAGACGCGAATCGTCCACCATAAATGTGAAAATCAGCGAATGAAGAAAAATGCTCGTCAATAGAAAATGTGTAGAAAGTGTTAAAATAATAAGAAACATAATAAAAATAATTTATAAGTGGTAATAAATAATAAGAAAACTAGGAATGGAAATTGCAACAGAAGGTTTTAAGAATCTCTCAATTTTCTGGAGACATGAACTGAAATTGTTTTTTCGTTGCACATAAATGTTTTGTATACATATGTATATACATACATAATAAAACATACACATATACAATATAAAACTTGCAATTAATGTATAAAATTTTTGTTTGTTTCTTCGTTTTTTTCCAATTAGACCGCCATAAAAAAGCTTTTCCAAAAAATATTTTGCTTTATTTATTTACTTATACATACATGCGTATGTATCTATGTCAACTGTGCCTAGAATAGGATTGCTGTTTTTAGGTTGAAAAAAAAATTTTGGTATGAAAAATGTAAACAGATACTATTTTTTCGCATGCTGGCAACAAACCAATGTCATAAATGTTTGACATATACACGAATTTACGTAAGTTGCACGACACAATCAAGTCGTGTTTTATGAACCCAATTTCTTACCTACTCGTCTATAAATTGGCTCGAGCTTAACTCGTGTCCTATAAACAGGCTGTTAGTTTACAGTTTTTTTTTAGAGGTATTTAGTTGTTAACCATGCGGCAACATCCTATACGAAGGCTGGAAGGTTGGTGCAGTTAGCCACAGCGCCGCAACAAATGACTATCTTCGTTACTCCGTCCATGCTGTACATCCTATACCTTGCAAATTTATTGTATTGTAATCAGGGCTGGCCAAAATACTCACCTAATGTATTTCAAATACAAGATACAAAATACTTCCCAGCTGCGTATTTCAAATACAAAATACTTTCAAGCTACGTATTTCAAATACAAAATACAACTACAAAATACAAATACTTTTTTTTGTATTTCGATCTCATAAGAATATACCTCTGTGGTTTTAGATACATATTGTATTTTACATATACACGTAAACTAAGTTGTGTATAGTCACCCAAAACTTAAAAGGATGTAACTGTCAAAACATTGAAAGCCTATTAAAATTTTGAGTAAAACAAGTATATATTTCCTTTAATAACAATAAGATGACTCATCCGACAAACAACCTCTTGTTGAGGAGTGAATAAAACCTACAAGTCCTGAAGAATATAAGCTGCTGCAAAATTCTATAAATGCATAAAAACAATAAAGTCCTCATATTCTTTACTGCAACTACTACTTCTTCTGCTGCATTCACGTTTGGTTCCATGTTTTTTGTAATTTTTCTCCCAGGTATCTATTGCAAGGGTTTCAATTCCTTGAGATGTTTTCTGGTAACTAGCACATTTTGAAACCGGGGTGGAAATATGATGCCATTATGGCTCTATTTACTTCACGTGTCAGTATGAGAAATCTCTTTTCCAATCTTTCCATTAGTTTTGTTAAAATACAATTGAAATGCCTCAAATTATTATCTATGCAGTCGATCTAATCTGGTTCTCACAGACAGTAAGGTCGACAAAAGTTTTTCGTAATAGCAATTATTTCCCTGTATATAATCCAAAGCATTGGGAAAAAGCAGGGGACGAATATGTGGAAATTCTTATTGATATCAGCTGATTGGTGTAAAATCTATTTGCTCTGAACAAAACAATTTAAAGCTGAATTGCAGTTTTGTAAAATGATAAACATTTTAATGGTCGTAGTTTCTAGCAATTTTAGTTTTTGTGTGAAATAACTTATTTTGAATTTACTATAATAAATAAATGTATTTTGTAAAAATGTATTTTTGATCCACATGTATTTGAAATACAGATACAAAATACGTATTTGTATTTCAAATACGTATTTCAAATACAAGTATTTCAAATACTGCCCAGCCCTGATTGTAATGTATGGTAATGTATTGTAACTGTATAGTTACATAAATAAAAAAATAAATGAAATAAAATACTTTTAATGGAGTTGTTGATACTCCATTTTTAGTAGTTTAAATGTCCTTTGAGATGCTGTTTCGTGCAAAAAACAACTTTTTTTCTAAGAACTGGATGACAAAGTGCTGACCAGAGATCTGCAACCGGTGCCTTCTTTAATGATCTAAGTAAACTCGTCTTAAATCGAGTTACGGTGTGATTGGCCACCGCATATTTATGTATTCTACTTGCATATGTATGCTTTCTGGCAGCCGCGATTTCAGTTAATGTTAAATAAAAAGTGACGCATATACATAACAAAAGAATTTGTCTAGCGCATGGTTTTTGCAAGATGAGTGTGACTACGTCATATATTTATTATTAAGAAAATGATTAAAAACGAAAATAGGAAATACTCCAAATCGTGCTCCTACTGAGTGCGAGAGACAACAACACTCTTTTTTTTGTTGTCTTTTCTTTTACTCTTAAAAATTGTATAAGATACGAAAGTAATTCTGGATATTTTTGATTCATCAAAATTTCGCAAAGGAGCGAATAGTATAAATACCCCGCATCAATTTTTAAGAATGTTTAATATACTCGAATGTGAAATTGATCTCTGGTGCTGACCAGAGTTGGACAAATTGCCGGCCAGTTCACACTCCGTCGCCTAGAAAATAGGTAAGAAGTAAGCAGTTTCTTATATAACCCAAGATCATCGTTAGTGTCTTGCAAGATAAGTGGGGTTTACCACTTAATTTCAGAAATTAGAACCCATGTAATTCCTTAATACATTATTTGTTTTGCTTTACTTTTATTGGGCTCAATTTGTTTTTTTTTAGTACTCTCTCGATTATATACCTGCTGTACAACCAACAAATTACGCTAATCCGGCTTCACCACTAAGTCCTCCAACTGTGGGAATTCCTACTAACACAAGTGGCATAATACTCTCACCAAATAAGGCACCCACCATGACATTAGTGCCAACTCCTAAGCAATATTCAGCAGTAACACCTGGACCGTCTGCAGCAGTTGCCCCGCTCGCCAGCACTTATCACAGCAAACTGACTTTGCAACCAACTCATCCACTGTCCACAAGACATTCCCATACAAATGTATATCACCATTATAGCTCACCAGCACATTTACAAACTGCCGCTGTCTTGGCGGTACCATCATCACCTGCTACAGCAGTTGTGCATACACCACCAGGCGGAATTTTGACAACACCCCCATCTGAACAGCAATTGCTAGCCATTGATACCAGCCACTGTGTAGAAAGCAGTCCAAAACCAACAAACTCCTACAAGGCCTCAAGTCTGCCGGCAGCAAATACTAAAACGGCTATCGTTGTGAAAGATGCGAATTCTTCTCATTCATCAGCATCGCCAAATATGAATGGTGTAGCTCCAATGGTTGCAAACCATTGTGTCGAATTGTACACTTCTTAAGCAAAACGAACAATCCCATAAGTTTTTCGAACAAAAAACTAATTAAGCAACACACTATTGAGATTTAAAATCACCAGTCTAAGTTTTCATATTTGAATATGAAAATTAAGGAAAGATTATTTATCCCTATCTTGCCAATAGATGACTGACTCATCTATTATTTTTGTTAAAAAACCGAAAAGAAAATAAATCACAAATGGTTGTTACACAAACTAAAAGTTAATTCCAAGTCATAAACCTCCATCTTACATTAACAGAATCTCGAATGTTTTAAAAACGTTTAAAAACAGATAAAAAAAATCAGTGTTAACACGCTGGCTTATACTTTTCTACCTGAAGTGGAATAAAAATATATATTTAAAATTGTTGATATTACTCTAAGAATAACAACTAGAAAAATTTAATTAATCTAGTTTAATTAAACAAATATAATATATACAGTTAACTGATTAGTTAATAAAAGGTGTGTTCCACGAGATCTCGGACTAGTTCGGACTAATGAGCGTAAATTTGGAAAGCTTACACAAAACTGCTGGAAGGCAAAAAAACCACAATAGTAGTGCTGCTTACTTTTTTTTTTAGTGATTTTAGACGCTTAAAACGCATAACAGCTGTAAAATTAAAAGCAATGTAAAATTTTCAATAGATTTTTGTAGTATACATTTATAAAATGAAAAACCAAACAAAAATTTCATGTTGTGTTTACAATTTCACATCGTTATTTTTAGTTTGGGCAACCTTCCATTTTGCTTTTTACTAATTTTTAAACAAAATTTTTTTTTCCAATTTGCAAATTTTCAGTTTCCTATGTACATATGTAAGCATAAAACAGCTGATTACTCAATTCTAGACCGAGCTCACCCAAAGAAAAAGTTCGGGCTAATTTGTACAAGAAATGAAAAAAATTACTCTCTCATTTTCTCTCAAAATTGCACAGAAATTATTACGCGGAACGCTTTTGGACTAGTTCGGACTGTTTTGTTGTTCACGTGGAACACATCTAAATTATTATGCGGCTCAAAGGCACGAACAAGAGTTCAGCTGCCAAACGTATTCATCGTTTGTTCAATCGCTGGATTGTAAAAGAACTCAAAAAATATTAAAATGTGAATACAAAACTAGTGAATACTTAAACAAATTGTTAAACCCATTGTCGTTCGTCAAATTTGACTCTTGCGAAAGTAATTCTTTAAGTATAAAGCTGTTACTATATATTTAGTATTCGCAGTCGAAAAAAAGTATACGTTGTCTTGAACTATTGTAGCTCTAAATGGATGTTAACTTTCATTTGCTTACTGTGTACTTGCAATTCTTAGAAAGTAGATGACTTGAAGAGTTTTTAGTGAGTTTCAACTACATGCGAGTACATATCGCTCCTTTATTGCAACATAGTCATAACTAAAAGAAAGCTCGTTTCGAGAATAAAGCATTTCAAATTTGTAGTTTCGATACAAGTCTTAGTAATTTTTTTTTTAAAGTAATTTGAATAAATTTTTGCCACAAAATAAAAAATTCTGCATTGCTAAGTCGAAAAGCTCATTTTTTGAGATATGACTATGTTGCAATAAAGGAGCGATATGATATTCAAATGTGCATTAAGACGCGAGTTGCAGTTTTGTTATGCCTGATACAAAAGTAAAAATCATTACTAAGATCGAAAGGTTTCGAGAGGGATTTTCGGCTTCCTTTCATCGAAATCTTTCCCACCTTTCATTTATGATTGCAAAATTTCTTTAACTGTCTTGTAATCCAAACATGGTTACTATTTTCAGTTAAATTTACTTTCAGTTGCTAGATGCGTTAAGCATATCTTGAGTTTACTTTAAATTTAGAGCTGACTTGAACGCCAATTATAACTATACTTTAAGTTGTCAAGTTGAGTTGGTTTCAACCTCCAAAAAAAATTTGACTTTAGTTGCCTTAAAATATATTTTATTTTTGACTACGAATGCAGCCGATTATATCAATCAACTATCGCAGTTTATTTAAAACAATTAGTAATCACCATCAAAAATTTATTGTTAAACAAACCCCTAGTCAATAGTAAAATTATTTATGTTTGTGTTTTCTTAATTTTATTATTTTAGATTATTTACATTTTTATATAAAAATTATTTAATAATGAAAAAAATTGGTTTACCAAAAAGCTATTTAACTAAAGTAATTATTATTTAAATACATTTGCAATTTAAATAACAATATTTTCCTAGAAAATTCTACATCGATTGCTTATAGAAAAAAGTTACAAAATATGTTAATAACTACATGAATCTTGTCAAATCCCATTAATTGTTATTATTTGCTTTTACAAATGTAATGAAATAATTCAATTTATTAATAACAAAGTATACATTTTGTTTATACATTATATTATTGTGAAATTGTTTTTAAATGTTTAAATAAACTATGACCATTTATTTTGTAACAAATATTCTATCTTTGTAATGTACTTTATTTACTTTTGCACATTTATGGGTCAGTCTGTGTTGTGAATGATGGTGTCTAGCAGAGACAAGAACTACTCATTTTAAAGGGTTTGGTCTTAACTTTGAATTAGGTGAAAAGCTTTGCAAATTTGGCAGCTTCATGCAAGTAAATTAGATTTGCTGCAGTGCTGCCGATTACTTTCAATTTCAACTTATACAGGGTGTTCCTGAAATCATCTTTAAGCCGGAAACGGGGGATAGGATTGACTGTAAGCAGCGTGGCCATTTTAGCATTATATTATATATATGCCTCTTACAAAAATGTAATGTAATAGTTTTTTTTATTCTGATCTAGCTCCAAATTTTCCATTTAGCTGAGTTAGCATTATTTAATTTAAGAATATTCAAAATTTAGTTTAAATAATATGTCAACTTAGACATCGACTGCCAAAATCTTATCTTAATATACAAAATTCAAACTTTTTTGTGTAGCAAACATTTTAGAAACTAATAATTGAAGATTAAAATTTTAGAAAAGAATAGACTGATTTCACTATAGAAAGAAATTACAGCTTTGGAATAGTAATACTTGATTTCTGCATAAATTTATACAATTACGAGTATAAAATGCATTAAATGAGAGTAATTCTCAAATTAATAAAGGTCCAGGCTGTGATGGTATTATGCCAAAAATGCTGTTGATTTCAGAAATATTAAAAACTATATTTAATAAGATGATTGCTGAAGCAACATATCCAAATATTTTAGAATTACATAAGATTGTCCCTATACCAAAATGCAACTTAAGCAACAAAGTGGATAACTATCGACCAATTTCAATTTTACCAATTATTGACAAAATATTTGAAAAGCTTATGTATGAGCAACTATTAACCTTCCTTGAAGAAAATATGAACAACAATATGGATTTAAAAAAGGTATAGGAACTGAAGAAGCTGTTGTGAATGTTGTGGAATGTATATGCAAAGGAATTGATGCTGGCCATAAAGGGGTTGCGGGTGTGTTTTATGATCTATCAAAGGCCTTTGATTTAGTTGACCATAACATTTTGATTAGCAAACTTGAGCTAATGGGGGTTTCCCGCAATAGCGTGGGTATACTGTCAGCATACCTAAGAAATAGGAAACAGTTCGTGCAAGTTGGAGGCGCAAAGAGCAACACGGTGGAAGTTGTTTGCGGAGTTCCCCAGGGTAGTGTTCTTGGACCCTTGCTTTTTAAAATATATATCAACGATCTACAAAATATAAACTTTTTTGGCAATTTATTTATGTCTGCCGATGATATTTGTTTGTTATATAATAGGTAGCTCTTGCAATACTTCTGGCTGCTCTTCACTCCAAATACGGCAGTTTTGCTTGTTCACGTATCCATTCAACCAGAAATGAGCCTCGTCGCTGAACACAATTCTTCGATAAAAAAGTGGATCTTCATCTAACTTTTCAAGAGCCCATTCACCAAACATTTGGCGTTGTGGTAGGTCGTTTGGCTTCAATTCTTGCACCAGCTGTATCTTATAAGGCTTCACACCCAAATCCTTCCGCAAAATTTTCCACGTAGTGGAGTAACAGAGGCCCAATTGCTGCGAACGGCGCCGAATCGATAATTCACGGTCATCACCAACACTGGCCGATACGGCTGCGATATTTTCTTCAGTTCGCACTCTGCGTAAGCGTGTTGGTGGTTTAATGTCCAACAATGTAAATTTGGTGCGAAATTTTTTTACAATAGCCCGAATAGAAGCCTCAGTAGGTCGATTAATCTGACCATAAAATGGAAGAAGTGCGCGATGAACTTTCTTAACAGAGCACGCATTTTGGTAATAAAATTCAATAATTTGCAAGCGTTGGTTCTGGCAGCCGCGATTTCAGTTAATGTTAAATAAAAAGTGACGCATATACATAACAAAAGAATTTGTCTAGCGCATGGTTTTTGCAAGATGAGTGTGACTACGTCATATATTTATTATTAAGAAAATGATTAAAAACGAAAATAGGAAATACTCCAAATCGTGCTCCTACTGAGTGCGAGAGACAACAACACTCTTTTTTTTGTTGTCTTTTCTTTTACTCTTAAAAATTGTATAAGATACGAAAGTAATTCTGGATATTTTTGATTCATCAAAATTTCGCAAAGGAGCGAATAGTATAAATACCCCGCATCAATTTTTAAGAATGTTTAATATACTCGAATGTGAAATTGATCTCTGGTGCTGACCAGAGTTGGACAAATTGCCGGCCAGTTCACACTCCGTCGCCTAGAAAATAGGTAAGAAGTAAGCAGTTTCTTATATAACCCAAGATCATCGTTAGTGTCTTGCAAGATAAGTGGGGTTTACCACTTAATTTCAGAAATTAGAACCCATGTAATTCCTTAATACATTATTTGTTTTGCTTTACTTTTATTGGGCTCAATTTGTTTTTTTTTAGTACTCTCTCGATTATATACCTGCTGTACAACCAACAAATTACGCTAATCCGGCTTCACCACTAAGTCCTCCAACTGTGGGAATTCCTACTAACACAAGTGGCATAATACTCTCACCAAATAAGGCACCCACCATGACATTAGTGCCAACTCCTAAGCAATATTCAGCAGTAACACCTGGACCGTCTGCAGCAGTTGCCCCGCTCGCCAGCACTTATCACAGCAAACTGACTTTGCAACCAACTCATCCACTGTCCACAAGACATTCCCATACAAATGTATATCACCATTATAGCTCACCAGCACATTTACAAACTGCCGCTGTCTTGGCGGTACCATCATCACCTGCTACAGCAGTTGTGCATACACCACCAGGCGGAATTTTGACAACACCCCCATCTGAACAGCAATTGCTAGCCATTGATACCAGCCACTGTGTAGAAAGCAGTCCAAAACCAACAAACTCCTACAAGGCCTCAAGTCTGCCGGCAGCAAATACTAAAACGGCTATCGTTGTGAAAGATGCGAATTCTTCTCATTCATCAGCATCGCCAAATATGAATGGTGTAGCTCCAATGGTTGCAAACCATTGTGTCGAATTGTACACTTCTTAAGCAAAACGAACAATCCCATAAGTTTTTCGAACAAAAAACTAATTAAGCAACACACTATTGAGATTTAAAATCACCAGTCTAAGTTTTCATATTTGAATATGAAAATTAAGGAAAGATTATTTATCCCTATCTTGCCAATAGATGACTGACTCATCTATTATTTTTGTTAAAAAACCGAAAAGAAAATAAATCACAAATGGTTGTTACACAAACTAAAAGTTAATTCCAAGTCATAAACCTCCATCTTACATTAACAGAATCTCGAATGTTTTAAAAACGTTTAAAAACAGATAAAAAAAATCAGTGTTAACACGCTGGCTTATACTTTTCTACCTGAAGTGGAATAAAAATATATATTTAAAATTGTTGATATTACTCTAAGAATAACAACTAGAAAAATTTAATTAATCTAGTTTAATTAAACAAATATAATATATACAGTTAACTGATTAGTTAATAAAAGGTGTGTTCCACGAGATCTCGGACTAGTTCGGACTAATGAGCGTAAATTTGGAAAGCTTACACAAAACTGCTGGAAGGCAAAAAAACCACAATAGTAGTGCTGCTTACTTTTTTTTTTAGTGATTTTAGACGCTTAAAACGCATAACAGCTGTAAAATTAAAAGCAATGTAAAATTTTCAATAGATTTTTGTAGTATACATTTATAAAATGAAAAACCAAACAAAAATTTCATGTTGTGTTTACAATTTCACATCGTTATTTTTAGTTTGGGCAACCTTCCATTTTGCTTTTTACTAATTTTTAAACAAAATTTTTTTTTCCAATTTGCAAATTTTCAGTTTCCTATGTACATATGTAAGCATAAAACAGCTGATTACTCAATTCTAGACCGAGCTCACCCAAAGAAAAAGTTCGGGCTAATTTGTACAAGAAATGAAAAAAATTACTCTCTCATTTTCTCTCAAAATTGCACAGAAATTATTACGCGGAACGCTTTTGGACTAGTTCGGACTGTTTTGTTGTTCACGTGGAACACATCTAAATTATTATGCGGCTCAAAGGCACGAACAAGAGTTCAGCTGCCAAACGTATTCATCGTTTGTTCAATCGCTGGATTGTAAAAGAACTCAAAAAATATTAAAATGTGAATACAAAACTAGTGAATACTTAAACAAATTGTTAAACCCATTGTCGTTCGTCAAATTTGACTCTTGCGAAAGTAATTCTTTAAGTATAAAGCTGTTACTATATATTTAGTATTCGCAGTCGAAAAAAAGTATACGTTGTCTTGAACTATTGTAGCTCTAAATGGATGTTAACTTTCATTTGCTTACTGTGTACTTGCAATTCTTAGAAAGTAGATGACTTGAAGAGTTTTTAGTGAGTTTCAACTACATGCGAGTACATATCGCTCCTTTATTGCAACATAGTCATAACTAAAAGAAAGCTCGTTTCGAGAATAAAGCATTTCAAATTTGTAGTTTCGATACAAGTCTTAGTAATTTTTTTTTTAAAGTAATTTGAATAAATTTTTGCCACAAAATAAAAAATTCTGCATTGCTAAGTCGAAAAGCTCATTTTTTGAGATATGACTATGTTGCAATAAAGGAGCGATATGATATTCAAATGTGCATTAAGACGCGAGTTGCAGTTTTGTTATGCCTGATACAAAAGTAAAAATCATTACTAAGATCGAAAGGTTTCGAGAGGGATTTTCGGCTTCCTTTCATCGAAATCTTTCCCACCTTTCATTTATGATTGCAAAATTTCTTTAACTGTCTTGTAATCCAAACATGGTTACTATTTTCAGTTAAATTTACTTTCAGTTGCTAGATGCGTTAAGCATATCTTGAGTTTACTTTAAATTTAGAGCTGACTTGAACGCCAATTATAACTATACTTTAAGTTGTCAAGTTGAGTTGGTTTCAACCTCCAAAAAAAATTTGACTTTAGTTGCCTTAAAATATATTTTATTTTTGACTACGAATGCAGCCGATTATATCAATCAACTATCGCAGTTTATTTAAAACAATTAGTAATCACCATCAAAAATTTATTGTTAAACAAACCCCTAGTCAATAGTAAAATTATTTATGTTTGTGTTTTCTTAATTTTATTATTTTAGATTATTTACATTTTTATATAAAAATTATTTAATAATGAAAAAAATTGGTTTACCAAAAAGCTATTTAACTAAAGTAATTATTATTTAAATACATTTGCAATTTAAATAACAATATTTTCCTAGAAAATTCTACATCGATTGCTTATAGAAAAAAGTTACAAAATATGTTAATAACTACATGAATCTTGTCAAATCCCATTAATTGTTATTATTTGCTTTTACAAATGTAATGAAATAATTCAATTTATTAATAACAAAGTATACATTTTGTTTATACATTATATTATTGTGAAATTGTTTTTAAATGTTTAAATAAACTATGACCATTTATTTTGTAACAAATATTCTATCTTTGTAATGTACTTTATTTACTTTTGCACATTTATGGGTCAGTCTGTGTTGTGAATGATGGTGTCTAGCAGAGACAAGAACTACTCATTTTAAAGGGTTTGGTCTTAACTTTGAATTAGGTGAAAAGCTTTGCAAATTTGGCAGCTTCATGCAAGTAAATTAGATTTGCTGCAGTGCTGCCGATTACTTTCAATTTCAACTTATACAGGGTGTTCCTGAAATCATCTTTAAGCCGGAAACGGGGGATAGGATTGACTGTAAGCAGCGTGGCCATTTTAGCATTATATTATATATATGCCTCTTACAAAAATGTAATGTAATAGTTTTTTTTATTCTGATCTAGCTCCAAATTTTCCATTTAGCTGAGTTAGCATTATTTAATTTAAGAATATTCAAAATTTAGTTTAAATAATATGTCAACTTAGACATCGACTGCCAAAATCTTATCTTAATATACAAAATTCAAACTTTTTTGTGTAGCAAACATTTTAGAAACTAATAATTGAAGATTAAAATTTTAGAAAAGAATAGACTGATTTCACTATAGAAAGAAATTACAGCTTTGGAATAGTAATACTTGATTTCTGCATAAATTTATACAATTACGAGTATAAAATGCATTAAATGAGAGTAATTCTCAAATTAATAAAGGTCCAGGCTGTGATGGTATTATGCCAAAAATGCTGTTGATTTCAGAAATATTAAAAACTATATTTAATAAGATGATTGCTGAAGCAACATATCCAAATATTTTAGAATTACATAAGATTGTCCCTATACCAAAATGCAACTTAAGCAACAAAGTGGATAACTATCGACCAATTTCAATTTTACCAATTATTGACAAAATATTTGAAAAGCTTATGTATGAGCAACTATTAACCTTCCTTGAAGAAAATATGAACAACAATATGGATTTAAAAAAGGTATAGGAACTGAAGAAGCTGTTGTGAATGTTGTGGAATGTATATGCAAAGGAATTGATGCTGGCCATAAAGGGGTTGCGGGTGTGTTTTATGATCTATCAAAGGCCTTTGATTTAGTTGACCATAACATTTTGATTAGCAAACTTGAGCTAATGGGGGTTTCCCGCAATAGCGTGGGTATACTGTCAGCATACCTAAGAAATAGGAAACAGTTCGTGCAAGTTGGAGGCGCAAAGAGCAACACGGTGGAAGTTGTTTGCGGAGTTCCCCAGGGTAGTGTTCTTGGACCCTTGCTTTTTAAAATATATATCAACGATCTACAAAATATAAACTTTTTTGGCAATTTATTTATGTCTGCCGATGATATTTGTTTGTTATATAATAGGTAGCTCTTGCAATACTTCTGGCTGCTCTTCACTCCAAATACGGCAGTTTTGCTTGTTCACGTATCCATTCAACCAGAAATGAGCCTCGTCGCTGAACACAATTCTTCGATAAAAAAGTGGATCTTCATCTAACTTTTCAAGAGCCCATTCACCAAACATTTGGCGTTGTGGTAGGTCGTTTGGCTTCAATTCTTGCACCAGCTGTATCTTATAAGGCTTCACACCCAAATCCTTCCGCAAAATTTTCCACGTAGTGGAGTAACAGAGGCCCAATTGCTGCGAACGGCGCCGAATCGATAATTCACGGTCATCACCAACACTGGCCGATACGGCTGCGATATTTTCTTCAGTTCGCACTCTGCGTAAGCGTGTTGGTGGTTTAATGTCCAACAATGTAAATTTGGTGCGAAATTTTTTTACAATAGCCCGAATAGAAGCCTCAGTAGGTCGATTAATCTGACCATAAAATGGAAGAAGTGCGCGATGAACTTTCTTAACAGAGCACGCATTTTGGTAATAAAATTCAATAATTTGCAAGCGTTGTTCGTTTGTACGACGATTCATGATTAAATTATAAACCAAACTGAAGATGTTTGACAGTTACACAAGATACAAAACGTGCGTGAGCTGCCAAAACTAGTGTTGCCAAAAAGATAATAGCAAAAAAATCACTCGTTATATAAGAATTGTTCGTTTAATAAGATAAGATAGTACGTTTCCACTATAAGCAAATTAACAGCCTGTTCGACGATATCGAATGAAAATGTATGCGAAAGAAAGCTAGTCACTCACATTCGAATCAATTTGGGTTTGTCTATGTCACTATTGCTCGTTCGCATGAACTTATGTATTTTAATTGAATTTTGACACATCGTTCGCATAGAATAAAGCTAGAAAATCCCAAATCAATTTTCTTTCGCCTGGAGTGCGATTGAACTTATCCTTTCGACATCGGCGAACTGGCTGTAAGTTGATTTGACAAAATCATTTCCAATATGTTGTAAGCAATTTGCTCTTCGAATTTTCGAAATTAGTTTGACGTTTGTATTGTTTGATTGGTATTGATTTCTGGAAATAAACTTGTAGACATTAATTTCTTAATTGCATTTTTAACCCAAAATGTACAATACGAATACCGTTCTGATTTATAATTTATTCTTTAGCAAATAAAGCGTTGGTAAAACATGTGCTTTTTGCATTCAAACTTTGTCAACTTTGTCTATTTCGATATTATAACTTTCACTTATTTCGCCATTTTAACACAATCTGAACCAATTATAGGAACTGGGCCACAGTCTGTTCAGCAATTATAATACCGTCGTTACGCAAATCCACTCTTTTAACAACGGAAAAAATCACCATCCAAAATTGTGCCTCCATTACATATCTCATCAAATGCAAACATTATAATTTCCAAATTGTCTACAACTAAATGCTTCTCAACATTCTTCTTTAGTATTAAACTAATAGAATCGTACAATCAGTTCAGCACTAACAGCGGAATCAATTAATTCTCGTATATTGCGTGCAAGAGGATTTGGGTGAAGTTCCAGTTTACTGACGTTGACTAGTCTGTGCGTTTGTTCTATGGTGCTATGTTTAGCCCGAAAGCCAAATTGATGATCAGGGATGCATCCCACATTGTTCAACATTGGACTCAACTTTGCCATTAACAATTTTTCGAATAGTTTTGAAATTGTTGGCAGTAGACTTATTGGTCTGTATGGCTCTACCTTAGTGGGATCCTTCCCTGGTTTGGGTATCATAGTAATCATGGACACCTTCCACTCTGCAGGATAATACTCGAGACGTAAAATAGCGTTAAAAATAAAAAGGAGAATTCTACGAGCTACACGAGGTAGCTGCTCAAGCATTTTACCAGTAATTTTATCAATACCTGAGTCTTTCCTGGGGTTTGTGTTACGAATAACATTTTCAACAGCTTGAAAACTAAATCTCGAAGACATAGGCGGTCTAACAGCGTATGATGGTAGTTCCGCTGTATTATTCCCTGAATCATTTGTAATAAAAACGTTTCTCAAATGATCGACATACAACATCCCCTTTTCAGAATCGTTTCTTGTCCAGTCGCCAGTTGAAGTCCGCAAAGGTGGCTTACCTATTACGGCTCTTTTCATACCTTTTATCGCTTTCCACAGAGAATAGTCAGATTGAGGAGTACCATCCAGCCTATCCAAATATGTTTTAAGGGAAGCCATTCTGTGGATTTCAAGCAGATTCCTTAAATGAGTTACGCATTCCCGTAGCCTAGTTTTAAGCTGGGGAGAGCTGCAAAGTTGCCACCCTCTTCTGACTCTTTTTTCTGACAGAAATTGCTCAATTTCAGACTAATAAGTTCTATTGGTTTCATTTCTGGATCTTATATGAAAAGTGGTTGCATGCTGTACGGCCAATTTAAGGTTTTCTGAAAATCCGCTTGTTGACACATCAATATCCTCAGGGGTTCTCAAGGCAATATTTTCTGTACAATGTGCACTCAAATATTTTTTATATTTTAGCCCATTAACTCTAGTGACGGTCGATGCTGTGCCACTAAACGAGGAGCCAATCTCTTGAGGAAACAAAGTAGAGATTATAGTGGGTGAGTGATCTGATGACAAGTCTAATGAAGGCTTTACTTGCAACCACTCTAAAGGAATATTTTTTGCAACTCCAAAATCTATAACGTCTGGGATCTTTCGTCGGTCTGACGTCCAATAAGTGGGGTGACCGCCTGAAACCACATCTAAGCCCATTTTGGAAACGGTGTCAAAATTAAACGTGATCCCCAAAAAGTGTGTTTAGCGTTATAATAGTCGCCAGCCGCTAAAAATCGAGGACCAAGTAATTTGAAAAAATTTTAATATTGGCCTTCTGTTATTGAAAATCTTGGCGGTGAGTAAATCGAGGAAATAACGATTTGTTCATGGAAATATTCAATGCATACGAGTATATTAGTTGCTTGGAGACACTCCTCACGTGTCTCGGTTATTAAATAGTGCTTAATTCTGGATTTTATTAGAATTGCTGATCCCCCGCAAGATCTTCTTTGGAGATCATTTGTGTCATTTGGTGTGTGCCCATGAATTTTGAAATAACTGTTCGTTGTCAAATGAGTTTCAGTAATCAACATTTCTCGTATGTAGATTTGCTTTTCCATCAGGAAGTGCTCAAGTTCATTTTTGTGTTGGCGGATGCCGTTTGCGTTCCAGAAACATATTTAAACCAACTCATTTGTTTAAAATTGCCTGCAAAGTAGTGGATTGCATTTTCAGCATTTCCTGCGGCATGTTTGTCTTAGAAACCGTAAATGTGTTTATGGATTGAAATAAAGTCTGCAGAGTTGTCTCAAGATTGACTAAAATTTGGCCAGAGTTTTAAGGCTTGGGCTCCTGATTCAAGTTTGGGTTATCGGATTTTACCACATTCGCATAAGAAATTTGTTTGGATTTTTTCACGATTATGTGACTGGCGTACCTATTTATTGAACAACTTAGTTAAAATTAATTATAAAAAAGTTACAAAAGAACGAGCACTAGTGTCTAGGGCCATCGGCTCTTTGTTAAAATTAAATATGAATATGTATAATATATTGATAAGAAAGAGTATTACGATCAGATTTTATCTTGGATTAATATTAATATTTTCTTCTGATATGTTTTGCAGTAAACTGGTAAGCGATATACTGTTTGTTGGCCCTGCATATTGTAGAGATGTGTTGCCATTCGTTGACTATGTGTGACATCGTCATCTTTGGTTCTGGACAAAAGAGGCAGCTTGGCGGCTGTTTTTTTTTCCATCAAGTGTTGATGGATCAACTTGCTGTGGCCGGGCCTCATACGTATATATTTTTGTAAATTTTTTCTTAAAACTTCTGTTGAATTGTTTATAATAGTGTGTGTACGAAATCCATTTGTTAATTTGCTTATTATAAATATAGTCATGTATAGCTGAATATATCAACATTTGTATTGAATTATCATTGGTAATTTTAGGGCATTTTTAGCTGCCGTGTCAGCTTTTTCATTTCCTACTATATGCGAGTGGCCAGTGGTATCCACATTAACTTAATTTTGTTTGGAAAACGAATAAGGTTGTGTCTTATTTCGCAGATAATGTCTTCTCTATTTCCAAGGTTTTGTACTGCCATTATACAGGACTTAGAGTCGGAACAGATGACATATTTTTTTCGCTGGTCTTTAATCCATTTGATAGCATTTAATATCGCAGTTGCTTCTGCAATAAAAATTGAATTAAATGTATGAAGCAAGCTGCGTTTTATTATATTAGAACTATCGTCAATGAGTGCGTAAGAAACTCCGTTTATGGACTTTGACCCATCTGTGTAACATAATAACCATCCGCGTTGATTATAAGCTTTCTTTTTTTGTAAAAATACAAAATTTCAAGTGAAGTAGTTTTTTTAGGGAGTAATAATAGGGTGTCATCTATACTATTGTTTTGGGGGTGCCAAGGTGGTCGCAAGCAGCTAAAAGCTTTTTTAGCACAGGAGTTAATACCGATATTGAGGAATATTTTGCATTATGCGTTGAACTGTAGATTTTAATTTTTTAATATAGTTAGATTTAGGGTTGAATTGTAGGATTTGATTTTCGGATGGCACAAGCAATTTAGTCGCTAGTTTGGCTAGCCATCAAATGTTGGTAGTCCGGCTCCAATAGCAAATCGTGCTGCAGCATGATAAATGGTTTGAATTTTTTGTAATGTTGTTTTAACAGCGTAACCATAAAAAGGTAAACCGTATTAAATTTTTGAAATAATTAATGATTTAACAATATTTACTGTGGTTTGCGGATGTGAATTGGCATTCATACTACTTATACATTTTATAAGATTTAATTGGTTTTCCAGAGCTTTATGTAAGTAAGCTATATGTTGTTTCCAGCTGTATTTGCTGTCATAGATTAAACCTAGTATCTTCATTTGGTCAACCATAGTTATAACATGGTTTTGTGTAAGTAATGATGGTTTTGTACAACTAACTTTTCGACAAAAGTGGATGGCTTTGGTTTTTACAAAAGAAATTTTAGCCCCATTATCATCGCACCAAGTTTTTTTTTAATCATCGATAAGATTTTCCATACTAACCAAATCAATATTTCTGTATTTATGAAGTTTTATTATTAGGCAGAGGTCGCCAGCATACATACAATGCCAAAGCAATTAGAAATAGTATCACTGAGATGGGGGAGCCCTGAATTTTCTGTTCGATAGAAAGTTGAGGATATATCTGAGGATCTTATACCCAATACGTCATTCTTTGAGCTGTGAAATAATGGTGTGAATGCCAACTCTATCGAATGCTTTTACAAAGTCCATTGACAAAATGGTAAGGTGATTGCCAGCTGACAAGGCTGTTGTTGATCCACATAAAGTAAAATGTCGCTTGTGTCTTTTCGGGGCTTGTTTTGGATGTATAAGCTTGTTATACCCTTCACAAAAATGTAAAGGGTATATAAGTATAAGTTTGTGATTCCGTTTGTAATTTCTACAGTTTTTTTGCGACCCTATAAAGTATATATATATATTCTGAATCAGAATTAATGGAAAAGTCGATTAAGCGATGTCCGTCTGTCCGCTGTTGAAATACCGTTTCTGAGAAAACCATTAGACTTAGAAACTTTTTTCTTTCACCATTCTTTTACCCCATCGATTCATGGGTTTGCTATTGAAATTCAGTAATATCGGTCCACGTATAGCTGAGATATATTCAAAATTCCGAAAAAAGCCATTTTTTTTTTGCAGTTTTGTATGAAAATTTTTGAAAACAAAAGTTGTTCGTTTTGCTTCAAACTTCACACACTTATTAAGCATGGTGACTAAAAGACAAAAAATTTTTTTTTCAGATATCGGTCCATATATACCCGAGATATAGCCCAAATCGGATTTTTAATGAAAATGTCGCATAGGCGAAGCTAAATAACTTTTTTTTGCTCAAAAGCAGTTCTGGTAATAAAATTAGGTTACATAACTCAATTAATGATTGTTGTGGTAAACTTAACGAGGACCTTAACAAAATATATTATTGGGCGTCGTCCAATGGCCTATACCTGAATCCTGCAAAGTCAAAATGCTTAGTTATAGCCCAAAGAAATCAAAATATTGTGATTGACATTCCGATAACTTTAGGATATCAAAACATTTCAATTGTTGAATCAGCTAAAAATCTTGGTATAATTTTCAACAAATCTCTTCAATGGAATACCCATATAAATTCCGTTTCAGGAAAAATTTTTGCTATGCTTCGAATGCTATATCCGCTACAACACATTACATCTATTAATATCCGTGTGCTACTTGCGAAAACGTTTCTAGTGCCCAAGTTGTTATATGGAAGCGAAATTTTTGCTTACTGTGATTCAACAAGTAAAACTAGATTAATTGTAGCATATAATGCGATTGTCCGATACGTCTACGGCATAAAAAGATATGATAGTACTTCTCAGTATTCCAAATCATTATATGGTGTTGAAATTATGGACTTACTAAGAATCAAAGAATTAATCTTATTACACAAAATTATCTACAATCAAGAGCCATCTTATTTATTTGATCGCATTCAATTTGCAAGATCCAACAGAGGAAAACAAGTCATTCAGTTAAAATATCGAACTTTAATATCTGAGTGGCAGTTCTTCATAAATACAATACGGCTGTGGAACTCGTTACCAAACCCACTGCAAAACAATGGCAACGCTTTACAATTTAAAAAAATTCTATTTTCAAAATTTTAATGTTGTATATGTTATATATGTACGTATATATGTACATATATTTCTATTTTTTGATATTGTTTCTATTTGATATTATTTCTTTTCTTTTTTTTTACTTTTCATGGTACAATTTCTTTATACTCACAAATTTTTGTTTGTTTTTGTAATCATTATATTATCGCGTACTATAATTTAAAAGATTAATTTCTTGTTGTATGCGATATTCAATAAATAAATAAAATAAAATAAAATAAAATAAAATAAAATAAAATAAAATAAAATAAAATAAAATAAAATAAAATAAAATAAAATAAAATAAAATAAAATAAAATAAAATAAAATAAAATAAAATAAAATAAAATAAAATAAAATAAAATAAAATAAAATAAAATAAAATAAAATAAAATAAAATAAAATAAAATAAAATAAAATAAAATAAAATAAAATAAAATAAAATAAAATAAATATGGAAAATGAAAATTTCCGATATCGGTCCATATATACCCGAGATATAGCCCAAATCGGGGTTTTCATGAAAATGTCGCGTAAGCGAACTTAAACAACTTTTTTGTGCTCAAAAGCAGTTCTGGTAATGAAATTAGGTTACATAAATATGAAAAATGAAAATTTTCAATGTCGGTCCATATATACCCGAGATATAGCCTAGACCGGGTTTTACATAAAAGTGTCGCGTAAGCAAACTAAAACAACATTTTTGTGCTCAAAAGCAAATTTAGTAATAAAATAAAGTTATGTAAATATGAAAAATGAAAATTTCCAATATCGGTCCATATATACCCGAGATATAGCCTGGAACGGGGTTTTCATGAAAATGCCGCGTAAGCGCACTTAAATAACTTTTTTTCGCTTAAAAGCAGTTCTGGCAATAAAATAAGGTTATATAAGTATGAAAAATGAAAACTGTCGATATCGGTCTATATATACCCGAGATATAGCCCAAACCGGGTTTTTCATGAAAATGTCGCGTAAGCGAACTTTAACAACTTTTTTTTGATCAAAAACAGTTCTGGTAATAGGATGAGTTTATATAAATATGGAAGATAAAAATTTCTGATATCGGTTCATATATACCCGAGATATAGTCTAAACCGGGGTTTTCATGAAAATGCCGCGTAGGCGAACTTAAACAACTTTTTTCACCTTAAATCAGTTCTGGTAATAAAATAAGGTGATATAAATATTGAAAATGAATTTTTCGATATCGGTCCATATATACCCGAGATATAGCCCAAACCGGGGTTTTCATGAAAATGTCGCGTAAGCGAACTTAAACAACTTTTTTTGCTTAAAAACAGTTCTGGTAATAAGATGAGGTTATATAAATATGGAAAATTAAAATTTCCGATATCGGTTCATATATACCCGATATATAGCCTAACAGGTTTTTTGATGAAAATGCCGAGTAAACAACTTTTTTGTGCTCAAAAGCAGTTCTGGTAATGAAATAAGGTTATATAAATATGGAAAAAGAAAAGATCCGATATCGGTCCATATATACTCGAGATATAGCCTGAAACGATTTTTCCAATAACATTTTTTTTTTTGCTGAAAAGCAGTTCTTGTTATAAAAGAAGGTTACGAAAATAGAGAAAATTAAAATTTCTGATATCGGTCCATATATACCCGAGATATAGCCTAAGTCGGGTTTTTCATGAAAATATCGCGTAAGCGAACTTAAACAATTTGTTGTGTTCAAAAGCACTTCTGGTAATGATATAAGGTTATATAAATATGGAAAATTAAAATTTTCGATATCGGTCTATATATAGCCGAGATATAGCCTAAACCGATTTTTCCATTAAAAAAATTTTTTTTTTTTTTGCTGAAAAGCAATTCTCGTTATAAAAGAAGGTTACTAAAATACAGAAAATAGAAAATTCCGATATACTATACATATTCGTGACTATCGTGAAGGGTATTTTAGATTCGGCCCAGCCAAATATACTACACTCTTACTTGTTTTTTTTTTTTTTTTTTTTGAAGAAACCACCAAAGTCTTTTAGCCATAATTTTTTCCATTAGTTTGCTTGTACATGGAAGAAGAGTAATTGGCCTATAGCTCACTATTTTATTTTTCGCCTGGCCGGGTTTTAGTAAGCGAATAATTGTCGATATTTTCCAATCTTGAGGGATGATACCTGTCTCGAATATATTGTTGAATAATTTCACTCAGACTTCTTTGAAAGGGGGTGGGGAATTCTTTAGCGTAGGGTAATTTATTTGATCAAAGCCAGCTGTTTTCCCCTTGAAAGAGTTAAGCGCTGAGTTAAATTCCAATAAGGTTATTTCTGCATCAACGAATTTTGAAGTAGGGTGTGGGATATAGTTTAATGCAATATTAACTTGATTTTGTTTTATTTAAAAAGCTTTGATAAAAATTTAAATCGCTTGATTGTGAAGACCATTCACTATAGTTTCTGTCTCCGAAGAAATGGCGTTTGAATGTTCAATACATTCAATATTTAATCCTATGTTTTTGCCCTGCAAACTGCTAGCCTTCGACCATAAATTTTTTGTTGAAGAGCAAAGATTGATTTCAGAAGTAAATTTTTTTTTTTTTTAAATTCAATTATTTATTGTATCTTCTAAAAGAACTAACAATAAGTATGCAAATCTTAAAAATAAAAATTCCTTAATTAATATAGAAAAAAGAAATTAATTAGTATTGAAAAATTTTATTTACTTAGGTCCAGCCAATGCTAGACGAAAAGTTGTTTCTTGCGTATATTTTGTTGGTAAATCACCTTTCCAACGCTCTGATGGTTGCAAGGGTGTCCTTCTCAGTCAAGTGTGTCCTTCTCAGTCAAGTGTGGCCACCAAAGTTAAGGCTGCTACGTGCGAGAGGATTCGGGTGAGACTCCAGTCTGTTAATGTACCTTATCGCGTGTTTTGAAAATTCATCTTTCACTAAGGGTACACCTAGATCTGTGTGAACTCGAGAGTTTTTAACATACCATGGAGCTGCAGTAATTGTACAGAGAAATTTTTCTGGCGCTTTTGAATTTTCACAATGTTGGATGCAGAGGCGGTACCCCACAATTGAATTCCATAGCTCCATATTGGCTTTAGGATTGCGTTATACAACAAAAGTTTGCAATTTAACTTCAAGATAGAATTTCTGCCGATGAGCCAATTTAGTTGCACCGCTTTTAATTTCATCTGGGTGACTTTAGCGTCAATGTGAGACTTCCACGTGAGCCTACGGTTGAGGTATTTGACTTCACTGTGCTGCGGAACAATGTAGTTGTTGATTTTAAGGGCCGAACAAGTTTTTCTACGTAGTGTGATTGTAACATGGGTACATTTTTGTTCATTTACTTTTATTTTCCAAAATTTCAGCCATTTCTCCAATATAAGAATATGTTGTTGCAAATTTTGTCTTCATGGACACTGATGAATGCTGTATCATCCGCAAAAGTTGAAGTGTGAATTTTGCAGCTCGTTGGCATGTCTGAAACATAAATCAAATTTAAAGTTGGGCCCAATATGCTACCCTGGGGAACTCCAGCTTCGATTAGCTGAGCCGAGCTTTTGAAATCACCTTCCTTAACGACGAATTTCCGGTCATATAAGTAGCTCTCTAACAGCTTGCGCGTGTTTGCAGGCAAGTTTAATTTTATTTTATGGGTTAAGCCTTTGTGCCACACTTTGTCAAAAGCTTTGGAAACGTCAATAAATAGAGCTGAGCAATATTTTTTATCTTCGAACGCATTTCTGATAATATTCACCAGCCTGTGTGTCTGTTCTATGGTGCTATGGTTAGCCCTAAGACCGAATTGATGGTTAGGAATACATCCTACTTCATTCAAGATTGGGGTCAACCTCGTCATTAGCGATTTCTCGAACAGTTTTGAAATTGTTGGCAATAGGCTTATCGGCCTATATGACTCAACTTTTGTAGGATCCTTTCCTGGTATGGGTATCATAGTAATGACAGACACCTTCCACTCAGTAGGAAAGTACTCAATACGTAAAATAGCATTAAAAATAAAAAGGACGAGTCTTCTAGCTACTCGGGGTAACTGCACAAGCATTTTGTTGGTAATTTATCAATACCTGGAGCTTTTCTGGGGTTTAAGTTACTAATAGCACTCTCGACATCTTGAAAACAAAGTCTAAAAGGTACGGGAAGTCTAACGGCATATGGCGGCATATCAGCTTCATCATTCAGCCCGTCAATGGCAAATACGTTTCTCAAGTGGTTAGCGTACATCATCCCCTTTTCGGAATCACTTCTTGCCCAGTCCCCAGTTGGAGAACGCAAGGGTGGCCTAGCTCTAACGGGTTTCTTTAACCCTCTTGCTGCTTTCCACAAAGAATAATCGGATTGAGGACTACCATCGAGGCTGCAAATTTCTTAGTTGACTTACGCATTTTCGAAGCCTAGTTTTAAGCTGGGGAGACCTGCGAAGTTGCCATTCTCTTCTGATTCTTCTTTTTTCTGAGACAAGGTGTCCGATTTCAGAAGAACAAGTTCTGCTATTCATATTTCTAAAATTTTTAGTGGTAGCATGTTGCACGGCTTTTATAATATTATGGGAAAAATCGATTTCTTCTAAATTTTCCAGCTAAAGATCTTGATTGATTTTTGTTTTTATAAAAAAGGCTGCTTATATATAGCAGGACTATGATATGAGGATAAATAATATTGTTGAGGATATATCGAAATATGAGTTAATGAACAAGGATCCTACAGGCAGGCTGCAGAAGATATATAATAGTTTAGTAGATGAATTATTTAAAAAGGAGATTTTAACTAATAATGAGAAAAATAGAATTAAGACTAATATTGCTGTTGCACCTAGGTTATATGGATTGCCAATGATTCATAAAGCAGATTTTCCATTAAGACCCATCTGTTCTTTTATTAATTCTCCATCTTACGAACTTTGTAAGTATGTGGTAAATATTCTTAACTTAAAATACAATGTTAAAAATTCTTTGCAGTTTAAGGAAAGGATACAGGGCCAAATTATAGATAATAATGAAAGATTAATTTCTTTTGATGTAGTTTCACTATTTCCAAGTGTACTGGTTGACTTGGCAATGAGCACGATAGAAGAAAAGTGGGGCTTAATAACCCAACATACAAGAATTGAAAAGAGTTTATTTTTGCGTGTTTTGAAATTTTGTATAGAAGATAATAGGTATTTTCAGTATAATGGAAAGATATATACACAGTTAAATGGACTCCCTATGGGATCTCCAGCTTCCCCAATTATTGCAGACATTATAATGGAAAAGTTACTAGACAGCTCTATAGATAAGTTAAATATAAAACCGAGATTAATGACTAAGTATGTAGATGATTTGTTTTGTATTATTCCTGACTTAGCCATTGAGAATATGTTTTCAACTTTAAATGATTTTAATACTAATATTAAGTTTACTATGGAAAAGGAGGATAATTCCAGGCTTCCATATTTGGAAACAATGGTAATTAGGAAGAATAATAAGCTAATTGTAGATTGGTATCAGAAACCAACAGCATCAGGTAGAATAATTAATTATTTTTCAAAACATAGTAGAAGTATAATCATTAACACAGCTAGAAATTTTGTTGAAAGGGTGCTTACAATAAGTGATGAAGAGTTCCACGGAAGGAATATTATTAAAATCAAGGAGTTACTGGGGGATAACGATTTCCCCGATGAATTAATTAGAAAATTTGTGAGTCAATTTAAAAATAGAGGTAGCCATAATGTAGTTAGCTCAACAGAACCAAAAATTTATAAGTCTTTGACGTATATACCAGGCTTAACAGAAAGGTTAGTAAGATCTAATATATTTAATAGGGAAAAATATGGAATGGCTCATAGGAGTTATAATACGCTAAATATATTATTTAGTAAGACTAAGGATAGACATAGTAAATTAGATATTGCTAATATAGTTTATAAAATTCCATGTAAGGGAAACGATCAGGATAATTGTACTAAAGTATACATAGGGACAACAAAAAACAAATTAAGGACAAGGATTGCAGGACACAAATCAGACCAAAAATATAGGCATATTAATTCACAAAAGACAGCGTTATCTTCTCATTGCTTTGGTTTAAATCACTATCCTCACTTCGAAAATGTTTCAATAATAAAAACAGAAACAAATTATAAGAAACGTTATATGTTAGAAATGTTAGAAATTATGAATACACCTACAGAACAGAGAATTAATTTTAAATTAGACACAGATAATTTAGCACATAGTTATAGGCATTTAGTTAGCAAAAAGTTAATACATTGAAATAAATAATACGTCTATTTACAATGTTATTTATTAGGATATTGTTAATTTGTATAAAATTTTTTTTTATACCCTTCACAAAAATGTAAAGGGCATATATAAGTTTGTGATTCCGTTTGTAATTTCTACAGTTTTTTTTTGCGACCCTATAAAGTATATCTATTCTGAATCAGAATTAATGGAAAAGTCGATTAAGCGATGTCCGTCTGTCCGTCTGTCCGTCTGTCCGTCTGTCCGCTGTTGAAATACCGTTTCTGAGAAAACCATTAGACTTAGAAACTTTTTTCTTTCACCATTCTTTTACCCCATCGATTCATGGGTTTGCTATTGAAATTCAGTAATATCGGTCCACGTATAGCTGAGATATATTCAAAATTCCGAAAAAAGCCATTTTTTTTTGCAGTTTTGTATGAAAATTTTTGAAAACAAAAGTCGTTCGTTTTGCTTCAAACTTCACACACTTATTAAGCATGGTGACTAAACGAAAAAAAATTTTTTTTTCAGATATTGGTCTATATATACCCGAGATATAGCCCAAATCGGATTTTAATGAAAATGTCGCATAGGCGAAGCTAAACAACTTTTTTTTGCTCAAAAGCAGTTCTGGTAATAAAATGAGGTTACATAAATATGGAAAATGAAAATTTCCGATATCGGTCCATATATACCCGAGATATAGCCCAAACCGGGTTTTTCATGAAAATGCCGCGTAAGCGAACTTAAACAACTTTTTTGTGCTCAAAAGCAGTTCTGGTAATGAAATAGGGTCATATAAATATGAAAAATGAAAATTTTCGATATCGGTCCATATATACCCGAGATATAGCCTAGACCGGGGTTTTCATGAAAATGCCGCGTAAGCGAACTTAAACAACTTTTTTGTGCTCAAAAGCAGTTCTGGTAATGAAATTGGGTTACATAAATATGGAAAATGAAAATTTCCGATATCGGTCCATATATACCCGAAATATAGCCTAGACCGGGGTTTTCATGAAAATGCCGCGTAAGCGAACTTAAACAACTTTTTTGTGCTCAAAAGCAGTTCTGGTAATGAAATTGGGTTACATAAATATGGAAAATGAAAATTTCCGATATCGGTCCATATATACCCGAAATATAGCCCAAACCGGGTTTTTCATGAAAACGTCGCGTAAGCGAACTTAAACAACTTTTTTGTGCTCAAAAGCAGTTCTGGTAATGAAATTAGGTTACATATATATGAAAAATGAAAATTTCAGATATCGGTCCATATATACCCGAGATATAGCCCAAATCGGATTTTAATGAAAATGTCGCACAGGCGAAGCTAAATAACTTTTTTTTGCTCAAAAGCAGTTCTGGTAATAAAATTAAGTTACATAAATATGGAAAATGAAAATTTCCGATATCGGTCCATATATACCCGAGATATAGCTCAAACCGGGGTTTCCATGAAAATGTCGCGTAAGCGAACTTAAACAACTTTTTTGTGCTCAAAAGCAGTTCTGGTAATCAAATAGGGTTAAATAAATATGAAAAATGAACATTTTCGATATCGGTCCATATATACCCGAGATATAGCCTAGACCGGGGTTTTCATGAAAATGCCGCGTAAGCGAACTTAAACAACTTTTTTGTGCCCAAAAGCAGTTCTGGTAATGAAATTAGGTTACATAAATATGGAAAATGAAAATTTCCGATATCGGTCCATATGTACCCGAGATATAGCCCAAATCGGGTTTTTCATGAAAATGTCGCGTAAGCGAACTTAAACAACTTTTTTGTGCTCAAAAGCAGTTCTGGTAATGAAATAGGGTTATATAAATATGAAAAATGAAAATTTTCGATATCGGTCCATATATACCCGAGATATAGCCTAGACCGGGGTTTTCATGAAAATGCCGCGTAAGCGAACTTAAACAACTTTTTTGTGCTCAAAAGCGCTTCTGGTAATAAAATTAGGAAAATGAAAATTTCCGATATCGGTCCATATGTACCCGAGATATAGCCCAAATCGGGTTTTTCATGAAAATGTCGCATAAGCGATCTTAAAAAACTTTTTTTTGCTCAAAAGCAGTTCTAGTAATGAAATAAAGTTATATAAGTATGGAAAATGAAAATTGTCGATATCGGTCTATATATACCAGAGATATAGCCTATACCGGGGTTTTCATGAAAATGCCGCGTAAGCGAACTTAAACAACTTTTTTGTGCTCAAAAGCAGTTCTGGTAATGAAATTAGGTTACATAAATATGAAAAATGAAAATTTCCAATATCGGTCCATATGTACCCGAGATATAGCCCAAATCGGGTTTTTCATGAAAATGTCGCGTAAGCGATCTTAAACAACTTTTTTTTTGCTCAAAAGCAGTTCTGATAATGAAATAAGATTACATAAATGCGGAAAATGAAAATTTCCGATATCGGTCCATATATACCCGAGATATAGCCCAAATCGGGTTTTTCATGAAAATGTCGCGTAAGCGAACTTAAACAACTTTTTTGTGCTCAAAAGCAGTTCTGGTAATGGAATAGGGTCATATAAATATGAAAAATGAAAATTTTCGATATCGGTCCATATATACCCGAGGTATAGCCTAGACCGGGGTTTTCATGAAAATGCCGCGTAAGCGAACTTAAACAACTTTTTTGTGCTCAAAAGCAGTTCTGGTAATGAAATTAGGTTACATAAATATGAAAAATGAAAGTTTTCGATATCGGTCCATATATACCCGAGATATAGCCTAAACCGGGTTTTTCATGAATACGCGGCGTAAGCGAACTAAAACAACTTTTTTTGCTTAAAAGCAGTTCTAATAGCAAAATAAGGTTATATAGGTATGGAAAATGAACATTTCCGATATCGGTCCATATATACCCGAGATATAGCCTAAACTGCGGTTTTAATGAAAATGTCGCGTAAGTGAACTTAGACATCTTTTTATACCCTTCACAAAAATGTAAAGGGTATATATAAGTTTGTGATTCCGTTTGTAATTTCTACAGTTTTTTTTTGCGACCCTATAAAGTATATATATTCTGAATCAGAATTAATGGAAAAGTCGATTAAGCGATGTCCGTCTGTCCGTCTGTCCGTCTGTCCGCTGTTGAAATACCGTTTCTGAGAAAACCATTAGACTTAGAAACTTTTTTCTTTCACCATTCTTTTACCCCATCGATTCATGGGTTTGCTATTGAAATTCAGTAATATCGGTCCACGTATAGCTGAGATATATTCAAAATTCCGAAAAAAGCCATTTTTTTTTGCAGTTTTGTATGAAAATTTTTGAAAACAAAAGTCGTTCGTTTTGCTTCAAACTTCACACACTTATTAAGCATGGTGACCAAACGAAAAAAAATTTTTTTTTCAGATATCGGTCCATATATACCCGAGATATAGCCCAAATCGGATTTTAATGAAAATGTCGCATAGGCGAAGCTAAATAACTTTTGTTTGCTCAAAAGCAGTTCTGGTAATAAAATGAGGTTACATAAATATGGAAAATGAAAATTTCCGATATCGGTCCATATATACCCGAGATATAGCTCAAACCGGGTTTTTCATGAAAATGTCGCGTAAGCGAACTTAAACAACTTTTTTGTGCTCAAAAGCAGTTCTGGTAATGAAATAGGGTCATATAAATATGAAAAATGAAAATTTTCGATATCGGTCCATATATACCCGAGATATAGCCTAGACCGGGGTTTTCATGAAAATGCCGCGTAAGCGAACTTAAACAACTTTTTTGTGCTCAAAAGCAGTTCTGGTAATGAAATTGGGTTACATAAATATGGAAAATGAAAATTTCCGATATCGGTCCATATATACCCGAAATATAGCCCAAACCGGGTTTTTCATGAAAATGTCGCGTAAGCGAACTTAAACAACTTTTTTGTGCTCAAAAGCAGTTCTGGTAATGAAATTAGGTTACATATATATGAAAAATGAAAATTTCAGATATCGGTCCATATATACCCGAGATATAGCCCAAATCGGATTTTAATGAAAATGTCGCACAGGCGAAGCTAAATAACTTTTTTTTGCTCAAAAGCAGTTCTGGTAATAAAATTAAGTTACATAAATATGGAAAATGAAAATTTCCGATATCGGTCCATATATACCCGAGATATAGCTCAAACCGGGGTTTCCATGAAAATGTCGCGTAAGCGAACTTAAACAACTTTTTTGTGCTCAAAAGCAGTTCTGGTAATCAAATAGGGTTAAATAAATATGAAAAATGAAAATTTTCGATATCGGTCCATATATACCCAAGATATAGCCTAGACCGGGGTTTTCATGAAAATGCCGCGTAAGCGAACTTAAACAACTTTTTTGTGCCCAAAAGCAGTTCTGGTAATGAAATTAGGTTACATAAATATGGAAAATGAAAATTTCCGATATCGGTCCATATATACCCGAAATATAGCCTATACCGGGGTTTTCATGAAAATGCCGCGTAAGCGAACTTAAACAACTTTTTTGTGCTCAAAAGCAGTTCTGGTAATGAAATTGGGTTACATAAATATGGAAAATGAAAATTTCCGATATCGGTCCATATATACCCGAAATATAGCCTAGACCGGGGTTTTCATGAAAATGCCGCGTAAGCGAACTTAAACAACTTTTTTGTGCTCAAAAGCAGTTCTGGTAATGAAATTGGGTTACATAAATATGGAAAATGAAAATTTCCGATATCGGTCCATATATACCCGAAATATAGCCCAAACCGGGTTTTTCATGAAAACGTCGCGTAAGCGAACTTAAACAACTTTTTTGTGCTCAAAAGCAGTTCTGGTAATGAAATTAGGTTACATATATATGAAAAATGAAAATTTCAGATATCGGTCCATATATACCCGAGATATAGCCCAAATCGGATTTTAATGAAAATGTCGCACAGGCGAAGCTAAATAACTTTTTTTTGCTCAAAAGCAGTTCTGGTAATAAAATTAAGTTACATAAATATGGAAAATGAAAATTTCCGATATCGGTCCATATATACCCGAGATATAGCTCAAACCGGGGTTTCCATGAAAATGTCGCGTAAGCGAACTTAAACAACTTTTTTGTGCTCAAAAGCAGTTCTGGTAATCAAATAGGGTTAAATAAATATGAAAAATGAAAATTTTCGATATCGGTCCATATATACCCAAGATATAGCCTAGACCGGGGTTTTCATGAAAATGCCGCGTAAGCGAACTTAAACAACTTTTTTGTGCCCAAAAGCAGTTCTGGTAATGAAATTAGGTTACATAAATATGGAAAATGAAAATTTCCGATATCGGTCCATATATACCCGAAATATAGCCTATACCGGGGTTTTCATGAAAATGCCGCGTAAGCGAACTTAAACAACTTTTTTGTGCTCAAAAGCAGTTCTGGTAATGAAATTAGGTTACATAAATATGAAAAATGAAAATTTTCGATGTCGGTCCATATATACCCGAGATATAGCCCAAATCGGGTTTTTCATGAAAATGTCGCGTAAGCGAACTTAAACAACTTTTTTGTGCTCAAAAGCAGTTCTGGTAATGAAATAGGGTTATATAAATATGAAAAATGAAAATTTTCGATATCGGTCCATATATACCCGAGATATAGCCTAGACCGGGGTTTTCATGAAAATGCCGCGTAAGCGAACTTAAACAACTTTTTTGTGCTCAAAAGCGCTTCTGGTAATAAAATTAGGTTACATAAATATGGAAAATGAAAATTTCCGATATCGGTCCATATGTACCCGAGATATAGCCCAAATCGGGTTTTTCATGAAAATGTCGCGTAAGCGAACTTAAACAACTTTTTTGTGCTCAAAAGCAGTTCTGGTAATGAAATAGGGTTATATAAATATGAAAAATGAAAATTTTCGATATCGGTCCATATATACCCGAGATATAGCCTAGACCGGGGTTTTCATGAAAATGCCGCGTAAGCGAACTTAAAAAACTTTTTTGTGCTCAAAAGCGCTTCTGGTAATAAAATTAGGTTACATAAATATGGAAAATGAAAATTTCCGATATCGGTCCATATGTACCCGAGATATAGCCCAAATCGGGTTTTTCATGAAAATGTCGCATAAGCGATCTTAAAAAACTTTTTTTTGCTCAAAAGCAGTTCTAGTAATGAAATAAAGTTATATAAGTATGGAAAATGAAAATTGTCGATATCGGTCTATATATACCAGAGATATAGCCTATACCGGGGTTTTCATGAAAATGCCGCGTAAGCGAACTTAAACAACTTTTTTGTGCTCAAAAGCAGTTCTGGTAATGAAATTAGGTTACATAAATATGAAAAATGAAAATTTCCAATATCGGTCCATATGTACCCGAGATATAGCCCAAATCGGGTTTTTCATGAAAATGTCGCGTAAGCGATCTTAAACAACTTTTTTTTTGCTCAAAAGCAGTTCTGATAATGAAATAAGATTACATAAATACGGAAAATGAAAATTTCCGATATCGGTCCATATATACCCGAGATATAGCCCAAATCGGGTTTTTCATGAAAATGTCGCGTAAGCGAACTTAAACAACTTTTTTGTGCTCAAAAGCAGTTCTGGTAATGGAATAGGGTCATATAAATATGAAAAATGAAAATTTTCGATATCGGTCCATATATACCCGAGATATAGCCTAGACCGGGGTTTTCATGAAAATGCCGCGTAAGCGAACTTAAACAACTTTTTTGTGCTCAAAAGCAGTTTTGGTAATGAAATTAGGTTACATAAATATGAAAAATGAAAGTTTTCGATATCGGTCCATATATACCCGAGATATAGCCTAAACCGGGTTTTTCATGAATACGCGGCGTAAGCGAACTAAAACAACTTTTTTTGCTTAAAAGCAGTTCTAATAGCAAAATAAGGTTATATAGGTATGGAAAATGAACATTTCCGATATCGGTCCATATATACCCGAGATATAGCCTAAACTGCGGTTTTAATGAAAATGTCGCGTAAGTGAACTTAGACATCTTTTTTTGCTTAAAAACAGTTCTGGTAATGAAATAGGGTCATATAAATATGGAAAAAGAAAATATCCGATATCGGTCCATATATACTCGAGATATAGCCTGAACCGATTTTTCCAATAACATTTTTTTTTTTGCTGAAAAGCAGTTCTTGTTATGAAAGAAGGTTACGAAAATAGAGAAAATTAAAATTTCTGATATCGGTCCATATATACCCGAGATATAGCCTAAATCGGGTTTTTCATGAAAATATCGCGTAAGCGAACTTAAACAATTTGTTGTGCTCAAAAGCAGTTCTGGTAATGATATAAGGTTATATAAATATGGAAAATTAAAATTTTCGATATCGGTCCATATATAGTCGAGATATAGCCTAAACCGATTTTTCCATTAAAAAAATTTTTTTTTTTTTTTTTTGCTGAAAAGCAATTCTCGTTATAAAAGAAGGTTACTAAAATACAGAAAATAGAAAATTCCGATATCGGTTCATATATAACCGAGCATATTTAGGTCACATTTTTAATATACTATACATATTCGTGACTATCGTGAAGGGTATTTTAGATTCGGCCCAGCCGAATATACTACACTCTTACTTGTTTTTATGTTATTTTTTGCTATTTTGTGAGCAACATATGCTATGTTAACCTGTTAAAGGTAGAGGTACAACATGTTGTAATTGTTAACAGAGCATGTGTTGTTTACAGAATAAGTTTAATTTAAATTATTTTATTTTTTTTAATTTTTCAATTTGTTAATATTGTTAAAATTTTTTTCATGTGTATGAATTTTTTGTATGTAAAATTTTTTGACAACATTTTTTCAAATAATTTTTTATAACATTAAAATTTTCCTGATGATGATAACAAATTGTTATCGAAATATTGAAAATAAAATACCGTTAAACCTTTTTTATAAAAACAAAAATCAATCAAGATCTTTAGCTGGAAAATTTAGAAGAAATCAATATAAACAAGATCAAATAATACGAATATTTAATTATGGGAAAAATTATTAATTGACTCATCAATATCCTCTGGAGTTCTCAAAGATATATTTTCCGTACAATGAGTACTTAAATATTTTTTATATTTTAGCCAATTCACTCTAGACTGGAATACACTTATGTCGTTAAATGGGGATCCAATTACCTGGGGGAAACATATAGAGACAATAGTAGGTGAGTGATCGGAGGACAAATCCAATGAAGGCTCCACATGCATCCAATCTAAGGGGATGTTTTTTACGATTCCAAAATCAATAACATCTGGGATCTTTCGCTGGTCAGATGGCCATTAGGTGGGACACCCGCTGGAGATTACATCTAAACCCAATTTTGATATAGTATCAAAATGCACACGATCTTTCGGGGAGATTAAGCTTGAGTCCCAAAATGTGTGTTTAGCATTATAGTCACCAGCAGCTATAAATCGGGATCCAAGTGAAGTAAAATAAGTAAGAGTGTGGTATATTCGGCTGGGCCGAATCTAAAATACCCTTCACGAGAGTCACTTATATGTATAGTATATTTAAAAATGTGAACAAAATATGCACGGTTATATATGAACCGATATCGGATTTTCTATTTTCTGTATTTTAGTAACCTTCTTTTATAACCAGAATTGCTTTTCAGCAAAAAAAAAAATGTTAATGGAAAAATCGGTTCAGGCTCGGGTATATATGGAACGACATCGGAAATTTTTATTTTGCATATGTATATAACCTTACTTCATTACCAGAACTGCTTTTGAGCAAAAAAAGTTGTTTCCGTTCGCTTACGCGACATTTTAATGAAAATGGCGGTCTAGGGTATATCTCGGTCATATATGGACCGTATCGGAAATTTTCATTTTCAATAATTACATAAAATTATTTCCTTACCAAAACTGCTTTTGAGCAAAAAAAATTTATTTAAGTTTGCTTATGCGACATTTTCATGAAAACCCCGATTTGGGCTATATCTCGGGTATCTATGGACCGATAACGGAAATTTTCATTTTCTATATTTATATAATCTTATTTCATTACCGGAACTGCTTTTGAGCAAAAAAAGTTGTTTCAGTTCGCTTACGCGACATAGTCATGAAAAACCCGATTTGGGCAATATCTCGGGTATATATGGACCGATATCTGAAAAAAAATTGTGGTCACCATGCTTAATGAGTGTGTGAAGTTTGAAGCAAAACAAACATTTCCATACAAAATTGCGAAAAAATTTGCTTTTTTCGGAATTTTGTATATATCTCAGCTATATGTGAGCCGATATTACTGAATTTCAATAGCAAACCCAAGAATCGATGGGGTAAAATAATGGTGGAGGAAAAAAGTTTTTCAGTCTAATGGTTTTCTCAGAAATAAAATGTTTTACAGTTTATCAGTCGTAAAGCAGCTCTGGGGGCTAATTCTGTCATTCATGATCGAAATTACTACGAGTAGAAAATAATTTCGATATCGTGTAAACTTGTAAAGGCCCATTTAGCCGACCGTAAATGTAGAAATGTAAATGTAGTCGGAACAGCTGATCGATTTTGTTATACGAGAAACAATGAAAATGCTTATCTGACTGTAATGAAATGTAACCGTAACGTCTGAACCTGTAGAAAATAGAATTTCATTACGTGTTTACGTGACAAATGTAGTCAGTGATGGTATATATTATTGTGAATGGCAGAACGGCACAAAAACCCTGTTTTAGTACTTTTTGTTTATTTGATAATTGAACTGTTTAAGTAGTTAAATTTGTATACAAATTATTTTTATCCAATTTGTTTTAATTAAAAAAATTTATTTATTCGTTGACCATTCTAGTCAACCACCAAATTCCAACTTAAACTTAATTTTTCCAACATGCTTCTTATAATTAAAATTATTTTAATTCTTAATTCTTTATTCCTGACTCGGCAGAAGGCATCATGTTTCTTTTTTTTTAAAATTGTTTTTTTTTTACTTCAAAAATATTCACACAAAAAAATATTCGCAAATGTTTCAACAGATGGAAACATTACACCTTTAAAATAGGCAGACATTGCGTTAGCATAATTGGTGGGAAAGCAAAATGTAGGAATTTAATTTTTTTTAAAAGAAGAATTTAGTTTTATTAAATAATGAAAATGAGAAACCTTAATTTACACACATAATATATTTTAAAAAATGTTGGAATTTTCTGTAAAATACGCAAGATGGATACATTGGTAGCATAATTTATACACTGCGCACAATTTTTGCATCTTTCACATTATTTGTAACCTCAAAATTTATTAGCCCGATTTCCAAAATATATTCCTCAAACACAATCTTCCAACGATAAAATGAATTTTAAAAATTGGTTTATAATATATAGTTATGCTGATATAAATGTAAGAAAGCAATACAGTATAAATTTTGGTCTGTGATGAAATGAAAATGTAATAATAAAAAAGTTTTAATACTTTTTAAGTATAATAAGCTAATAATTATATATAACTAAAATTTTAGTACTGTTATACCCTTCACAAAAATGTAAAGGGTATATATAAGTTTGTGATTCCGTTTATAATTTCTGCAATTTTTATTTGCGACCGTATAAAATATATATATATATATATATATATATATATATATATATATATATATATATATATATATATATATATATATATATATATATATATATATATATATATATATATATATATATATATATATATATATATATATATATATATATATATATATATATATATATATATATATATATATTCTCAAGAATCAGAATTAATAGAAAAGTCGATTAAGCGATGTCTGTCTGTCCATCCGTCGGTTGTTGAAATACCGTTTCTGAGAAAACCATTAGACTTGAAACGTTTTTCTTTCACCATTCTATTACCCAATCGAGTCATGGGATTGCTATTGAAATTCAGTAATATTGGTTCACATATAGCTGAGATATGTTCGAAATTCCGAAAAAGATATAGCCTAAACCGATTTTTCTATAAATGTTTGTTTTTGCTTAAAAGAACTTCTGATAATATAAGGAGGTTACCAAATAGAGAAAATGAAAATTTCCGATATCGGTCCACATATACCCGAGGTATAGTCTAAACCGATGTTTTAGTGAAAAATTTCTTTTGCTTGAAATCAGTTCTGATTATAAAACGAGGTAATTAATTACTCGTAAAATACAGAAAATGGAAAATTCCGTTATCGGTTCACATTTAACAGAGATGTAGCCTAAACCAATTTTTGAATGATGATTTCAATGAAAGATTTCCTTTTTGGAATGGTGATTACAAGGCAAACATATTTTTTGCCCGATGTCGGTCCATATATATCCAAGAATATTTAGTGACTATCATGAAGGGTATTTTAGATTCGGCCCAGTCGAATGTACTACGCTCCTTTATTATATTTTATTATATATTATAAGCAGTTAAATTTTTTTTTTTTAGAAGTACCAAAGAGCAGAGAACAAAAATTTAAACATTTGAGATTTATTCGCTATAGTAGCTTCCAACATTGGTACTTTTTTTTTTTTTTTTTTTTTTTTTTTAGCTTTTATTTATTTATTGAATCTTCACAATGTGAACAATAAGTATTCAAATCTTAATACTAAATATAATAAATTAACTAAGTCCAGCCAATGCTAGACAAAAAGTTTTATTTTGCGCCAATTATATCGGTAAAATCACCTACTTAACGCTCTGATGTTGGCAACGGTATCCCTTCTTCTCAACCGAGTGTGACCATTCAAATTAAGTATGTTTCGTGCGAGAGGGTTTGGGTGAAGTTCCAATTTGCTGACATACCTTGTCGCATGCTCTGAAAACTCATCTTTTACCAGTGGAACACACAGATCTTTATGAATTCGGGAGTTTTTTACGTACCATGGTGCTGCAGTAATTATTCGAAGAATAATTACTGCAGCGTCAATGTTTGACGCTGAGGCGGTGCCCCATAACTGAATTCCGTAGCACCATATAGGCTTTAATATTGCGTTGTATAACAAAAGTTTGCAATCTAATTTCAGTGTCGAATTTCTGCCCATAAGCCAATTTAATTGCGCTGCTTTTAATTTCAACTGAATGACTTTCGTGTCAATGTGAGACTTCCACGTTAACCTACGGTCGAGATGAATACCAAGGTACTTGACTTCACTTTGCTGCGGAATAGGTAAATTGTTAATTTGGATAGCTGAACATGTTTGTCTACGCAGTGTGAATGTAACGTGAGTACACTTTTGTTCATTAACTTTAATTTCTCAAAGTTTTAACCACATCTCTAATATTAAAATATACTCCTGCAAATTTCGCTGCAGAATGCTGCGTCATCTGCAAAAGTTGAAGTGTGAATACCAGATCTGATTGGCATGTCAGAAGTGTAAATTAAATATAAAGTGGGTCCCAGAATGCTACCTTGGGGAACTCCTGCCTCGATTGGCTGAGTTGGGCTTATAAAGTCGCCTTCTCTGATAACAAACTTCCGGCCGCATAAATAGCTTTCCAGAAGCTTGTGAGTGTTTGCAGGCAAGTTCAACTTTATTTTGTGCATTAATCCCTCGTGCCACACTTTATCAAAAGCTTGGGAAACATCAATGAATAGAGCTGAGCAATACTTTTTATCCTCAAAAGTCTTTCTTATAACATTAACTATGCGTTTGTTCAATGGTGCTGTGTTTAGCCCGAAAACCAAATTGATGATCTGGGATGCATCCTACATCATTCAATATTGGAGTCAACTTCGCCATTAACAATTTTTCGAAAAGTTTTGAAATTGTTGGCAGTAGACTTATTGGTCTATATGGCTCTACTTTAGTGGGATCCTTCCCTAGCTTGGGTATCATAGTAACCATAGATACCTTCCACTCTGCAGTATAGTATTCTAGGCGTGAAATAGCGTTAAAAATAAAAAGAAGAATTCTTCTTGCTACGGGAGGTAGCTGCTCTAGCATTTTGCCAGTAATTTTATCAAAACCTGGAGCTTTTTTTGAGTTTACTTTATTTATAACGTTTTCGACATCTTGAAAACTAAGTCTCAAAGGCACAGGCGGTCTAACAGCATATGACGGAAATTCAGCAACATCATCCACTGTATCATTTGCAGTAAAAACGTTTTTCAAATGATTAACATACACCATCCCTTTTTCAGAATCACTTCTTGCCCAGTCGCCAGATGAAGTTCGCAAAGGTGGCTTACCTATTACGGGTCTTTTCAGACCTTTTGTCGCTTTCCATAAAGAATAGTCGGTTTGCGGGCTACCATCAAGACCTTCTAGATAATTTTTGAGGGAAGCCATTCTTTGGATTTCAAGCAGATATCTTAATTTAGTTATGCACTCCCGTAGCCTGCTTTTAAGCTGGAGAGACCTTCGAAGTTGCCACTCTCTTCTAACTCTTCTTTTTTCTGACAAAAGTAGCTCAATTTCAGACGAATAAGTTCTATTGTTCTCATTTCTGAAACTCGTACGGGTAGTGGTAACATGTTGTACGGCCAGTTTAAGGTCTTTCAGTACAATGAGTACTCAAATATTTCTTATATTTTAGCCAATTAACTCTAGAGATGGCGAACGTCAAGTCACTAAACGGGGAGCCAACCTCCTGGGGGAACGAAACAGATATTATAGTGGGTGAGTGGTCCGATGACAAATCTAATGAAGACTCTACTTGCATCCCTTCTAAAGGAAAATTTTTTGCAACTCCAAAATCTATAACATCTGGGATCTTTCGTCGGTCTGAGGGCCAATAAGTGGGATGTCCGCTTGAAATCACATCTAAGCCCAGTTTGGAAACTGTTTCGAAAAGCACTCGGCCTTTCGGAGAAATTAAACGTGATCCCCAAAAAGTGTGCTTGGCGTTATAGTCACCAGCCGCTAAATATCGAGGCCCAAGTGTGTTGAAAAAATGTGAACACTGATTTTCTGTTATTGAAAATCGGGGCGGTGAGTAAATGGATGATATAACTATTTTTCCATTAAGATGCTCAATGCATATATTTGTTGCTTGGAGATACTCCTCACGTGTCTCATGTAGAAAATAGTGCTTAACTCTATTTTTAATTAGAATTGCTGAGCCTCCACAAGACCTTCCACGGGGATCTTTAGTGTCGTACAGTGTGTAGCCATTAATTTTGAAATAACTGTTGCTTGTCAAGTGAGTTTCAGCAATCAGCATTATGTCGATTTGTTTTTCCATAAGGAAGTGCTCAAGTTCATTTTTGTGTTGGCGGATGCCGTTTGCGTTCCAGAAACATATTTTTAACCAATTCATTTTGTTAAAATTGCCTGCAAAATAGTGGATTGCATTTTCAGCATTTCCTGCATCATGTTCGTCATAGAAACCGTAAATGTGTTTATGGATTGAACAAGAGTCTGCAGAGTTGCCTCAAGATTGTTAAAATTTTGATCGGAATTTTGGGGCTTGGTCTCCTGATTCAAGTTTTGTGTATCGGTTTTGACCACATTGACATATGAAACTTGTTTGGGGGTTTGCATGATTATGTTGCTTGTTGACTGGCCTACCTGGGGAAAATTGTTTGCAGAAATGATGTTTGACTGCTGGGGTTGCTTAAAGGTAATTGATGGCTTATTTGTCATTAGACAGGGCAGCCCCTGTAATTTGCAGTATGGTTGCCTCCACAGTTATTGCATTTTTTAGCACTTGAATCAGTTTTTGGCTTCTTGCACTGTGATGTGCCGTGCAGTTCCCCACACACAACGCAAACTGCGGGCAACTTACAATAGGCCTTAGTAGGAAAGAATCCCTGGCAGTTTAGGCATTGAATGGGCCCTAAACGCTTGTGCGTCTCCTCAACGGTAACCCTGCGATGAAAAAGAAATTTGAGGTTATAAATTGGGTGAGTTTCATTCTTTTTGAGAATAACATCCCCTGGTTCCAGTTCAACCCTAAACATAGGTTGAGGCATCTTTTCACGGTTCCGCATATTTACCACATTTTTTATGTTAAAGCCTTTATCTAGCAGTGCAGTCTTAACCTCATCCGTGTCTACATAAGGGTCAATACCTTTTATAACAACCTGGAGGCCTTTAGCACTTTTAAGTTGATAAGTATAAAAAGATTTTTTCTCTTTTTCCAGAGCGGCAGAGAGTTTTCGGTAATCATTTTCGCAGTTGACTTGAATTTTTGTTTCACTTATTTGTCCGTGCTTCACTGATGTTACGTTAAAGGTGTCTTTACCAATTGCCGTAATAAGTGCTTTTACCAGCTCATTAGATGTCAGTCTGAAGGATAGCAAACCTATTACTATCCGTAGCCGTAGTCCTATTATCATCTTTGGAAATTTTCGGATTTGATGATATTTGAGCGGATTTGGGGCTTCGCTTACGTTTAACCACGGTTACATACCTGCCCAAGCCTACTTGTGTTTTCGGCTTATCTGCAATTACTGAACTGGTGGATGGTTGGTCTTCTGTTGTAACAGCAATGTTTGGCGAACACGAACGCGTGCGTTTTTATCTCTTAGAGACAGGAGATTATTCAATGACTTTTTTTAAGATTCTTCCTCAGAAATCCAGAGGTTTTTTCTAGTGGAGCTAAGCTCCCTCTCAGAATTGCATCTACTAGGTACACTCATGCAATTTTGTTTTTTTTTTATTTATATTTTTTTACTTTAAAAGTATATTAAAATAATTGTCACAAAGTTTTTCTTTTTTATAAATTCACTCTCCCACTTATTGTGGTTTTCTACTTATACCGTTGCTTTTTTTTTTTTTTAAAGCACTCCGATTAAAAACAAATACGTCCGTTCACTATCAAAGCTAGACTCTGACTCAACATTGGTACTAATAAAAAAAAAAAAAAAAAGTTATAAAACATTGGTACTAATTGGTTATAAAACATTGGTACTAATAAAAAAATTATAAAAAGCTTGTTTTTTATATTTTCCAGCTGTAGCTCATATTTTAGGTACAATTTAAACAATTTTCGTACCTTTTGTATATGTACTGAATACTATGAGCTCTCATCACTGCTATGAACAGCTGTATTGCTTTTATTTTATTTTTGCAAATTATTTGATATAAAGATATAGGTGATGAAAAATTAATTATTTTCTTTAACATACAATAATATAAAAATTAAAAGCAGAACACTTTTTCTGTAAATCATTAATAAGTGAACACTTTTTCTTCACATGCACTTTTGTTTTTTTTTGTTTGTATCAAAAATAAATGATACGGTTTTACGTGTTCTATAAGTGCTACTACATTTACATTTACATTTACGTTACATTTACATTTACCTTACAGTTACAATTTTTACGGTCGGCTAAATGGGCCTTAATGGTGTGACTCGTTACGTAACAAGTCGAGTTATCACTTCAGTGTTGCAAAATACTGACAAAATGTGTTTTATAACACTGCCGAAAATTGTATGTATTTGCATACTTTGCATACATGTTTTACATTAAAAAATAAACAAACACGCATACACGCATTTCTAAAAAAAAACAAAAATAAATTCTTGAATATAATAACATGTGACTTCAAATATAAGTTTTTGTGTTCTTAGCAATATGTATATATGAATTGAAAAAATCCTTAAGAACCAAAAATTCTCAATTTAATTTAAATACTATTGCTATTCAAAACAAAATTTTAATTTACATTTCTTTTATGTTTTTCTGTTTGGCTGGTTTTCGATAGTACTTTTGCTTGCGAAAAAAAAGCTGCACGGTTGCATTCGAATGGTTACTCGCCATCGAATGCCATCATTAGAAACTTCGGAACCTTTTGCACGATATCGAATGAGAGAATCCCAAAAGTGTAAAAACTCGTTCTTAAGCGAATGACAGAATTAGCCCCTTGGGCTGTAGTCAGGCTTGTTGTTTTTGTTGTTCGGTCTTTGAGAGTTTCGCGTCTCACTCGCACTGCTTAACGGTTTGCCGCAACTAACTGTATTGGATTACAGTTTTTTTTTAGAAGTATTTCGTTTTTAACCACGCTGCAACTTGCTATGTGAAGGCGTAGGTCGTTATAGTTAGTCACAGCGACGCTACAAGCGTACTGCTAATACCATCTTGGGCATATGGTCTCAGTCATCCCGCCCATGCTATGCACCCTATACTTTGCAACTGTATAGTCAAATAGAAATGGAAAATTTTACAGTTTAAATGTGTTTGCCAGACTACAAAACATGTTAAAAATTATAGAAAACACCATTGATTCACTTTAATAATTACAAAGTAGCTTTGACCCCACATATCAACTAGTGGGAATCACCGGCCGACACAATCGACGGCATTCTTTTTTTTTACCGCTCCTAAATAATGCACTCTCATATAAAATAAAACTGTGAAAACTCACAAATATGTTCTTTACTCATATTTGGTCACACTGTTTTTGTTTCACTTCTATTCAAGTGAAACACATACACATATTTTGTTTGCTAGTACCCTGCAGAAATTATTGGAGCATATGATCCGTTTTAAATAAAAAGGAGTAGTTACAACATAGTCCGATGTAATGCAAACATGGACCATGATAACTAAAAAAAAATATATTGTACAATACTCGCAACACATTATTAAAAATATACAACTATAGTAATACTGTTACGCCATGTTTTGTTTAGTGTGTTTTCTAGCAAGCCGAATATTATTAATAAATAAATATCTATCACAGGATTTGTTAATTTCATCTTTAACCATGGGTATGTTAAGGTCACGATGAATATTTTTATTATTCACAAACCATGGAACCCTAGTTATTGTTCTTAATATTTTTGACTGGAATCTTTGAAGAATTTCAAGGTTTGAGTTACTAGTAGGTCCCCAAAGTTGAATTTCGTAAGTCCAGGTACATTCTATTAATACAATTGTTATGTTTGCAACTGTTTATTTATATCTTTATGTTATGTTTTTGTTTATAATAGTCTTTTAGCAAATGAAGAAAAAAAAGTATACAAAAAATTTTGTGATTATATTTCAGATGATTTTGTTTTTTTTTTTTGCAAAAACACCCCAAAATTGCTCTAAAATTTTTTACAAAATTATAGTTTTGAAAATAGTCTCTTGTGGTATTCCATGGAGTGCTTCACACCAGAGTAATTTAAAAATAGTTTCCAAACTAGTTTTCTTTGGTAGTCCATGGAGTAGAGGCATGAGGTAATTTCAAGACTAACCTACTTACACTAGTTTTTGGATTAGTTTGATGTAATGTTTTTTTGGATTACCTGGCCCTTTCCTAGGACATTGTAATGTAAAATGGAGTATGTTTTTCGCATATTTGGATTAGTCCAGGTCTCTTGTAGAGTACTTTTTACACGCATGTAAGGAGTAGTCTCGATTTCTGCAGGGTATTGTTAAAAAATTAATAGCCGAATTGCTCCTAAAATACTGAACAAAACAAAATGAAATAGAGCTTGTTCACTTCCGCGTGGCAATAACTTTAAAACGTACGAAGTTGTACGGCTACAGAAGGGATTTAAAAAAAAACATGTTTGCCTATTATTCATTAATTTATTTAAAGAAAATACACGAGAAAATAAGTTTTTGAAAAAAATTGCATGTGTTATAGTTTTGTTGATCAAATGTCAATTTTATGCAAAGCGAATTTATGCAGGGTTTGTTAATGTAAAATTTCCTGAAAATGGCTAAGCCTAAGATTGTTCAGCGAAAGTGTAACTTACATATATCTGTGGCGTAAACAAAAGAAAGCAATTCAAAGTATGAAACTCCAACCAGCAAAGAAGTTTCTACATTTTTTGTAGTTTTTGTTCATAGTGCTCAGTGCTGGCAATTGCTTAGTACTGAACAATTTCAAAGAAATTTTAGTAAACTTCTCCTAACGTCGCCCCTATCGGCATGGAATTTAAAGTTTCTATTTGATTTGACAATTTATTTTGGACACCTAGTAGAAGCCAAAAAGCTCATGACAGGAATGACTATAATAAGCAATTTAGCACGTCATATACTGAAACTAAGTTTAAACTTGCTGCGGGGAAATTAGCAGTAAGTAATTAAACTTTTTAAAAATACCTAGTATATCATTGCTTTTACCACAGTACGAAGGCTTTGAATGCATTTGAAAAATAATCAGTGCTTTGCCTCCAAGTCCAGGACAAGTATTGGATCACTTAACTTTGAAAGTACCAAGACATATGATATTTATTCCTATATACAAAAGCAATAGTTAAAAATTTGGCCGAATGTAAGTATTTCATATAAATATTGATTTCGAATTGTGATTTAAATTTTTATAACATTTTAAACGTTTCAGCGTAAAATCTTTGAACCCAATTGCTCCGACGAAGTTTTAGGCGATCTGTTAATTTTGCAGCAGCTTGAATATCGCATACGAAATATTAGTTTCGCATACAAATTAGTTTCTAATGTACGACCAACTTTCAATATTTTTGAGAACCCGGCATTTTTGTAGAATATACTCGTACCTAGCTTCCTCTCTTCAATCATTAGGGGAGTAGCCATACAAAACCTTGATATTAAAAATTTTTTTTTTTAGTTGCACATATTCTGACTGAAATATATTTGTTTTGTAGTTTTCACACTATCTTTAATATTATATTATTGAAATATAACCAGTAAGTGTTCGTAAAGAAGAATTACGAAAAATCAGTAATAATAATATGTTAACTAAAATAACAAAAATATGATTCAGTTTAAATTTTAACACTATTTTTTTCACAGTTTAGTTTTAGCTGTGAAATATAGTATATATGGGGCAATCCAAGTCAAATCGGACAGTTCGGAGAAAATTTTTTTTTGGTTTGCTTTATTTTTTTATTGTATTGATGCCCCCTATTGAACGGCACATTTCAGCAAATTTTCAGATTTTTTTGGCTTATGATTTCAGAGATATCGCGTTTTGAAAAAGCCGAATTCTGAGAAAACCGTACCCGAATAAATACTCACAACTTTTTCAATATCAGTCCAAAGAGAATAATTTTTTTGCATTGTTTTTTATTTTGTCTACTTTATGCTTGGATATTGCATCCAATCCATTTCGGGATTTAATATTTTAAATCAATTTTTCTCACTGTTTGTACTCTTCGATTTTGTTACATTTTTTTTGTATTTGTATTTCTGTTAGTCTTTATGAAGATGTTAATTTTTCACTTAATACTTTTACCGTTGGCATATGGCGTTACAAACGGACGAAAGTCCCACCGACCAGTGTAAAAAAAAGCGGTCGTTGAGGACCATCATCCGGTCGCACCGAACCATTAAATTAATTCACACAACACCGCTTCACAAAATCACTTCAATAAAACTTTTAATTGATTCAGAAAACATGATTCTTAAACACACAAACATGCACTTGAACACAAACACAAACACGTACGAGTACACATGTACTGCTGAAACATCTTCACTTTTTAACATACGACACATACAACACATGCGATTAATAATACTCACATGGCAAGTGTAAAATTAAATAAATACGAGTAAATTGTAAAAAAACAGAAACCATCAATAACGAGTGACATAATTTATGTTCCGCTTCCAACATTTGCTGCATGTCCTCACGTCTCGCAAGCAAGTGGAACCCGGGACAACATGCAGCCAAATCATAAAACCATTTGAATATGATTATAATGATCTATAGTTTAAAAATGGATGACAATGATACGTTGCGAATACGACTATAACGGGACAATGTCAATGAATGCTTAATGTAAAAAACTAAAAAAAGGAAAAAAAAAAAAAAAACAAAATATATTGTTTGGAAAAATTGGCGGAATAGCAAAAAGTTAATGTGTTAAGCAATGACTAATAAATGAAATATATATAAAAAATGATTTTGTTATATAAAAGAAAAAAGAAAACGAAACAGCACTGCAATATTGTTGACACAAGGTTGTCGAGCTGCTGCCTGTTTCCTTTATGCTGGCAACCGGATGCGGGGAGAGAGAAAGAGAGAGATAGAGAGAGAGAGAGCTGCCTGCTTCTTCTACTGCTGTTTGCTGCTGCCAGTGCCAGTAGTTGTAGATTTGATAATTTATGATCTGAAAAAGTTAAGTTTTAAATAATTTGTTACAGAAAAAACATAAAATCAAAGTATGAACCCCTTTATAGTTTTCCCAGCTCAAACACAAGTACCTAAATGATATAAGTACGCGTGTGTGTATGTGTGTATGTGTGTGTGTGTGTGTGGATTTGTATTCGAAGGATGATAAATTCATAAATAATGGCCAATCAATATGTATAAAATGAGATTTTAATGTGAAAAAATAGGAAAATAGTTCTTGAGTTGGAGAAAAATTCTACGACGAGTGGATACTAAATCGCTTTCCATGTTTGTTTTTCTATTAGCGAAATAAAATATATGTATTTATGTATTTCTTCCTTTTTTTCTAGCAGTACTAATGCATTTATTGCTCTTTTTACTCACTCTTGCAAACTTTTTTCTATTTGTAATTCACGAATGCTTTTTGCCTTTGTTCTTTTTTTTATTTATTGTTAAATTTTGTTATATGTTCAACATGGTTGCACGAATATTTTTAATGTTGTCTTGCTTTGCATTCTCAAGTAGTCATACGATAACTTGCTTACAACCGAGAGCAAAAAAGTAGCAGATAGCAAGACTAAAAATAAATTAAAGATTAAAATTAGATGTTAAAAGAAAGCTTTTCTTTATTGATCAAAGTTTAAATAAATGAATATTCAATAGAAATTTTTGTAGTCTTGTATATAAAAACAATATATTTTTGTATTCAGGACGATAACAAAATCCACATAAGAGTATTAATAATAAATAAAAGAAGTAAGACATATAAATATTTAACTTACCTCAAAACCCTAAAAGTATATATATATTTTTTTTGTAATAAACAAAAAGTAAATATAAAAAAATAAACACTCGCAGTTTTGTTCTAAAACGTTGATTTATGGCGTTACAAGCGGACGAAAATCCCACCGACCTGTGAAAAAAAAAACGGTCGTTGAGGACCATCATCCGGTCGCACCGATTGTAGAAATGATTTATGACGTTTTTTTTCTTTTTGGCGTTGAAAACACTTTAAAATAAAAGTAATATTGTAATAATCTATGAATTTGTTTTACATATGTATATACTTACCGATATTAGAACGATATATAAATAATGAACATATTTAAGAGTCGCTAAAATTTAACATCAAATCTATTTAGAGCATTTCTATTCCAGAATGACTTGGACTATTGGACATCAAACGAGTTCAAGATTTTCAGGGGTACCGCAAGGCTCCGTTCTTTCTCCTACCCTATTTTTAGTTTTCCTTAACGACCTTCGTAATCAAACTTCCAACCCTATACACTCTTTCGCGGATGACAGCAGCATTTGTCACTCGTACTCTTTTAGTTATAGGCCCAGCATATCAGAGATCGCAGCCTAGAGGCTAAACATGAATGATTCACTGAATAGTGATCTTCTATTAATCTCCGAATGGGGACGTAAAAACAGGGTCGCCTTTAATGCCAGTGTTGCTTATTGACGCACAGACAAACGACCGCAAATGTTGCTTCATCTGTACTCATGGATGGTATAAATATTGAGGAATCGGATGCTCTTGATGTTCTTGGAATGAAGATACAGTGTAATGTTCGCTGGACTGATTACATTTTTCATGTCTCTAAAGAAGCATTCAAGTGCCTCGGATTGTACTTCACTCCATCCGATCTCCTTACTATTTATACCACCTACATCCGACCGAAAATGGAATACAACTCTCATGTTTGGGCCGGTGCCTCAAAGCCTATTTTGAGCTTACTCGACCGTGTGCAGGAGAGGGCGAAGAAGCTTATTGGTGACAGTAGGGTATCCAACTCTATTGACTCACTGGAGCATCGACGCAGTGTGGGGTGCGTTACTCTGTTCTATCGTTACTACAATGGATTTTGCTCTGACGAGATTAGGGATCTTGTTCCCGAAACTCGCACATTTTTACGTAGCACGTATTCATCGTCCAGAGGTCACCCATTTGTGGTCGATTGGCCGGGGAATCGTACTACGCATTACAGAGAGAATTCGTTTTTCAGCCGTACGCTTCGTCTGTGGAATAAGTTGCCTGCAGACGTGTTCAAGTCAAATGTTCACAAATACTACTCTCGCTTTTCCCCTCCCCACAACCTACTTTCCTAGTTCTGGTACAATGCACTGCAAATGTAGGGGTCATCATATAAGTACTGGTCCAATATAAAAAAAAAGAAGCGAGTGAGAAGCTTGTCTTTAACAATATTTCATTATTAAAACTAAGGTGCATTAACCAGGTGGCATCACTAGCGCAGGTGACAATTTCTTATTTAAGACGACTGGTAGTGTCACAAGCTGTTTATGTTTACACAAAGTGAAGGGAAAAAATAATATAAAACAAAATTCCAAAAATAAATTTAAAATCTACACTTTTTTGTTAATTACTTCTTAATTTATTTGTTATGGAAGTAAAAAATGCATACATATGTATGTACACTGAAAGAAAAATGCGCCATATATTTAATGAAACTGTTTTATTAAATATTTTTCATTAATCCAATGAAAACTTTTCACAATATGCATGAAACTTCATATATATTATGAAATAGTTCCATCAGAATGGTTTCATTAAGTTTCATAGTCATTAAAAAAAATCATTGGACAACAAAATTAAATTTTTTTTCAATTCTTTGAATTTTGGTAAGATATATTAATGGGCATTTATTAATCTTAAGCTACAGTTTAAAAAATGTCAAGTTTTTTTTTTTATTAAAATGTAAGTTTTATGAGTTTCATAATTCCAATGAAATAAAATTCATTAGATCAATGACAAATAAATTTCTGGCTACCGAACTTGGGTATGTATGTACATATGTGTATGTACTCAAATCAGCATAATAATAGTCTAAAAAAAAACCAGTTTATTGAAGTCATTTGAAATAATAAAATCTGTTTTATTTGGTGAATACTTGTTCAACATTTTCTTTTGTCATAATTAGGTACAATTTCACAAAAGCAAGGAATAGTATTGTTTGTGTAATGAAATAAAGTATCCATGAATAAATGAAATAATTCCATTGATCTTATTACGTACATTTGTGAACATATTTTATTATTTTAAACAAATGTAACTATTTCATTGATTTAATGTAAATTTTTCAGGTGCTCAATGAATAATAAAATTAGATAAATGAAATAACTTCACTGACCTTATGAAGGAGTTTCATATTTTTAATGAATATATCACATTAGTACAAAGAAGTTATTTTATTAAATAAATGTTACTTTTTCATTAATTTAATGTACAGTTTTCACGAGCTTTATGAAATTGATTCTTTGATCTATAGAAATTATTTCACTAATCATATGATTTGTCTTTCATACTTTTAATGAAAATAAGTCATGTTTCTTATTAAAATGTTTCATTACTTGTATTTCATTAAAATAATCTAATGAAATTTGTTTCATTATTTCTATGAAAAGTTACAATGGTTGAAAAATAATGAAAAAATTCATAAAAGTAATGTCAAAATTCAGAGAATTTATCAACAAAATTTTTTCAGTGTATTATTTATTTTGTTATACATACATACATATATAATTTCATGAAAAATAAAATCAAATTTGCAACCAACCTTCCCATCATTTTATTTGTAACAAATTCAGAAACTTTAGCTTTAACCGTTTTCAAGATATACAAAAGTGAAAATTTGCTTTGTACGGGATGCACCATACTCAACATTCTGGAAGAATGATGAACGAAATCTTACAAAAAAAAAAAAAAAAACTTCTTGCAATTCAATGGGGGTCTTAATGAAAAAGTGGTTTTGTGCGCGAGTGAAAAGACTTACGATGCTAAAGCTGCTGAGATATCCACTGAAAATAATCTTCATTTACATTTTTTTTTTAAATTACATTTTCTATTTATGTTTTTTCATTTATTTATTTTTTGATACCCATCTTTTTGACTTTTTTTAAGATCTTCAATAGCTTCTGTCATAACTTGAACTGCACTTGGCGTATCGATATTACTTTAACCAGAGATTTGTATTCCATTTTTTATTCTATTCTGTTATTTATTCAGCGTTAAATCCATCTATTACCATCTCCATTTCTTCGGCATGTTTTTTCATCCAACTTATTTCTGTTTGGATCCGTTTTAGGTTAATTTCTTGCTTATCTACTTCCCTCGCCTCAAAAATAATTTAACTGCTTAAAATGCGTTAAAAACAATTTATGAAAACAATAATACACAATTAAAGTATTTTTCTTCATATACACTATTTTTTTTCTTCATTTTCCTCTGTTTTGTAAACATGTTTTTGACAGTATGTGGAATTTTTACACAAACAAAATATTATAGCTCTATTCACAATCTTGTGCATTTGTGGTTGCAAATTTATGCTATCAATTGTGAACCACCTCTGTTGGTTTAGTTTGCACTACTTTTTGCAAAGCACGAAATTCACAGCTGATTGATAATTAGAATAGAAAATAATTTACTGAAATTTTTATCAAAAATAAATATGCCGAAGTAAAGCTTTAAGGAGCAGGTAATGGACTTTTTAAATAGAATAAATAGAAAAAGCGATTTTAGGTTACATAAAGACATCGATTGGTGTTATTTGAATACGGGATGAGCGACGGCAACAAAGCGGTGATTACGAACTAATTGGCTTAGATCGCTGGTTGTCAGCTGTCGATTTGCCATTAACTTGTGCATAAGCAGAGCAAATAAAAACTATAGATTTTAAGTATTGCATACACACATAACGCTAGCAAGTGCATTGTTATGTATTTTGCTAGTGTAGAGTAAAAATATGTTAAACCTTTTTGCAAATGCAATGATGCAATACCATTTGCACGAGACTGCGAATAGAGCTTATGTATCTAGTATAGCAACTCTAATGCTGCCAACTAATAGTTGCACCATGATTAAAACTATCTTATCCTATTTAACATGTGGCAACACCACTAGCAGTTGCAGACTACTCTTGACGCGATATAACAAAAAAAAAAAAAAACAAATTATTGTTTTGCCTGTAATAAGAAAACGAAACTTTTCGTTTTATAAAATTTGCTGCTTTTAGAGATTATTTTTCTGTTAAACGATCAAGCCAAGTTGGTCAAATATTGCAATGAATACAGTCTCTGAACAGTGGAGTTCGTATTTATGATGGCTCGGGAATTCGGTACGGTTTTGGCAAATGAGAAATTACTAAATTATTAAGTTTTTCCAAAACGTTTGCATTAGATATTAATTATGGTAAACTTAATCTTTTATTTGTTATAATTCTAGCAAATTTTCGTATATTTCAATAAATTCTTTTAAAGACACGGCTTACGAAAACACAAATTAAATGTACACTGTAACAGAATTGCTATTAATTCAAAGTTGAAGGCTTGTAGTGCGATTCTGTAGCTTTCAATGATCCTACAATAAATTTTGGTGACGTTAAGCAGCTATATTTTTGTGTCCCTGATAATAGGCAGTAAAAGTAACAGCTAATTTCGATCGACAGCAAATATAGTTAAATAGTATTGCTTAATACTAAATTTTATAAAATATTGTTATAATAATTGTAAAGATTACATTATCATAATAAAACTAATAGAGTCGCAATAGCGGCCAAGTTTGACAAACACGAATTCTAGCTATTGAACGAGTTTTATGATGTCATGCAGGCGGTGCTATCAGACCCAGTTTGATTGAATAAAAGGCGCTTAAAAGTCTTCTTCATTATCATGTTATTAATATAAAAAGATTGTATTTCTTCATATATAGGGTGTTTTTTTAAGCTAGATAGAACTTTAAATTGTAAAAAGTAACACAAAAAATTAAATTTTGATGAAACATTTTTTTTATTTGTTTCAGTATACTCTGACAAATCATCATGAATAGACTCACGCTTGAACAACGCTACGAAATTATCCAAATTTACTTTGAAAATCAGTCGTCGATTCGCGCGTTGTTTTATCGCAAAATTGTGTTCAGCGATGAGGCGCATTTTTGGCTTAACGGGTTTGTTAATAAGCAAAATTGCCGCATATGGAGTGAGACCAATCCGCAAGAGACCCTACAGACTCCATTACATCCAGAAAAATGCACTGTTTGGTGCGGTTTTCATGCTGGTGGCATCATCGGACCTTATTTCTTCAAAAATGAGCCCGGAGCTCGCGTTACGGTCAATGGAGATCGTTACCGCACCATGATCAATGATTTTTTGTTTGAAAATATGGATGACATTGATCCGGAGGAGATGTGGTTTCAACAGGATGGCGCTACGTGCCATACGGCGAACGCAACCATCGACTTACTGAAATCAAAATTTGGCGATAAGTTGATTTCGAGAAATGGACCTGTCAATTGGCCTCCAAGGTCGTGCGATTTGACACCTCTCGATTATTTCCTGTGGGGCTACGTGAAGTCACTGGTTTATGCTGATAAACCAGCAACAATTGACGCCTTGGAGGCCAGCATTGCTCGTGTTGTTCGTGACATACGGCCAGCAGTGCTCGAAAAAGTGGCCCAAAATTGGACGTCCAGAATGCGCTTCGTCAAGAACAGCCGCGGTGCCCATATGCCCGAAATCATTTTCAAATGTTAATGTCACGTATTGATCTTTCGAATAAAAAAAAATTTTGATTACAATTTAATTTTTTGTGTTATTTTTTACAATTTCAAGTTCTATCGGGCTTAAAAAAACATAATTTTATTACAAAGTGCATTTTTCCAAAGCAGCCACTTTCTATTCAATTATCCACTTAAATTCGATAGAGCAGAAAGTACGGGAATATAAGAAAATATTAAAGTTATAGGTGGAATTATGTTCCCAGTAACTTATCGATCAGTTTAGTTAAAGGGACGTTTTAATAATGGAAAACATCGGATGAAATTCTGCCCTTAACTCACGCTAAGTTATAAAATCTTTATTGCTCTAACTTCTTAATTAAAGGGTTTTCCAATAGGTACTTGACAACTATGAATACAATTTGTGAACGCACCATTTCACTAATCATCTACGAGGGCGGATTGATGCTGAAGCTACCTGGCTGCACAAACACAATTTTATTTTTAAATTGCGATCTGTCAAACGGCAGCTGTTAAAATTTCATCTAAATTCATCGATTAGTTTATTTGTTGTAGTCGTTCGAAGTAAGCAACTTTTGTGTTTCTTGAAAAATGAGAAAAAGTGAATTTCGTGCAGTGATTACACACTAATATTTGAAAGGGATATCGTTATAAATGATCGCGGAGTAAAGTTAAGTGAGATTGTTGAAAGAGTAATCATATCGCTCCTTTATTGCAACATAGTCATATCTCAAAAAATGAACTTTTCGAGTTAACAATTAAGAATTGTTAACAGTACCACCTTTTATATTGTCGAAAAAATTTATTCAAATTACTTTTAAACTTTCAATTATTCAAATTACTTTTAAACTTTTATTCAAATTACTTTTAAACTGTTTTTATCTCCTAAAGACATTTTCTTAAAAATATTTCTAAGATTTGTTTAAATTTTAAATGATTTGCTAAAAATTTTAAATGTATTTTTCTCAAAACAAGCTTTTTTGAGTTATGACTATGTTGCAATAAAGGAGCGTTATCGTATGAACGTGTGTTCAAAATATTGCATAAACATTTGCATTTCAAAAAAAGCTATCGGCAGGACAGATCACTTGACCACGGTGCTTGGACATGATAAAGCGTAATCCTGTTGGTATCGATTAATAACTGTTGTTGAAACGTGAGTTCACCACTACACATCTGAAACTAAAATCAATCGAAACAATGGGGGAACCTGGTGGAAGTGCTCCGAAGAGGACGAAGATAGCGAAATCGTCTGGCAAGGTTATGCCCACTCTATTTAAGGATGTACACGGAATATTGCTCATCGGTTACCTCGAACAAGGATCCACAATCACGCGAAAGTCTTATCATGCCTTATTGGATCAATTGTTTGATGCAATCAACAAAAAATGACTACATATAAAGAAGAAAAAAACTGCTCTGTTTGTTTAAGACAATGGACTGGTTTACACAGCGTTAGATACGATGCTAACATTATGTGAAATATTATGTCCAGATTTAGCTCCTAATGACTGTTTACTGTTTTCAAACTTGAAAAAATTGCTCGCAGCAAAAGATTCATCTCGACCGAAGAAATTATCACCGAAACTCACGCGTATTTGGAGGGGTTTCCTAAATCGTATTATTCAAATCGTTTAAATATCGTATTACTAAGTATATTGAGCTAAAATGAGGTTATGTTAAGAAAGAAATGGTTTTTGAAAAAGAAAAAAAATGTTTCTTCCTACTTAGGTAGCTTCAATATCAATCCGCCCTCGTAACTGCTTTTTCCTTATTAACAGTAAACTCAACCTTTCCATCATGGTAAAGTACACGACCTAGGCAAGTGGTAAAGATGTACTTTCGAAATTTTGAATAGATGACCGCAACTTTAAGAACGTTAACTACAATTTTCCGCCGTTGTTCTCGACCTAGTAGACAAGCAATAACAATTTTAGTGCAAAAATTTGAGTCTACATACCCATTATGTGATGCTGCCGTGGCAGTGAGATAACGGGTTGGTCGAAGCGACGATAATATCGGAAAGGTTCACGCGTCCATAGCAAACGATTTAGATCTTGGCATTACCAAGACTACTTTATGCCGAGTTTTGCCTAAAGATCTTAGTTTAAAACCATACAAGATCAAACTAACTCAAGAATTGAAGCCGATGGACCATTTTACGGGATGGATGTTCTGCGATTGGGATCTAGAGAAGATGTGCCAAAATGCTGAATTTCATTGTAAAATCATCTTCAGTGCCGAAGCTCATTTTCGGCACAATGGGTTCGCCAATAAGCAAAATATGCATAATTGGTCTGGTGAAAATCCACATGTGATTCGTGAATCACCACTTCATCCACAAAAAATAGCTGTTTTGTGCAGTTTGCATGCTATATTTTTTGGTCGACAATAGCGGTCGTCCCGTTATTGTGAATGGCGATCATTATCGCGCCATGATTATTGATTATTTTTGGCCCGAACTGGAAAACATGAACTTGGATGACATGTGGTTTCAACTGGAGTACACGTTACGATTCGTGCGATTTACTGCCGCTAGACTTTTTTCTTTGGGGCTAAGTCAAGTCATTCATCTATACCAACGCGCTAAATAGCGATCGTTACGATCGAAATGTGTGACCGAGCCATCGAAAATTGATTCCAACGAATCGACCGCTGCCGACGTGCTCGTGGTGGCCATATGAACGAAGTCGAAGTTTAAATCGATCATAAAGTTTTGGAAATATCTCAAACGGTTTGCGCCTCATTAAAAAAATTGTCAAGTCCTTATTGAAAAATCCGATATAAGGTAGTTCTTCTTGTTATTTGTAGACATGTACTAATTGAGTTGAGTTTGTTTATTTCCTTTCTTAAAAGTATACATATATTTTGTATTATACAGCAAGTTCCGCTTTATGGAGTCCCCAAAATTGTGCTCTTTTAATTCATACAGTGACTCAATTAATGGAAACTCACACACGCCTGTAATACATATGTATATACATACATATACGGGATCTAATAAAAAATAACCATTATTTTCAAATTTCATGAGTTACGTATGTTCGATTTTCGCATTGTTTTCTATTACTCGTATGCTGGTACACATGTCTGTTATATATGTTGGCAATATCAGCTATTTTGGATTGTCAGTTTGTTTCCGATTGATAAAAAGTTTAGTCGTGTTTTGGTGCGCTGTTCGATTTTTCACTATTCAAAATAGTTGGTTAAAAAAACTTTATTAAGAAATTTTTATTGACTTGGAATTACGTTAGGCCTCACAAGCTAATGATTATATACATTAACAAAACTGTATTAAGGTTAATTAAATTAAATGCACAAGGACATTTGAAATGTTGATTATGGCGTTTGGCGTTTGAGTCTACTATGAGCAGAACACCAGTTAAATTGTGATATAAGGAAGGCCGAGAAGATGTCAAATGCGATGCTCGTCCTGGTCGCCCGACCACGTCAACAAATGATTTTGGATGACATTGAAACCAAAAGCCCAAGTATTCCAATGGAAGCGTTCGGAAGAGCCAAGAACGAAAAAATCACGTTAAGTTCGGTCAAATGTGAAGGATTTGCTCACTGTGCAATGGTGTGGTGCATCATGAATACTTGCCACAAGATTGTAGGGTCTATAAGGAATACTGCCTTGAAGTTATGGGCCGTTTGCGCGAAGCAATTCGTCAGTAACGCACAGAATTTTGGAAAAACAATCATGAATTTCGCACTATGATAACGCACCAGCTCACACATCGATGCTTGTGCGTGAGATTTTGGCCAACATACAAATTCGTTATCATGCCTCAACCACCGTATTCACCAGATTTAGCCCCCGCTGACGTTTTCCTCTTCCCAAAACTAAAGACTCCGATAAAAGGAAAGCGTTTTGCTACGATTGAAGAGATATAAGAAAAAGCGATACCAAAAAGCGCATTTGAGACAAGATAGTTATTGATAAATAAATAAATACATATTGAAAAAATTTAAAATAATGGTTATTTTTTTATGATACCTCATATTTATTTGGATCCAGTGGGCATATCAATTATCCGGATATCAGTTATCCGAAAGTTAGTGTAACTGATTGTAAGCAAGTCCCTGAAACTTTAAATTCACCGCCTCTTTATTGAAATGGCCACTGCTTCTATCAACAGGCAACTGCCAGGTGACATGTGCCATAGTTTGAGCAAGCTGTGTTGTATAGTTTATGTTTGACAGCCGTTGATAGCAGACTATCGCGCTTTTTGATAAGACAATGGAAAAAATGAATTTCGTTTGCTCATTAAGTATTATTTTTTGTGGAAAGACTCAAAACAAGGCTAAGCTTGATAAATATTATGGGGACACTGCACCATCCATTTCCATGGTAATAAAGTGATTTTCTGAATTTCAATGTGACCGTACAAATACAGAAGATGCCGAACGTTCTGAAAGCTCAGTTGACCGAAAATTAAAAAAGAGAGAGAGAGAGGGATTGTGGAACGATCACTTAGGTATCAGAAAGCTTTCCGCAAGATATGTGAAAAGTTTGCACACGAAATCAAATATAAAACGATCGCATTTACCCCAGAACCAATTTTTTCCCAGGACAATGCAAGAATGCACATATGTGAATTGGGCTACGAATTTTTCCATCATTCATTCTATTCCCCAAATATAGCGCCAACTAACTATTTCTTGCTTCCAAATGTGAGGAAATGTGTTTCGTTCGAAAATTCACGGGCTTGTTGATCCGCCTGTTTAATTAAAATAAGAAAATTATTTATATACTTAAATAGGAACCCAAGTAGCTGTTTCGTAGCCACTTTATCGATCATGCGCCCACCTACTATAGCTTACACGCGAAATGATGATAAGCCTGCTATTTTTGTACGGCTGCTTAAACCCCGTGCTCTTAATTTTCTTTTCTGTCATATTTTCCTCATATTGATCACATATGGCATTTTGTGCATATACCCAAATAACAAAAATAATTAATTATTGAATACGAGTAAAATATCAATAAATGTCTAAACGAAAAAAAATTTATAAAGTTGAAACAAATCGGTGCAAGGATAAGCCTACAGGAAGACACTATAGTTTTTGCCAATGGCGGTAAATCTCAAGTAGAGAGACACAAATAACACCTCGAGAAAATATGAATCACTCCTCAGGAATGCATAATAATTTATTTTGATATTTTTATTAAACACGTGGCATTTACGGTAGGGGAATCATTGGACCTAACAATGCGCTCAAGTAATTTTAATGCAAATTGTAAGAGGATGGAACAATAGCTACACTGCACGACCCGCAACCAAAGTTGTGAAGCGTCCAATTGATTGGAGTGACAGCTTTTCCGCTACTTTGTATTGGGTGTCTATATAAGTCGTTCACAACTTTGTGTTGGCAACACTACTTTATTTGACAGTTGCGTTTTGTTAAATTTAACATTCCTTATGAATAAGCTTACAACAGAGCAACTCTTGCGAATTGAGTGAAGCACAAATTGATACAGAATTTCCACTCAATGCTTTGTTCTCCTACGAGACTTATTTTTGGTTGAATGGGCATGGGAATAAATGGAAAAGTCGCATTCGGAGTGAAAGTAATCTACAAGTTTTCATATTATATTAATATATCATATTATAGTAATATTAAAATCATAGAAAGCTACTATTTGGTGCGCTTTATGAGCTGCCGAAACCATTAGTATATTTTCAAAAACGTTGATGGTCAGAATGTTGCGGTCGGTCACAATTTTGTAATAGAGAATGTTTTAATATTTCCTTTTAGTGGCAACGATTAAATTGGTGCACAAAGTTTTCTTTTCCTTTTTATCCAAGACTGTCATTGAATTTGTCTTCGATAACTAAAATCAAAAATAGAAAAGAAAATATGTTTATAACTTATATATTTTTTTTTTATATTGTACCAGTACTCAAGGGATGACTCCTACATATGCAGTGCATGGTAACAGAACTAGGAAAATAGGTTGTGAGGAGGGTAAAAGCGGGAGTAGTATTTGTGAACATTTGACTTGAATTTTCCAGCCTTATAACATACAGGAAACACTTCTGCAGGCAACTTGTTCCACAGACGAAGCGTGCGGCTGAAGAACGAATTCTCTCTGTAATGCGTAGTGCGATTCCCCGGACAATCGACCACAAATGGATGAGCTCTAGACGATGAGCGCGTGCTACGTAAAAATGTGCGAGTTTCGGGAACAAGATCCCTAATCTCGTCAGAGCAAAATCCATTGTAGTAACGATAGAACAGAGCAACGCACCCCACACTGCGTCGATGCTCCAGTGAGTCAATAGAGTTGGATACCCTACTGTCACCGATAAGCTTCTTCGCCCTCTCCTGCACACGGTCGAGTAACCCCAAAATAGACTTTGAGGCACCGGCCCAAACATGAGAGTTGTATTCCATTTTCGGTCGGATGTAGGTGGTATAAATAGTAAGGAGATCGGATGGAGTGAAGTACATCTTACGCCGTTTCAAAAAACCTAGGCACTTGAATGCTGCTTTAGAGACATGAAAAATGTGTTCAGTCCAGCGAACATCACACTGTATCTTCATTCCAAGAACATCAAGAGCATCCGATTCCTCAATATTTATACCATCCATGAGTACAGATGAGGCAGCATTTGCGGTCGTTTGTTTGTGCGTTATTAAGAAACATTGGGTCTTACAAGCGTTACAGGTGACCCTGTTTTTACGACCCCATTCGGAGATTAATAGAAGATCACTATTCAGTGAATCGTTCATATTTAACCTCTTGGCAGTGATCTCTGATAGGCTGGGCCTATGACCAAAAGAGTACGAGTGACAAATGCTGCTGTCATCTGCGAAATAGTGGATAGGGTTGGAAGTTTGATAGAGAAGGTCGTTGAGGAAAATAAGAAATAGAGTAGGAGAAAGAACGGAGCCTTGCGCTACCCCTGAATTAATCTTGAACTCGTTTGATAAAATGGGTAAAATACAAAACATTAGCAAGGTAACTAAAATTATTATCATGAAGAAGATGCAGCACGAAATTAAGAATTTGATATGGAAATCGTATTTGAAATGGAACTGAGAAATTCGAGCTGAGTTTTAAAGCATACGTTAGTTACCATACACATTAATACTACCATAAATTGGGTAAAAAATTTATGCAAAAACAGTATATTAACTACAATTAACACTAGAGCTAATGCTGGACAATTCGAAATGGGTCAACGTAAAGCAACGATTACACTTAAATACAATTATGTTCCTACAAAGATGAAAATTGGGGAAACGGCGGAATAACTATCAGAAAAACTCAGATACGTTGGTGATATGCAACCATATAACCTAAGAAATGCTATAGACGTTAGAACCCAACAAGTTAATAGCAGTGCCATGTAGAGATTATTATTTTATAAAGAATTAAATATTTACAACAATATGACTATTAATATTAAAAATAAAAAGAATATGTATACACATATAGGAACATTTTTGTTACATTCGATATAGTATTATACAGAGCTAAATTATAAATTATTAAATCTATAGAAAATATTAATTTATTGATAGAGAAATTTAAAGTATTATAAATACTACTATGTAAATAAGTAAAAAAAAAAGAAAAACTATTAATGTAGTAACGAATTTAATTTTTTTTATTCTGGCAAGGCCGTTATGTTCACTTGCAATTTTTTGATTAGTTATGCATGAAAATGAAAATTATCTTAGCTAAAACTAAATGAAATTTGTGGACATTGACTTTTCAACGTAATAACAGACCCGAAACACGTTAGCTGGCAACTTGTTCCACAGAAGAAGTGTACGGCTAAAAAACGAATTCTGTCTGTAATGATTTGTACAATTCCCCGGGAATCAAGACCAGGGCTGGAATGGCATCCGGTCCAGGAGACTTATTTACGTTGAGGTTGGCGAAACTCCTTTTAACTGCTCGAGCCTGGAAAAATATCATTGGCGTAGCTACAGATACTCTGTCGAGCCCAGGAAGTGGTTGACTTTTAACAAAAGATTAGAAGGTCTCACTGCCACGGAAAATTGAAAAAATCTTGACACAAAGACGCTGCTTGTAAAGAAACTTTTCACGCCTAAGTACCTTAGCTTACGAAAACCTTGACAGTAGCTGAATGCTTTCGTGATCTCACAGAGCTTTTGCTCGCCTGATTAAATCAAGACTTCTTTCTGGGTTTAATCGAAGCTCGCTTGGAGGGGATGAATGCCCAGCAAGATCATACTTGAAAACATTTTTGCAGAAGAAAAAATGATCGCAGTTTTGAGAACGAAAAGGTGGCAGAAATGATGAGCTAATTGCAAGGTGATTGTACGCAGCAAATAATTTAACATATTAGCCATCTGGCGTTGTATGACTCTAATAACAAAACCAAGATGAGTTGGGAACATTGAAACCACCAGCAACAACGATTTCTCTCCAAGACCTTTGATATAGAGTCAGAGAGGGCATCCAAACCAGGAAAGGAAATATCCCTCCTTGCAGTTTGATTTCTATAAAGAAACTCGAGGTGCAAAAAGTTCGTCTTGATTTTGAAATTAACCTAAAGACAGCCAAATTCACACATGATGGTTGCTGGCACTGAAATGCAACTTTATTGCGAATGTAAGTTACAAGGCCGCGAGGGAAATAATAAAGAGTGAAAAAGATTTACATCAGTAGCCACCTCAACCATGATTAGGCCGGGTTGTTGCTTCTCGTTCTGCCAATTTATACCCCTGATAAGGGGTTCAGAAGCCAACACACCATAAATCATGTGGCTTCTTAGAGTTTTATTTGCTGCAGTATACGGAGGACTTCTTTTCCCAAAAAAAAAAAAAAAAACAGAGCTCACCGGTTTGGAATACGCCAAGGCAAACCCCGTTCCCAGGGTGGAGGGGTAGGGGAATGATAAAGAGATAGAAGTTGATAACCAGTTATATGAAAATCCTGTGGATCAGCATACTCAGGTACCTAGGTTTCACATAAGCGAAAACATTCGGCCGATGGAGACAATTTTGATGATTACAGAAAAGAAATTCCTTCTTAGCCCACGTGTATTACAATAATCAGTTCTAAATTATGAAGAAACTTCAAGGGACAAACTTTAACTATACTTCACTTTGATAAAGCCGGTTTTAATTGTTGCTGATTTGGCTGTAAAGTGTTCACTTTCACTGTACAGTCAACTCCAATTAATTGATATATAATTTTCATTTTAGGAAATCAACATGAGAAATGTAGGAAGAATTACTGCAACAGGGCTAATCTGGATATTTGTTCATATTAAGATATATTATTAATGCGTTATGATAATATTGAACAAGTTGAGATTTTCCGTGACTGGTATTGTTTGGTTTATTGGGTAATAATAATGGATGTTAGTATGAATGTGTTTGTGCAATTGTGCCTTTAGTTTGAATGTATATGTTCAATTATGTAGAAATTTAGAAATATAAATAAATTGCACTTGCGGCCGGGTTGAATACAATTCCATTTATCTTTAAAATGTACCAGAAATCAATTAAAAAATATATTAATTTTAGTTTAGATCGCAAATTGTTATCTTATTTGTTGCTATTATTCCAAAAGAAAAATCAAAATATTGTCTGTGTGAATAAATATTTGTAGTGAGGAACGAATTTGAACTATAATTTCGACAAAAATATGATTGTGCGCATTGAAATTGCAACAGTAAACGGACAGCCAATATGTATGTACGAATCGCTTATTTGCTGCAACAACGTCCTAACTCAACAGATATTATTAATAGTGCTAACTTTTATATCATTCAAATGGGGTTTAAACTGTTCACTCCAGAGTGGTCGTTACAGCCAATATGTATGTACGTATCGCTTATTTGCTGTAACAACGTCATAACTCAACAGATAAGGTTGTAGATATAACAATGCAGAATTATTAATAACTAACTTTTATATCACTCAAATGGGGTTTAAACTGTTCGCTCCAGCATGTAATTTTAAATTAATTTTTAAGACGAGAAACATATTTTTTTGAGTTATGACGTTGTTGCAATATATGAGCCATATTTATTACCATTATTTTGAATTTTGCTTGATTTATTAATTGATATGTGATGACAATAATATGTTGGCAAGAAGAAAAGTGATTTTAATTCGCAGAGAATATATTTCTGCATCATGGAAATTAGTTGCTATTTAAGTTAACGATACTGTTCAAGTAACAACTACAAATGTTTTATATGTGGATGTGTGACTGTGTGTGTCTATGTATCCAAACGTTTAAAGTAAATAACATTTTAATGGTTATCGGAAATGGAAAATAAATTCTACTTTAACCCGAACACAAACAGTAAAAAGAAGCCCCATAAACACATGGAATAAATTGTAGAAATAAAATATATTTCGGTTTCAGTTTGGCACTTGATTTCCCTTTATAGGAAAAAATGAAATAGAAATCAATAACTTTAAGCAATTCATAAAAGTTTCTATAAATCAATAACTAAAATAAAATGCAAGCAAAAGTTGTATTAAGTCATAAATGTATGCAAAAAGGCAAAAGAGTTTTAAAATAAAGTTTTAATTAAAACAAGACTTTTTTGTTTTGGAAATTCAAATATTAAAGAATAATAGAGAATAATAAATTGGATTTGACTTTTTCAATTTGTGTTAAAGCCACTTTAATTTTTTAAAACTTCCGGATTAACTTTCTAAAACTTTTTAACTTATTTTGCTTTTGATAAAAAATAATATTTTTCTCTCAAGTTCTTATGCAGGACTTTTAAGCAGCCGATGACTGATTGACATTTACCACAGATTTCCAAGGAATATTTTTGTTTATGAGTTATTGTTATAATTAGTTTTTTCTATTGCTATAAATAACACTATTTTAGATATTAATAAGAAAATCTACAGTAAAATAAATGGAGAGATTTGAAATAGCAAAAACAAGTATGCACATTTTGTGAATCCTTTGGAAAAGAAAAAAGCCAACAAACATAATCGGTGTCACAAGTTGGCAGGAAAAACAAATAATTTTGCTGCAATGCGGCGTTGTTTCAAACAAAAAACCGAGAAATAAAAATTACAAACACAACTAAGGGACAGACACATCAAATAAAACACATTCTAATCCTTTTTGTGTTGTTTTTGGCTTTCTTGTTGGTTTGCTTTCTTTGAACATTACACACTAGTATAGTGAAGCATAAAATTTACCAACAACGACTACAAACATAAAAATACTTACGGAATACTTGTACATGGTCCGATAAAAAATAACCGTTATTTTGTACGAATTTCGCATTAATTTTTCTGTTATTCTGGTACACATTTCGGATTCTCAGTTTGTTTTTGAGAGATAAAAAGATTAGTCGTGTTTTGGTGTGCTCTTCGATTTTTTACTAAATTTACTAAATTTTGAGCATAGACAACATCGCATGGACATCGCTCAGGAGCTGTTGAACTTCGTCAATAACGATCGAGATTTCCTCAAAAAGGTCATAACTGGTGACGAATCATGGGTGTATGGCTATAACATTGAAACCAAACCCCAATCGTCGCGTTGGAAGCGTCCAGAAGAGCCAAGATCGAAAATAGCAAGTCAAGTTCGGTCAAACGTGAAGGTGTTGCTCACTGTTTTTTTTGCGACTGCAATGGCGTGGTGCATCATGAATTGAATTGCCACAAGATCGTAGGGTCAATAAGGAGTACTACCTTGAAGTTAAGTTCCGTTTGCACGAAGCAATTCGTCAGTAACGCACAAAATTGTGAAAAAAAAAACAATCATGTGTTTTGCACTATGATAACGCACCAGTTCACACATCGATGTTTGTGTGTGAGTTTTTGGCCAAAGACAAAACCGTATTCACCAGACTTGGCTTCCGCTGACTTTCTTCTCTATCCAAAACTGAAGACACCGATTAAAGGAAAGCGTTTTGTAACGATTGAAGAGTTAAAAGAAAAATAGAAACAGGAGCTGTTGGCGATACCAAAAAGCGCGTTTCAGAAGTGTTTCGGGGATTGGAAAAAAACACTGACATAAGTATCTGAGGGGGGTTACTTTAAAGGGGACAAGATAGTTATTGATGAATATATAAATACTTTTTAAAAGAAATATTAATATTATGGTTATTTTTCGATCAGCCCTCGTAGTTATTGATGAATATATAAATACTTTTTGAAAAAAAAAATGAAAATAACGTTTATTTTTGATCAGCCCTCGTATGTAGAGAAATTCATATAAAATTTTTTATATACATTCCCTTTTTTGCGAAAATTTGAAGGCGAATTCATATGTACGAGTACAGTTGAACTTCGATATATCGAATCTGAAGGTGATTCAAAAAGGCTCTGTTAATTAAGTCGTTGTAGTGCATATCGCACTCGGTCGACAATAAGATACGTATTAATTCAAAATTTTAAACATTTTTTCGAAACCCCGAAAACAATTTAGTAAGTAAATATATCGGGTGATTCATAGTGAGGGTTGATTTATAATGTAAAATAAATCACACAAATTTGAAAGTGAGAGTGAGTGATATTATCGGTTAAAAGAACAACTGTTTGAAAATGATATCATGTAAATGTTTGCCAAGACTATCTCTGAGGTGATCCATATGGAAGGTTAAATTTTTCCACAGCAATAATTATGGTTAGCTTCTTCTGGAAGACCTCAGATTTTACATATTCTCCGAGAAAATAGTACAAAGCTGTGATATCTGGATGAGCAATTTACTGTAGCAAAACGTGCTCGCCAAAATAATTTCTTAACTAGTCTACTGTTCGCCATCTTGTATGGCTCGTAGAGCTGTCTTTTTAATTTCAGGAAGCTTATATTTCATGTTTTATTTTCCGTCCAGTGCACAGGTGTTTTTTACTGTCGTCCGAGTTGTCCGTATTTTCTATATATGTTCATTACTAGTTTTTTTTTTGATCCAAATTACATTAGGAGAAGTAGCAAGCAGAAGTAAGTAGTGTTTTGTGCTCTATTCTGTCTATACGTCTTTTTTCCACTGTAATCCATGTTTTCTTTACTTGTTCATTATGATTTTTTTTCAATGTAATTCATTACTTTGCAGTGAGAGAGGTGCTAGACGTATATTTTTCAGAGCAGTGTAGAAGGTACTGGGCACTAGGCACTGATCAGTTTGATCTAATTTAAGTTCAACATTTTAAGTGCTAAGATAACGTTTGTTCTGGTCTTTCCGTGTTACTATTTATAAGTTCAAATCAAATGTCCCCAAACACTACTTCCTCTTTGCTCCTCCTTATAACTCATTTTTCTAGTCTAGTACGATGCATGGCATATCGCTCCTCTACTGCAACATAGTCATATCTCAAAAAATGAGCTTTTCGAGTTAACAGTGCAGAATTGTTGATTCCTTTCATGTTGTGCTAAAAATTTATTCAAATTACTTTTAAACTATTTCCTTTAGGAGATATTAAAAAAAAAATTTTTCTAAGACTTGTATGAAAACTAACAATTTGAAATGCGTTTTTTTTTAGTTATGACTATTTTGCAATAAAGGAGCGATATGTAGAGGACGTCTATGGCGTAACGTATGTATTAAGCCAGAAACGTGCATCATCACTGAACAAACCTGCATGAAAACCATTTCTCACAGATGTAAAACATCTGAACAATTTTAAGACTCGGTTGAGCTGTTAGTTCTTCCATAATGATTTGCCAAACAGTACTAAACAAAAATGATAAGGCAGTTTTATATGAATCATGCGTGATCAAAAGATACTATTGAAAAGCAAACCTCACGATGAATCACTCGACTTTTACCATGCTTTTCTCATTTTCTTCAATATATTAAAATATTTTTTGAATTATATAATTTTTCTGAAATTTTTAGAAATATATCTTGAGGCCAATAAAAACAAAATTACGAAAAGAAAAAAATAACGAAAAGCGTTCATTTACCAAACGGGTTCTGCAGTTTATTTGGCTCTTACGGGGCGTCGAAAATAAAGATTAATAAAATTATTCCGCACACTCGATTGAGAAGAACGAATACTTTTGCCACCATCAGAGGTGATTTAAGTAATTTTTAAGTAAAAACCAATTTTTCACGTTTAGTATTATAGTATTAGTACTCAATTTATTGTTAGTTCATTTTGAACATTCAATAGATAATTAAATGCTTAAAAAAATCTAGTATTGGATTTATTATACAACTTATGGGAATAATCTATATAAATTAGTTTCGTTTAGTATTAAGATTTGTTTACTTGTGGATTGTTTTTGAAGATTAAATAAATATAAAACTATTTAAAAAAATCATATACGAGGTCTGATAAAAAAATAACCGTCATTTTCAAATTCGTGAATTACGTATGTTCGATTTTCGCTTTTTTTCTGTTATGTTGGTCCGCATGTCTGTTAAATATGCTGGCAATATCAGCCATTTCGAATTGTCAGATGGTTTTTGACAGATAAAAAGGTTAGTTGTGTTTTGGTATGCTCTTACACCAATCAACAATCTTACGTAACTTGGCTCGGCGATGTCGAGAATTCTCTTGATATTTTCTTCAGTAACCACATTTTTTGGGGTTCCTGTTGATGGTATTGTCGCAGTGCAGTTAAATTCAGCAATTCCATATTTTACCATGACTCCTCACCGTAATGTTTATCGATCTTTTCTTATGTCTCTTTCGCCGTTTTCCCTTTTAAAGAATAGTGTTTAATCACTGCATAAAACTCACTTTTCCCAATTTTCCAGAAAAACAAAAGTTGCTTACTTTAAACAACTACCACAAATAATATAATCGATGAAATTGGGTGACGTTCCAACGTTTGACAGATCGCAATTACAAAAAAATTGTGTATTTGTGCTACCATCTAGCGCTAGGCGGCTTCAATACCAAGCCACCCTCGTATACACACATGTTGTTCGCTTTTAGAAAATGCATCACAGTTGGCAAAACGAGATTATCTTCGGCGATTTATGCTCGATTTTTTTTTTATCTCCTCAATCGTAACAAAACGCGTTCCTTTTATTCGCTGTTTTCAGTTTTGTGAAGAGGAAAAAGTTAGCGGGTCCAGTGAATACGGTGGTGAGGCATGATAACGGTTTTGTTTTTAGCAAAAAACTCACGCACAAGCATCGATGAGTGAGCTGGTGCGTTATCATGGTGCAAAATTTATTGTTTTGTGCGTTTCTGACGAATTGCTAAATGCACTCGGCGTATAACTGCAAGGTAGTAGTCCTTATTGAACGTACGACAAGAATTCATAATGCTCCACGCCATTACAGTCGAAGAAAACAGTGTGCAAAACTTTCACATTTGACTGAACTAGACGTGCTTTTTTCGGTCTTGGTTCTCTAGGACGCTTCCATTGGAATAATTGGGCTTTTGGTTTCAATGTCATAGCCATACACCCATGATTCGTCACCAGTTATGACCTTTTTGAGGAAATCTCGATCTTCGTCAGCTTCTGAGCGATGTCCATGCGACTTTGCTTTTGCTCAGAGTTTAGTAAATTTAGTAAAAAACCGAAGAGCACACCAAAACATGACTAACCTTTTTATCTCTCTATATATTACCAACATATATAAAACATACCGGGGGAAAACGAGAAAATTTAACATACATATCTCACGAAATTTGAAAATATGGTTTATTTTTTGAGCAGACCATTTACAAACTTACGTATAGTACGAGTATATGTAATTGATTCACCTTCAAAAAAAAAAAAAAAAAAAACAAAAAAAGAAAAAAAAAATGTAAAAGACATTTGTAAATTTTTATGTAACATTTAAAATAACCTCTTACTTTTTTGCCGTTTGAAGTCTACATATAAGTAAATAATTAAAAAATTGATAAATTTCCAGCTTAGTGATCTACCGTGTCGCATACTTTAAAAGTTCGTCTCTTACTAACGGAACACACAGAATTCGCGATTTTTATGTACCATGGAGCTGCAGTAATCGTTCGAAGAATTTTGCTTTGTCGCCTTGAATTTTTCAATGTCTGACTTTGAGGCTATGACCCATAATTGAATTTTAAAGCACCATATACGAGTAGCCTCAAAAATTGCATTGTATAATAAAAGTTTTCGACCCAACTTCGCTGCTTTTAGTTTCAATTGAGTGACTTTTGTACAATTGTGGGACTTTCACGTTAGACTACGGTAGAGGTGAATACCAAAGTATTTGGTTTCATTTTGCTGCGATATAGGTGGGTTGTTAATTTGGATAGCCGAACATGTGTTCGAATGTAACATGAGTACATTTTTGTATATTAACTTTGATTTTCCAACGTTTAAGCCACTTCTCTAATATTGAAATATATTCCTGCAACTTTCGTGACGTTAATTGTTGTGTGACGGCACAGGATTGTGGTGCCGGAGTTCAAAAGAATGCCAAAAGAGTGAGACTTGAGAAATAAAACAAAGCCAGATTTTGCCAAATTATGTTTACAATCAAAAGTCTACTCTAGCTCATCTATTTCACATTTCCGTTTCTTTCGATGCCATGAAGTTGGTATTCACTAACCAATCAGAAATCAATACGTTCAATTTTTTTTTTTTAACTTGGACCAGTACTCAGTGGATGACCCCTACATATGCAGTGCATTGTACCAGAACTAGGAAAATAGGTTGTGAGGAGGGGAAAGAGGGAGTAGTGTTTGTGAACATTTGACTTTAACCTTCCAACGTTATAACAGACAGGAAACACGTCTGCAGGCAAATTGTTCCACAGACGAAGTGTACGGCTAAAAAACGAATTCTCTCTGTAATGCGTAGTACGATTCCTCGGGCAGTCAAGCACAAATGGATGAGCTCTGGACGATGAACGCTTGCTACGTAAAAATGTGCGCGTTTAGGGAACAAGATCCGTAATCTCGTCAGAGCAAAATCCATTGTAGTAACAATAGAACAGAGTAACGCACCCTACACTGCGTCGATGCTCCAGTGAGTCAATAGAGTTGGGAACCCTATTGTCACCGATAAGCTTCTTCGCCCTCTCCTGCACACGGTCGAGTAAGCCCAAAATAGACTTTGAGGGACCGGCCCAAACATGAGAGTTGTATTCCACTTTCGGTCGGATGTAGGTGGTATAAATAGTAAGGAGATCGGATGGAGTGAAGTACATCTTACACCGTTTCAAAAAAGCCGAGGCACTTGAATGCTTCTTTAGAGATATGTAAAATGTATTCAGTCCAGCGAACATCACACTGTATCTTCATACAAAGAACATCAAGAGCATCCGATTCCTCAATATATATACGATCCATTTGTACGGATGAAACAGCATCTGCGGTCGTTTGTTTGTGTGTTAATAAGCAACATTGGGTCTTATGAGCGTTAAAGGCGACCCTATTTTTACGACCCCACTCGGAGATTAATAGATCACTATTCAGTGAATCATTCATATTTAGCATCTTAGCAGCGACTGATATGATATTGACTCATAATCAGTAGTGCAATTCTCTAACTTTACACCCCAATTAGAAGTGTTAACTTTAACCACACATTTTGTTGTTTGCACGTTATTCACCTACGTTATTCACCTACTATATTTAGCCACCGTAAAGGGTTTTATTTTTCTTCACGTTCAGATTGTTATAACGTGGCAACTCTCCATTTCATTTTTATTAGCTATTGTACTGAATCTCTTTTTGTTTATATGTTTTCTTCATCTTTTGTAACTTTGACCTTTTTATATACATACATATGTATAAAAATCTTGAAAATAATATGTGAGCTCGAGATCCTTTCTATATAAAACAATAATTAAAAGTTTTTTATTGAATATTTCGTTTTGCTTTAGAAAACTTCTTAAGGAGTGTATTTGTTGATTAATTATAAAATCAAAAACATTTTTGTGATAGGAAATAAAATAACATGAAGAGCTTTAGCACATACATACATCCATACATACTTACATTTAACATAAAAATAATGTTATTGCCTATCAAAACATTTTTGATTTTATAATCGATCAACAAATACTTTCCTTAAGAAGTTTTCTAAAGGAAAACGAAATACATAATGAATAAACAATTTTTTAATTATTGTTTTATAAAAACATATTATTTCCAAGATTTATTTTTGTTGTTTGCTAACTTTTATTGTTTTTTTTATTAGACAAATAGTTTATTACATAAATTAAATGAAATGAATATGTAAACAATATCAACACTTTTTTTAAACCCACAAAAAATTGGGGTGTTAATTAACACCTATTTATGTGGTTAAATATAACAGCTGCCTCAAACAGCTGACTTTAAACCCCAGTATATGGTGTTTAAAGTACTTGTGAATAGGAAAAAGGTTAATTTTGTGGTTAATAATTTTAACCGAAATAATTGGGGCTTAAATAGCATAGTGAATCGCACTACAGTTCCATTGAAATGCCCTAAAATTGGTTCAGTGGCACACATACTAATGTTACAATATTTTCATACAGTGTGTGGCCAACATGTTTGCTATTGTTTTGAGTGATTGTTGTTTTCGTACCCTACAGTTGGTTTTCATGAACGCTGCAGAATGCTGTGTCTTCTGCAAAAGTTGAAGTGTGGAAGTATGTCAGAGACATACTTCCACACGGCTACCTTCGAAAACTCCTGCCTCGGTTGGCTGAGTTGGACTTTTAAAATCGCCTCCTCTGACAACTAATTTTCGCCACATGAGAAGCTTTTCAGAAGCTTGTGAGTGTTTACAGGCAAGTTCAACTTTAAGTTGTGCATTAAACCGTCATGCAACGACGTGTAATGATCGCTTGTGCAACCATCAATAATTCGTTGCTATGATTTGTATTTGAAAAGTATCGAGAAGCAAACAACTGAGCGTTTTAATATTTATTTATCTTTTAAAGCTATACAGGTCCAAAAAACACTACGTAGATAGTGAACACGAAAAATAATAATATAGCTTTCGTTGGCAATAGCAGTTCGTGGTGGTCTAAATACGTAGATAAACAACACAGGATAGGTTTTACGAAATTCAAATATTTCCTTTATTGTCGAGTTGACGCAACCTTATGTTTTTAATTTCTTAAATTAAAATGTTAGTTCAATTAAATAGATAATTATCACGTTACAATTATACATCAGTCAGTCGTTGTTTAGCTTCGATAGTGAACGAACGTGTTTGTTTTTTGATCGCAAAGTAAAAAAAATAAAACGGGATTAACTAAAAACCGTAATAGGTGAACAGAGTGTTTTTGTTTAAAAGAAAGACTTTGCGACATTTTTTAAATACCGTTTTAAATTGTAAATAAAAAATAGAAACAATTAATTGCATGAGTGTACCTATCAGATGTAATTCTGCAAAAGAGCTTAGCTCCGGTAGAAAAAACCTTTGGATTTCTGAAGAAGAATCGGTGAAAAAATCATTAGAAAATTTTCTGTCTCTAAGAGATAGGAAACGCCCGCGATCGTGTTCGCTAAATATTGTTGTTACAACTGAAGACAAAACATCTTCTAGTTTAATTGTTGATGATAAGCCGAAAACACAAGTAGGCATGGACAGGTACACAACCGTGGTTAAAAGGCAGCGAAGCCCCAAATCAGCTCAAATATCATCTCAACCGCAAATTTCTAAAGATGATAATAGGACTTCGGCAACGGATAATAATAGGTTTGCTATACTGCAAACAGATGAGCCAACTATATCTAAAAAAACCTTTAAGCCGCCACCAATATATTTGCGAGAGCCTACCTCTAGTGAGCTGGTAAAACAACTTATTGCGGCAATCGGCAAAGACACTTTTAACGTAACATCGGTTAAGCACGACGGCATCAATGAAACGAAAATACAGGTAAAGTGTGAAAATGAATACCGAAAGTAGTCTGACGTTCTAGAGAAGGAGAAGCGATCATTTTACACATATCAGCTTAAAAGTGCCAAAGGTATTCAGGTCGTTATAAAAGGGATTGACCCTTTTGTCGGCACGAATGAGGTCAAAACCGGACTAGAAGACAATGGCTTCAAAATTAAAAATGTGGTTAATATTAGAAACCGTGAAAAAATTCCTCAACCCATGTTTAGGGTTGAATTGAAACCTAGAGATGTTCTCCTGAAAAAGAATGAAGTGCATCCAATTTATAACCTCAAATATCTTTTGCATCGTAAGGTTACCGTTGAGGAGCCTCATAAGCGCTTAGGGCCCGTCCAATGCCTAAACTGTCAAGAATTTGGCCATACTAAGGCCTATTGTAAGCTGCCGGCAGTTTGCGTTGTGTGTGGTGAACTTCACGGTACATCACAGTGCAAAAAACCTAAGACTGACACGAGCGTTAAAAAATGCAGTAACTGTAACCACACTGCAAACTACTGGGGTTGCCCTGTCTATACTCACTTCAAGAGATCAATGACAAATAGGCCATCAATTTTAAATATGCCACCCCAGCAGTCAAACACCATTTCTACAACCAATTTTCCCCAGGTACGCCAGCCAACCAGCCATATACACGTGCATAACACCCAACAAATTTCTTATGCAAATGTGGTGAAATCCGATAAACCAAATTTGAATCAGGAGCCCAAGCCTCAAAACTCCGACCAAAATTTTAGCAATCTTGAGGCAACTCTGCAGACTCTTGTTCAATCTATAAATACATTAACGGTTTCCATGACGAACATGATGCAGGAAATGCTGAAAATGCAATCCACTATTTTGCAGGCAATTTTAAAAAAATGAGTTGGTTAAAAATACATTTCTGGAACGCAAACGGCATCCGCCAACACAAAAATGAACTTCAGCACTTCCTTATGGAAAAGCAAATCGATATAATGTTGATTGCTGAAACCCATTTTACAACCAACAGTTATTTAAAAATTAATGGGTACGTATTATATGACACTAAAGATCCCCGTGGAAGATCTTGCGGAGGATCGGCAATTCTAATAAAATCCAGAATTAAACACTTTTTAATGAACGAGACACGTGAGGAGTATCTCCAAGCTACAAATATATGCATTGAATATTTTCATGAAAAAATCGTTATTTCCTCGATTTACTCACCGCCCCGATTTTCAGTAACAGAAAGCCAATATTCCAACTTTTTCAAATCACTTGGGCCTCGATTTTTAGCGGCTGGCGACTATAACGCTAAACACACTTTTTGGGGATCACGTTTAATTACCTCGAAAGGCCGTGTGCTTTTTGACACCGTTTCCAAAATGAGCTTAGATGTGGTTTCAAGCGGACATCCCACTTATTGGCCGACAGACCGACGAAAGATCCCAGACGTTATAGATTTTAGAGTTGCGAAAAATTTTCCTTTAGAGTGGATGCAAGTGGAGCCTTCATTAGATTTGTCATCAGATCACTCTCCCACTATAATCTCTGTTTCGTTCCCCCAAGAGATTGGCTCACCGTTGACTGTCAATAGAGTTAATTGGTTAAAATACAAAAAATTGTACTGAAAATATTGCCTTGAGAACACCTAAGGATATTGATGTGTCAATTAACGATTTTTCTGAAAACCTCAAACTGGCCGTACAGCATGCTACCACTAGTCATTTAAGACCTAGAAATGAGAGCAATAGAACTTATTCATCTGAAATTGAGTAACTTCTGTCAGAAAAAAGAAGAGTCAGAAGAGAGTGGCAACTTCGCAGGTCGCCCCAGCTTAAAACTAGGCTACGGGAATGCATAACTCAGCTAAGAAATCTGCTTGAAGTCCATAGAATGGCTTCACTTAAAACATATTCGGAAAGCCTTGATGGTACCCCTCAATCTGATTATTCCTTGTGGAAAGCGACAAAAGGTTTAAAAAGACCCGTAATAGGTAAGCCACCTTTGCGAAATTCAACTGGCGACTGGGCAAAAAGCGATTCTGAAAAGGGAATGTTGTATGTCGATCATTTGCGAAACGTTTTTATCACAAATGATTCAGAGAATAATACAGCGGAATTACCACCATATGTTATTAGACCTCCTGTGTCTTTGAGATTTAATTTTCAAGATGTCGAAAATGTTATCGGTAATACAAACCCCAGGAAAGCTCCAGGCATTGATCAAATTACTGATAAAATGCTTGAACAGTTACCTCGTGTAGCTAGAATGGTTCTACTTTTTATTTTTAATGCCATTTTACGCCTTGAGTATTATCCTGCAGAGTGGAAGGTCTCAATGATTACTATGATACCCAAGCCAGGGAAGGATCTGACTAAGGTAGAATCATGTAGACCAATAAGTCTTTTACCAACAATTTCAAAACTATTCGAAAAATTGTTAATGGCGAAGTTGAGTCCAATATTGAACAATGTGGGATGCATCCCTGATCATCAATTTGGCTTTCGGGCTAAACATAGCACCATAGAACAAACGCACAGACTAGTCAATGTCATAAGACAAACCTTTGAGGCGAAGAAGTACTGCTCAGCTCTTTTCATTGATATTTCTCAAGCGTTTGATAAAGTGTGGCACGACGGCTTGATGCACAAAATAAAGCTAAATTTGCCTGCAAATACACACAAGCTTCTGGAAAGCTACTTATTCGGGCGGAAGTTTGTTATCAGAGAAGGCGACTTTATTAGCCCAACTCAGCCAATCAAGGCAGGAGTTCCCCAAGGCAGCATACTGGGGCCTACTTTATATTTGATTTACGCCTCTGACATGCCAACGACACCCGGAATCCACACTTCAACTTTTGCAGACGATACAGCATTCTGCAGCGTACATGAAAGCCATCAAGTAGCTTCGCGAAATTTGCAGGAGTATATTTCAATATTAGAGATGTGGTTAAAACGTTGGAAAATCAAAGTTAATGAACAGAAATGTACTCATGTAACATTCACACTGTGTAAGCAAACATGTCCGCCTATCCAAATTAACAACTCACCTATTCCGCAGCACAACGAAGTCAAGTACATTGGTATTCACCTGGACCGCAGGCTAACGTGGAAGTCTCACATTGAAGCAAAGGTCACTCAGTTAAAACTAAAAGCAGCGCAGATAAATTGGCTTATGGGCAGAAATTCGACACTGAAATTAAATTGCAAACTTTTGTTATACAACGCAATTCTAAAGCCTATATGGTGCTACGGAATTCAGTTATGGGGCACCGCCTCGGCGTCAAACATTGAAAAAATCCAAAGGCGACAAAACAAAGTTCTTCGAACGATTACTGCAGCTCCATGGTACGTAAAAAATTCACGAATTCATAACGATCTGAGTGTTCCGCTGGTAAAAGAGGAATTTTCTAAGTACGCGACAAGGTATGTCAGTAAACTGGAACTTCATTTAAACCCTCTTGCACGCAATATACTTAATTTTGGCGGCCACACTCGGCTTAAGAGAAGGGATACCGCTGCCACTATCAGATTGCTCAATAGGTGATTTTACAGCAATAACATAATAAACCTTTTTGTCTAGCATTGGCCAGACTTAAGAATCACATTTTTTAATTTTAAATTTAGTATTAAGATTTGAATACTTATTGTTAGTTCATTTTGAAGATTCAATGAATAAAAAATGCTTTAAAAAAAATTATACATAATTTTGGTTTTAAGGCACCAGCTTTTGAATCCAATGTTAGCGCGTTAAATGCGCAACTACTATTAAAATTAGCGGTTCTCAAAATTATTAACAAAGCACGTATGGTTCAAGTTTTTAACTTTTTATAAAATGGATAATACAAAATGGAAATACAAAATTAGAAAATATCTATTACGTTATAGAGATGCATATTTTAGTAGGTAAAGCCAGAGGCTGTAACACCTTTCATTGATGAATAAAAGTAAATTCAGTTGCTGTTAAATCAAAATTTAAAGTCAAAGCCGTAAAAATTTATTCATCATCATTAATAATTTTTTTATTGAAACCTTCTTCAGTTCCTTCCAGAAAAAAACAAAACAAACTTGATGGTACAAGAGTGCCTGATACAACAGAAGTTTTTTTTCGTAAAATTTTTTTAAGATTTTACCAAACAAATACAATAACAGCAGAGCGCTTATTTTGCCAGAGCGTTTGGCACGAATCGCTACTGCGACCTCGTGATTGTTTGTCAATGTCCCTACTGAATCACTTATCGAGCCACGCTTTTTAATAGTTCTGCTACTTTCTAATCAGTCGAAATTTTTGTTTTTATTTTATATTATATTTAGCTTAATTTTTGAATTTGCGAGAAATTAAAAACTGTTTTTTCGCATTTACAAGCAGACTTTAATGCAGCATTTAAAAATCTAGCAAAAATTTTTTATTTGAAATAAAAATACTCATAAAGATAAACTAATTTCAATATTGCCAAATTTACCTTTAGAGTTTAGCAATTAATTTTAGAAAATTGCTTTTGGTTGTAATTTGGAAATGCATATATTTGCATTTATTTTATATATTTTTACTATTTTTATTAAATTTCTATTTATTTTTTATTTAACACATGAAGAGCAAATATGTGAGAGTAGATAGGATTTAAAAAAGTTTTATCTGTAACATATTTGTTTTATCACCAGGCTTTTTTCAATATACTCGTAAAACACATACCTACAGCTGTATGTGTGTGAGTTTGTATTTTTATAATTTTTTCATAATATATTCATTGGCTGTGTGCTTTTAATAACAAAAAAGAAGAGAATAACATTATTTTACCACAAGTACATAAATTAAGTTGATTTCATAACAACCGCTAATTGTTGGCTTAAATGCGCTAATAAAAATGGCAATAATAGTTAAAACTAAAACCCAAAAAATACAATACATTTAAGTCAGAAAGTTACTAAATTTAAACCGAGCAACACACCAAACGACCAAACTTATTTTTGTTGTTGTTTAATTTTAGCTCATTTTTACACACGCTTGCGTTTGTTGGTGTGTGTGTGTTTGTGTGTGTGTATTATTCATTTTTAGGATGGACGAGAGCTTGTGTCTTTATTCGCTGTTTTGTTTAACTGCTATTACTACTACAATTCAGCCATTATGATGATTATTTTAGAAAAACGTGTTAAAACTTTAATAGCCACAGACAGGAAATTTGAGAATAAAACATAAAATATGAAAACATCCCGGGAAGGGGTATCAAAATGCTATGACCAGCAGCACGAATTTTAATAAAAATTCTAATTTATGTACGTGCGTCTGTATATAAATACTATATGTGTAAATAAAGCATAACAATTCTACACAGCTAAACAGCTAATATATACTCGTAGTATTAAAATATAAACTCGTATATAAAACCCACAGTTTTCATTTTTACTCGTATGAATCGACTTCACTTTCAGGTGGTGTAGATTTGCAAGTATTACGCTGGAGCTTACGTTAAGCTCTTCACTACAAATAATGAAATGATTGAAACAAAATGTTGACTGAGGTGATACTAAATATAAATTCGAGAGTAATAAGCTTTCAAGCTAACTAGAAAATAACTTGTGGAAACTTACAATACTTTCAATTATTTATTTTTTATCGTGCACTAGTATTCAGGCGATGACCCCTACATACGCAGTGCATTGCACTGGAACTAGGAAACCAGATTATGAAGAGGAAGACAGAGGGAGTAGTGTTTGTGGACTTTTGACTTTCCCCTATCAATAACACGGAAAGACCAAAACAAACGAACTTACAGCATTTAAAGTGCTGGGATAATATTAGTTAAAACTGATCAGTGCGCAATGTATATAATTTCGACACTGCTCAGACTAACAAATATTAGTCCAATACCTCTCACACTGCAAGGTATTTAATAATATTGAAAAGGAATTAATAATGAACATATAAAGAAAACGAACAACAGTGAAAAAACACGTTTACACAGGATGGAAGAGAAAAAATAATTCAATTATGCGATTATTCTTGTGCAAAAAGGCCATTGGGAAGACGTGGGGTATAAATCCTAGGAACTCCTGCTGGCTATTCAGCACCAGAGATATGTAAATCTACTGAGATACGTATCACATCCAGGCAACACAACGGGACCAGGCTGGACCCAAGTGGGCTGGCTTTACAATAGTTGGCAGCCTGTTAAACCTAACCTAACCTAACCTATGCGATTAGTTTTTGTAAATTTCCTCTGCGTAGTATTTATTCATATAATATTAAAATACTAAAAAGCAGAGTACAAATAATGCTCAAATTAAACTCGTTCGCGAACGAATTCAATACAAACAAATTAATTGCTTCATATTTCAAAGAATTATTCTTTTTCGTTTGCGAATTTTATCCATTAAATTCGTGAGCGAATTTAAAAAGCAAAGAAAAATAAAATTGTGCTCGCAAATTTAAAAATAAAATTTCAAAGAGAACTAATTTAGTACCCAGCGGCCAAAGTTTCGCTTACGTAGGCGATGATCCGATGCACACTTGTAAGTCAGTAATGCACACCATCTCATATACGATCCTAGTATACTTTTTCATACACATTGCCGCATTTGTAGAGTGAACGCCTACTACCTGCACACAAAGTAAGCGAGCTAGTGTGGTGTTCATCCAACAAAAGCTCATTACTTCCTAACATACATTGTAAGCTATCAGTAGGCAGTTCGAATACAATCTCGCATACTTTGTAAGTCGGCGGTAGGCAGCCTGAATACATTCTCGCATACTTTGTAAGTCGGCGGAAGGCAGCTCGAATACAATCTCGCATACTTTGTAAGTCGGCAGTAGGTAGCTCGCATACAATTTCGCATACATTGTAAGCCGGCAGTAGGCAGCTCGTACGTACTGCGCACTTCAGTTTTTTGGGAATATTCCATTAAATAAATTTGTTTTGTTTTTTGTCTACTGCATTCTTTTATTTTTCCCTAAATGTTTTGTCTTTCCTTTTGTCTTGTACTTTTTTTAAATTGTTTTCTAGCACTTTTATCTGATTTTGTTAATTAAAATTTTTGCAACGTACGAGTAGTCTGACAAAGACGGCGAACATTTGATTTACAACTAAAAAATAAAATACATTTGTATATAAATGTGATACAAAAGATGAACGTAATTCATTTTTCGGAACTCCATATACTACTTTCATACACTTTGTAAGTTACCATTCATTGATTACAAAGTGTTGCACACATCATCGAAGAGAAATAATGTGGTAGGCAATGATCGCCGCTGGGTAAATTCGCGAATTTTTCCCGACCAAATAGTGGAAATTATCAAATCACATTTAGGTTAAAAAATATCTTCAATTTATCATTCTGGCAACGCTGTAGAACAAAAAGAACTCACATCATGTTCAGTTAAATGTTTAAAATAATTTTTTTTCTTTGTTCTTCTTGTTTGTAAGCTCGCGAGCAGAATTTTATTTTAAATTCGGAAATTTTTTCATTCTGCTCGCGAATGAGTTAAATTTGTTTTTTTTTTTTGCGTTTGCAAGAAGTATGAAAAAACCAAGAACGCAAAATAAAATTCTTTTGGCGAATTTTGTTTTTAAATTCGGGAATACAAATTTTTAAACGAGAGAATTAAATAATTTTGTAGTATCACATTGATGCGAAAGTCGTTCAGTTGAAACAAAAAGCAGCGCAAATAAATTGGCTTATGGGTAGAAATTCTACCTTGAAGTTGGATTGCAAACTTTTGTTATACAATACGATTCTAAAGCCTACTCAGATATTGTACTGTGGAACACAATTATGGGGCACGGTCTCAACATCAAACGTTGAAAAAATTCAGAGATGACAAAACCAAATTCTTCGAACGATTACTGCAGCCCCATGGTACGTAAAAAATTGACGGTTCCCGAAGCAGAAAAAAAAACTCGGAACCTCTTCGCTAACCGATTCGGAACCGATTTTTAATATCCTTCCGCGTTTTGGTCGTGGAACGTGTATCTGAACTGTTAACAGTCATTCGAAAATAGAAGTTGGCACATTGTTTTCAGGGAAGTGGTGGATTTTGGCAATTTCTGTAGGCGAATTTCTGAATTTCAATTAAAAAAAAGCTCGAATCGCTTGATTAAAACCCTAATTATGGCTTAACATAATAGTTGTTGGCCCAAATGGCAAAAATATATAATTGAGAAATTTTATATATCCAAATATGTATATACAAATAGTTAACATGATGACAATATACAAATACTAATCGGAGACTAATTAAGTACTTTATGTTCCATCCATAACTAAACATACTCGTCTATAATAAGTCGACGATACTTTAATGCTAAATCAGTATAAAGTGTAAAGGGAATGCAAATTAGTACCACTTAACATATTAATAACTTCATCTACAGTTAAATTACTTTTTCCAAGGTATTGTTTCCTAATAGCTTTGAATATGGGACACACGCCAATAAAATGGTATGTATTTTCAATTTAGCATGAGAGTGTTGTGCTGTTACTAAAAGCCTTGCCATTCAATTTTAGTAAACCACCCCTCACTTTTATAAGCAAAGAAGTAGTATGTGGCGAAAAATTTGATGCAAGTGCTGGCATAACATCATAATTACGCGATTTATGAGCTAGCTCAGACCATTCCTTGGCCCAAAACATATTATTTCTTATGGCAGTTTCAGCTAAAATTCAATGTAATCTAATAGCTTTCATGCTAAGCACTTTATTTACATAACATAGGTGGAGGTTCAACATTGCAATGTACATGGAATCTAGACCAGTTTTAACATACAACGTATAGTTAAGAGTTGTGGTAGGTAGATAGAGCATTTTTTTAATAAAGAATCTAAAAAGATTTTCCACCGTATTGTGTTTCATATAACCCCAGACTTGTGCTGCATAAAACATTATTGACCGTGAAGCTGCGTAAAAGATTTTAAGCTTGTTTCTTTTTGAGATATGTGGGTTGTTTATGTATTTAAGCCACGTTGTATTAATTACTGATTTCGAAGTAGCTAGTTTATTTTTTAGATACGTTTTCCAAGACATATTAAAAGTAATATCACAACTATTTACTATTTCTATATTTTCTTCTCCATAGTGCCAGTTTAAACGGCTAGATATTCTAGATCCAGTACGCATTATCATTATTTTTGATTTACTAAGATTAACTTTTAATCTCCAAGTGTCACAATAAAGCATCGATCATTTTTTGTAATTCACTTGCAGTGTCATCAGCATAAAGTAAAACTTTAATGGGTGTGTCCTCCAGGTGGAGCATCAACTAAATCATTTATATACAAGGAAAATAAAAGAGGTTTTAATATACAGCCTTTTTTACGCCAACTTCACAGTTAAATGAATTAGAAAAACAGCAACCATCCCAGATACGGCAAGTGGTATTTTTGTATAAGTTTTGCAAAACTTTTGTTATTTTAGTTGATAGTTCAATGGACGAGAGTTTATAGAAAATACTATTTCTAGAAATCGTGTCGAAAGCACTAGAGAAGTCCACAAAAAATGCATAAGTATTTTTGCCATTTTCTTTATTGAGTTGAACAATATTGACAAGATTAAATATGTTGTCAACTGTTGAGTAGTTTTTTCTAAAACCGGTTTGGTATTCATTTAATACATTTTTCTTTTCTAACCAGCCTGTTATTCTGTTTAATAAAATTTAGCTAAAAATTTTGAAGATTAAATCTATAAGCCACGGATAAGCCACGTTAATTTGCTGCCACAATATTGATTTCTGGAAACTTGTGGGCACTTCCTCAGACAAGAAAATTTTATTATAAAGTGCTCTTTGATAAAACAAGTAGGGGTATATGTATAAAATTCATACGGTATAAGCTATATTTATTTATAACGGTATTACAAACCGAGAAAGAAAACTGAAGAAAGCAAAGCAGCAGACAAATCTGTTTTTAAATTTTATTTAAAATGTATAAAAAAGTAGATAAGCCGTAAAGTTTTCCAAAAAACTTTTTTCATAAAAACAAATTTAGAAAATCTTTTCAGCGTCTCAAAAAACTGGGAAATAGGTTAATCTTACGATCTGACAACTCTGGTTGTGAGTGTAAACATTTATTTGCAGAATTTCTTCTGAAACCCACATAATGTATCATGAGTGTAAAAAAGTAATAAGAGCGAATAAATATTTGATTGAATTGGGCAAAATTGACACACTGGCTTTAGTGCATTTTATTTTTCAACTACAGGATAACAGAGTTACAGATTCCTATTTTTCAGTGGCAACTTTATGCGAAGAAAGCCACACATTTGACTTGTAGAACTTCTTTGCGTAAGTTGCAAATATAGACAACTAGACTAGATGTGTTTTAAATCAATCGATTCATACGAATAAAATAATTATATACGTATGTATGTATGCGCGTAAAGGAAATAATGAATTTTAATTTAGTCCTTGTGTTGGGCATTTAAATGCTTGCAAAAAGTTTTTATTGAAGTTGCAATTTTTTGTGTTTTTTTTTTTTTTTGTAACTTACTATCAATTTACCACGTGCTGTTGAAAACTATTTAAAAAATATAAAATTTGATTTATTATTTTGTGTGGTTATTTGCTCGTTTTGTTAATTCAATTTTGCCACATATTTTTTTCACTCTCTCCCGCATTAAAAACAATACACAAGTATTTGTTTTCAAATGGATATTATTTTTTTATTGGCGCTATAAAAGTTTTAAATGTTTAACTTACTAAATATTTATAATATTTATTTAAATATTTTTTAGTACGGTCATGTATTTAGCCATACCAAAGCACACGTACACACCAACACACCGACACACCGACACACGTTGCACACACATCCCATCTACATTGTTTGCATAGAGAAAGGTAAATATGTGTATAATTTAATTTCAAATACCTCAATTAAACATCAAATCCATTATAAATGATGTCCACATGCACACATGAATGCCAAGAGGACATAAGCTAATTAAGAAAAAGTTAAAATAATAAAACATTTCAAATGAATGAAAAACATATTTTAGAGCAACTTATTGAAAATTTAATTGTTTAAATGTGAAACAGGTTTGAGAATTTTCTATTGTACTCGTACATACACAAAAATGAAATAAAATTAGTCTAATGGCCCAAATTTTCATTAGCTGCTGTGTTGGCCACAACGTGCAAAACTTTGTGCAAAAATTTTTATTCTGCCGTTTTGCAATAGATGGAAGCAGCGGTAAGTAGTAGTCGAAATAAGTATATCGAACATAAAGCAATAGAAGTATTAGACGATTTGAGTCTGCATCATAAAGCTATTCTTGACTACACATGTCAAAACTTACGGACCAAATTCTCGTCATTTGCGAGAGGTTTTAATTTGCTGCTTTAAAAAATCTGAGGTTCATCGAACGATTTCAGCGCTTCAAAAATAGTGATTTGGACGCCGATGGTCAGCATGGCGGTAGATAGAGAGACGGTTTTCGAAGATACACAATTGGAGGCATTACTTGATGAAGAATGCAACAAGAATTATCAATGGGAGTGACACACCAAAACATTTCAAAATGCCTGAAAACGATGGGAATGATTCTGAACCAAATAAATTAGCAACCGTACGAGTTGAAGAGTTATATGTGCGAACACCTCTCACAGTGAACCTCCCTAATGTGTCGATTTGTGAACCTTCTGTTCACATTTACAATAAACATTAATACATACATACATGTATGAGAAAAGCAAAGGATACACTTGCTGAATTAAAATTATTTCTTAATGCCCAACAATGTTGTTGCTTTTTTGTCACCAAGCAATTCTTACAATCAATAAAAATGATCGATCTTCAAGTACTTCAACTTCTTTACACACTGCACTGCCTATGTAAAGCAAGTATCAAATATTAGGCAATCCCATCAAGTTTGTTGTTGTGTTATTTTGTTACAATATTAATATATGTTGGAAACATGATCATGCATGCATATCTTTATCTCTTTTTTGCATACGCTAAATGCATATGCAAAATAAGCGATAATAAATAAGTAATTTTAATTGTTAAGAAGGCGATCTAAGATTCTGCCATCCCAAAATAAAATAATTACAATCAGTTATTTTTAGAACATTTTTTGGCTATAAAAGCGGATTACTCTTAAGTCAGATGCGAGATGTCATTTGTGGTCACATAGTGAAGCTTAATAAAAATCTTTTAAGAATTAAATTAACATTAAATAAGAACTATTATATAAAAATAAGATAAGAAGATGTTTGACAGTGACACAAGATACAAAACGTGCGTGAGCTGTCAAAACTAGTGTTGCCAAAAAGATAATAGCAAAAAAATCACTATTAGCTATTGGTACATCAATTATCTGCAACATCTCCAACATATACCATTTTCTATAACTAGTTTCTGTATTTAATATGGTAACCTTATTGAAATCCGGATTGTGATTTAAATCACGACAATGTATCGACAAAGCCGTCTTCTGTGACGAATTAATATTCCTATACTTCTGATCAGACTTATGTCCTGCAATCTAGTCTTCAATTTATTCTTTGTTGTTCTTACATAAACCTTATCACACCGTTCCCTATCATTACCGCCACAAGGTATTTTGTATATTAAATTTGACTTATCTAATTTATTCAATCTATCTTTTGTTTTACTAAATAATCCACCCACCGTTTTATAAATCCTATGTGCTATTTTATACTTTCTTTTATCAAATATACTAGTCCTTTGTAACCTTTCAGACAAACCAGGTACATAAGCTAACGATTTATATACTTTTGTTTCCGTACTAACATCTAATCTATTACTACTATCATGCTTTCTAATTAATTTGCAAACAAGGGCTTTAGGAAAACTATTATCATAAAATATACTCTTCAAAATATTTTCATTCTTCTTATGAAATCTAATATCGCTTATATTAAATACTCTGTCTATAAGATTTTTAGCTGTATTTATTATCACTTTCTTTGGATGTTTTGAGAAATAATTTATTATTCTTCCAGAAGATGTTGGTTTCTGATACCAATCTATTAATAAATTATTACCTTTTCTCACAACTAATGTATCTAAATATGCAATTCTATTGCATATATTAATAATATTGCATATATTAATATCTATATGTGCTTCATAATGTGCTTCATATATTGCCCTTCTTCATGCAGCCTATTTAGAAAGAACACCTTTTTTATTAACACTGTTGCCCACTTTTTAGAAAAGAACATAAAAAGGATAAAGGGTAGAATAATTATAACATTTTTGTTAGAAAAGAAAACGCCATTAATTGGTTAAAACTGATCAGTTTCAAGTGTTACTCGTACCTTCGACACTGCCTATACTAACAAAACATAATGTAATGTTTTGCAAAACATGCAAGGTAATGAATTACATGGCAGTAGCATTCAAAAGAGATTAATGATTAATATATAAAGAAAACACGAACGACAGTAAAATAAAAGTAAATAAAAATAATAGATTAGATCAGCAAAAACTTGTAACTTGCAATCAGGAGAAACAATAATTGTAAGCACTGAGATGAAGAAACGTTTACTTTTCGCTACAAATTACATCAGTACAAAAATTAATCTTTAAAAGTATTTATGAATAAGGAAATCTATAAATATTTTAATTATGTAATAGATCTTCACCGTTCTCGCTTTATAAAGCTTAAATTTGTACTTACCCATGAAAACGGTTGACCCTCAAAATAGTTTCATCATAAGGTTCTAAAAGAAAACGAAAATAAATTTATTGTAATTTGGGTTTTTATATTCAACCTACATTTTTATTTTAAATAGAATAGCGAGTGCTGAACGACAGACACTGACCACCGATCTTGTCCTGATGCAGGGGCAAATAAAAATATGCAATATTTGAATTTCAACATATAATATTATTATTATTTTTTTTGTAACTTGGAATTCAGAGGATGATCCCTACATATGCAGCGCATTGTACTGGAACTAGGAAAATAGGTTATGATGAGGAGGAAAGAGGGAGTAGTGTTTGTGCAGGTTTAACTTTAACAATAACAACACGAAAGACTAAAATAAACTCTATTACAGCATTTAAAATGTCGAAATTAAGTTAGTTAAAACTGATCCGTGCACAGATTAGCAAAATTTAGTCGAATACATTCCAATGAAATGCATTGAAAAGAAATTAATATTGAACATATAAGGAAAACACGAACAACGGTGAAAAATACAAAAAAGTAGAAACACGTGTTCACATACTGCTATCTATTCCGAGGCACTTTGATTTCATACGAAATTAATAATGAATATAAATATAATCGGAATTGAAGCTGGTTATAGGTTGAATGCTTTATACTGGAATGATTTACAAACAATTTTTTCGTTTTGCAACATAATGTTGATAATATTGATGTTGGTTTGTAATTCAGAAAAAAAATAAATAAAATAAAAATAGTTGGGTTCGTATTAGCTGTAGTTTAAAGTTTCCTTAAATCAATTTATACTTTAGTTTAAAATTTCCTTAAATGAATTTAAATGACCATCGACAGTTCTCATGCATATCATCATTTAACTAGTCAAATGTCCACGCTTTCGTAAAAGAAAAAAACGGTAGAATATTTACTTTAAATGCTTATGACTTTGCAATCTTAACATAGAGGAAAATATTTAATTTAGTACAAAAATCTTAATTGACTATTTAACAAAACTTTTATTTTCTTGATACGGATAGCTTCGCCATCATTGTGCCTTTGTTGAGTGGTAGATCAATGAAAGAGCCATTCAATGTAGTTTTGAAATTTGCATGATTTTTATAGTAGACATATTTTGTATATTGACTGCTTTGTGAGGGTTTATCAATATTTTTTCATGTCATTAAGAAAAGTTTAAAAAAAGAAAGATGTTATAGAAGCAGGCGTTTACCATAAAATATGTAAAAATACATTTATTGAAATATATGCACTGACAATTCGATCACATCTTCCTACAAATTCTTCGATTTTTTTAAACTCTTTGACCATAATTCAATTGGAATTGATGACCACAAACATGCGTTTATACTTGCCTTGATTATAAGCATTTTAAATTAACTTTTGCTACCTCATCTATAGGAGGAAAATACTTCTACGTGTGTAAACTCTCTGGCAAGCGTGTGACAGTCGATGAAGAACTTTATAAGATTGTAGAATGAAAGGTCGGAGTTATGGAATGGTTATAAAAAATAAATAGTTTGTAAAACAAACTATTTTTAAAATAAAATTAAAAAAAAAAAATGTTTAACAAATTGCTAATTTTTTATAAAAAGCCAAAAACAAGATCTCAAGCTGCAAAAATAAAATAAAAATGTTGGTTACTTAACTAATTTAAATATTTGCTGTTTATATTCTGCAGCAATTTTTTATTTTTTTTTATTTGTTGAAACTTCTATAAAAGCTAACGATAAGTACGCAAACGTTAATTCGAAATAAAAGAAGAGAAATTAGCTGATATAGATTTTTTTGTTTACTTAAGTCCAGCCAATGCCAAATAAAAGAGAGTACCTATCGGAAAGTCACTTGTGAGCAATGCTTTGATGATGGCAAAGTTATTCCTCCTTCTCAACCGATAATATCCGCCAGAATCAAAAACATTACGTGCGAGAGGATTTGGGTACAACTCAAGTTCATTCATATACCTTGTCGTCTACTTTGAAAACTCATCATTTACTAAAGTTACACATAGTTAATTCTAGTCTTGAAAGATGCACGTAATCAACAAAGGCAAACGTTACTGCCGGCAATTACGAGTATATTTAATTCTGATTATGAAATCAATATTTTAATGTGAAGAGGAAATTAAAAAGAGATTTCTGAATTTAATATATAGTAATTACTTTCGAAAAGTTAACAAAATTTCCTAATTTCCTATAATCCATTCGTACGCAAGCAATTTCAATTTTCTCTTTGCATCTCCTGTGATTTTTTCAAAAATTTTGTTTCACTTTTGTTCGAATGTTTGGGAAACATTTTTTGTTTTCTTTTTTGTCTTGAAAGGAGCAAACTAAAAAAATATAAGAATCCTTTCAATTAAATTGATGATGCTATAGGGGTTGATAATGCCACCATCTGCAGTGCAGTCCGTATTTGTTTTTTTTGTACAACCTTTTTACATTTCACTAAAAAAATATAATTTTTTTCAGTTTTACTACGAAATAAAAATGCACACACAAGGTTGGCGCAAGAATGTGTACCACGTACAAGAAAATTTTCTGTGTATGAAAAAAAAAATCAACGAAGGAAAATTTTCCAGTAAAAAAAAAAATCCATGAATAAACACACTAATACTCTTACAAATGAAATACAAAATTGTTTGTACAGAGTTTATAGGTATTAAATAGAGTGAAAATCTTGGGTGTTTTTTTCTACCAATCCAGCAATTTTTTTTAAGCAAATAGTATTTAAATATTAAATGATTGGAGTATATCGAGAAATAAAATTACTTAAGAGGGGAATTACAGCTTAAATTCCAAGTGAATTTAAAGTACAATTTTGCGAAAAATTTTGGTGCTCTTTGTGTAAACTGCAATATTGAATTTTGTCAAAGGAGCGTGAGCTTTACCTTTTGGAATGAACATAGAGTTCTTCAAACAAGCAATTACGTAAGCAATACACCCAGACATTTAATAATACTAATAAGTATATTTTTATTCTCTCCTATTCAGGTATGAGCCTTAGAGTTTTGGATAAATTGGAAGTAGTAATGTGGACTTTGTTTTCTAGATAATGATGATAATAATGCTTCAGCAAAAATGATCGAAAATATGATCTTTCTAGGGATAAAAACATTCATCCCCTCCAAACAGATTTCGATTAAACCAAGTGCAAAAGAGAGAAAAAGCATTCAGTAATTGGCGTTGAAACAAAACGCAGGCAGTGATTTGCTACACAGAAAGGCAAGATCTTCGAGTGCCAAGGTACTTATGGGTGAAAAGTTTATTCACGAGCAGCGCCTTACAGCTCCCCGGGGCAGAAAGACCTTTTGGTCTTTCGTTAAGAGAGTAAGGAACAGTTCATCAATTCAAACTCTCTTAAAAAATGTCCCAGCATTCACCGATCCGGTTGACAAGGCTAATTTACTGGCTGAAATTTTTGCAAGCAATTCTTACTTGCCGGGAAGCAGTCAACCATTTTCTGAGCTCGAAAGAGTATCTGCAACAAAGCCAAAGATATTTTCGATATCGATCGATAGATATCGATCAGTTAAAAGGGTTTTGGCCGACCTCGACATAAATAAGACCCCTGGACCGGATTTCATTTCGGCACTAGCCTTGAAGCAGTATTTTTCTACGCTTGTGCGTCTATTAGCACGCCTCTTCAGCACACTTTACCATGTTGGCGAGTTCCCCTTATGCTGGAAGGTTGCTAATGTAACACCAATCCCCAAATAGGGTGAGGCAAATAACCATGAAAGCTACCACCCAATTGCAACTTGCTCTGCGCTTTCCAAAGTAATGGAAAGTATGGTTAACTACCACTTTGTGAAGTATCTCGAATGCATAAATTGCTTTGTGATCGTCAATTTGAATTTCGTAAGAGAGACACTTTACTGGCGATCTTTTGGCATAACTTTAGGAGAAATGGTGCAACTCAATCTATCATTTCGGTGAAAGTAAAGTGGTAGATCTGGATATTTCCAAAATGTTTGACAGAGTGTGGCATGCTGCACTTTGGCCTCTGTGATGACCTTTCTCTGCTTATATCGAGTTTTCTCAGAGACTGCATTATACGATTTGTTATAGATGGGGTGTCATCAAACGAGTTCAAAATTAATTCAGAGGTATACCACGGCTTCGATTTTTCTTCTACAGCAGCATTTGCCATTCGAACTATTTCAGTTATAGGCCCAGCCTATCGGAGATCGTTGCCAAGAGACAAACTATGATCTTCTCTTAATCTTGGAATGGGGTCGTAAAAACAGGGCCGCCTTTAACACTTGTAAGACCCACTAACACACAAACAAACGACCGCGAGTGCTGCTTCATCTGTACTTAAAGACAGTGTGATGTACGCTGGAAAGAACACATTTTCATGCAATTAAATGCCTCGATGTACTTCACTCCATTCGATCTTCTTATTATTTACTTGTATACCACCTACATCCGACTGAAAATGGAATACAACTCTCAGGTTTCAGCCAGTACCCCAAAGTATATTTTGGGCTTACTCGACCGTATGCAGGAGAGGGCGAAAGAAGCTTATCGGTCACAGTAGTGTATTCAACTCTATTGACTCACTCGAGCATCGACGAAGTATAGGGCTCGTTACTCTGCTCTATCGTTACTACAATGGATTTTGCTCTGACGAGATTAAGGATCTTGTGCCCGAAATTCGCACATTTCTACGTAATACGCATTCATCGTCGAGAGCTTATCCATTTGTGGTCGATTGCGCGGGGAATCGTACAAGGCATTAGAGAGAAAATTCTATATTCAGCCGTATGCTTCGCCTATGGAATAAGTTGCCTACAGACGTGTTTCCTGTCAGTTATAACATTGGCAAGTTCAAGTCAAATGTTCACAAACAGTACTCCCCCTTTATCCCTCCTCATAATCATAGTTCTGGTACAATGCACTGGAAATGTAGGGGTTATCTCCCGAGTACTGGCCCAAGAATACAAAACTTATAATTTGCAGTTATGTGCCATTAAATATTCGAGGTGTATCAAGGTTTCTCATCAACAGAAAACTGTTCTTTCACGTCTTATACATCCTCTGTTGTTTACATAATTTTCGAGGTAGGGAGACACAGTTTTTTCTAAGTATTGGACAATGTTACAGAATTCGCTGGTTTTTAGTTCAATTTATGTGTCATAGTGCCGTTTCACTCTCATATTTATTGCAAGCAAAACATTTTTTACTGGCATCCACAGTGAAAACGCTTTCAAACATGATTTAATTACTCCTCTAGCAATAACTGGTAAAGTTTGTCTGAAATCAGCAGCTAAAACTACCGCCATCAATCGCATAACACTTTGGCTGGTTTTAGCATCTTCTATACTCCTATCTAAAGCTTCAACGATTCTTTTGTGGAACATGATACGTTCATCCTAAACCAACAAATTACATTATTGTATTGTTTTCCTACGCGTATATTACATACCGATGTTTGTTTACACACAATCAAAACACGAACATAAATCATCGCATTCATGCGAAGATATTATTATCAGACTTTCGCAGGAACAATGTTTGTCCGATTTCTAACGATGTTTAAAAAAAGAAATCAGTTGCCACACTCTTTCTAATAGGAGAGTTTTGAATTTGTCCAACGTTAATTGTTTTCCTTTTCATAGTGCCGGAATTACTGGTCAATCTCCGAAAACTTTTTTGTTTCCACGCCTTTAAAAATTGTGATTTGAACAGTAATTTTGCTTTATATCTCCCCCTTATGTGATAACTTTCGGAATAAAAACTATCGGTCAATGCTAAAATATGTATGTATTTTGGTATTAACAACTGTGATTTGCTAGTTTCATTCCCTGCTCATTATATAATATAGCTGAGTATTCTAAAAAGAGCACTTCTTCTAGTCTCAGAGTTGGTTGCCGGTTTTTCTATTGTGTAATTTTGTAATTCATATTATTGTTTGAGTTGTCACTTGCGAAGGGCACGATTACTTTCTATATAATGATCGTTTGTTTTCCAACACTAATTCATGGTGCTTTATTTTTCCATTTTGAGATCCAGCAACATGGCAAGCTCAGATTCGTTTCTTTCTAAGCGTGTAGAGCGGTCCTCAGATACTTTAATTGCTCAATTTGCCTCCTGTGTTTTGATGATCGACATCATAATATCCGCATACTCAATTTCATCTAAATTGGTTTAGCGGTTTATGCGTGCAAATCTTATTGACAGACAGGTAGAGTTAATTTCAAATTTATAACCACTGTTGCCATATCTGAAGATTTATCGTCATTTTGGCGATTTTGGGTGCTGAAAATAGCACTTTGACGATTTAAGATCTGCTTTTGACAATTTTTGTAGATCACAGTTTTACTGTCATACCTTTCGAGTGGTTTTGGTTTTATAACCACATATATACTTCCTTCTTTTGAGTTAGGTAAGGTTAGGTTTGACAGGCTGGCAGCTATTGTAAAGCCAGCCCACTGGGGTCCAGTCAGGTCCCGTTATATTGCCTGAATATGATATGTATCTCAGTAGATCTACATATCACTGCTTTAGAACCAACCCGAGGATCGTAAAGGAGTCCAATCCACTTACATCGCGTTCCGATACCTCCGCAAATCATGCAGCATCGGTCTGCCTAGGTACAATGCCCTTATATAAGAAAGAGCTGGACACTGACAGAGGAAGTGCTCAACGCTCTCTTCTTCCTCCTCGCCTCTGCAACTTCTACAGAAGTCATTAAATGGAATATTTAACCTCCTCGCCTGCGTCCCTATGTGGCAGTGTCCCATCAGGACCGCCACAGCAGAACTCAACCTCCGGCGGAGCAAGCCCCTAAGGGTGATAGTCCTCCTGTTATCATATCTGGGCCATGTCAGCCTTGATATTCGACAGGTATCCTCACTAGACCATCTGTCTTGAGATTATCCGCTACTAGATTTCCGGACACTTTACTGTGCCCTCATACCCAGATAAGCTCCAGGTTCGAATGTCTCGCTATCTCGTTTAGAGATATCCGGCACTCACGAACCAACCTGGATGTCGTATAAACTCCAGCTATGCACAATAGATCAATATTGGTCGCAGTGCAAATGGCCGATGAAGCCATATCCCATCCACTAATAATAAACTCCAGCTAGTGCATACAACGCAGCTTTGCTATCAGTACAAATTCGGATATCATTCCCGTATATCCTGTAGTACCTTAACCAGTTAGTTGCCCTCATAATGGCCGCAATTTCGGCCTGCGCTACGCTACACTCATTTTGCAGCCTGAAACTCATCCTCCTCTCATACAAGGGGATAAAGATACCCCCACCGGCTCCCGAGTCCGACTTGGATCCATCTGTAAAAATTTCAAGCACATCCTCTTGACGATCTGTGCCAGTCGTCTCGAAAAACGAGCCTGATAAGATTACATCAAATCTCTTGTCGGGCAGTAGGGCCGGCGAGCAGTAATCAATATTCTACGGAAGGTTCACTATTCTTCCTATTATTGAGGCATGACCATATGTCGCCTCCTTCCACGTCCCGCTTGACCACAGCCTGATAGCCGAATTCATGGCTATTTCCTTCACCTTTCCTTCTTTTGAGTTAATTTATGTAGGAAATGAAAGTAATGGTATAGCAAAAAAAAAAAAGCTAGTAAAATAAATGTGTAGGTATTTGCAGGTATATTCTCAATGCATGTACGAGTATGTACTCGTATGTAATAATGAAATATTATGTGATAATTATTTATATTTATTGTATAGGTTATAGATGTATTTAAAATATCATATGTGAATTGCGCATAAAAAAATTATAAGATAAAAATTGTACAAATTTTTATGTAATAGATTATGCTCATATTTTAAGAAGACTTAAATTTGACATTAATTTAAGACCTTAACGTTTTTAAATCCTTACAGAAGAAAGTGTCTTTTTCGCTGATAAATCAAAGAGTATTCGTAGAATTGATGCAAAAGTCACTCAGTTGAAACCACAGAATACACAGAATGGACACGCGGGGAAAAAAGTTGCAAAGTGTGGTCGTTTCAAGACAATTCCCATCACAGTGGTAACGCTAAATCCCGACAGGCGTGTGTGAAAGACAATATAATATATATGTATCACTTTCTCTGTTGTGTAATAATTGCTTTGTTTACATTTTGTTTGTGAAAATTTGCGATAGAAATGTTTTACAATTTTCAATAAATTGGCGCAAGAAAAGTGGAAATTTTTCTTTTTGGCGCGATTTTCCTTTTTTTGCGCTAATTTATGAAGAAATACCACCGTTGTGCAAAAAAAAATTAAGTTAGTAAAAAAGTGTTTATGCTGTTCTGCCGGAAGAAATAAAAATGTAAGTACCTATAGTTTATTATAAAAATGTAAGTATAGTTTATTAAAAACTTTTTATTCATCAGCTAAAATAATTAACTGGAAATGGACTGTTGTGATATAATTTATTGGTGCTGCGTGGAAGTTGCAGCAATAGATTGCAGTGTTAATTGAGGCTTGATGAAAAAAAGAAAAAGATACTACCCTTTAAAATGTATTAAAAAAGGCAAAATTAATAAAAATTATTTTCAGTTTACCAAGGGTCCGGAGCACTAGATGGGACCTAATTATCGTCATTAGCTGGAAAAACAACAGGTTAGTTCACTGTTCCAATTGTCGATCAAGGGTGTTTTCATGTACTGCCCCTTAAAACAAATTAAAAAAATCAAGGTTATTAAAAATTTTTACTGTATTTTTTTTATTTTCAGTTTACCAAGGGTCCGGAGCGCTAGATGGGACCAAATTCTGGTCATTGGCTAGGAAACCAACAGGTTGGTACACTGCTTCAAATTTCACTTTAGGATACTTGCAAACCCACCCTTAAAATTTCTATTTTGTAATTAATATAAAACGAAAAATGCCAAATTTTAAAAAAATTTGTTTTCTTCCTTATTTTTTTAGTTTATAGAAAGTACTAAGCGGTATTTGGAAATCTTAGCAGATCTACAATTGGAAATCCAACAAGCAAATGGCACTCCGTCAGTAACAGTGTAAACAAGTAATTTTAATAAAGATGTAAAACTTAAAATGTTGTTTATATTTCCTATTTGCATTCTTTTTAATAGCTAGTACTATTGCTTATATTTTTAACACTCTTTTTTTTACTTTTCACTCATGTTTTATGTAATTTTATTAAAATAATAAACGCTTCCAACAGGCAAATGGACACTCGTCACCAACAACACAAACAAGACATTTTAACGAAGAAACAAAACTTAATATATTGTTTTACTTCTTGTTTACATTGTTTTATAGTATCTAGTACTTTATATAATATTTTTAACATTATTTATTTCACTTTTCATTCATGTTTCCACTTTTTTAATAAAACATTGAATAAAACAAATTTTTTTTCAACCACCTTTTTTTTCTTTGTTTACATTTTTATTTGTATACACTAGCTGTTTTCATTAACACATTGATTTTGATTTTCTGTACTGCTTGCACGCCTCTTGAGCTAACAAATGTTTTGCCCATTTTGACATACGTCAATGTTGCTATATCTGGTTATATCTGTGGTTGAAACTAAAAGCAGCGCAACTAAATTGACTTATAGCCAGAAATTCGACATTGAAGTTGAATTGAAAACTTTTGTTATACAACGCAATTCTAAAGCGTGATATGGTGCTACGGAATTCAATTATGGCGCACCGCCACAATGTCAAACATTGAAAAAATTCAAAGACGACAAATCCGAATTCTTCACACAATTACTGCAGCACCATGTTACGTAAAAAACTCACGAATTCAAAAAGATCTGAGTGTTCCGCTGGTAAAAGAGGAATTTTCTAAGTACGCGACACGGTATGTCAGTAAACTGGAACTTCAACAAAATCCTCTTGCACGTAACATACTTAATTTTGGCGGCCACACTCGGTTGAGAAGAAGGAATCCCTTGGCCACCATCAGAGCGTTCAATATAGTTCCCGAATAATAAAACTTTTTGTTTAGCATTGGCCCGACTGAAGTAAAAACACATTTTTTTATTTAGTATTAAGATTTAAATACTTATAATATTAATGATAGGTTTTTCGACCTTTATAATTGTGAAATAAAACTGTCAGGAATTTTTCGAGCTTGAGGTCAGCTTTTAATTTTTATTTTAAAATTTCCAATATTTCGCTACACCACTGGGTAGCATCATCAGGGCTAATATTAAATAAAAAACAACAATAAATGAGTATAACAGTTTTTATCATCATTATAAAGAAATAAAAATTGCAAGTAAGCAGAAGAGAGATCAATATATACACATAATGAATCATAGCACTAACTAAGTAAACTTGCATTTAGATGTTGTTTTTTTCTAAAAGAATTCTAGAAACACAAAATAGGGTTTTAGTTTGGTCAAAGTTTGGTTTGTGATGTAAATTCGCACAATGGGATAAAAGTGAAGTTTTTTGTGATGTAGAATTGTACCTGCGTTTTTGATCAGACTTATAACCAGCCGACTTACACCAATAATACCTGATATTGTTATGGAATAACACTTGACAGCTGTATGGAGAATTTCACTACAAAGCCCAATATTAGGCGAATTTACATCACACACCAGACTATGATCAAACCAAAACTATAAACTTTGTGTATATATATATATATATATATATATATATATATATATATATATATATATATATATATATATATATATATATATATATATATATATATATATATATATATATATATATATATATATATATATATATATGAAATCTTATTTAAAAAAATCTACATCACAGAAATTAGTGAATGATATAGTTATGAAATTAATTTAATGTTTTTAGGAGTATATATTTCTTGTTATAGCTTTAAATGCTGTTTTTTATTATAACCAACCATGACTTGGTTCGTTGAAATAAATCTTTTATTCAAAAATAATTAATTTTAATAGCTGACGATTTGGAATAATCATGTTGATGATTTTGAAATTTTTTCCACCGAATTTGATGATTTTAAACCAGATTTTTCTGGCATCTATGTTTATAATATTAGTAGGGAAGTAAGGATTATAAGCATATTTGTCATTAATATTAGGAAAACGTAAAAATATTACACTTAGATTAAATCTTTCATTTCCACTTCATACTTAGGGCTTTACAGACACAAACACTTATAAAAAGATGAAAAGCATATATCTTGAAATTTTCTTTAGTATATATATATTTCTTTTATACCCGCACTTTAATAATAAATGAAACACAGTAACTTTTGAAAACACCATAAAAGTTGTTGTTGAAGTATCCTTTTTTATTATGATAAATACTTTTGCCCGTTTCATACAATAGCATATATCAAAATCTAGCAAAGCGAACAACATAAAACCAAATAAATAAAATACAATAAAAATAATAACAATTTAATAGTTACATTTTTCAAAATTTCACCTCTTTCAAGAACAACAATTGTAGCTCAGAGATTGTTGCAGTTTTAGTTTTGCAAATTTGTCTTCATTGCCCTCATACTGCTGGTGGTTGCACTTATTCCCAGTTTTAGACCAAAAAAAACATATTTAAACCCTAAAAAGAATGAGGGGGGGAAAAAGAAGAACCTAATCATGGTAGAGTAACTTTAATACAGTATATATTTTTATTTGTTTTCCAGAATGAGAGGAAAAAACAATAATGGTAGAGTGAAACATACTCGACATACCAAGTAACAAAAGCAGAAAAAAGTCTACAACTGAAACTAAAACAAAATATAAATTTATGACAAGTTAGTGTTTCTTTTAGTATTTCACTTTTTGCATTTAAACATAAATCAAAGCAAATATGTATGTATATAAATAATAATAAAAAAACGAGAAAAATTCTGTATGTGTTCTGAATGCTTGTGACAAATATTAACCAAAATTTGTCTGTTGGAAAAAATTGAAACTTAGAACAACAGCAGAACGTAATAGAACAAAGCTTTCAACACATTTTAATGCATAAATATTTTAAAAAATATATGAAGTTTGCTTTTATGAATCAAAGAAAACAATAGAAATGTGCAAATACTTATATTGTTTAAATGTACGAGTATTCATTCATATTAAAAACAATAGAGAAGCATTCTTTGTACCTGCAAGTTCCAGTTTATTTGGAGAAAAATAATAATAATTTTTAAATCTGTACTTGTGAAATAAAAAAGTCTTTCTGAAACCAAAATCTCACTCATCATTTGCCTAATTGGTACAAAATAACTTTTGATGTATTATTAAAATGTTCAAAGCACTAATTAAACACTATAAATAAACTGTGGAACTAGTAATTCAGAATAAAAGCAAAAGGATTCTGAACGTCCTTTCAGGTGAAAAATATCCTTCGGCACATTATGAATAATCTATCAGGCTACACACATAAACTTTGGGGAAGTTTTTTTGTTATACAATCAAGATTACTCTCATGTGAGTAACATGGGTAGTCTTATTAAGGTTCTCGTAGTTGAGTCTGAGGAGAGAATAACTCTAGCTTGCATGACTAAAGGTTATCTAAGTCTGTAAACAGAGGCGTTATGCAGCCCGCCCTCATCTGTTCAGTTGGAGGTTAAGAAACTATATCAATACCAGTGGGAAAGAAAACAGAAATTTCAAAAGACAAAAACACTACTTGCCGAAAACATATCCGAAAATCAGGGGTTATAGAATACACGACGTCTTCCTCGAAAGAGCAAAGTGATTTTGGGAGGGAGTGTTCCTGTTTTCACAACCTCAGCTGTGGTTAAGGCACGTATCTTTTTGGTATAAAATTATGCTACAGAAGCTGCTAGTGCTAAATTTGGCATGGCAGCTACACAAGTGTTTGCAGTGGGTAAAGTGATTGCGAGCAACTTTTCGTGTCACCAGTTTTACTCCACCACCACTATAACAAACAAATTTTTGAGTTTTCGAAGTGGTGAAAATCTGAGTAATATTGAGAAACACCATCTTTTTTTCAGTTGACCAAGCAACAAATCAAAACCAAGTTTCTGTAATTTTAGTGCAATCTTCTTACATCGAGAACTGTGAAACGCAAACGACATCCGCCAATACAAAAATAAACTTGAACACTTCCTTATGGAAATGTGAATCGATCTAATGCTAATTGCTGAAACTTACTTGATATTCGCAAGTTATGTCAAAATTAGTGCTGTGTGACAATAAAGATCCTCGTGGCAGATATTTTGGAGGCTCGGCAGTTTTGATAAAAACCAGAATTAAACACTCTTTGCTTAACACCTGAGGAATATCTCCAGGCAACAAATGTTTGCATTGAACATTTTCATGAAAACATTGTTATTTCTATGATTTATTCACCGCTCCGATTTTCAGTAACATAAAACCAATATTCACATTTTTTCAAATCACTTGGGCCTCGATATTTTAAGGATGATGACTAAAACTCCCAACACAGTTTTTGGAGATCACGGTTAGTTTTCCCAAAAAGCCGTATGCTTTTTGGCACTATTTCCAAAATCGGCGTAGATGTGACTTCAAGTAGACACCTAATTATTGGCCATCAGCCCGACGAAAAATTCCAGAGAATTATAGATTTTAGAGCAAGATGGATGCAAATGGAGCCTTTATTAGATTTGTCAGCAGATCACTTCGAAGAGGGAATGGATTGCCTTAAAAATTGTCTGGAACGTCTTGCTGGTACTCCTCAAGCCGACCATTCCCTGTTGAATACGGCAAAAGGTTTGAAAAGAGGTTTGAAAAGAGAGGTTTTGCTGGGAGTAACTCCCAGCAGATGTATTCCATCCAGAAACTATTACTGGAAAAAATAATATATGGTAAGAACAAGACCACAAAACCTGCGTTTCTAGGCTGCACCTATTAGGCAGGATACATTGTCCTACAAACAACAAATCAGTGGACTGGGTGAAGGAGAACATCACAAGGGCCTCAATATGGGCCATAGAGGAGTTCAAAACTCCTCAATCCAGTATCGCAGAGGGACACTTCCCCAGTTCCACCAAATTAGAAACAAATAAGATCCTTGAACTCAGCAGAATGAAGGCCTCGTCGTAGAGTCATGGCGACAACTAAGAAGAGCAGAAAAGGGCTCACTAGTAACACTGGTTCTATCCGTGGACCAAAAATCAGTGGCCAGCTTAAAGGAATCAGGCGGGAAGATTTACTACCGCTTCCGTCAAGCCGCCCTGAAGCTAAAAACTGAAAATATCACCACGGATGAGCTAGTGCAACAAATGCAGGAAGTGGGGCTAGAGGAAGTCCTCCTTCTAATAAAAGCACTAAAGGGCCAAAATGAAGTGCATCCAAGCAAATCTTCACCACGCTAGGGCTGCAACGGCCGAAATAAGTAGAAGATTTGCTTGGGGCACCACCAACATTGGGCTCCTACAAGAGCCCTGGATAACAAGAGGCCGTATTCAAGGTCTCAATATTAAAAACGCACAGGTAATTTATGACACGGGCGCAGCCAAACCAAGGGCTGCACTTATCATGAACACTAATATTAACTATTTGCCTCTTACAGAATACACAGATCGCGACAGAGCAGTGGTGCTGGTTGAAGCGGAGTCAAACGGTAGTAGGATAGAGGTTGTTATTGCCTCGGCCTACTTTTCGGAAGACACAAACGAAGCCCCACCATCCATAATCAAGGGTCTAGTGGAGCACTGCAGGCAACACGGCAAGACCCTAATAATTGGTTGCGATGCAAATGCCCACAATACAGTATGGGGTAGCCCGGACACTAACACTAGATGTGAGTCACTCTTTCAATACTTATTATCTACTAATATGGAAATAGCTAATAGGACGAATAGTCCAACATTTAGCAACGCCATTAGGGAAGAGGTTCTAGATCTAACCCTCATAACCAACAAATCTATTGACATGATTATTGGCTGAAAAGTCTCGGAAGAGAACTCAATGTAGGATCCTAAACACATCTTCTTTGAAATAAAGGGACTGATGAAGAGCAGGTCGCTCAATAGAAATCCCAGGGCAACAAACTGATTGAAGTTTGCGGAGAACCTACAGTCTAGAATGACAGGTAGAATATTTCCCACTTCATCAACAGGACAGCTAGACGCCTCAGTGGAAGAGTTGACAAGTCTTATCATATTTACCTTTCATGATAACTGTCCCACGAAAATAAAATTCTCCACGAAGAGGGTTTTTTGATGGAACAGAAATCTTGAAAAACTGCGTAAAGTGGCCAGAACAGAGTTCAATAAGGCCAAGAAATCTAAAGAATGGGAAGAGTATAGGAAAGTCCTGACCACATACAACAAAGAGCTTAGGAGATCTAAGAGAAACTCATGGAGGGCTCTCTGTGAGGATCTCAAAGATATCCCAGCAACAGCTGGGCTGCATAAAGCGCTTTCAAGGGGCCGATTAACTCGATAGGCACACTCAGGATGGGACCTGTACAATTACATTCCATGGGACATTAGAACTTCTTCTGAGGACTCACTTCCCAGAATGTACATACAGATGCGGACACGCAAAACGTGACGGCAAACTCAAATCATGGGATGATGACTCCAGTCATCAAGAGGATAATACTATTTGAAAAGGTAGAATGCCTTCAAACCCTACAAATCACCAGGACCGGACGGAATCTTTCCGGCACTATTATCAAAAAGCAACACCATGGTCATACGAACCATGGTGAAAATCTTTAGATCAAGTTTACTATTTGGATATATTCCAAAAATATGCAGGGAAGTGAAGGCTATATTCATAACAAAAGGGGGAAATAAGCCTCCAGACTCTCCCAAGTCATACGGACCAATTAGTCTATCCTCCTTCATGCTAAAAACAATGGAGAAGTTATTAGATATATACCTCAGAGAAGAGGTAATCACCTTACGTCCGATTCATGGACTACAATTTGCTTACCAAACGGGTCACGGCCCTACATAAACTGGTAACGGATATCGAAAAGGCTCTGAGCTCCATGGACATAGAGGGTGCCTTCGATAGCACAAACATCCTTGCTATGGAAACAGCTCTCTCTAATAGAGGATCTGTCCCGGCAATGGTAAAATGGATTAGCAACATGCTGAATCAAAGGACAGTGGAAACATTTTTACTATTTATAAAAGATGTACCAATTCAACATGTATCGGATCATAAGATCTTGGGTATTTACTTCGCTGAGAAGCTTACATTCAATTTTCAAATAAACAACGTCATTTCAAAAATCTGCTTTTGGTTAAGACATCTATATAGTGTATGGGCTCGTTTCCCTTAAAAAAAAAAAAATTTAATACACTAAGCTGGCGGACAACTAGCTGTTTCGCAGTCCCTACACTGCTCATTAGCAACCACTAGGATTCGAACTCGGTATCATGTAAACATGATGTATTTTAATACGGCCACTTAACCAGGTCAGCCACCGAGCTCTTATTTATTTTTCGTCTATATTTGTCTCATATTGATCACATATGCAATTTGTTATAATCCGTTGAGCCAGAAGAATACCACCATATAATATCAGAAATATTCAATTAATTAAACTATTTATCATTATCTATTATTATTAATATGCTTTCTTCAAAATTATTTATTGATAAATAATAAAAATATTTTTTTATTGTGTATGTGGTTTGCAATAAAATTGTAGAAGTTTTATATTTAAATCAACTCTTTTTATTACATAATACATCTGAGAAAGCAACACTGGAGTCAGTGAAGAAAATATGTTCTACCAACTGGTTGTCTCCTTGCTCTTATTGCTTGCGGTATGGAATGATATCATATTCTTATAAACTCATTTTAAAAACGAGTTGCTTAAATTGAAGTTGCAAATTTGACTGTTTTCCATTTCTATTGGACCAATTGAAAATGTAATTAAGACTTCTAATTGTTTTTTTTGAGAAAATCTCTAGAAGGTTAAGTTTTAAATTTATTTTGGCACTCAAATTTAAATATGTTTAAAAACCTTAAAGCATCATTTAATCTTTGGCCGAAATAATCTTCAAATTTACGAACCATTCAAAATTTGTTTGGAATTTTTATTTAACAATGTTCTCATTATTTCTGCAAAATCTTCTTTACAAGATTTCCTTAAATTGTGTGTATGATTTCGGAAACCAAATGCTTTTGGAGCATTTTCTTTTTCGATAAAATCAAAGTACTCAATAATGACAACATTTGTTAAAGGAAAACTGAAAACTGATTGTAAGTGTGATCTAATAACAATACTAATACAATAATGATTGCAACAAAAAGAAGAAACAACGAAAAAAAAAAAACTTAAGAAAGAAAACCAGTCTTCAATATGCGTTAGCTAAAAAGTGTTTGTATGTTTGAGTGCTTGCAAGAGAGTGTTTGTGAGTCAAAATTTTGTGAAATGAAGTGCATACAAATGTATTTTTGCAATTGAAATAAATTGAGGTTAATGCCTGTTAACTGCTTGTATTTGTTTTCGTGCTTGCATTTTGAATCGCATCAACAAACATGAAACAATTTTTATACAACATATGTATATACATATATTGATACTTTTCATGCATACATATAGATGTATACACATAGATGTATGTATGGGTGCGTAACTGTGTTTGGTTAACAAACACAGTTCTCGTCTTATGAACATTTAAGATTCTTTTTTAGATACAAGAACATTTCGCTCCTTTATTGCAACATAGTCATATCTCAAAAAAGCTCGTTTCGAGAAAAACGCATTTAAAGTTTTTAGTTTCCATACAAGTCTTAGTAAAATTTGTTAGAAAATATCTCTTAAAGGAAACTGTTTAAAAGCAATTTGAATAAATTTTTGGCACAATATAAATGATAGTACTATTAATATTTCTGCATTGTTAACTCGAAAAGCTCATTTTTTGAGATATGACTATGTCGCAATAAAGGAGCGATATATATGCTTATATGTTTGCACTTGTGTTATTATTTACTAAATTAAGCTGAAAAATAAAAAGAGCAGAGAATAAAAGAAAATCAAAACACTTTCAACTATTAAAATTCGGTTGTTAACATTTTTGACCATAATAATGGATTTAACAACAAAAAGATAAGTAGCAACAACAATGGTAAAAAATTATGAATAAGCACAAGAACAAGAAATTTAATATGTCCATTACATTTTCTCTTGTTATGTTTATGTTTCGAATATCCTTTACATTCTGCTTGTATTCTCCTTTATTTAATTCACTACATGTAAAATAAAATACAAGGGTCAGTTTTGTTTAAATTCTGAATATCGATTTAATCGTCTTTAGAAAAATAAGCAGCAGGCAGAGTGGTGAACTTAAATGAAGCTCATTTTATCTTCTACTCCGAATTCCCAAACTTTGGAGATAGTAGGGGAACTTTTTTCATAATTTTTTTTCGTACTTTTATGTTAAAAAGTTTTGATCTCCGCATATGTATTTAGCTAGTTTCAGTTTTTTCTCACGACGCTTTTGCTTGGTTTAGGCAAAGATACGAACACCTATGCTAGATTCTGCCTTGGATATATGCTGCCTGAATACCAGATCTATTTAGTGCATCGAACCTATGTGATGCCTTATGCCAGAAATAGAGAAATAGTTTTTAGAAACTACTTCCCGCAGAATAGCTTATCTAGATTCTAGTATACATTAAAGATGATGGAAAAACGCTCATCTTATTATTATTCCCCAAATAATCTACCACAATATTGTTTTACCCGTATTCGCTTTACATTTTGATCGTGCATACATCCAAGATATGAAAGCTTATTGTCCTCAGTCTTCCGTCAGCCTTACGCCTTACTACGCTATTTGCTTCATTCACCTTCTATGATATATATTCTGGTTAAGCGATGTCAGAAGTTACCATGTTCCGCAATTAAATCATTTAACCAACTTAAACGCCAAAAAATAAACTGAAAATATTGATGTATTTTTGTGTTGGATATACAGGGTGGGCCAACTTGGACTGACTGATTTGTAATGCTTGTATTTTTTGCATGTTTTATTTTTTGTAGATAATACAGAATTTTATAAAATTTTATAATATCATCATTCTCAGTGGAAAAACGTGTAAAAATTTTTGGATATTATTACGTTTCCGGACGATCAATTGTTACCACGCAAAGAAAATACCGTCAGCATTTTAATGCTGCAGAGGCTCCCAGTGTAAGATAAGAAGCTTAATGACCCGTTTCGAGAATTTGGGTTCAGCGGGTAATGAACTACGAAGAAATGATGTGCGAAGAAGCTGTATAGAAGCTGTAGAGAAAGTGCTTACACGGATCCAACTGTATCTATTCGTCGACGAGCTACTCAATTAAACATCTCCAGAGCATCGCTACGACTTATTCTACACCTTTTAGTATCGCATATAAATTGGAATTGGAGCTAATCTCTACATACTGGTGCTTGCCTTATAGATTTTGAAAAAGCCTTTGACAACATATAGATTATAGGATTAATATATAAGCTGGTAAGATATGAAATGCCTTTCCATCAGATTGTTTTGATACACAACATGCTAAACCAAAAAAAAAAAAAATTGTATGTCTAATAATAGTCGAATAAGTGCAAAAAATTTACTATATATTTCTTTTAGACCTGTTAAACAAGTTAAAAATAACGTTGTTGCATTTGCCGATGATATAATAATTTTTCATTCAAGTGACAAAATCATAAAAAAATGTGAAACCATTCTATTCCGTCCCCTGTTGGGAAGTGCAACTATAATATAAGAAAGTACTGGAAAGAGTTTGGGGTCAAGTCAAGCTATAATATTATTATAGCTAACAAGCAAATTTTAAAATATTGGGGTATTCACCTTGATAAGTTTTTATATTACCATAAACATATACATCTACAAACTATAAAAGCTAGAAAAGCATTTTTTATGCGCAAAAAGCTATTTTATTCCGAATATATATGTGCGGCAGTTAAAAGTATATTATACTAATATTTAATTAAACCAATATTGACTTAATGTTACCCAATTTGGTACAATATTTCACCACCATATATGGAAAAAATTAGAGCTTTCGAACGGAAATGGCTTAGATCACCAGATAGTGAGTTTAAGAAATATGTTTCTAATAAGAGCATATAGCCTCGAAAGCGTCTGAATCGATAATTTTATAATTTACATAATAAGAAAACACATTTTAAAGACATTCGAATATATCGAAGAAGTTCGAAAAAATGGATAAGTGCCACCGGAAGTATTTTTATACCCAGATAGTTAACAATATAAACAAACTACACAACGTAACACAATATACGATACAAGCCTCTACTTGAGGGATAGGAACATGTTGCCGAATTTGAATACTAAGAAATATTGGTGGCTGAACTGATCTGGTAGCTAATTGTTTTCTTCCTTTAACTACATATCAAAGTGGGATTTTTCAATTGTTTTTTCCTACATAAACTTCAAACTATTAATTTGCAAACATATCTATCACAGAATGTAAATTATATTATAAAAAGTTTCTCAAAAAGAAGTTAAATTTCTAACAAAATGTTATTGTGCTAGACTGCTCGAATACGAGACAGCGTACACTATATTATGTTTATTTACTATTGTTGTTGACTATTACTGCCTAGCTCACGATGTCGTTTCGTAAACGTTTGTCATGATTTTTAAGGTCAAAATACCTATTCCGATGGCGTTTATAAAATTTATTTTTTCCTGATCTTGTATCATTTGCCTTGTCTACCTCCGATATATCCGTTAGTTGAATATTAGTTGACTATAAGTCACTTATTTTTAATATAGAACATTAGCGAACGTTAACGAAACGACATCGTGAGCCAGGCAGTTAGTCTTATTTATTATAAATTACTCGTGAAATAAACGTTAATAAAAAGACTTATTCTAAAAGTTGATCTGAAAATGTTTACATATAAAATTCAACTGGCCCAAGAATTATTGCCGAGGGATACACCTCAACGGATACAATACGCCAATAGATTGGTTTTGCTAGCGATAGAAAATGCCAATTTTTGGAATAATCTGATTATTAGCGATGCAGCACATTTTCATTTAAATGGATAAGCAGAAATGCCAGATTTAGGGTACAGAGTATCCGGGAGCATTGCATCAGCGACAATTACACCCTGCCAGATGAACTGTTTGGTGTGGAATCATGGCTGATAAAGTTATTGGTCCATATTTCTTGAAAACTCAACTTAATGAGCCAGAAACCGTCTCTGAGGTGGTATACTTTGTTACGGTAACTTGCTGATCGCTTAAGGGAATCAAAATATTTCTGTGTGGTAGACAGATTGCCCTCACCGATAAACATAGTCGAAATTTAATCGATGTAAGAAACTTCTGTCCGCGAGACAACTGTAATTTTCCATACCCTCGCAAGAAAAAACCCCGACACTTGTGTTCGTTACTTATCAATATTTGCGTTACTTATCCATTTTTTGTAAGAAATATTCCCGTTCACTCTGTTTAAGCTAACAGTTGGTACATACATGTATGAAAATAATTCATATTCTTACATGTTTCTGATGTTGTAAATTTAACAAAAGAACTGTGTGCATGTTGGCATGTAAATCAAATGTAATGTAATTTTCCTTTTTTTTATTAAGGTAATATATATGTATATATACATATGCATGGATACAAGCTCTACGAAAATACGAACACAAACACAAGCAAACAAACAAACACCAACAAGAGCTCTTGCGAGTATTTAAGTTAAAAGTGCATAACTTTTCATATATTTACAACATGTTTTGTGGAACAATTCAGTTTGTTCAACAAACACATACATATACTGCAAATACTCGTATGTGCTCATACACTCTTGTTCTTTAAGGAAAAAAGTTTATAAAAATGAAATTAAAATTCCATTGTAGTCGTTGCCAATTATTTAGCATTTGAAGCCACGATTACAGCAAGAATTTTGTCGTATGTTTGGTAGCACATAGTTGAAGAAATGTATTGTATATTATTTTAATAATATTTGATGCAATAAAGTATTAATAATTTAAAAGTTGGTGACATTATGTAACAGAGATTGGGAACGAGTATCAAATTTTCAGAATATGCAATCATTTACTATAATTGCTCATGACTAAACTGTTTTGTTCCAAAATAGTGTATACTTCTTATCGTAAACGTTCATATTATTACTCAGTTTTAAATACTATATATACTGTTATATACTGTTTGTATAAGTATTAATGATAAATAGTTGAGCTTTTTTTATTAAATATTTCTAATATTACATGATGTTATTCTGGTTAAAGTTCAAATCCGGCTTTCGCCAAGAGGAATTTTTTATTTTTAATTTTAACAATAATTGCCACGATCAATAACTCTTGATCATAGAAGGCAGGAAAAAATAATACACTAAGCTGTGGGACAACTAGTTGTTTCCCAACAGTTATTTCAAAATTAATGTCTGCACACTAAAGATCCCCTGGAAAATGTTGTGGAGGCTCGGCAATTCTAAAACAAACCAGAACTAAGCATTATTTACTGAATGAGACACGTGAGTAATATCTCCAAGCAACATACATATAAGTATATGCATTAAACATTTTAATGAAAAAATTTATAAAAATTTTCAGCAATAGGCTTTTTACACTGATCAACATCTTTATGGAACGCGTGGAAGATGTTGAAAATGTAAAACACTGTTTACATTGCTCACATCTAACAGCTACTATCCATCAAAAATATTGTTATTTGAATTTTCAAGCAATTTAACAAAAGCAAGCAAAATTGCTTCGAAAAACATTAATTTGAAAGGCAAAAGGGATTAGTTATAAAATATATGTATGTCTATAAACAAAAGGTAAAACACATAAAAAAATTAGGCAAAAACGGAGAAAAAAGTATTTCAGAAAAAATTAAGCAAGAAAACACACACGCAAACAATTGACACTTGATAAATAAATAATGATTTTTGAAAATTTTTTTCCAAACAAATGATGTTTCAGTGATGTCACAAGAATAATCGACATTATTGCCACTTTTCTAGTGGTGACACTGAAATAATCGAAAGATGTTGAATGGAATAACATGAGATAGGAACATTTTATAAAGATCTTGAAAAATGTTGACTTTTAGTACAATATATTTCTTATGGGAAGATGACATCATCTTCAAAAACTGATGGTAGATGTAGTTCAGTGGAAAAAGCCTATAAACGAATATCAATATTCTCATTTTTTTTAAATCACTTTTTAAACCACTTTTTAGCACCTGGCGACTGATTGCATATGAAAAAGCTATCGGCAAGGTGGGTGCCGCCGCATTTGCTCAGTGTCGAACAAAACCGAGTTCGACCGAGCACTTCACAGCGGTGTTTGGACATGACGAAGCGTAATCCTGTTGATTTTTGGCATCGATTAATAAGTGTTGATGAAACTTGGGTCCACCACTACACACCTAAAACCAAAAATCAATCGAAACAATGGGTGGAAGCTGGCAGAAGTGCTCCAAAGAAGGCGAAGACAGAGAAATCGGCTGGCAAAGTTATGACCACTGTATTTTGGGATGCACACGGAATATTGCTCAATCACAGGAAAGTATTATCGTGCATTATTGGATCAATTGATAGATGCAATCCAGGAAAAACGACCACATTTATAGAAGAAAAAAATGGTCTTTCTTCAAGACAACACACTGGTTCACATGTCATTGGATACAACACTAAAATTACGTGGAATACACTTCGAATTGTTTGATCATCCAACTTATAGTCCAGATTTGGCTCCCATTGACTTTTTTCTGTTTTCAAACTTGAAAAAGTGGCTGGCAGGAAAAATATTCATCTGAAACAAAGAAGTGATTACTGAAACTAACGCGTATTTTCGCATTATTCAGATAAATTCAGCTAAAAGGAGACTGTCGGGTATGTTCCAGAAATAGAAATAGAAATAATTTTTTTTTAAATTAACTTTTCATTTTTGTTGTTCTGAAAAAGGAGCAGCTTGGATTTTTCGAAATTACCTTCGAAAATATAACTTAGCTAAATTTTTAAATAATGAGTACTGACATGAACCACATTTTCATTTATATATCTTTTATAAAACCCGTACTGAAATGAACCATATTTTCAATTTTATTTTATTTTTTGTGGAAAACCAGTGATATGCCTTTTGCCCAAAAACAGACGTGTAAAATTTTTAGTATATCCGCTTATTTCTTTATAAGAACATAATTTAGCTAGATTTATCAAGGTCCCCATGAACAATAATTAAGTAATTTTTTAAGCGCCATTTTATGCAAAATTTTTATATAGCTGTCGGGTGCAAGCCCAAGTCATGAAAGTGATGACAATGATTCCGATAAGTTAGTAAGAGATGATAACACCAATCGACTTTAGTTAATAAAATAATAAATACAAATTTTTTATACATATATTTTCTTTATTTTTTCTTTATTTTATCTCAAATAAATTTAAAAAAAATATAATAAATTGCCTAATGCAATTATACTCACTTTTTTTGTAGAAGCTTTCAATTTCGCAATAAAATTTAAAAATATTTGCAAACTACTATTTTTTGTAAAAAAGTAGTGTCAAGAATCAGATTCGATAATAAACTATAAATGAAAAGTAAAGAGTAGAATGTGGAACACCAAAACTTGAAATTGAAGTAATTTAAAATTATTTTCTCTTCAAAGTAAAATCAAGAACATATCCGTATGTCGAGAAATCAATGAAAAAAAAAAAAAAATTGTTTTTCCTACTTAGGTAGCTTCAATATGAATCAGCCTTCGTATGGCAGATCGTACGAATGTCTACGATGGTGAATCACGGCCTTTACTAGCAATCTCTTACCAAGGATATGTCTTTTATCAAGCTGCTCATTCATCTCTGGCTTTGCACTATATAATAATTTTTTAGACTGTAAATTTGACTTTGAAATTTCTTCTATCGTGTACATATTACCAAATGTATTAGCATTTGTAACATAAAAGTTCTCTACTTGAATGTATGCTTCTATGACCGTGTAAAACAATAAGAAATTATTCGATTTTAAATGTGTTTCCAATGGACGCCACATATGAAAAATGCTGCTCATAAATCTTAATGTTGCTATAGCATGTGCCTAAATATTTTCAGAATTTTCTCGTTTACACTTTTGTTTTGTTGTATTGCAAGTGTTCGAGTTTTCATATATTTGTACTCATATATATGGTTGCGTGGCTGTGTGTAATATTTAAGCCTGTTGTGTGCGAATGAGGAAAGATTATTTTGCTCTTCTATTGATTCTACGAGTGAGTATACACACTCAAGGATGCTGTGTGTATGGATGATTCTTTTAATCTGGGTGCGATGCAATTTTCAATAGTTCTAGGTCTCTGTAAAGCGTAGAATTGTGAGGATTATGTAAGTTAATTCACACAAGTTTTCATACATATATAAATGCGTAGTTGTAAATCCATTTTTATTTTCAAAAGTTTATGCCTTTAAGGAGATTTTTTGCCAACAAGAGCACTGTGTGAAGATTTGCGCATTTAATGCTTGTAGGAGCTTTGCAATTTTTTTTCGTAAATTGTTCAAAAAGTTTAAATGCTTTGAAAAAACTACTGTTAGAGTATCACTTTAAACTGAACACAGGCATATGTTTCATTTTGAAATTTTTGCGTTTTTTTTCAATAACAAATTTTTAGATTAGTTAAAACTATCTGAAATATGGTACTGTTTTGAGATTTTGAAATACGAGTATATAATTTTGTGACTAGATAAATGCTTAAGCTTGTAACATTTTCTAATCAAACGGATCCAAATCGATTTGGAGTGCGATTTTTAGTAACTTAAAGGCGAAATTAATTTTAGGTTATTTTCTGTTCTGAACCAGCTGTTTTGTTTCTGCTGAATTGAAACTATATGTATGTGCATGGTTTGTTTTTACTTTTTCGTTCTGTTTTGTTGCGGACTAATCTGTCGAAAATAGAATTCAACTTTAGGTGATAGCCAGATATGTGTATGTTTTTATTTTTCCGGTATGAAAAATCTTGCAAATAAAATCAGAGGTCTTTTCTCTTTGAATTCTTTATTACGACTAAAAATATAGTTAGCTGGTTGAGGTACTATAGGGTATACGGGGTGAATAACCGAATCTGTACTGATAGTAAGGCTGCGTTAAATGCGCTTGTGGGTATCTATACGACGTCCAGGTTGGTTCAGGAATGCCGGATATCTCTTAATGCGATAGCGAGACATTCAAGCCTGGAGCTTTTCTGGGTATCGGGGCACAGTGGAGTGCCCGGAAATATTGTGGCGGATGAGCTGGCGAAAGCCGGAGCTCGTCTACATTGATACGATGGTAGGAGCCCCGCTTAACAGCTGTAAAAACCAGGTGCAGGTCAACTTGTAGGGACTGCGCAGGACAGATTACCTGCCGAGTAGCAAGGCTGACATGGCCTGCGTATGGCGTAAAAGAACTGCGGTCCTAAAGGGTTTTCCCCGTCAAAGGTTGCGTACCTTGGTAGCAGTTCTGACAGGACATTGTCTCATAGGTAGGAGGTTAAATGTTCAATTTAATGATTTCTGCAGAAGTTGCGGTGATGAGGACGAGGAGCAAAGTGTTGAGCATTTCCTCTGTCGATGCCCGGCTCTCTGTTCTATTAGAGCGCTGTATCTAGGCGAACCGATGATGCACGGGTTAGCAGATATATCGGAATGCCGAGTGAACGGAGTGGATTCCTTTATCCGGCTTTCGGGTTGGTTTGAATCTGAACCGCCGGGGGAAGTGTAAGTCTCGTGGGCTGCACTTCTCCCTCAGGCAACACAACGGCACCAAAAGGACCCAAGTGGGCTGGTTTCATGAAAGTGGCGGCCTGTATAACCTAACCTAACCTAACCTAACCTAACCTAACCTAACCTAACCTAACCTATCGATAAAAATTGGGAAGTGTCAAAAAAAAAATCCTAAATATTTTTGCTTAAAAGTGACGTTTGCAGTTTAAAATGCTATTGTGCTGTTAACCTCTTGGTTTTATGCCTGAATGTAAAGATGTTTTCTAAACTAAACGATTTTTTAATACATATGATAAAGAAAAACCAAACAATCACAAAAAGAACAAAAAATATTTTATAATTTAAATGTATTTGCCAAACTGTAAACTTTCTTTAAAAATTATAGAAAAAACATTGATTCAGTTTAAAAATTATAAAATCGCTTTGATCAGACACTTTAGGCATATTTATATTAAATATTCATTAAATTAGTTGAACAAAATACACGAAAAAATAAGTTTTTGAATAAAATTTTATATATTACTATTTTGTTGATCAAATGAAAATTTTATGTGAACAAATGAAATTGTCTCTTTTTTATAGATTATAATTGTCTCTTTTTAACATTAATTATTTCACTCTTTCAATCTTAGGTTAAGAAAGTAACAGTCATTGCGGCATAATAGTTGTACAGAACTGTTCAAGATGCATTAATGTCTACAATGTGGCACCACCAGAGCAAAATTATAACAATACAACAAAAACAGGTGTTTTTGTTGAATTTTTTCACAGTTATAAATCATTAAAAACCAGAAAATTATTGATTATTTTTCTCTAAATCATTTTTATCTTCACAAAAAAAAAAAAAAAAAAAAAAAATTTTAATGTTTAATTCAGAATAAATTACTAAATTCACTTTCAAAAAGGTAAACAATACATTTGACGAAATGGTTCACTATATTGCCAGTCACAATTCGGAGTCCAGCTTCGATAGTGATCGGAGTGTTATAAAATAAAACTGGAAGAAGGAAAAACCGGAATAAATGGAAAGAGTGAGTTTATACAGCACCTGGCAGGTCTGTTCCAAATAGCTCAAATGTGCTCATTAAGTGACAAGAAACAAGAGTCTAGTAGCTCCCATTTAGGCCTATAATTTGATATACAGAAATACCTGGCAGGTTTGTGTTGGATAGTTCTATAGTACATCAAATATACTTCAATGCTCATACTCGTATATGAGGTCCACTTAAATTCCATCTCGGATAACAAGCTTCCAGAGAAATAACTGAGTAAAGTCTCAATGGATTTAAATACTGTTTGTTAAGGGGTTTCGTTGAGTGTAGGACGATGTCAGGCAGGTCTCTTAGTTTTGCCAATTTTACGCTTAACATTTTTTAGAAATTTCAAATTTTTCTACAATATTTCATGATGCACTGCGACTTCACCAATGGGTTGATGGTCACATTTTTTCGCATATGAAATATTCTTTGAAGCATCTTTTAAGAGATGTTTTAATTTTTTTCAAAATCTGTTCCATAAGGACCACAGAACGCTCTAAACATCTCCCTTTTATCTCTATTTCATGAAGACTCAATTTTGCATCCACTGTAGATCGGAGCCTGAGAAACAACTGAATATTAAATTGACTGTTCTAGAATCGTTTTCCTTTATTCTTTCTAAAAATATTGGTCAAACGCGTGTAGGTTTGTTGGAAAGACCTTTTATCCTGTCCAGGAAGTTGTCATATTCAGTATGGTAAAAGTCTAAGAAAAATAGAATATTTTTGCAAACTTTTTACATGTTTCTTTATTTTGACGTGTTTTCTTCTAAATTCTAAAAAAAATTTTAATAATTTTACGTATTGTTAAAAACAAAAGAAAATTTAAAAAAATTTGTTTTTTAACATTAGTGTGGAACTTAGCTGACAGAGGTGTGGGACGTATTTAACTATCGAATTTATCTTCACACCCTTAGACATTTGTACAATGAATTTTAGCAGCCAGTGGCATTAATTGATGGTCGTAGTTGGCAGTCATTTGTCATGACGAGCATTGCGAAAGAACCTGGACTAAATCTTTAGAATGGTTCAACAGGTGCCTATAATGCAGTGATAAACATTCATACATTATGCACTTGTGTTAGTAGTAACAAAAATCGAAGTTGTACTTTTGAAAAACTACGCAGCAAAGTTTTATTTCATTAAAGTCTAAAATACAACTAGTTTGAAGATATTTGTTGAAATGTTAAAAAGTACTAAGTGAAGGCACACAACATTTGTGGATATCAAGAACATTTTTAACACGATTATATTAGTTTCACTTGTATGTTTATTTGTTTGTACGTATGCGGCACTCGAAACCCATGCCATATGAGTGACTATTACATATGTATGTATGTAGGTATATAAAATTGTATATACAGTGTCGTGGCTTTAGTGCGAAAATTGGAGTTACCGTATATCTTCCGGGGAAGCCGGGGAATTTCGGGGATTCACGAAGCCAATTTTGAGAATTTACTTTGGAACCGGGTTTTCATATTCAGCACAATACTCGTATGTGACATTTCATAGGACCTACCCTGATCATCAGTACATTTGGAAGGCTTTGCAAGATATTCTCTAACATTCAGCTTTATATTCCAATAATTAAAAAATTATTCAGCATTAAAAAAAAAAAATGTTTTAATAACACATTTTTTTTTTTACACACGTATTTATTTTTTTACACCTTTCAAACAAATAAACAACCGTTGATTTGTGTTTCTTTTTAAAAGTATCAAAAAGTAGAGAAAATATAAATAAAAAATTATAAATAGCTTGTTTTCAATGTTTCCCAGCTATCTATATGTCTCAACAACTTATTTAGATTGTTGGGATATAAAGTTGAATATTTGAGAATATCTTTCAAAAATTTCCAAAGTTTACTGATGATTAGGGTAGTTCCTATGAAATGTCGATATATAGATAGCTGGGAAACATAGAAAACAAACTTCTATAATTTTTTATTGGTATCAATGTTAGAAGCTAAAATAGCGAATAAAAACTCAATTGTTTGAATTTTTGTTCTCTGTTTTTCTATACTTTCAAAAACCAACGGTTGTTCATTTGTTTGAAAGGTGTAAAGAAATGTTAGAGACGTGTGTAAATGAAAAAGCTTGTTTTTTGTGTTTTGAGCATTTTTCTTTTAAATTCTCAACAACTTATTTAGATTGTTGGGATATAAAGTTGAATGTTTGAGAATATCTTTCAAAAATTTCCAATGTATACTCATGATTAGGGTAGTTCCTATGAAATGTCGACATATAGATAGCTGGGAAACATAGAAAACAAACTGTTTATAATTTTTTATTGGTATCAATGTTAGAAGCTAAAATAGCGAATAAAAACTCAATTGTTAGAGAAAATATATTTAAAATATATTTAAACGGTTTTTTTTATTTGTTTGAAAGGTGTAATGAAAAGTGGAGACGTGTGCAAAAGAAATGCTTGTTTTTTGTGTTGTGTGTTGGATGTATTTTGGGTTAAATTTTAAGGGCCGATGTTAAGTATGAACGAGACTTTTTTTTTAGTTCATTCACATTTATTTATACGCATCTTCATTAATTACACATTGTGGCCTCAGCGCCAATAAGGCATTTTAGAGGCAATCTGGCAAATTTTTACAACATGAAAGATAATGCATATGCATATATAACATTGTGTTTTGAGTATAACATAAAACTAATAAACTAGTGTTAATAGTGTAAAAAAAAAATAGTGCAACAAACAAAAGATTAAAATAATATAATGATAAAAATCAAGTAAAATATTGTTCTATAACAGAAGCATATCAATGTTTTATAGCAAATATTGTTTTAATTTATTTTTAAAAACAGAAGTAGAACCCGCATCTTTAACACATTGTGGCAAATTATTGTATAGTAAACTGCCAGTATACTCAATTCTTTGTGTCGTGGCTTCTAAACGACACGTTACTGTTCGTATACTGAATCTATTCCTTGTATTTACGTTATGTCCCATACTCTGTAATTCAATTGTGTGAAATCCAATATTATGCAAAACTATATACACATAGGTTAGAAGGTGCATTTTGTGCAACCCATAAATAGGCAATACAGTACGCGCTACATCTCTGTATAATTGTGAGGTAGGAAATAGGCTTGGCAAGTTATAGACAATTTTTAATGCTCTGTTTTGCAAAACTTGTATGGATTTTAAATCGGAATTTTGCTTATGGGCGTAAATGAGGGACAAGTAATTCATTTTGCTCTATATCAGAGATTCAAATATCATTAATTTAGTGCTTTCATTTAGTTTATATTTCAGATTGTACAGTATGCCGACCACGGGAGATATTTTAGACTTTATGTATTGTATTTGAGACCGCCAAACAAGGTTACATTGGAGATGCACTCCTAAGTATTTCTCAACATCAACCACTGTTAGTAATTTATTATCTAACATCACGGCGCAAAGTGGGAGCTAGTTCTGATGTGGCGTATGAATTTCGTTTTATTTGTATTTAATACTAATTTGTTAATTCTTGTGAACTTTGTTATTAAATCTGCGTCATGTGCAATTAGTTCTTGAAGTTCTGTGTGACATTTATATGGATAAAAAATAAACAAATTATCTGCATACATAAATATTTTCCCTTTCAATCCGATATTATTTAACTCGTTTATGTACATTTTAAAATGCAACGGCCCTAGCGCACACTACCTTGTGGCACCTCATACCTTACATATTCCATTGAACTACTTCTTGAATTGATTTCAACAAACTGTTTCCTACTAGCAAGCTTTTAAAGTATGCCAGGTCTCGCCCTGTTATACCATAAAATGTAATTTTTTCGATCAAAATTGCATGTTCTATTAAATCGAAAGCCTTAGAGAAATTGTAAAATAATCCTCCGACACCTGTGTATCCTTTGTCCAAAGAGTCACAAATGTAATTTATAACATTGACCACCGCCTCATCAGTACCACAACCACTCCGAAAACCAAATTGGTTTACTGATAAGAGATTTTCTTCTACCAGATATGATTCCAGTTGCTTAGTTATAATCCTTTCCAAAATTTTATCTATAATTGATAAGAGTGCTATTGGGCGACTTAAACGTCAATTTTTTTTCTGCTATTCATTTGACATTTCTGAACTTCAGACTAATTCAATTTGAAAAGTATAGCAACGGTCAGAATGGTGGCAAGAAGTGGCGACAATGATGAAGGATGATCAATTTTCGAAAAAATTAATCTTCAGTAATGAGGCACATTTTCACCTCAGTGAATTCGTGAATAAGCAGAATTGCTGCATATAGGCGAATGGCAATCCAAGAGTGATTGTCAAAAAACCAATGCACCCACAAGGAGTGACTGTTTGGTGTGGTTTATGGGCTGAAGGCATGATCGGGCCGAATTTTTTCCAAAATGAGACTAGTCGAGCAATTACTGCGTATGGTGTTCCCTATCGTGAGATGATAACGAACTTTTTATGGCCCGTCAACAGATCAGGTGTCACTTGCCACACAGCTAACGAAACAACAGTTCTTTTGTGCGACAAATTCAATGACCGCGTTATCTCCCGTGGTGGCGATGTCAATTGGAAACGTCGGTAAGTCAGTAACAATTCAAGAGCTAAAAGCTGAGCCATAGAACCTCACTTATGGCACAGCCTCATCAAACTTTCTTACTATTGGATGGAGGTGTGCCGCTGAGGTCACGACGGCCATTTGGACGATATTTTGTCTTATGCATAATGAAGCCATACCAGTTTATCATAATAAAAAGAAATGGCCAGAATTCCTGTTTGTGTTTGATTTAACATTAACATCCGACCTTAAAATTTGTACACTATTTATAATCTTTCTTACTTATTTTCAACTGGCAATTATAAATACAGATCCTGTTGTTTCAGGGGTAAATAAATTATTTACAAATTTTTACTACAGATCCTAACATACCCATATTAATGATTTAGCATCAGATTAGATAGCTTGTAGGTTTTCAAGTATAATACATCATAAATAGGATTAAAACCTTTTCTCTAAAACCTTTTTTAAAACCTTTCCTAATACAATAATAAAACTACAATGCTAATTAAACGGAACTTAATGACCGCCTCTTTACCACTAACTGGCTTGAATTACTGTCGGCTCAAAAAGCTCGCCGTATTTTATGGATGACTTGGCCAACATTTTTTATAAAACTATTTTCACTTATATGGAGGAAAGTATTCCAAAGCACATTCCGCGCAAAAAATCTGGACGTCCTTGGAATTCTAAACAACTAGTGTCTTTGAAAAATCAAAAAAATAAATATTTCAAGAAGTATAAAAACATCGGCACTTCTTTTCATTTTGGAAAATATTTAGTTGCACGTGCGGAATTTATACAATTTGCTTAGCACAGAACTGTACAAGATTTACCTACGTGACGTTAAAAGAAAATTTGTGCAAGATCCTAAATCGTTCTTCAATTTTGTTAATTCCAAGAGGAAATCCACTGGCTTTCCTAAGGTCATGAAATATTTACGTCGTGAATCTAGTAATGATTTGGTCATTAGTAATATGTTTGCTGACTTCTTCGCTACCACATATTCTGAAGCTCTGTACAATACTAATAATGTATACCCGTATAAACTAAATTTTAACCAAGATATATCTACTGGATCTATCACTACGACTAATATTGTAAACTGTTTACAAAATACTAAGACATCATCTTTTAGTGGTCCTGATGGCATAGCAAGCTGTGTTTTAAAAAATTGCGCAAATGCTTTGGCAACACCTTTGTGCATTATCTTTATCGCTTCCTTAAATTGTGGTTACTTTCCGAAAGCGTGAAAAGTTTCTTATATCATTCCTCTATTTAAATCTGGAAATAAATCTGGTATATGCAATTACAGAAGTATAGCTAAATTAAGTGATATACGAAAACTCTTTGAAAAATGTGTAATTGATTGCCTTACTCATCAAGTTTCTGTCTTATTGTCTCCACTACAGCATGGCTTTCGGAAAGGATTTTCTGCTATGACTAACATCCTTGAATTATCAACATTAGTTAATAGAGCTTTTTCTATCGGTCAACATACTGACGTTATTTACATCGATTTAAGCAAGGCATTTGACAAAGTTAACCATGCACTATTATTGAAAAAATTAGATAGAATTGGTTTTAATACCAAATTCTTAAGCTGGATTAAGTCATATCTGCTATGTAGTACTCAATATGTAAAATTTAATGCCACAGCTTCGAAGAAAATTAACGTAGTTTCTGGAGTACCACTGGGAAGTCACATTGCTCCCATTTTATTCCAAATATTGTAAAGTACTGTTATATGCTGATGATGTAAAGTTTTTCGTGAGTGTCAAGCACCCTTTGGATCAACTTAACTTACAACACGATCTGGATAATTTTTTCAAATGGTGTGAAATAAATTTGATGGAACTGAATTTAAATAAATGCAAACATATGCAGTTTTCAAGAGTAAAAAATAGCACCTACTCTTATGCTGTTGCTGGTTGCAAGCTACAATCGGTTGACACAATAATGGATTTGCGAATACTGTTGGATGCTAAACTCAACTTTGTTCAACACATGAGTGTTAATAAATCCCGCTGCGTTCTTGCTTTAATTAAAAGATAGGCTAAAGAGTTTAATGATCCCTTTATCACAAAAAACCTTTACATTTCACCGGTTAGATCCATTTTGGAATATGGCAGTATCCTTTGGGACCCAATCTCCAAAATTCACAACGATCGTATTGAATCTGTTCAAAAACAATTTGTTATTTTCTGCTTAAGACGTGTTTATAGAGGTTGCTTGGTTTTACCATCGTACCCAATAAGACTACCTGAAATCAATTTACCAACATTAAAAAGCCGGAGAACTATGCTTAACGTATCCTTCATGGTCAGGCTTGTAAACGGGAACATCCATTCAGAAATTTTGTTAACCTATGTAACCTTCAATACTCCTCATCGCTTACTTCGTTCGTTTAACCCTCTATGCGTGAGGACATGCCGCACTAACTTTGCTATGTCAGATTCTCAGAAAAAAGCTATTAATTTATATATTATGTTAAGATTAAAGTTTGTTAGAAAACAATAAATTTAATTTAGTTGAGAATGGAACAGAAAAACAAATTCCTTGTAAAAAACAAACTTAATTAAGATGAAATATGAGCATTAAAATCTGAAACGAGCGTTTAATGTAATTATGCACTAAATGAAGTGTAAATGTGGTAGCTGATTGCATTTATTTATTATAAAAGACAATAAATAAATAAAAACGTCACAAGTGCATTTAATATGTATGTTTATGACTGAGCAAACAAACAACCAAACAAATGAACTTTCCTGTGAAAACAATCACATTTATAAAGTTATATTTACTTTCACATACTAATACCGCAACACCCATAAACACACATTTTAATTTCATGAACACACACACATACATACACTCTCGTACACGTGTGCATTATTGTTCAAACGTGTGTCTATATAAACGTTTAATAATAATAATGGTGGTGGTGGTTTAATTATAAGTGCGGTTGTGTGCGTGTGCACAGGATCATTTTTGGTTGACCAGTTGATAAACAAGCAGCAGTTGTAGGTGAAAAAAAGGAAAGACACGCTTAAAAAAATAATCACAGCGTGTGGAAAAGTTTTAACTACTCGTATATATTCCTGTTGATGGCATTCTTATTGTTGTTATGGCCATTATTCTGTCATTATAGAGTAAATAAACAGAAAAAGGCAAACAGATTTTGAACAATAGCTACTGACACACGCACTCAAGTGCGTACAAGTACGGGTTATGGTCAAATATTTGCATAACATAAGTAAACTTATTCTTTAACATTAGGATTGACATTAAATGTCGTTTAAGTGCGTTGACACAAGATTTTTAAATTAAGGTAATTATGGAGGACGAACTTAATACTTCGGAAATTTATACATTCCTGAGCAAAATCACAAAGGACAAATCTTTTATGAAATACATCATTTGATCAAGTCATTAGTTTTGAATAAAAATAAGTAATTTTTCGCACTGCACAGTGGGTCAAATATATGCGGTAATCATAAAATATTTTTTTATAAATAAATTTTTGAGGGACTACAAAAAGAATTTGGGGTTTTATTCTGTACGAGTGTTAGATCTTTAGGTCATGTTCTTTAACCAGTTGTTAGAGTGAGTTATTTAAATCTCATTATAAAACACACTAGAAAATTATGACTCTTTTTTTTATTTATTCAATTTAGGTTTTTGCTGATTGTGTTTCTCATTTATCGTAACAGTTTTGTTGAACAAATAGTAGTCACAGCTTTTATACGTTCAATTCAAAAAGTTAGCAAAATTCAATTATAAAAAAAAAAACTTTAACACGCATAGTTTAAACAACATTTCTATTTCTTACTAAACTCAAGTTGCTTTCAAATAAATTGTTGAATTAGCGAAGATTTCCGAACGAAAAGGAATTTTGTGAAATCAACGAACACGTTCGTTGGTACAAATGTTGGTCTTTAGTATTAGTCTTTGCTTTATTGCTAATTAAATATAATTATTAAAACAAAAAATAGAATACTACAAATTCATGAAATTATAGCACGATTTTGCTAGAGATCATGTATGGAATTTTAAAAATCCTAATGCATTTTTAAAGCTTTCACGAATTCTTAATTCCACGTCTTCACGTGCCATCGACTTGAACATGACACGAACAGAACGTCGGCAGAGCGAAGGTAAAAATAAGTTCATGTTCTTGTATGTGGCGAATACGTACATATGTTCGGATTTACCTTATGAAAGTGTTTAGTTCGGCTCCCTTTTGTGTTTTTTTGTTCGTGATGGCTTACTTCATGGCGAACATCGATGCTCAGCCATATGTTCGAGAATCGACGTCAGAGCATGAACAAAACATGGACATGAGCGGTGCGCATTAGCCATTTGCGATGCACGACATGATGCTCATACCATGTTCATGGCTAATGGAGATCCCCCAATAAAGAATTTGTTTGGTATATTACCCTCTAAAATTGATACCAATAAAAAAATGATCAACAGCGTGTTCTCCATGCTTCCCAGCTGTCTATAAAAAACGGTGTAAAGAAATGTTAGAGACGAGTTTAAATGAAAATGCTTGTTTTTTGTGTTTTTCAGGTATTATTGAAGCATTTTTCTTTTTAAATTCTTAGCAATTAGTTTGGATTGTTGGGATATAAAGTTGAGTTTTTAAGAATATCTTTCAAAAATTTCCAATGTCTACTTGTTGACAGAAAGCTAGGAAGTATAAAAAACATGATTGATAATTAAATACACATAAAAAGGAATAGATCATACCGGTCAAAACAAAAAAAAAAAAAAATAATAAACAGACTTTTTCAATTTACACACGTCACACGTCGTTGGTTGCTATGATTGGTATCAATGATAGAAGCTAATATAGGGAATAAAACTCAATTTATTGTATTTACTTACTGTTAAACAAATTTTCAACAAAAATTGCTGATTACCAAATCTAAGTGCGTTGCTTACATATCATGGTCGAAAGTCCTAAAATAAGTAATATCATTCGTTCTAATTTTGAAAGAAAAGCAAAACACGCTATAAAATAAAAAATCGTTCATAAATAGAAACAAATGATGAAATATGAAGTAAAAACAAAACAATGTAATTTATTTAACTGCCAATTAATAACTCGATTTAAATTTATTTGATGATACATATCAATTAATCGTGGGGTTTGATTTAATTTTTTAGACACATCCCACATGGCTTATATCATATGACTAGTGTTTTGCCTTGTATCCTGTATATACGTGTTTTTTCACTGTCATCCGTGTTTTCTTTATGTGTTCATTATTAATTTCTTGCTATGTAATTCATCACCTTGCAGTCTTTCCGTGTTGTTTTCGATAAGTTCTACTCAAACATCCACTAACATTACTCCCTTTTTCCTGCTCCTCATAACCTATTATTCTAGTTCTAGTATAATGCACTGCACCCCTGGCTATTGGTTCAGGATAAACAAAAATTGTTTACCAATTTTGTTCACTATCATTTGGCAAGTCATTGTGGAAAGACTCACACCATAAAACTATATATCCCAATTGTTTAATCGTATTACAAAAACCAGCGATACTTTGTGATTTTCGACGTTGTTTAGTTAAAATCTTTTTAATGAAATCCATTGAAAAATCGAACTACCCTGTTGAAAAAGATCTTCAATATGAATATATTTTTCTGTCACCTCAAAATTCTAATTTTTATAAATTACAAGTAGTACTTAGAGTCTGCAAAAGATCTTAGTGCTGCTTATGGAATCGTAAATTTGTTGAATTTAAATATTTTTAATAAATTTAGTTAAAATGTTGAGTCATAAACCAGTATTTTTATTGATATAAATGTGACAGAAATTGTCTGGGTAATATTTAAAGTTCCAAATTCTGGCAATGTCTAACAAAAAAATTTTTATGTAGTAATTTCAACTTATTGCCAGCCAGTGATATTTTAAGTTGCTTTTACACCCGTCGTAACTGACATTTTTTTTTTTCGCAGGATCTGATAACCGTCTCTTTACAACAGCTTTAGTCAGTTATCTTATTAACTACTTCACCCTATAAGTTTTCTATCAGAAAAATGCTGCAGCTGTAACTTACAGGAAGATGGTTTTGCCTTTGCATACTTCTGAAATCAGAGAACTCGACTTTTTCAGATATCGATTTACACCGGTACCTTGGACAGCATCTTAGCATGCTTAGCCAGAAAAAGGTAGCAAGCAAGTCCCCAGGGCACTAAAAAGTTGTGTTTTGGTGGAAAATTAAGCTGCAGAGAGCAGGTGTTGTTAGCTTTTGATGATTAAGTAGGTGTTGACCGCGTTTTTAGGATTCGAAGTGCTTGCAAATATTTGCCAGCTTAGGAGAGGAATTAAAGAGTAAAGTGATAAATTGAATTGATTAAGACCTCATGCTACTTACTGTAGCTACTAAGCGGTGTTGGGAACTGCTTTGCTGGGGTTCAGAAAGGAAGGTCATTTATTTGTTGATCTAAGAACATCTTGTCTCATATATCTTGTTAGCTTCGAGTGTACAGAGACAGTAGTGTATGTGATTGTGTAGATTACCCGTTAGACTGCGAGACAGGTAAATTAAATTGATTTCTATATAAATTTCCAAGATAATAAAAACTGAATCATTTTAAATCTAGGTTTTAGAATTTTGTCTAGAAAAATAATTATACATATATTCTTTTAAGATGAAAAAAGAAAAAGTTTAGTTTTCTTTATAAATATATGCGTATGGTGTAACGGCTTGTAAATGAGAATATATTTTTTCTCTTTTAAAATATGTTGGCATAAATTCATTGAGGTTAAAAACCAAACATTTATTATATAGTTTATTTAAATGTTTTTTTATATTTTTGGAAATATGATAATAGTTAAACCATAAATATATCATTAAAATTGCAAATACATATTCAAGTGCCAGCAAACACATGGATAACAGTTTCATAATAAAACTTCCGTTTTATCTTTAATAAATACACATAGAGACAGCTACGTACTAACACGCTCGCACTCTCACACTTGAGCATATTCACATACACATTAATATTCACATCTGTGTATAATTTAAAGTCAAACCATAATATGAATATTGTATGTGTCGCAACATGCACGTATGTACATGAATGTGTGTGCGTGTGTATGCATGTTTGTTTGTAATTTTATTCAAATTGATAGTAGTACAGAACTCCGTAAAACAAAATGTTACTGGCAAATGTTTGTTTCTGTATCTGTGTTTGTGTGAGTTCGACTGTATATCATATGACAGTCTGTATTTATTTTAATGTGTCTACATACATACATATTCATTTCATTCAGTTGATACGTTTGTTCATTCACTCATTGTGTTTATGAGTGTTATATTGGCCATATCATATGCTCAGATGGCTTTTTTGTGTGTGTGATTGTATGCGTTTTTGCAAACTTGCAATTGTTACAATTTCGTAAGTTTTTCACAATATTTTTTTTTATTTTTACGAGAAATTTTTTGTGTCTGATTTTCATTCTTTTTGCTTCTTTATATAAACTTGTAGAAAATTCATGAGCAAAATGTGTTCAGTATTTTATGACTCAAAAATAAGAAAGTATGTAAGTAAGTGGAAAAAATTACTTGTGAATTTACATCCATTGTGTGCAATTTTAATCATGCAATTTTTTGTTTGTAATGCCACTTGGATTCTCTTTTATTTGCTTAATACGTGTACATTAAAATGTCTTTTACGACTGCCGACCCTTTTTTTTTTTTGGGCAATAAGCTAAAGTGGCAATTTAATTTATTGTTTATATTACATCACTTTACAGTATTGTAATGTTTTCGTAAGTAAATTGTAGAAAAGCTCAATGCATTTTTTAATGCAATCGAATTTAGGAAACCATTTTCTTATTGACGTGAATGTTCTTATCAATTTGTTATTTATTATTGCACTTGCTTGAACTGGCAAGAGACGTTTTCATTGATTTCATTTTTGTAGCTAAATGTTATTTGCTGTTTTATTAAAAATACATTTTTTCTATTCATGCTTTTCACAGCAGGGGGTATTGTTTATGATGTTTATCATTCACACTTTGTTAGACCATTGCAATATTAGATTGCACCAGCGTATTACCTATGCTACCACTTCATACTGCAAGTTTAGTAAATAGTACTCCAGTTCGAACTAAAGTTAACAAATATACATATATCGTGAACATGGTATCCCTAATTCTAATTAAAAATGTAGTTTAGAAAAGACGGCGAATTGGTGCCGTAACTTTAAAAAATTCTCAATGCTTATAACATTGAGTCCCAACCCTCGATGCACATCATTTTCCCTTAACATAGTTTTTCTTAAGGGTAAATTATAATTTTTATGTTTGTATTGAAATTTCAATGTATTATTAAAGTGGAGTAAAGAAAAAACCAAATAATCCTTTTTCTGATTAACTCGGGTGTGGTCAGTTGGGTGTCCTACGTCGAAAACAACAAGTAAATACTCCAGAAGTATTTAACTCCCATTTATATTATATTTTCGTGGTAAGAAAATTATTTGTTATTGCTGTTTATTTATTTATTTTTTTTTTTTGGTTAAAGTGCGTAAAACTGCAACTCAGTAATAATAACTCGCAAATAATTCAGTTTCCGTGGTAAGCACTACTTTCGAGAAAATATTCTTCAGATGAATAGATTCGGCACAGGTTGTTGAAATCTTAGTTTGAAACCAATTCAATTTTTCTTGCCAATTTTATCTCTGTCAGTTTTTTTTTGCAGTTTATTTCTACTTTTTGTTTGACTATTTTTTAAAGTTGTTTTATTAAAATAAGGGAACAGAAATATTTTTCTGAACTCTGCAGAAACAAAAAACCGGAAAGGTAGAAGGGAAATAAACTAATATGTGATCAAATATAAAACTCACGAAATTGTCATGTCTAATAAATTAGTTTCGAGTTCAAAATGTGCGCAATAAAGCTACCAAGGTGTAGCTGAATTCTGAATCTTTTAAACCTTAAAGCACCGGACCAAAAAGAGTAGGGCTCTTGTATATTTCTTTTAAGTTCCTTTGCGCATGAGCATTGAGGTATTTTAAAATTTAATTATACCAAGAAATATTTTTATATGATATAGATTCGACACTTGACACTTATGTAAATAGTTACAGTATTAGTTAATGCAATATTCGCTATCATCAAGATATTTGCAATAGTCGTGTAAGTAATAAGCTAATAACACAGCCGTTACGTATACGCCCTCCGCCGTAAAAGCATTCATATAAAAAATTTATAAATATAATAGTTATATCTTGTTGTGCGGAAAATGTTTATTAAAGGCTGTTTTATATTAAGACGAAACGAAATCAAAAAGAAAATCTTCATCATGGTTAAGTAGCATTTATGTACTTCTAAAAAAAAAAAAAAAAAATTATATAATAACAACAATCCCATATTATATATTATAACACTATAATACAAAAATGGAGTAAAAAATTACTCAGTGGTTATCATGTTCCAATTCTGTTTTGTCAAAGTCCACAAAACTCGAATGTAATTTTTGATTGTTTTAGCCATTTTATAACGGTAGATGTAGGGAAAACGCTTTTTTTGATTCTCAAATTGAAAAAGTTATATATTTTTCGTTTCCCAACTGATTTCTATCAGTTATGTATCCTTACTAGTATTATAAATACGAAAGTAACTCTGTCTGTCTGCCTTTTCACACCTAAGCCGCTGAACAGAGTTTGATGAAAGGCATGCAGATACCTTGAAGTCCGAGTTTTTATTCTGAAATTTGAGCCACAATGGGGTCAAAAGGGGGCAAATTGACCGTATAAAATATTTTTTTGAAAGTGTTTTTGCAGTTTATGAAACAATATTTTCTTTTGAAAGAGTTTTTAAAGAATCTGACAATATTTTTTTTTTTTTAACTTTGTAGAGATACTGCCCTCCAAAAAATTATATTTTTGAGAAACTCCGCCACTTATGAACCACTTTTCAATACTCTTTCTTGTTTCAAAAAAGGGAGTGTCAACAGCCTAAAAATAAAAAAAAAATTGGACTTCAGACTGAGAAATGTCCGTCCGAAAAATCAGTTTTTGTGAAACTCTGCTATTTATGAACTGATTTTCTATATTTATTCTTCCAAATGAGGTTGCACCGACGAAATGTCCGTCCGAAAAATTGAGTTTTAAGTACGGAGTATGTACATATTTTTAACTTTTTACTGTTGAACCAGTTTAAGTAAAATTCGGTTTGCAGATATTTCAATGTCTGAGAACCAACATAGGATAGTTTTTATTCCAGTAAAAAATTATAAATAGCTTGTTTTCTATGTTTCCCAGCTATCTATATGTCGACATTTCATAGGAACTACCCTACTCATAAGGAGACTTTGGAAATTTTTGAATTGTTTGAATAGTTTTTATTCTGAAATTAGAGCCACAAAAGGGTGATGCGAAACAACCATTTAAAAAATAATTTCAAAAAAATCCGCCATTTACGAACTAATGTTTTCTTTTGTACAAAAATTTAAACAAAATTTGCACACCGAATAGATGAAATATTCGCCCGACAAATACATTTTATATTTAATACGGTATTTCTTCTTTTAAAATAGTTTGTAAAAGAACTGGAAATAAGTTTTTGGATATCGTACAGACAAAATATCTACCCGATAAAAGTTTTAAGTAACGGAGATATGTGAATCGATTTGCAAAATTATTTTCAACATTGTTTCTTCTTCTACAAGAATTTGTCAACGGGATGAAAAAAAGTTTTAGGACATCGGGGCGATGAAATCGAAAAATAAATGTTTGGTATACTTCGCTGTTTATAAATCAATTTTCAATATTCATTTTTATTTAAAGAGTTTGTGCTGATTTATACGGTGATTTAAAGTCATGTCTTTTTTTATAATACTCTTTTAAAGCTTCTACCAAAATCACTTTACATTTTTACTATGATTTTTAAGTCATGTCGTTTTTTCAATTGTTGTCGTTAAAAAAATCGTTTGTCTCTTTTTACCCTTTTGGTAGTATCGATGTGGTTACCTTGGCAGTCGAATGAAAATAAAACAATTTAAAAAATAACAAATGAGTCAAAAAGAAATTAGAGAAAAAACTTGAAAAACAGAAAACATGGCTTTTTTTAATTGTCAAAAATTTTCTGTACAAAAGAAAAAACATGCCTTTTAGACATGGCTTTAAATCATCGTGAAAATTGGCTCTTTGTCAACAACAAAAAAAAAAACAAAATAATAATAATAAAATAAATTAAATAAAACACTCCTCTATAGTCAATAGATTCTCTATAAATTTCATTCTTTTGAAAGAGTTTGTGAAAGATATAAACATCGCCAGTCCATTAATTTTTGGAAAACAATGATTTTCAAAACACTTTTCTTGTTTAAAAGGTACTTTGACCGAATTACATATGTTTTAAGATTATGTCTGTGTGAGAAAACTAATATGTTCAGTTTTTCTTTTGAAATGGTTTATGAAGTGGCACAAAATACAAATCGAATTGGACATAGGATGAAAGAGCTTGAGAATTCTTTTTCTATTGGAAAAACATTTTATTCCTTCGAAACTATGCAGTTCCTGATTAATGCATGCGATGATTTTATCTCATTGTTCATATGTAACCAAACACTGGTCTGTAATATTACCAAGATTAGTAAGTGAGCGAATCCTGCAACAATGTAAGGTATTGGTTTGGCATGAATGCGCGATGGCCTACAAAGGAGATCGAACTATATAAGATAACGCACGATTATCAATACCTTTGGCTGATGATTTCAGACAGACTCTACTAGTTATTACTGGAGGTACTCAAGCTGCGGAAACAGATGCAAGCCTGAAAGCGTTTTCGCTGCAAGTGCATGGAAAAAGTACTTCTTAGTACATATATGAATTAAACTGTGCTGTGATGCATATTCAGGTATGCTCTTATACAAATCGGGGAAGATGGTATGAATTCTGTAATATTTTCCAAGACTTAGATAGTTCAAAACACTGATACTAAAATGACGTCATATCCTGTATAGTTTTGCAATTCTTAAGAGCCAACAGGGCTCCCTTCCTATAAGCTGAGACTGAAAGTTGGCGTTTCAGTTTTACCAACGCGAAATCTTATCGCTCTTAGACTTTGTAGCGCCACACGGTTCCGAATTATACTTTTGGGATGGAGTATGATGGGAATAATTATAGGGGAATAGAGGAATAAATCAACCCGATTTGCAATTCCAGTCAAAGGATCCTAAGGGGGTTACTCTCTATTGCGATGCAAATGGTTCGTAATCGAAGTATTAGTACCCTTTATTGCATTTTTGTATTTTTCTTTCGCATTTCATTTCTCCCTTTCGCACATTTTCGCTTCTGTTTATTTTGTGGTATCAGTGTTGCTTCATTTCAAACGAAAAAGTTTGCGCAAATGGCACAAAGTGCCAAATTGTACTTTTATCGCATTTACCTTTCGGATCGAACTTACTTTCGCATCACAATAGAGTATAACCCTCCAGGATTTACGTTTTTGAAAAGAATTACAATATAAAATAAAACAAAAAACGTTTAAACCCATAAAATGCACTTATGCGAATGCATGACTTATGGCGTTTTCTTTTCTAGAAAAAGTGTAACATTTTCAATATTGTTTTGCCAAAAAAATACAGAAGTATACAGTTTTCTCAACTTTTTTTCAGATATTTATAGTTATTGCGACATCTTCTTTTCATCTCAATAAAACTTAAAATTTAAAACTTGAATTTTAAGAAAAAAAGTGCAGCATAAAGGCAAAACTTTTTTAGAAAAGAAAACGGCATAATAATAAATATTTTTCTTTCATCTTGGTTTTGCTTTGAAACAGGCTACTGAAAACACCTGTTTAGCAGACAAAGCCGCGGCTAAATGCTAGTTCGTAATATTTTCAAAAAATATGTGTAAAGTTTTTTACTTTTATTCTTATAGTTAGCCAAAACTAAACACCAGGTGGGCATCTTCGCGGGGATAACTAGTAAATTATATAAAAATGTTTTTCCCAAATTTATTAAAGCATTGAATCCACCTTCACGAATTTTTAATTTTTCGTTTAATATATCAACTGCCTTGTTTATATAAAAATATTTAATATTTACTAAGCTTCTACTGCACAGATTTCTAGATAAAACTTGACACTTAATAGCCATAACATATTTTTTTTATAAATGACACCGTTAGAATACTCGTAGTTGGAGACATTAGTAATCCATTATGTAAATTAATTATTATCTATTTTTATATATTGATACAATTGCGTGTTTGCAGTTACTGGCAGAACAATATAGGTTTTTTTCTAATAATATTTTTAATATAACATGGGCTAAAAAGTCCCTGGCCTAACACATAGATGGCGCAAGTTTTTTTGCAGTCATCTTCTTTTCAGTTAATACCAACCTTCAAAAAATAGCTGCTAAAATGTCATCATATTGTATTCATTAGCTTGCGAGTTATTGTGCTAACTTTTTTAAAAACAATGGATCAAAAACAATTTCGTGTTTCTTGATGTGAAATAATACCGTTCAAGCGAAGCAAATGCTTGAAAAGTGTTATGGGGACTCCGCTCCATCAGAAACAACAATAAAACGTTGGTTTACTGACTGCAAACATAGTCGTAGAGACACCGATGATGCAGAACGCAGTGGACGTCCAAACCAGGCGGTAACACCAGAAAACATAAAAAATCCACAAAATCGTTTTAAATGATCGAAAAGTGAAGTTACGCAAGGACGTGTTGGTCTTATATTGCATGAGCATTTGACTATAACAAAGCTCTGTTCAAAGTGAGTGCCATGTTTGCTCGCTGTAGACCAAAAACGAGAACGTGTTGATGATTGTGCCTCGTTTGTCCAGGTTTAAACGTAACAAACCGGTCTTTTTACGTCGATATGTGGCAATGGATGAAACCTGGATCCATCACTTCACTCCGAAACCACAACCAACATCGTCTGAGTAGACACCAACTGGTGAACCTCGTCCAAAACGCCCGAAAGCACAACAATCGGCTGAAAAGGTTATTGCTTTGGCATTTTGGGATGTGCGTGGTGTAATATTCATCGACTCTCTTGAGACAGGAAATACCATTAACATTGAATATTATATAGCGTTGTTGGAGCGTTGGAAGGCCAAAATTGCAAAGAGAAGACCGTATATGGCAAAGAAAAAAAATGTTGTTTCATCAAGACAACGAATCCTGTCACAAGTCAATCAAAACAATGGCAAAACTGCATAAATTGAACCTCGAATTGCTCCCACATCCACCGTCTTCACCAGATTTAGCGGCTATTGGCTGTTCGCACACTTGAACAGAATGCTCGCCGGTAAGAAATTTCGCACGAGTGAAGAGGTTATCACTGAAACTGAGGCCTATTTTTAAGCAAAAGTTAAATAGTTTTACAAAAGTGGTATTGAAAAGTTACAAAGGCGCTGGAATGAATGCGTTGCTCTTGATGGAGATGTTAGGCCCGGGACATTTTGCCCCATGTTACTTACAACATATTTTTGTTTGCTTTTTATAAACTAAAGTGCGGAGAGAATTTCTTGATATTTTGCTCCCACAATATCGAAGTATTGTAAACTTGCCTTTAATCGAATTTTCTATCAATGCTGATTTTGAATACGAGTATGTATACTTTATACGGTCGGAAATGAAAATTGTAAAAATTTTAAACGGAATCACAACCCTATATGTACCCTTAACATTTTTGTGAATTGAAAAAATAAGATTAATTTAAACTAACTCTAGTGTAGTGTAAGCCGAGTGTAATCAGAATGTGAGAAAAAATCTAAATAAGCATAATTTCCATATACAGGGTATTAATATTAAAATGCAAGCAGAAACTATACAGTAGGTGATAAGTCAATTACGCTAAAACTCCAAGAAGAATAAAACATAGCAATTTCCGAGGATGAATAATACATGAAGTTATTAGCAGGCAATTTTATTTATTTACTTGAAGACAATAAAAACTGTGTCCATTTATGTCTGCTAATATGGACTTTTCATCCATCTTTTGAAAGGAACAAGGCCAAAGTCAGAGTAGTGTTTTGTCTCTCATCAGGTGCACACGTCTTTTGTTACTGCTGTCCGTATATCCAATATGTGTATGTTCAATAGTTAAATTCGTATGAAACCAAATTGCACCGTAATAGGTAGCAAGTTGTATACACGTGTTTATTTTTGTTTTTTTTTTCTCCTTTTTTACCGTTGTCCGTATTTTCTACATATATGTATGTTTATTACTAATTTCGTATTAAATAAAAGTGCACCGGAATAGGTAGCAGTATGTGTACACATGTTTCTTCTTTTTTTTTGTCTTTTTTTCACCGTTGTCCGTGTTTTCTTTATATGTTCAATATTAATATTATTTTCGATGAATTTAATTACCTTGTAGTGTGGAAGGTGTTGGACGAAATTTTGCTAATCTGAGCAGTGTCGAAGGTATAGGGTGTTTTTTTAAGCTAGATAGAACTTTAAATTGTAAAAAGTAACACAAAAAATTAAATTTTGATGAAACATTTTTTTTATTTGTTTCAGTATACTCTGACAAATCATCATGAATAGACTCACGCTTGAACAACGCTACGAAATTATCCAAATTTACTTTGAAAATCAGTCCCGTTGTTTTATCGCAAAATTGTGTTCAGCGATGAGGCGCATTTTTGGCTTAACGGGTTTGTTAATAAGCAAAATTGCCGCATATGGAGTGAGACCAATCCACAAGAGACCCTACAGACTCCATTACATCCAGAAAAATGCACTGTTTGGTGCGGTTTTCATGCTGGTGGCATCATCGGACCTTATTTCTTCAAAAATGAGGCCGGAGCTCGCGTTACGGTCAATGGAGATCGTTACCGCACCATGATCAATGATTTTTTGTTTGAAAATATGGATGACATTGATCCGGAGGAGATGTGGTTTCAACAGGATGGCGCTACGTGCCATACGGCGAACGCAACCATCGACTTACTGAAATCAAAATTTGGCGATAAGTTGATTTCGAGAAATGGACCTGTCAATTGGCCTCCAAGGTCGTGCGATTTGACACCTCTCGATTATTTCCTGTGGGGCTACGTGAAGTCACTGGTTTATGCTGATAAACCAGCAACAATTGACGCCTTGGAGGCCAGCATTGTTCGTGTTGTTCGTGACGTACGGCCAGCAGTGCTCGAAAAAGTGGCCCAAAATTGGACGTCCAGAATGCGCTTCGTCAAGAACAGCCGCGGTGCCCATATGCCCGAAATCATTTTCAAATGTTAATGTCACGTATTGATCTTTCGAATAAAAAAAAATTTTGATTACAATTTAATTTTTTGTGTTATTTTTTACAATTTCAAGTTCTATCGGGCTTAAAAAAACACTCTATATATACACTGGGCACTGATCAGTTTTAACTAATTTAATTCCAACATTTTAAATACTGCAATAGAGTTTGTTTCAGTCTTTCGTATTGTTATCGTTAACATTTCGCGAACACTACTCCCTCTTTCCTCATCATCATACCCTATTTTCCCAGTTCCAGTACAATGCGCTGCATATGTAGGGGTCATCCCCTGAATACTGGTCCCAGATAAAAAAAAAAAAAATAAAAATAAATCATTATTATCTTATATAAATTAAATTAAGGTTTATTTGATTTATATTCGAGGAGTTTGCAAACCACACTTTCTCATTTTTTAAAAGTTGAAACGTATACATATTAAGATTTTTTTTAATTGCCAAATTGTTGGCTGTTGGGGCATATAGTTTATGGTCGGAGTAGAGAATGCCAATGTACAATAATCAAATCTAAGTAAAACTAAAAATATAGTTTTTTGTTATATATGTATACACACATACGTATGTATGCGATAGAACAATATTAAGAGTAATACGTAGACAACGTTTCGAAATGGGAGTATCATAAATCCTTTCTGGAGCTGAGCAACTTAAAGGCACGTTATGGCAGTGAAACGTGCGGATAACTGTAAATTGATATAAATGACTAAAGTGCAATAATAAACAAGAACAACACGACTATCAACATGCATGCGTTTACTCATGTGCTTGTATAAAAATAAACGTATAAATAAAAAGAAGGAAGACAAATAACAATTTAAAAGACAACAACATCAAGAAGATATTCCATTCCTTTTTCTGCAAAATAATTCTTATTGTAGCCTTTAGTCATAAGAAACAAAAGAATGAGTCGGAAATTATTGTGTTTGTATAAGTGTTTACGGTATCCTGAGTACACTTTATGTTATTGTTGTTGCTATTATTATTTGTTATTGCTGCACAGAAGAAAAAAGGAAAATATTATACGTAATGATGCGTGTAGTGACTGTGTTTATGGAAAAAAATTAAATCAAAATCATTTCAAAAAAGAAAAATGTGAGTAATAGAGCAGAGCAGCCATTGCTATGCGTATATATTAGGATGGCTCAATTTTTATATATATATATTTTTTTTAAGTTTACAAAACGAAACTGAAAAGGCAATATTTAAAATTTTTGGTTCAGTTTCTAAATTGTCAGGAGTTTACATGCCATATTACTGCTTTGGCTCTCTGAGGCCAGTGTCATATACTGATTTTAAATTTTCTATTTATTTCGATACGAAAATTTATTATGAAGGCTTTTTAAATGCGGCTACCAATTACCAAAAAATAAAAAATAAATAAGACAAGCGGCCTAGATTCGTTACCAGAACAATTGTCACTGCGTTAATTTTTATATCAGCTATAGTCTTTGAATGATACGCAAAAACGTAGAACTTTTAAATCATGAATGAGAAAAAGAAACAATAAAACAAAGAATTCCAATACGAATTTAGAAAAGAACTTCAATCGAATCATCACATGGTAAATATTACAAAAATCTTACAACCTCCAGTGTCTAAATGCGAAAAAGCTCTCCTTTTTTAATTAAAATTTAAATAATTTACATACAAATAAATAATAAAAATAAATTAAAGTTTAGAAAAGTAGGGCTTTCAACGGCTTTTTTCACCATCTATAACTAAAAATTAACATGCACTTTAATCGTAAGATAGGGTAAGTGTACCAGTAGTCGGCAGTTTAATACTTTTGATTTTTTTAAAATAGTGTTGTGGCATATGTGATATAGCTATTGAATTGAATATTAATTATTCCGTTTCGTTAATTTGCCTTCTTTCAGTTTAACTAAGTTATATTTTAATAGTTGTTTATAAACATTGAAAAATTTTACGATTATTAAAAAAGGAGCACATTTACCAGTAGTCGGCATCAATTTTCCAGTTTTCGACATGTTGTGTATCTATTGTCGGCATATCATTTTTCAGTGAAGAAAATAGCAAACAATGAAGGAATTCGAACTTTGATTTATTTTAAATAACCTTTTTACATTTGAATAATGCAATTTAGGTACAAATAATTGATTATTATATTAGAATATAAAATAAAAAAGTTCATGCTTTTATATCTTCAGCAACTAGCTTATTTTATGATGTATTTATTTGGGCGTTATCAGAATGAGTATTTCAACCACTTTGTGAAAACTCATTGTAAATAACCCATTAATAATTCCCATTAACAATTCTCATATGAAGTAGTGGGCAAATGGTCGAGTTCTGGCATAGTTTGTTATTTGCTGACGCTTTTTTTCATTCTGAGTTTAAGATGCTTACATTGGCCATTTGTATTAACGAATTAAATTTGGAGTCAGTGCATAAAATATAATCCGATTATTGATCAATGTCATATGAGGCTGGTGACCCTCTACAAACAATATAATAGCCCCTAATTGTTCAACAATTCTGCACACAATTATATTGTAGTTTTAAAAAAAGACATTGTTTCTAAAAATTTGCCATTTTTATTCATTAAAATTAGGAAAAAAACTAGCAATGGAAACCAGTGCCGACTTTAGGACAGCTTAATAAAACTGACCTTAAACTTGTTTTTTATATTCTCAGTGCATGTGCATTGAATATTAAACAATTCACCCAAATTTGAAGTAAATTGAAGAAAAATATATATTTTCCAGCTGCCGGCACCCCCATGCCGACTACCGGAAATGTTGACATTTTTATGTTCCTAATGTCGGCATCATTAAATATCGGAGAAAATGTACATTCCTTTTTAATTTTTCACATTTATAACATAATTTGAACAGTTTTCTATCATTAAACACCATCTTGGATTAAAATCTTTAAAAATGTAAATAGCTACTTGTCTTACAAAATTGGCTTTGCCACTAATTTTTTCCTAAGAAAACAAGCGCTACCGCGTGTATTGAAGACCTCTTCATGAACAAAGGTATAAAACTCTTAAAATACTCATCTAAGCTGGAATTTGTTTTTGCATACAATGAGTTGAGAATATATCTAACATTTTGATGTAATTTATTCTTAGTTATTTGAGTTTAAATAAAAAAAATGCCGATTGCTGGTACATGCCGAGCTTAGGTACACGCACCCTATTTTGAATTTGATTTCAAAATGTTTTATTAAAGCTTAACTGACGGAATTTAACTGAAAACTAGCTGTTAAGTTTATTTGAACAAATTCTTCCAGTTACTGTACAAATTGTCAATTTATTATACTTTTTTTTTTTAAGTCTAAGAAAGGAATTATTGAGCATTGAAATTACTTTTCTTCATAACATGACGAATTTATAAAAATATGTAGGCAATCAAAAGTTGGATCATTATACATTTCCAGCGACATAAGGTCTGCACAAAGCAAGGACTTTTTATACGTTTCATAACCAAATATAACTACTTATGTAAGCGGTTTACAACTCAGGTCTTGAAATAATAGATTTAGTGGTGGTCCGGGTCGGCGCATCCCAGCTACTTTTTCTTATCAAACTAGTTTTGAAAGAGGTGAATTTGATTAAGTGACTGTGGATATGACGTAAAATCATGTGTAATATGCCAAAAGCAAAGCCGCAAGCTGTATCAAAAAAACTTTATAATGAGTCACAAATTAGAACACAAAATGTGACAAAACATTGCTTTGTAGTTTCAAAGCGAAGCATTGCCCTGATAAAATGCTATCGCTTAACATAATAATATCAGTTATAGTGGCCCTTGCAATTTTACATACACACTCATATGTAATTATCCAAACTGCTTAAAGATGACGGAGGTTTTGACGATTTGAAAAATATTTCACCATGGAAGGATTTTTGAGAACGCGATGTAATCTTATTAGAATTTACTTGGTAAAATTATAAAAATTAAATTTTAATAAATATTTTAACTACGCTGTAAATATTCAAAAGAGTTTTTCTTTGTCTTGACTGGCTTATTCAAAAATATTAATGGGCCACTCGATAAGTCATGATTCTAAAAACCGGTAATTCAGAAATTTCTAAATTATACCACTAAGTAAAAAATAATTAAACATACATATGTATGAACTCCAATTTTACATTACGCTATATTTCGTAAACAAATCAAGCGTTGCCATTTTTAATTCAGTTAACGATGATGAAGTGCAAATAAATAACCGTCAGTTTATCGTCCAAGTTAATTTAATCATATATTCTGAAATTGGGGGTAAATATTAATTTTCCTGATGATGATAACAAATTGTTATCGAAATATTGAAAATAAAATACCGTTAAACCTTTTTTATAAAAACAAAAATCAATCAAGATCTTTAGCTGGAAAATTTAGAAGAAAACAACTATTATAGCCTAGTTGTTATAAATTTATTTGTTGATAACTGTATTATTTTGTTAGCACGGCGAAACAAATTAAAAATTTTATGGTACATGATTACACATCTGTGAAAGAAATCATCATTTTTTCCAGTTTCATTGTTTGTATTTCCAGTCTGTTTGGAATTCAAAACCGGATTTTCGTAACATAAAAACAAAAACAGTAATTTCCAATTGGTGCGAGAAGTAGTTTGCAGTCTGTAATCGTCATATTGTTTTGGTGGATTCTATCTAATCTGAGTATACAGTTGGAAAATTATCTTTAGGAAAAAGAAGAAATTTTAGATATATGGTTTTGTTAACAAGCATATGAAGTGACGCCTACCAACATGAGATTAACATGTGATTATTGCATCCGCTAAAATTTAGTGTTAGTAGCGAGAAGATAACCGATTTCTTTTGGCATGCGCCTACAGTAGGAGGGCGCTACGTTTCTTATAGAGGACAGAAAAATGCACTAAGAGCGGGCTATTCGAATTCAATGCACTTAATCTTAAGAGGTTTCTTGAAGTTCCATTACCAATAAGCTGATATCAAACAATTCCCTTAAAGACACCTTAACCAAAGACTCAAAAATTAAGTCACTTGAACCCGTGCCACCTCAAGAAGTCCTGGTGGATATTTGAATGATGTCACACTCGTTTATAATAAATAAAGAATATAATGTGCAGTAAAACTTACACAATGGATGTAAAGCGTTTCGTAAAGACAAAATAAGCATCTTTCAAGGGCTTGCTGTAAGAAAATAACGGGTTCTATCTAATCTGATTGTGAATAACTTCTTGATTGCATTACTGGGCTTGGTATAATTGTTTTCTTAGCTCATTGGGAACCCATGGGGGATATAAAAGTAAAATTTTTTACAGAACATGCAAATTCTAACATAATAAGCAGAGTTGGTACAATATACATAAAACCTGCGTCTAATGGATATTTTACAGTTTTACAGAAAATCGATGTTTTGTATATGTAATTATGCGCAACAACGTTTACGTTAGCTCACGCGGATAGATTTATATTACAAACAAAATCACTAAAATATCTAAACAGCAATTTTGTAGTTAAAAACACAAACATTTCTATGCAAACATTTCTTAGAGTTAGTCCAACGTCCGATTAAGTCGACATGTGTGGACGCAAATAACTTCTATATCCGTGTGGTAATATGAAACGCGAAAAAAATTGTTGAAAAGTTTTCGCAACAATTCCCTGATTTTTGCTGAACAATTATGTTTGATGTATGAGTTTTTTCAATTTTCAATTTTGATGAAAAGAACATAAAGTGGGCTTAAAGTGAATTAAATTCGCTTAAGATAATACTCGTAAATCACTGCCTTCAATCTTGAAAAATTGTGATTTAAAACAAAGTCGAATCTAAAGGTTAATATATTAATGTAATTTTATCCCAATTCAAAGCTGTGACAGGGAATGCTAAACTCTTGCGGAATTGTAAATTGATCACTTAGGTCTTAGAAATGAGAAGTAGAAATGGGAATTACTCATAATTTTTCGACCTTAATTTTTAATAATAATTCTTTTACGGAAAGTGGCTCGAATACTTTATCTATTCGACGCGGTGAATTAATCACGATTAACCAGCGGCTCGTGTGGTTTGCAAAGCTCACTCAGGTTGCAGCATTTTGCCATAAGTTTGTGGCTATATAGATAAACCTCCTGTTGAGCAGTTTGCGCCTTCTAATTGCTCCCGTATATAATTTCCCAGAAGTCAACGCAAGACAAGGCTCAATGATTTGTTAGGCCGAAGCCCATTATGAGCAACAGCCTTTAGCCAAATCACCTCTTACATTATAGGTACCTTTTACAACACAACATCACCATAGGGATTGTTAGCCTCCGAAAACAAATTAGTTTAATTCAGTTAAACTTCGATACAACGAACTTTGTTGAAAAAAAGTTCCATAAAATGCATGCACTGAGTTCCTTGAAAGCTCGCATTTGTTGCGATGATTCTAACACAAGAGCATATTATAGTAATGATGAAAATTTATCCAAATAAGACTGATTGTACTGACGCATTCATTGTATTCAACAAAATAAAAACAAAGAATGATTACAACAAGGTCTAAATTTGTGTACGACTATACATGTCATTTGTCCGTAATCCATTCAAAACTGCTTCGACTTTTATGAAAATTGTTACAGCAACTTTTATTTCTGATCACTTTCAGATACGTTATACCTATCGCAATTCGATTTCTGGTGGAAATCTTCTTTATATTTTTTACTTTTATTGAGACAAGACTGTACATAAATACTTTTGCATATTACATTTAGAGCAATATTGTTTTGGCCGCCCTAATTTTTACGTTAAATTATTACTCTGATTAGTATGATCATTGGGAAATATTTTGTGTTATCGTTATAAAAAAGCATCCGTTTTTGTAGTTTTTATTACTTTTTATTGGGCCATAAAGGAAATCGTTAATAAAACATATTTTTCCGGCATCTATTTAAATGATTTATTCTCTTTTTATTGGTTCTTTTTTTCTTTTTGTTTTTTTTTTTTTTTTTTTTGGCTATTTTACGATGTATCCGGTAAAGCTTTTTTATATTCTCACCAACGTTTTTTATACACAGGTATCGTTTTTAGTACTTACTTTGTATTCTTACGACTTGCATGCGTGTTCTTTTTGGCCTTATGTTCGAATTCTGCAAGTAAAGATGAAAGAGAAATATACAGTTTAGTCAAATTTCATCATTTTTGCAACCAAGATACAAAAATTTCATTAGAATATAATGACATATATCTGAACAAAAAAAAAAAATGCAGCTCCTTTTGATGTACAAAAAAATATTATAATACTTTTTATACATCAATACTATTTATTTAATAAAGTGGCGAGAAAATTTCGCATTTTTGGAAAAAGTTGAATACATTGCAAATGCAGAGAGAAGTGAAATTGAATGTACTCGGAATACTGATAGAATACTTAACAAGAAATTGGGAACATGATCTCTTTAAAAATTTAACAACTAATTAATTTAACATTAGTACATAGTTGTACTATTCTTCATAAGAGCGGAAGTACTGATCAACCAGGCTGTGTACAATTGATAGTCGGGGGAGCAATGTCTGGAGAATACGGCAGGTGGGGAACGACTTTCCATTTCAACATTTCCAAGTATGTCCAGACCACTTTCACAACATGGGGTCGAGCATTGCTATGGTGTAAAATCACTTTCAATGCTCGGCTCAAATACATCAATTGCGTTTGCTAACGAGATCGGTTATGATTGTTTCAGTAATTTTAACAACTCATGATACTGGCCTCACCACGTACTGATCATAAGCTTGGAACCGTGAATATTCGGTTTGGTTATCTACGTCGAAACATGGCCGGGATATCCCAATGATTTTATGCGCTTGTGATTATCGTAGTGGACCCATTTCTCATCCGAAGGCACAATGCGATGCAGAAATCTCTTCTTTTTTTGTCCTAGGCCAGTACTCAGGGGATAGCCCCTAATGTGCAGTGCATTGTACTGGAACTAGGAAAATAGATTTTGAGAAGGAGTAAAGGGGGAGTAATGTTTGCGAACTTAACACACGGAACGACCAAAACAAACGTTACCACGACATTTAAAGTGTTGAAATTAAATTAGTTAAAACTGATCAGTACTCAGTGTATATACCTTCGACACTGCTCAGAATAACAAAAATTAGTTCAACACCGCGCACACCGTAAGGTAATAAAACACATAGGAAGAACATAAAAAACAAATTAATGATAAAAAATATAGAAAAAACAAACGGCAGTAAAAACATAAAATAAAAAAAAAAAAAAATACGTGCACACATGATGCAAAACCAAACTCTAAATATTCCGGTATAATTTCGTTTTTTTAGAAATTAATAATAAACATAAGTATAGAAAACACGGACGACAATGAAAAACACGTGTGTACAGAACGAAAGACAAAACACTACTCAAAACTCTGTCTTTGCCTTGCAAGCAGCTATTCACAAGCAAAGAAACGCCGTTCAACATCTTAGAAACAAGTATTTTGTTCTTTATTTATTTATCTATAAGTTTATTTCTAATATTATATGCTGGCATTTGTTTGGCTCAAGTTCAAACCTGGCTTTCGTCAATAATTATTTTTATTATTAATTACGAGTGTATACTCGTAAAAAAAAAGTTTTACATTTACTGTTTGTAATTTGTTTAAAAAGTTATCCGTTTAGTTCAAATAAAATAAATATTACTTCAGTAAGAAAACTGTTTTTTTTTAAATTTAAGGTATTTTATTTAAAAAACAAACCATAGAAATATAATGAACTTTTGTTCAGTTAAAATATTTAGTTGTTTTCGTTCTTCTTGAAATAAACCAATACATGTATTTATACGTCTGAGCTATTAAACCTTAACGGAAAAGATTTTAGCACTCATTGTTCTGCAAATAAATATTTTTCTTTCTTTGAAATAAGAGTTTGGGCACTAAATGCAATTTAATGCGCTTAATTCAAATACGTTTTTAGCTTTTCATTATAACGTATTTTATGGGCCTGAGGCCAAATCACCGCCAACAATATCGAGCAAGTTTAACAGAAATTTTTAATTTTGATATCATGGCACACGATATCGAATGAATTGTATTGTAATAATATAAAAGCGTTAAACAATCTTTTTTTGTGTTCGTACTTCTAACTAAATATCATTGCAACCTGCATTATCATGTAAACTCAGCCAATATCCTCGAAATTTGTTTAATCGCTATTCTTTGACAGCCACATAGAGTTTTCTGCTCTAGAGTCCGATATAAAAAAACAATTAGTTAAAAAAATTATACGGTTTAAATATTCTATCAAACCTAATAAAAATTATATTGAAAATTGTTTTAAACCACGCAAAAATTCAAGACGACAAACATAGTGTAAGAGATTATGTTATTGGTAAGTATATACATACGTACTTCTTTATATTCATAAAAAAGTTTCAAAAATAATGGAATATAGCAAATTTCAGACACTATATTATTGTTGACTAGATATGTACACATTTATGTTCGTATGTAATATTTATGTTAACAAATACATACATAAACTTATGTACATAAATATTTCACCCTGTTCTGAATTCGCCACGATTTGCAAGTCTTTGCTATTTTTCAAAATTGTGTTCGAAAAAAATCTATGTATGAATTTTAGATTAAAAACCGTACAGTATTCTTGCTATATTGGCTATAAAAAAGAAGAAAATCTTTTGGAAAAATCGCCAGTTTTTTGTATAAAATGAAAACATATTTAATTTTATCTAAACATAATTTAATTTTCAATTAAAGCTGCAGTGTGTATAAAATGTTCCAGATCGCTTCAGAATGCACTAGAACAACAAATTTTTAACACTTCCATTTGTCAGAACACCTCTTTAGAATTTTCAAATTGAAGTCGCTAATTTTAAGCGATAATCGTTTTTTAGAACATGGGCGTATAACGATATATATGTATGTATATATACACACTTATATAAATATACATATTTATTATAGTACCGTCTTCCATTGTTCTCGATATTGCGAAATGTTTCGGGTGCCATTAGACCAAAGTAAAAATGTGTAATACATAAAAATATTTAGCTTATGTATAAGTTATAAAAAGATAATTGTTTATTCTTTCCAACTTTCATGCAAGGCATTTTGAAAAAGTCAAAAGCGAAAGCAAGAGCCACTATTACAGAATAACAATTGTCTGCCATTAAATTTAGTGAATAAAACGATATTCAATTAAATAACTTTTAAACATATAAAAAAATGTTACTCTATTTCACAATTTTTGCATGCTTGATTTTAGATTTTTTTACATAAGTATGTATGTATTTTTAAGAGTAATTTATAAGATCTATGTGTTTTTGCTTTATTTGCTTTATTCTTTGATCAAAGAAGACAGGAAAAAACAATTGAATACACTAAGCTGGGGGACAACTAGCTGTCCCATAATCGAGTCGAGATAATAGTAGGTGTGTGGTCGGAGGATAAATTCAATTCCAAAATCAACAACATCTGTTTAGCATTATAGTCACCATCAGCTATAAATCGGGATTCAAATGACGTTAAAAAATTTTAGTATTCCTTTTTTGTAACCGAGGCGGAAAATAAATCGATGAAATTACGAATTTACTCCGAATACGTTCAATACAAATATTTGTTGCTTGAAAACATTCTTCTAAATGGGACATGTGAAGTAATGTTTAATTATATTTTTAATCAGAATAGCCGAAAATCCACAAGATCTTCCACATGGATCTTTAGTGTCACATAGTATACGAGTATAGCCATTAATCCTGAAATAACTTGTTGACGTCAATCAACATAGCATCGATTTGCTTTTCCCTCACGAAGTGTTCGAGTTAATTTTTATGATAGCGAATGCATTTGCGTTCCAGATATTATTCAATAAATAATTTTTTTAAAATATATTTCAACCCGTTACAAAAACTTTTTCTGTTTAGGGCCACTCGTTATATGTATGATATCACAAAACTTTGCGACACGTCGGCACAGAGAAAGATTAAAAAATTTGTATAAGTTGTACGTCGGCTTGTCAAAAGCCTTTTTACCGTTGTAGCTTGTCAAAAGCCTCTTTCCAAAATAAAAGACGATTGTAATTGTGAGCGCTTGTCTAAAAGCGACCTTTTTATTTTTGAGTTCAGAAGTTGACTGACTAAAAATTTTTCTTTACTTAAAAATTAAACTTAAAATTATTACAGAGTTTTTTGTATTTTTCTGCTTACTTGCTGAAACTTAAAATTATTGGGAAACTCATTTCCTCAAGTCAGACGTTGCATGAAATGATGTGTTTGCATTTATCAGCGCAAACACAATTTTAAAATAATTTCGCAATTTACAAAGAAAAATAAAAGAACAAAAAATTAATAGCGAATTGACTTTTTAGGTCGCCAACCTGTATCATGTTAATTTGAAATATTTCGTTGGAAACAATATTAAAAATGATGTGTTTGCATTTATCGATGCAAACACAATATTAAAATAATTTTCCAATTAACAAGAAAAGAAAAGAACAAAAAATTAATAACAAATTGGTCACCAACTTGAATCGTGTTAACTTATACAACAAGTAACTAATTTCTTTAAAACAAACAATAAAAACAAAATTATTTTAATGTACAAATTTTTAATTTAACTACGAGTTTCATCGAAATTGCCCTTTAACTTTGTGTCAAAATATTTGAATAAACATTTTTTATTCTTGAAAATTTAGAAATATTTATACGAACATTTTGATTCCTAAAATAAACACACATATACAAAAGTATTATTAACATATATATTTTTAGTTTTTATGGATAACACACACACCCACACACACATGTATGCAAAAATGTGTGTGTTTGCGTAATTGTTTGTTTTTTTTCAACATCATCACTTTAATCAAAACGAATCCAACAGCAAACTTCTCAATATAGAAACATTTGAATTGATTATAAATATGTTAAATCAACAACAACAAAAACAGCTATACTAATTTTGTTGCATGTCGATTTATTTTTTCTTCTTTTGTTTTGATTTGACACAACAATACTGATGCATCAAAAAGTCATAAATATAATGGTGTTTAAGCACAAATAAAAACAAATACCACACACACACACACACACACACACACACACACTTGCAGACAGATTTCACTTCAGCAAACACAAACGAACTCGTATGCATAAACCAATATTTGTTTACCTTTCAGATAAGTGTGTGTGTGTGTGTGTGCGTTTTTTGTTGTTGTTGGTTAAATTAAAATTTAGAATGAGAAGGAAAGTAGAAAAGTATTGTGATGATGTGGAAAAAATATCGAACAACTAATATTGTAACAGAACTATATGAACAACAAAGAGTAGTTTTAGCATTTCAACAAATATTAAGTACAAAAGTCGTATGTCAACATGACTGAATTTCAAACCATGAATATTTGAATAGAAAAAATATCAATCACTTTCTTTGGCAGCAAGTGCAGAAAAAAACCAAATACATAAAATGTTTTCCAACATTCCCTATTGAATGATTGGGGTTAGACAGGGATTGATGCATCTTAATTCAGCTGCTGAAAAATATTTCAGCTTTTAATAAAAACGGACAAATAGACCGCATTTTTATGTTTGTATGGCTGCTTAAACATTCCGACACGCTTATAGATTTGCAAAGATTTCTTCTAAATTTAAAACCATAAACCTTAAGCTAAAATATTTAAAACTTAAAGAGAATGTTGAATTGACAAATGAGAAGTAATTCTGTTTTAAAAAGTAGGGGTGGAAATTTTGAATATAAAAGTGTGGGTGGTGATTATGGTGATAAATCAGTGCGATCTATATATACGAGTATAGTATGAAAATGAGCTTTGTGCCGTTTCCTGTGTGAATCATACCAGGATTATACGGCTGATTCCTTAAGAAGTTGCAAGATATTATCTACACGAGTCTCAGACGATTACCTATACCACTAACATAAGAGTCTTAAGCTGAGTTGTTTAAGAGACTTATAGAAGAATCAGCTTTAGTATCACTTACTATCATACGGGGGATCGTTGACGATCAAAAACACTCTTCGCGAGATCCTCAGTTGAGTCTTCGACGATTGAAAATACTAACTGGATGCTCGTATATAAGTGAACATGCGTGTCTGCAGGATATGTTCATATGTTAATGCATACATATGAAAAAAAGTTATTGAAATACAAACTTTACTTTGAACTGAATAAGAAATTCAAAAATGTGTCCAAATATATATGTATGTATGTATGTATGTACTTCTGTTCAGATTTCAATTTTAAAAATTCGTGCTTTTGAATGACAACAAAAAAAAAACACAAAACACTGATGTACAAAAAATTAATAGAAAGATTAATCGAGTTCAGTTTATTCGTAATACCCCGAGTAGCTAGAAGACTCATCCTTTTTATTTTTAATGCTATTTTACGTCTCGAGTACTTTCCTACTGAGTGGAAGGTGTCTGTCATTACTATGATACCAAAACCAGGAAAGGATCCTACAAAAGTTGAGTCATATAGGCCGATAAGTCTATCGCCAACAATTTCAAAACTGTTCGAGAAATTGCTAATGACGAGGTTGACCCCAATATTGAATGAAGTAGGATGTATTCCTAACGATCACTTCGGTTTTAGGGCTAAGCATAGCACCATAGAACAGACACACAGGCTGGTGAATGTTATCAGAAACGCGTTCGAAGATAAAAAATATTGCTCAGCTCTATTTATTGACGTTTCCAAAGCTTTTGACAAAGTGTGACACGAAGGCTTAACTCATAAAATAAAATTAAATTTGCCTGCAAACACGCACAAGCTGTTAGAGAGCTACTTATATGACAGGAAATTCGTCATTAAGGAAGGTGATTTTAAAAGTTCGGCTCAACCAATCCAAGCTGGAGTTCCCCAGGGTAGCATATTGGGTCCAACTTTATATTTGATTTATGCTTCGGACATGCCAACGAGCTGCAAAATTCACACTTCAACTTTTGCAGATGATACAGCATTCATCAGTGTCCATGAAGACTATAAATTAGCATCACAAATTTTGCAAGAACATATTCTTATATTGGAGAAATGGCTGAAACTTTGGAAAATTAAAGTAAATGAACAAAAATGTACCCATGTTACATTCACACTACGTAGAAAAACTTGTTCGGCTATTAAAATCAACAACTACATTGTTCCGCAGCACACAGAAGTAAAATACCTTGGTATTCACCTCGACCGTAGGCTCACGTGGAAGTCTCACATTGACGCTAAAGTCACCCAGATGAAATTAAAAGCGGTGCAACTAAATTGGCTCATCGCCAGAAATTCTATCTTGAAGTTAGATTGCAAACTTTTGTTGTATAACGCAATCCTAAAGCCAATATGGAGCTATGGAATTCAATTGTGGGGTACCGCCTCTGCATCTAACATTGAGAAAATTCAAAAGCGCCAGAATAAAATTCTCCGTATAATTACTGCAGCACCATGGTATGTTAAAAACTCTCGAATTCACAAAGATCTAGGTGTACCCTTAGTGAAAGATGAATTTTCAAAACACGCGATAAGGTACATTAACAGACTGGAGTCTCACCCGAATCCTCTCGCACGTAGCATCCTTAACTTTGGTGGCCACACTCGACTGAGAAGGATGGACACCCTTGCAACCATCAGAGCGTTGGAAAGGTGATTTACCAACAAAATATACGCAAGAAACAACTTTTCGTCTAGCATTGGTTGGACCTAAGTAAATAAAATTTTTCAATATTAATTAATTTTTTTTCTATATTAATTAATGAATTTTTAGTTTTAAGATTTGCATACTTATTGTTAGTTCTTTTAGAAGATACAATAAATAATTGAATTATAAAAAAAAAAGTTTATTCGTAATGAAAAAAATAAACATCTCATTCGCCTTCGAAAGAGTGTTCAATTTGGCTTTATTAACAAATCTGTTAACTTTATTCACTAAAAATTTTTAATAAAATATAAAAGCAAAGAAATGTTTATCGTACGCAAATGTTTTTTTTTTATTATTTTACAACTAAAAGTACTTCAAAAATTCAGTTACCGCCTAATATAATATATATTTTTTACGTCATTAGAAAGAACATAAGTTACAATTTTGTGGAACTTAAGGGGCAATTTTGTGTGTACTGTTACCAGCTCAAAATTGCTTAAATCACATATCAGTTAATATATGTTTTCTGAATAAAAATTTTTAATAACAGTTTGTAAAGCTTTAATCATTTGGTAACAAATATGTACATGAAGCCAAAGGCAACTTTTTTTATTAAGGCACCCAGGATAGGAATCAAAGGTATAAACTTGGGACTTCTTGAGAAGGCTTGTAACCAGCATATTGTTTTGGAAGCGTCTGTCAAGAAATAAACTTGTCTATTATTGAATTACAGTCAAAAACTTTGGCACACCTGTAACGATGAAGTGTATTAATTTATATGGCCTACGTTAAGTAGCAAAACTATCATATAGGAGATGGCATCAACATATATCACGTTCAACAGATGCTAAAATACCCAAAAATATCATCACCGTTAAAGGCGAAATGAAAACAGACTGCTTATTGTCCAAACCGAGTTTTCTGCATGTAGATAACTTGTCATTTAGGCAGGAGAACGCTTTATATAATATAACGGACACCCTGATGCATCCATGAACGGACCAGCGGCTCACTAAGATCGTGCAATTTGACATCACTAGACTTTATATTATGAGGTACCCTGAAACAGCTATCCTGTACCAACAAGTTGTAATTGATCAGCGTCCTTAAAGTCAATATGATTAAGCTCATAACTTTAGTTCCACTGGGTCTATGAGACAAGTTAATTAAAAGATGCCATCATAAAAACCACCACGGAAATTTAAACCCATTATTTTATCGTTTATTGAAATTATCGGATTAAAAAGTAAGATAACAACTGGTTGCAAAAATACTCCCAACGGAAACGAACATGTATATTAATGGTATCATGCAGAGAGGGCCTAAGTCCTAATTTGGACTTTTTAGTAATTCTAATACATATCACACAAATACCTTTCGTCGCAAACATTTGAAGGAGTAGTTTTACAAGTCACATTTTTATGTCATATATTAATGAATAGAGTTTACATTAAGTTTTTCCTTCTGCTGTAAAGCTACAACTATGCTATGTGAGGCCTGAGGTTTTTCTAACTGAGACCAACGTTATACGAGTATTAGTAATATTTAGAGTTGCCTGTACCGGATCAAGCAACATGATATGATAAAAAGCGGAACATAACAAATTTATAACAAATTTATGTATGTATATAGCAATTGTTCACGTAATGAGGTTCGAGTGCATCAAATAAAGGATGGTTAAATTTTAAGAACCGATATTGATTTTGGAAAAAAAAACAAATTATTTAGGAATTATTGTCATTTCTTTTTATTATGATAATATTGGTATGGTTCAATTATATATCGAGGTGTGATGGAGACTCCTCCATCGGAAGGTCGAAATTTTCGATGACGCTGAAGAAAAATTCAGATTTTAAGCCGTTAATGTGCTGAATTATCTCATCTTTTAGCTTTTGAACCGTTGTTGGCTTATCGACGCACACATTTTTTTTTTCAAATAACTCCATAGATAGAAGTCCAAAGGCGTCAAATTACATAATCTTGGCGGCCAATTGACATCGCCACCATATGAGATAACATGGCCATTGAATTTGTCGCGCAAAAGAGCTAATGTTTCGTTAGCTGTTTGGCAAGCGAAACACTATTCACAGTAACTACCTGACCGTCCTCATTTTGGAAAAAATACGGCGCTATGATGCCGCCAGCCCGTAAACGGGTCTAAACAGTCACTCTCTGTGAGTGCAACACTCTTAGATTATTATTCGCTCAAATGCGGCAATTCTGCTTATTAACGAGTCCATTGAGATGAAAATACGCCTCATCCCTGAAGATGATTTTCTTCGAAAATTGACCATCCATTGTTACGATTATTTCCCACCATTCTGACCATTGATGAAATAGTCAAGAAGCTTCAGTTCTTGAGTAAGCGTGTAAATGCAAGTCTTTATGCAGGATGTTCATCAATGACAAGCGTGAACGGTGCAATTTTTGGGCACGACAATGAGTTGAGGTGGATATATTCCGCAGAACTCGCATTCATATCTCCTACAAACCCGCTTTGCTCAAGTTTTTGCATGCTTTTTCCGACTGTACGCATATTTACACGATTAAATTGATAGAAAAAATCACGAAGTGCGCTATATGCATTTTTATTTCAACGCCCATTTTCATAATAAGACTGAATAACGCGTTGCTCAATTGTGTATCTATCTTTCCATGGTTCAAATTGAATTAGTCTGAAATTGAGAAATGTGAAATGAAATGCAGAACAAATTGACGTTTAGGTGTGGTTCACAACAGCCGATACATATTCGAAACGAAGTTGGGAGATCGATATTACTGGATGGTTGTATATAATTCTCAAAAGCTTTTACGGATGTGAGTACTTTTTTTTATTAGAAAATATGTTAGTGAATTTAATCAATTTATATGAGCAGCTTTAAATTTAAATTATTTTTATATATATTTTTATAATCGAACACAATTTTTAATTGCATTGTATATTGAAACATGTTTGGTCATGAATTACATGGTAAAGAATGTGTTTCGTAGCTGTACCCAATTGCCAATGGCGTGCAGATCTCGCAGCAAATGAGGGAAAATATGTCGTATTATGAATTTTCGTGCGCCAAACAAACTCTCTTCCATTTTGGCTGTGCACTTTAAGGCAAATTTGTTTTTTGTTTTGTGCATTCATAAAAAGTTTTAAGCAAAAAATCGTATTGGATTTAACTATTGCTCATTTTGCCATTTATTCACTCCAAATAGTACTGTGCATGAATATGTTGCATACGTTGGCTTCCATGAAGTTTAATTGTTAATTGTACGGCAAATTATCCAGCCTTCAAAATTTTTGGCAACACTTTGAATATTTAACTTTGAATACAGAATATTTGTTGCCAGCAGCTACTTGGTTAACTGGGTGAGCACTTTTATTATTTTATGTAAATGTTTGTTATTGTGTTGAATAATTAAATTTAAAAAGATTGACATTATGTCAAAAAACATTTCTTTTACAAAAAGAAAAAACAAATTTAATTAAATACCAATGGAAATATTATATTTGAACCCTGAATTAGTTTACACTTAAATATTAAATTGCTATCGGAGTTTGTGTTGTTTTAAATAAATTATGAAAAGAAATTCTCTAAGGAAAAGCAATATACCACTTACATATATAAGTGTGTATAGTATATACATATGTATGTATGTGTGTGGAATTGTTTATATGTATATAGCTTTAAGAAATTTGAGTTTATGCTCATATTAAAAAAATAAATCTCGTTTGACAAGTAAAAGATTTTTTAATTAAACAAGAGTTTAATTGAATTGTTTAATAAACAACAAAAATCTAATCAAATAAGAACATATGTGAATACATTTAATGAGTGAATCGAAGTTCTGCTTAAAAGTAATTACACCAGTGAACATGTATTGCGGTATGAGATGGTGTATTTTCATAATAACAATCGAAGCCCTTAATAGCTAAAATGAAGACATTGGGGGGAAAAATGAATTGGAAATATAATTATTTTTGTTTTTTCTTAAAAAAAGTTTTTTTTTTAATGTACGTTTATAAAAATAGTTTGCAGATTCGGTGAAATTTTTGTTAAAAAAAACGTTTCTCTGAATATCATTAGCATGGGATTGTTTGGGGTTTTCATCCAACGTTCCAATTGTCGCAAAAATAGTTTGGTTTGTACATATGATGAGTAGTGTAGCGACTACGAAACAGCTAGTTGTCCCCCAGCTAAAGATTTGATTATTATTTTTCTTGTCTTCTTCAATCAAAATTATTGATCACAGCAAATTTGTATTGTAAAAAATCCTTCTTAAGAAAAAAATTAAGAAAGGAAAAACTTGAACTAAAAACCTGTTGTACATATGTACAAACCAAACAATTTTTAATTTAAAAAATTATAAAAGTTCAACAAAAATTTAACAAAGTCGCAAAAATAGTTTAAGAATAACTAGCCGTTTTAGTTGATTACATGTCTTCATTAACGGGTTAAGATACAAATATCTTTATTGTCAACGCCATAAGTTTCCTGAAAATATTTGAAAACATTTGCGTAGAAAAAGCTTTTTATGTCATGTTCAATAGCAAAATTTGCTGAATCAAATAATCACCCATATTCCCTAACAGTTTTGTATTGATGTTGCCGGTTTATCGATTACGTTCATAAAACCCAACACACATCTCTAATGCGTCAGCTGCTTCATTTTGTTTACATTTTGATTTAGTACAAACTTTTATGCAAAATACAATAGTTTATGGAAACCAAGTTTTTAAATACAAAATGTTTTTCCAGCAATATTTGCAGTGACGAAGAAAAGAAAACAAATTTATTAGTGGAAAGAATTCTGCTTAGACAGAAGTCCTGGATTTTTAATTCTGGCCATTGATGGATGAGCTCTTTTCCAGCTCCTCTACTAATTTTTGAAATTGGGCGGGATTCGTAATTTTGATTTTTTCCAGTTTTTTAATTTTAATTTTCTATATTAATTTTTTTATGTTTTTGTTTGAACTCGACGCTAAAAACTGTGACGACCAAATTAAAGATAATATTACCGCCATTTTCTCTTGTAGAATATCACATATGTGTCGGCAGCTGTCGATACATGCCAATATTGGCAGCACGAATGCTGATTCGCCTCAAAATTTAAAAATCGGCATCGTCCTGTACTGCCACCGACAAGCAGAATATGGGTAAATAAATTGTTAGAATGCGGAGGCGTAAAGGAGTTCTTGGACTCAAACCAAATTTTAATAAAAATAATTTTTGATCGAAAGCAATTATTTTTTTCAACAATAACAAAATATGATATTTAAGGTTATTTGTTTGCTATACATGTATATATGTACCAGTGTTGCCAAGCGTAGGGATTTTTCAATTTTTTTACAGATTTACTTTGTTATTTCTACATGCAGGGAAAAAAGGACAAATTGTAAGGAAAAAAAATTGTAAGGAATTTCAAAATTATTGACATAAGAGTATAAATTTTTGAAGTAAGGAAAAATATCGTATAATATGTATATGTTAACGAGTATTAAGGAAAAAATTTTAACAGTAACGTATCTAGTATTCGCCTATTTCGAAAAAAATTCTAAAATCATATTTAAGACACCTTAAATTATGGCATATCGTGTAAAAAAGTCCTAACTCTCATTTATTTGGAATATGAGTTTTTAGTGATTTTAATACATTTCACAAAAGTGCATCCTGTCACAAATATTTAATGGGACAGTTTCATAAGAAAAGGACTTATAAGCAATTTTACAAAAAAATTACAGGCTGATAACTACAGTTTATGTATTTTATGTTTTTCCATCTCCTATAGAGTACTCATTATATTAGTTAGAACCTTTCTACATGATACCAACGATATGTAGCGTGCATTTTTAGCTAAATTAATTTTTAATATTATATTTTGTAAGCTAATTTAACGTCGTGATGTTCTTAATTATTCGATCATAATATACTCATACATATCGTATATAAGTGACCGTGTTCTGTGCAGTGAGTAGGCTCTTATGTCGAAAATCGTGAAAGATATTATTTCATCGTTTCTCGAAAATTGAGAAGAAAATTTGTTTGTAACTTATGCCGAAAACAAGCAAAGAAGATTACGTCGTTACGTTATAAATTCCAGAAAATATAATCCAATGCCGATATGTAATTAAAGAGGGTGATTGCGATTAAAACTCCCCACAACTGAAAAGATTTATGCGACGGTGGCAAATATACAAACGGCGGCCATAATAATTATAATAACAAATTAACAACAAGAAATTTTTGAAAATGTATGAACTTAACATAAAAAACATATGAAAGAAATGTTTGAGAATTTTCCATTACTTCCTGCTATTAATTTTGAATTGATTCCATCAAAATGCTTTCTTTCAAATTTCCAGTTGTTCAACCAGCTTTTCTTTCCGCTGCTTAGAAATTTGTGCATTTTTCTAAAGTTATAAAAATAAAATGGTCCCTTATAAATAAAAATAGCTATTCAGTATTATTACTCAGTTTGTTGTTTTGAAAAATAATTTTAAAAAATATTATCTCACCGCGTTCTTATTTGTGTATCTACTTGAAAAGCGAAAACTCAAATTTTAGAGACAAAGTTTTTCTGTAAATTTTCGAGTAATTTTCTTACGTGACATCTGTTACTCATCCCAAAAGTTACTACGGCTACAGTTTAGCTGTTTATCTCAATTTATAAGTTTTGTTATTTTTCACACGTTTCAATCGAAAATTTTCGCTAAGTGGGAGCTACAGAACACTGTCTCAGTTTGCGTTAGAATGTATCCGTAAACGTGTTCACTTAAAAAAAACATATGCAATATCTAAAAGAGAAATATGATTGTGAAATGTGTAGGAAAACGTTTTTTTTTTTTTTTTTTTGATTGTAGGTGGAAATAGCGATTTTTGTACACTAGGCAGGGATTTCATAAAAAATCTTTGTAAAAAATAAGAAGCCCAGCATAGGCGCAGTCATGAAGACTATATGTCCACGGTGGTATTAACAGTAATTTGTTGCGGCGCTGTGACTAACTGTACCTACTTATGCTTTTGCAAATAAAGTTTTCTCGTGGCTAACAACGAAATACTTCAAAAAACTGTAAACAAATACAGTTACTTGAGGTAGAAAGTTAACCAATGAGAGTAAGAAGCAAAACTCTTGAAGGCCAAACAGCAACGACAAGCCTGACTGACCAGCTTTAGACGTAATATCGCAAAAAGACTTTGTTATTATTCAGTGATAATTACAGTGCGTCTTGTATATTTCGGCGAGCAAATTATATTCCCAATAAATTTCACATCGATGAATTTTTAACTATTCACCAATTTCAATGTTCACTTTTAATTTTTGTGTCCGCAATGGTGATAATAAATAATTTTGATAATTAAATTTTTTCACTCGAAAATCTTCGCTGAACTTTTGTAAAATATTTTCAAGTTGAAAAATTAAAAATATATATTATATATGACGGCTTTAAAGCTGCTTAAAAGAGGAATGAATTGGCTAAGGGTTGATGTTATTGCATTGCATAAAGCAGGGATTAGAGTACAAGAGCTTTTGATCATGAATTTTGTTCATATGGCTAAAAACATAAGTATGAAATGAAAATGCAACCTGTGTGGGCCTAACAAGTTTGGGCTCGTTCATTTCGTATAATTGGTCCACCACCACCTTAGGCTGTTAGGCAGGTGCGGACGGATATAAATTACATATTTGTAGAGGTATTTGCTGCAAGACATTTTAGGCTGCTAAAAACAAGGAGCATGCACCATTGCCATCAGGAATCAAAAGTAAATAATTTCAGCCAACATAAGCAATTCGAACGATGATCTATGCCAAGGTTCCCCGTACTAGGTATCCCAGAGACTCGTTGGTATCCATTTTGCCACCTAGCTTTTGGAGAGATATTTGGACGTTGCTGCACAGCCAAAATCATAGAGTTTCGATTGCCAAGTCCACTAGAGCAACTCCTTTTCTTATATGCCTTAGAAAACAGGGTGCCCCAGTTTGGACTAAGTCACTTTCTTTCTAGGAGATATTAAAGGGGAATTTTTACCCATTTACATACAATCAAATAGAAAATTTGTCTTAAATAAAATTTCGCCTCAAAAACATCTTAAGCTGACATTTGATTGCGAATTTATGCCGTTAATGTTTATCGCGCACACATTTATCCACTTTTCAATCTCTTGCGAAATTGTTAAGTGTGTGGTAAGAGTTTTAATTGCTTTGCCAGAATATATTAATTACAATACACGACAACAGCACGATGGACTTAAAGTCGCCTTTTAAATTTGCATATTTCTTTAACTCTTTTTCTTTTGTCCACAATTCTTTAAAATTTCTTTATTTACACCTCATAAATTACAAAATCGCATTAATTTAAATCTCGTTTTTCTTTCATTTCTTTTGGCTGTATAATCGCATTTATATATTTATTCATTACAATGTTGTGGTTGGATTGTTCACAGCAAAGGGTGATTGAATAGTGATAGATCAAGTGTTTTTTAAAAACAAATTTTTTTATTATTAACAATAAATTTGTGAAAAAGAAACCAATCAATATCAGAGCAAACCTCAGGGTTCAGAAAACAAAATTATTCACCAGTAGCTACCATCAATAAATGTAACTAATAAATTTTAAAAAGGAAATAATTCGAAATGTTATAACAATTTGTGGAACTCTGTATTGGCGTACAAGTTGTAGCAAACATTTACAATTTTGCTTGTCTGCATAATTCTGCGTTATCACATACAATTATTTTTCTTTTTTTTCCTTATTCGGCCATTGAGTTGTTGTTTTAAATTAAAATTAAAAAATATATTTGTATTAAAATGCTCATTACGCATTTTATGTATAGCCGTGTGCGTGAATGCAGTTGGCTTGTAAAAGTTTGTTTAAGTATGAGTAGAATAGCCTGCAGCCAGATCTGCATTGACAAACGTTATGGACAGACAGACGGACAGCTTAAACTCCAGCCATTACTCGTAAGCCAACCATGCAATCAGCCGTACAACCAACCAACCAACCAACCATTCATCTGACATCTCTTTTCGCGAACTATCATGTTCTATATATTTTCTCTTTAAATATTGTATTGTATTTAAAATTGCATTATCTACAAACTCATATAAAAACTTATACACATACGAGTAGAGATACAAACACAACCCTGCCAGGAAAATAGCAATTGGCTACAAATAAATCCAACTAAAACGTGAAGCTAGCTACTTTTCCCAAATAAAAGTGAATTTAATCTATGCAGTTATTTCATCCTTAGTTCTGTAAGTTGAATCGTTTAAAGAACGATAGTTTCTACTAATTGAGAGAAAACAACTTTAAATTTCAGTCGTAAAGCAGCTCTAGGCTGGAGAACAGCTCTCGTGTCATCGTAATTGTTACTTAAGTGCGGACAGGCTTGTTGTTGAGAGTTTTTCATCTCACTCGCAATGGTTAACTGTTTGCCTCAACCAACGGTATTAGTTTACAGTTTTTTGGAGGTATTTCTTTGTTAACCAAGCGGCAACTTCTTATGTAAAGGCATAAGTCGTTATAGTTAGTCACAGCGCTGTTGCAAATTACTGTTAATACCATCGTGGCATAAGGTCTTCGTCACTCCGCCCATCCTATACTTTGCAAATCTATTTGCAACTGTATAGTGGTTAACCACCCGGGGGAACAGGTTTTGCCTTGGCGTATTCCTAACTTAGGCACCCTGTTTTTCGGGGAAAAGAGGGGAAGCGGTCCCTCATTTGGTGCGGCAAACAAAACTCTATCCTTACCAAGGGTATAAATTGGCAGAACGGGGATCAGCATGGCCCCCGGATAGTTCTGCTTGCGGTTCGACCCGGGCTGATCATGGTTTTGGTACCTACCTTGGCTGAAACGTTCTGGCTGTGGTTGAAACCTAAAACGCAGGAAGGGAGTGTTAGTATCCTTGATAATTGTTTGGTGTGTGGCTTTTTTTCGGGGACTAACAATCTCCCAAGGATCTGTTGCCAATACAACAGATACCTGTATTGTAAGGAACCAGTGGTGATGGTTGACGGGTGAGTTGGTTTAAGGGCTGATGCTCTTAGTGGGCTTCGGCCTACCAACTCATTAAGCCTTGTCCTCCATTGATTTCTGGGAAATTGCATACAGGAGGGATTAGAAGGCCCGAAGTCCTCAACAAGAATTTGTTCATATGACCGCAATCATATGGCAAGAATTGCTACCTGTGTGAGCCTGGTAAGCCACACGGGGGCGCTGGTGAATCGTGAACAGTTCACTCCGTGGAATTGGTCCATCATCAGATAAGGCCGCAAGGCAGGTGCTGATGCAAATCTTTTTCACAACTGTATAGTGGTTAAATAAATAAATAACTTTATATCTGTGGCAAGTTATATACAAGTTACTTATAGGCCAACTTTTGGAAAACTGACTATATGGAAGTTGGAAAGTAGAGCAGACTCGGACAACTAACTACTTTCTAGGATATCGTCACGTTGAAATAGATAGTTATCTCCATCGGAAATAATCTCAGCACCATCGGTTGTAAAAAAGTTGTCTAAAATTCGTTGCAAGTTAACTGAATTGCAGGCAGGGTTGTAACAATGAATATATTTGTATTGCCATTCACTGGTACTTATTTACTTTTTACTACTTGCAATCATGCATGCTTGTATTGTAAGCTTATGTTGGTGAGTGGGTATATTGAACATCCCACTTTAATTTATACAACAATAAATGTTTTGTTTAACATTTTTTAAAAACTTTTGTGTTTGAATTGTACGCTAACTTGTTTAAGTATTGATTTCCAATTAAAAGATCCAGTAATGTAGATTTTAATAATGTATAAACTATGAAGTGAAATAGCATTGAATATTTCATAAAGTTAAACAAAATTTTATAGGATTTAATCTGTATGTTTAACCGAGTGACGCACAATTCAACGCATGAAGACGTAAGTGTTCAATAGAGTGCGCGCTTGCTATACCTGGAAAATTTCTATGACACGTGCTTACTAATGTGATGAGAATAATCGTCGACTTCCAAGCAAGCGTGGCTATTATATTGAAGTTTTTTCTCTGTTTCAGTGATGCATTTGATGTTTGATTTTACACTGTAAAAGTTAACCACACGTTTGCAGTTGCATTACGAGTGGTCTCACCTTAGCCAGACTCACAATCTTGTAGACTTGAGATGGCATATTTCTGCAATTACAAGTATAATACTCGTTTGTAAAAATGGTGAAAATGTTCTTGTCTATTTTACACAAAATTGTGAATATGACCATTTATTTTAATTTTCTGTCTTGCAGATAAAGAGTTTCGGCGGTGAAAATGGTTTGCGATACCACTTAAGGCAACAACAGCTGTGAAAAAGATTTACATCAGCTGATGATGGACCAGTTCCACGGAGTGAATTATTCACGATTCACCAGCGCCACCTGCTAGGTGGTTTGCTAGGCTCACACAGGTAGCAATTTATGCCATATGTTTGTAGCCATATTAGCAACTTCTTGTTGAGGAATTCGGGCCTTCTAATCCCTCCTGTATGAAATATCCCAGTAATCAATGGAAGACAAGGCTTAATGAGTTGGTAGGCCGAAGCCCACTAGCAGCATTAGCCCTTAAACCAACTCACCCGTCAACCATCACCACTGGTTCCTCACAGTACAGATATCTGTTGTAAAGGCAACAGACCCTCAGGAGTTTTTTAATCCCCGAAATAAGCCACACACCAAACAATTATCCAGGTTCCTGCGTTTAAGGTTTCAACAACAGCCAGAATGTTTCAGCCAAGATAGGCACCTCAACCATGATTAGCCCGAATTGAACTGCAAGCAGAACCACCCGGGGGCCGTTCTGATCCCCGCTCTGCCAATTTAAACTCTTGGTAAGGGTTTCGGAAGCCAACACAACACAAGTCATGCGGCTACCTAGAGTTTTATTTGCTACAACAAACGAGGGACCCCTTTCCCTCTATAGCCGAAAAACAGAGTGCCCTAAAAAATCTTTCTTAAGAAAAAAAAACTTAAGAAAGAAAAAACCTGAACTATAACCCGTTGTACAAATGTACAAACCAAAAATTTAATTTAAAAAAATTATAAAAGTTCATCAAAAATTCAATAAAATTATATTTACATCTCTGGGTAAGGAGAATATTAAAATACAAAAATATGTATGTTAATAAATAAAATAAATACCGCTAGTTTAGAGACAGCAAACGCTGTACAAACAATGTGGGCAATTAACAAAATGCATATGTGATTCAATATGAGATGAATATAGATAGAAAATAATTAAATGCTCGGTGGCTTAGTGGTTAAAGCAGTAGACCATGATACGTCATGTCCCGAGTTCAAATCCCAGTGGGTGCTGATGAGTAGTGTAGCGACTACGAAACAGCTAGTTGTCCCCCAGCTAAAGATTTCATTATTATTTTTCTTGTCTTCTTCAATCAAAATTATTGATCACAGCAGATTTGTATTGTAAAAAATCTTTCTTAAGAAAAAAAAACTTAAGAAAGAAAAAACCTGAACTATAACCCGTTGTACAAATGTACAAACCAAAAATTTAATTTAAAAAAATTATAAAAGTTCATCAAAAATTCAATAAATTTAGAATCAGAAGATGTTTTACGTGGGTTCCTGCCTTGACGCTCCAACCCCACGGTGATTCTCTCGCAAGGCGAAGAAACGTTCACCCGGACGTCCCCATGCATGACGATTTGTACCATTTTCGATCACAGGGTACACCTTCCGATATCAGGGTCGCGGCACCCGGTTAAAGTGCAACACCACACCGAGTCCGAAACCTCTCCCCGCATTTGGGTATTAAACCACAACCACCACGTTGCCCCCGAAGGTCGTCAGCCATAGCCGGGCGAGAACAATGTGCCCGGGGCTCCCGGCTTCCATAGTACCAGAAAATAATAGCCTCTAGTCAGACTATCGCAGCCCTAAAAAGGGCTGCTACAGTTTTAAACACCAAACGGTTCGAAGGTCTGCTAGCCCCCATACAAGCTACAACAATAAAAAAGGCAAGTAGAGTGTGTTGTCATAATTCGTTCAATTTTGCCTTTGTTACTGTTACAAGTGGAAACTAAGGTACTGAAAATAACGGCCTCATGAAGGTAAGTTACAAATATTTCGCGGTCATAAAACTTAACATTTTTAGTTTACAGAAGTGAAACATTTTTGGGCTATAGTGATGTACCTTTTAGTTCAATAATTGATAGAAAAATGTATATTAAAACCTCTAAAGCTTTTCATAGCTCAAACAGAATTTAGGCCACGGTGGAAAAGAGAAGACAAGATCTGCTGACAATAAAAAAACACAGCTTCTATGCTTCACAATTACTTTGCAAGTGATTTATTTATATATAATTAGTCTTAAACATATATGTGTGTGGCTTTAGCTAGGATTGAACTTGAACCAGATGAATGATATCAACCCATTATATAATATTGGAAATAGTAATCTTAAACTTAACTTTACTGTGCAAACGTCCATTTAAAGTAAGAACCGATGATACAATATAAAAAGATTTATATTTACTTAATTATTCCGGCAACACAACGGAACCAAAATGGCCCAAGTGGGCTGGTTTCATGAAACTGGTGGACTGTACAACCTAACCTAACCTAATTATTGATTATCATGGTCAAATAGGGGTATTTATTAACAAATAACATATCTCATAGATGTCTTCCATCATTAAGTTTCGATCAAGCAAACAGTCCATGGATAATTGGTCTGCCATGGATAATTAGTCTTTATTTGAGGCTTTAAGCAAATTTTGCAAAATTGCCCAAAGTCTTTGTGTTTTGGGCTTCCAAATGAATGCAGCTCACTTCAAGCAGAGCTATTGGTAACGTTAAAAGACACTAATCTTATGAGCGCGAACTTGGTAGGTAGTATGTATGTTACTCTTTACGTTAGATAGTGGGTGAGTGCATAGCGACGTAAAAAGCTGACGACTGGAGAGCGTGGGCATATAAAGAAATAGAGGTGATTCTAAGGTTCTTTAGCAAACATTAAAATATGACAAAAGTCAGATATTTCTCAACTGATAATACTAATCAGCGAAAACCAGTTCCGTACTTAATTCCATGATATTAAAAATTAATATTTATGGAAAATATTTTTAAGAACAATTACGGTATTCAAAGGGTTGTCATAAAGTCATAAGTCTTAAAATATATTATGAAAAAATATGAATGCTGTGAGCATTCTGACATAAATTATTTTAAATTAGAGTCAGCTGATATGTTTACGGTTTAGTTATGGCAAACTCCGTTTAAAAAGTCTTATTTCGAGTACTTTCTGACTTTTTTGCTCGAATCATAATATGAAATATTATGACACTATGCATGATATGACACCGTTTGAATTCCCCAAATATGTTTTATCGAAAAGAGCTTTTAGAAAAGGCACACATACTTCTTTAAGGACTTTTTCAGGAGATATTGTTTGTAAGTATGCATTTATAAAGGTGGCATTTATACCATGATTTAAAGTCATGATTTTTGTATATTATATAAAGTTATCCATTGCATTTTATGCATTTATGCAAAACATCTTCAGCCATTTCGATAGTTTTTATCGACACCAACTCGTAAATCACCAACTCGTAAATAATTGCCTTTTTTAATGAATTTTTTGTAATGATCTTTTGAAATAGTTATTCGTAAGAAGAAGGGTAAAAACTTGCCTCCAGTGCAACCTAATTTGAAACGATAATCATAATTTTATCAGTATACTTAAAGAAATTTATAAATATTTTACAGTTTTTATTTATTTTCAAACCACAATGTAGCGCACTGCTAACACAATTACTTTTAAGATGACATTGGTTAGAAAACCAATAAAACAATCATAATTTTAATGATCTAGAAAATCCTCCGTATTTACTTGGTCATGCCTAGTTTGTCAGCGGGCTGGCTGTCTGTATGGCTGGATAGTATCTTCATTGGTTAGTTGAATTCCTTTTGCCTCGAGCACAAATACAACAAGGTAAAGTTCAAAGAACACGGCAGGAAAATCAAATTCAATCATTTTAATTTAATATTGAGTTTTATGAAAAGCATAAAAGGCATTTAGAATTTATAAAACTTTCACGGTTAATAAATTCTATGCAGTCAAACTGTTAAATAATAACAGCCAACAAACAAACCTTATCATTAAACAAACTCTGGCAACGCCCACTCTTAGTCTGTCGCTAACACCCACCTTCTGTAAATGTTTTCTTAGCATTTACACTCTACTTCATGTGCAAAATTTCTTCTTAACGACTATAATTGAATGCTCGTTGAGTGAGAAAAAATGAAGAAGCAAACAAAAAGCCAAGAAAAATCTCCACTGCGAGTTCATTTGAGAGTGTATTTGCAAGAATGTCTTAAGAAAAATAATAAAAAAGCAAAAACCAAAGAATTTATAAAAACTTCCTTTCTTCATGCAGGCTTTTGTATAAAAGAAACTCCAATATATTATTTATAATGACTCACTTCCGTATCCGCGCTTAATTTACGGAAAAAGATTTTTTTTTTCATAGAGGGATAATTTTCTGCAAAACTAACGGCACGTTACACACAATGCGTCCCATTGGAAAAAAAAGAAAATGCGGGTCAAGAAGGATAATACTAGTACTATTTTAATGAAAAAATAAATTTATTAACGAATGTTTGCAAATCGAATTGAGGCAAAAAATCTTAAACGAGCACAAAGTGAAAGAAACTTTGAAAGAAATTTTTTAATATCAATATAAAAGTTTTAAAGTTCTTAGGAAGCGGAAAAATTGTGTACTTTTCCTGGTTCTAAAATTATTATTAACCCTCCAACGACTGATTAGTAATTTTTTTTTGTGTTTTTAAAAATATTGAAAAATTGCGTATAAATTTTGTTGGGCTTAAGAAATTTCCAACGGCAAATATTAAATATATTAAATTTGATACGAATAGTAACAATAATTTTTAGGATTTATAGATTCCTAATCTAAAAAGAATTTGCGTTTTTCTAGTTAGTGCACCACGCTTTTCGCTTGTGTTGGCAATCGAAGCTCTAGGAACAGTTTAGGTGTATTGGACATTTCAAGAACTAAAGCAAAACTTGATATAAAGTAGTGATGATTTGGGTTGAGATGCCTGCACCTGACTGAAGCCTTCTGTCTGTGTTTTGGAGCAAACGCGGGCTTTGGTGTTCTCCGATAATACAACTTTTTTTTGTTAGGGTTCCAATAGATCTTTAATATGCTGTTATATTTCAACAGAAACCTTAAAGGTAAGTAATTAGATGATGGAAAGCATCAAAGACTGATTACGGCTTGATTTTCTTTATTCATTTCGGGCACCAGCTGCGATGCGATGACTTTTGTTAACTATATAGAGAATTGCTTACAGAAGGGACTAGAAAGATTTAGCTATTAAGAAAAAGGATCTTCAATATGGCCAACAAACGAAATATTCACAACTGAACGTGCCTGGTAAACTATAGGTAAGTGTACTATACTATCAGACTATACGGAAAGGTAGGCGGGTGCAGACGCTAACCAATTCCATATTGTCTCATTGCCCCAGTGAAGATGTGAGCCGATGTTCATGGGAGTAGGAAAGCATTAATACTTTGTTACGCAGCAGCCCTATTTTGACAAGTTATAAGTTTAAATAGCGGAATGCTGATCAAAAGTATCTACTGAATTTTTTTTACATGAGATGAGATTACTTTGCTCTGTAAAACATTGTTGCCTTGTTTGAAGCCAAAAAAGCGTTCCTGATTCATATTGATGGAGGTGGTGTGGCTTGTTTCCGATATTCAAAATAATTTTTAAGTCGGATATGCAGTTGGCTTGCAAAATATGTTGGCTACAAAACAAATACTTTAAACAAAAATATTAACGCATTATGGAATTTTCAGACATTTATGAATGAACGTTGTTTGTGTATTAAGTATTAGATATTTAAATGCTTAAAATGTTGAATTATTCGAGTATATATAAAGGTTAAATTATCGTTAAGTTATTGTATCTCATAACATATTTTTGTCGCCCTATTATAGGAAGAATAGTGAACCTTCCGGAGAATATTGATTTCTGCTCCCCGGCTCTACAGCCCGACAGCAGATTTGATGTAACTTTATCAGGCACGGTCTCGGAGATGACTAGCACAGATCGTCAAGGGGACGTGCTTGAAGTCTTTATAGATGGATCCAAATCGGATTCGGGAGTTGGTGGGCTTATCTTTATCCCCCTTTATTAGAGGAGGATGAGTTTCAGGCTGCAAAATGAGTTTAGCGTAGCGCTGGCCGAATCGCGGCCACTAAGAGGGCAGCTAACTGGTTAAGCTACTAAAGGATATACGGGGAGCATATCCAAATTTGTACTGACAGTAAGGCTGCCCTAGTTGTAGTCTATACGACTTCCAGGTTGGTTCGTGAATGCCGGATATCTCTAAGCGTGATATCAAGACATTCGAGTCTGGAGCTTTTCTGGGTACGAGGACACAGTGAAATGCCCAGGAAATGTTGTAGCGGACAGTCTGGCAAAGGCCGGTGTCTAGTTACAATAAAAGGATATAGATGAGATCGTTTAGAAGCTGTAAGAAACAAGCCCAGCTTGTCCAGTATTAAGGCTGACATGGCCCGGATATGACTGCAGGAGGACTATTATCCTTAGGGGCCTACCTCAAAGGAGATTGTGCTCTGCTGTGGCGGTCCTGTCGGGTCATTACCACATAGAGTCACAGACGAGGAGGAATAGAGAGTGTTGAGCACTTCCTTTGTCGATGTCCAGTTCTTTCTTACGTCAGGGCTTTGTATCTAGACAGACCAATGCTGCACGACTTGGCAGAGGTATCGGAATGTGATGTAAATGGATTGGACTCCTTTATCCAATCCTCGGGTTAGTTCTAAACCAGTGATATGTAAATCTGCTTAGATACATATCACATCCAGGCAACACAACGGGACTACATTGCACCCAAGTGGGCTGGCTTTACAATAGCTGGCAGCCTGTTAAGCCTAACCTAAGCTTGTATAGAGTAGAATGATTAAATTATCTTCTTTTTTGTGAATGGTCAATTTTCGATAATTTTCGAACAAGTTTTACATTTGTTGCAATCTGTTCTCATAAAGTAAAACTTATACCTATTGCGGTTATTCTGGTTTGACTTTTCCATAGACCATACATTCTTTCATACTAAATATGCAGTATAATAGAACTACGTTAAGTATTCAAGTATAACATTATTTATAGTTTGGTAAAATTTGCTAAACGTTTACAATAAAATAGGTTATTATTTATTGGTATGCAGAAATTTATTCTGTTCAACAACAAATCACAATACGTTCAACAAGAAAAGGGAACTTAATGAGCCCAAATCTGTTAACATTCGGATGTAGTACATAAAAGCTTTATCCAAAGTCAAGACATCTATATTCAAGAATGTGACCAACCAAAGGATTATACAGTTATTTTGTACTATAATAACCTGGAAGTTCTTTACACTATCGTTCTATAAAGCCAAGAATTCAAACAACCTTATTAACAGTTAGCGGCTGAAGTAAAAGTTGAAGTTTTGGATCAAGCTTAAACTGACGCCTTGAATGACTACTGACTTAGTTTCTAAACGGTTCCCACAATTATTCAGGTGTATATCCCGGACATCCATCTCAAGTTCTCTAGTAAGGGATTTATTTTAGTAAGCCAAGATGTGTCAAGTAAGTCATATGGTGGCGTGTTTAGTTCATCTGTGTAGTCCATAAGCAGAGCTACCGTTATTGGTAATTTTAACCAAAAATGATAATATATTTCTTCGTTGTGGACGTGGGAATACTTATTCATTTGGGTTGATTTTTTTCTTAAAATTAATATAGTGAAACTTCTCCTAACAGAACACTTCGCGATATAGAATTTTTCCCCGGTTATGAGAAGTACTCCCTTATAAGAAATATCTTTTTATTATTTCAAATATTTTATTGCATAATGCAACATTTTATTAAAACAATGTTAGACTAATGTACGGTCGTTGAAAAAAAAATTTGTACAGATTAGACTGCTTAACGGTTCAAGTTGAGCTGTTTATCAAATGCGCAGCTATGGGAAAAGTTTTATATGGAAAAACAAAAATAATTTCGGTTCAACAAAGTTTGTTGGATTATGTGAGATACCATTTTGGAGGAATTTCTTTTTACATAGACCCAGTTGTACTATAAGATTATACTTTAAAATTATTCCATTGTAAGACTGCCCAAAATATTGGTCATTTTTTTAACCCGATTGTTTGCACCTGAAAACCGTTTGATTAAGTAGCGACCTTCTTCGCTGTTAAATTTTATATCAACTTATTTTGCAATAAACGATATTAAATCATGTGAATTGAGGGAGCTGATGGGTGATTCAAATTTAAAAGTACACAAAATGCGTTTCCAATGGGTTACAGCCAATTTGAAACCAATGTTAAAGTCGGATGTGTATGCAGAACTTTTACAGAGACCTTTTTTAACATTTAGCGAGAATAAGTTATGATTTGAAACATTTTTTTCCGAAGTGTCGTCCATATTCTGTTAAGACATTAAATTTTATCGAACTAGGAATAATAAACTTTCTACCACTCACTTCACTCTTTTCGAGTCATGACAATATTAAAGATCCCAGCGGCGAACGCTGCCTACCATATTACTTATCTTCAATGATTTGTAATCAATGAATGAGATATAAAGTGTATGGCAATAGTATATGGAGTTCTCAAAAATCATCTTTTGTATCACATTGATATGTATGTATTTTATCTTTTAGTTGTAAATCAAACATTCGTCATCTTTGTCAGACTATGTTGCAAAAATTTTATTTAAACAAACCAGTACTAAAGGTAAGAGTGCCTAGAAAACGTTATGAAAAAGGCACAAGAAAGATAAAACATTTAGTGAAAAAATAAAAGAATGCAGTAAACAAAAAACAGAACAAATTTATTTGATGGAATATTCCCAAAAAACTGAAGTGCGTAGTACGTCTTCAACCCACTAACAAAGTAAGCGAAATTGAGTCCGGGCTACCTACTGCCGAGTTATAGAGAATATGAGATTGTATTCGAGCTGCCTACTGATAGCTTACAATGTATGTAAGGAAGTAATGAGCTTTTGTTGAATGAACACACCTCACTACGTCGATTACTTTGCGTGCAGGTGATAGGCGTTCACTCTACATATGCGGCAACGTGTATGAAAATGTATACTAGGTTCGTATATGAGATGTTGCGCATTACTGACTTACAACTGTGCATCGGATAATCGCTTCTGTAAGCGAAACTTTGGCAGCTGGGATATGTACAAAATTTGCACAGAACAATTGAACTGTTAATATTTGTTAAAGGTTAAAGTTGTACATTTGCCTGCTTTTAGTTACTAACATTTTACTTGTGAAAATCTCATTCAAGAAACATTTTTATTTTTTATTATCACCTTTAACTTTATCTAATAAATTTTACAAACTTAAACTTAATTAAATTCTTTAATAAATCTCAAAAGTTGTAAGAAGTTTTATTCATTTTATACTTTATTTCATATTTTTGACCTTTTGGCATAATTTGGGTGGATATATTTGCCCGAATCATGCATTTATTCTGTGCATAAAAAGAGAGACAAAAAATAAAAATAAAATTACCAAATAACAAATAAAAATTATTACTCCGCATAGTTAAGAGGCTATCAAACCGCCATTCTTGTAAAATTACTCTAAAGGAATCAGAAATTTAAAACAAAATTTTGTTTCCATATCGGCGTTAGTTGTTTGTCTTCATTGTTTTAAAGTGGTGGCGGCCACCAAAAGCTGCAGTCGCAATGGGAGTGCGACTTGAGGCAACTTGCTATTGTTATTCTTGCAAAAAAATCAGATCAGATATTCAAAAATTATGTGAATTCCAAACAATAAAAGGAATTTTTTGTGTAGAATTTCATAATTTCTGTTTCACATACGTACATATACTTATGCTTGTATGTATGTAAGTATGTATGTTTCCGTGCTGTATTTAAACAGAGTTAAAACTTGAATTGGTGTATGCGGATGTTTAAGTAACATACTCGTTTATACATACATATGCATAAGTTTATATATATATGTATATATATACATTTTCACACATTTACAACTACTTAAGAAAAGATAATTATGGCAAATTTAAGTACAAGTATCTTTAAGTGCATTCGGTTGTTATTGTTGTGCTTGTAGTTGGAGAACAATAATAATAGTTAATAATAACGAGGATAATAACAGTATTTAGCAAAATCTATCTTTGCGTGCAAATGTGTGTGTGTGTGTGTAAAGTTGCAAAATATCAAGTGGCTTGAAAATATTTATTCATTGTATGTTGACTGTTTGCTGTTATTGTTTTCTTAATAACAACGTTCCTTTTGGAATATTAAGTGAACTATACGAGTAAATGCAATTTCACTTCTGCTCCTGAATCCCTACATCCATCAATTATCCAACCACATAAGAATTTGTAATTATCATTAAAATTTAATTCTTTGTTTTTTTAAGTTTTTGACTGCAACACGTTGAAGAATTTTTGGTTTTCTCCTAATTTTTTTTTTCCACAAAAATTATTATAATTATTAATTTTTTCATTTTTCTATAATTATCTCCAGCGTTCATGGGGTATTGTTATGCAAATTAGCTTAATTTTGCTGAAGACAGACATTTTGCTGGTTCCACATCATTTACATCTGTTTTTTTTTTATTTTTTTTTTTTTATCTTGGACCAGTACTCAGGGGATGACCCCTACATATGCAGTGTATTGTACTGGAACTAGGAAAATAGGTTGTGATGAGGTAGGAAAGAAGGAGTAGTGTTCGTGGAGGTTTGACTTAAACAATAACACCACGAAAGACTAAAACAAACAAAGGAAAGATCATATCTAAAGTACTGTGCCAAGCAATTAGGAAAATAATTAAGAAAAATTAATATGTAAAACAGCCGGTGTGGCAAATTAATGAAGAAAAAAAAATTATGATTTAAAGCAAAGGTGTCTGCAGGGAAGGTAAACTACTTTGTTTTGCCGCCATTTTGGTAAACATTAGTGTTGATAGTTCATATGACCACATGCCGTGGGCTTGATTAATGCGCGGTATCAAGAAGACGGTGCCACATGGCAGACAGCCAGGATTACAATGGAATTACTGCGAGCGCACTCGCTATTATTAAAAAAACATTTCTTTTGATTGAGCACTAGTTCAGATTACCTGATTCAGTGAGAAATAGTATATTACATATAGTTTGACAGTTTGAATTGCAAGACTTGAATACTGTTTTAATCTTTTGATTGGTATCAATGTAGAGGCTAATAGAGTGAATAGAACTCAATTGTTTGAATTTTTGTTCTCTGCTTTTCGATACTTTCAAAAAACAAATCGTAGCAACCAACGCACAGTGGCCCGTTTGTACTTTTTTCGTTGCAATAATCATATCTTTCGAACTCATAGGGATATTTAAAACGAATAAAAAGATATTAAAAGAGGGCACCTTAAGCTTTCAAATGATGTTATTTGCATGTTGCTGTGCTAAAAAAAATTTTGCAGTCAAAGTCAGAATTCTGGATGACTTTTAAATCTATTTCATAACAAAAAGTTATTTGGATCGGAAAAGGAAATTTTTCTACGTTTTAATACTTAAATATGAGTTAGTGTATACATACAAAGTAATTAAATGATCGCTATATAAAGTGTTTTTTATATTACTTATTCCTTTTAATTAATATTAATAGTCAGCAGTATTCCTATATACATACATATAACAAACTTACTACTTAGGGACTATATCTATGCTGTTGTAAATTACTAAGTCACATCTCCCCTTGAAGATCTTTGATTACTGTTGAAATTTTAATTCAAGAATATACAAGGGCTACTACTATTCCACATCAGTATGAAGTTTTCAAATTAATTTTTTTTAAAGGTAGAAAAATTATATAATTTTTTTGTGAAGTTTATGCCATTTTTTTGTTTTAGATATTAAGGTGGCAGTTTAAGGCAGTAAATTTTAATTGTGTTATATAGACCAGAGATCAGTGAATCTTCCGTAAATAAATCTGTTAAAAAAACTCATAACTTTTTTAGTTCCATTCCATCAAAGTTGAAAAATGTGTTCAATATAGAGTATTAGAAAAACCGTTCTCGTTAGAAGAGAAAATGTCCTAAGGAAAACTGTTTTCCTCGATTGGATTAAGAATGAACTCACTCAAAGAAAACAGGCAAAAATTGAATTATATCTCAAAAAGATTTTCTGCAATTAGACTCAAAGTTTCATAATTTTTCCCATTATTTTATATTTTTTCCTAAATGCTAAGATACTTTGAGGGGTCATGCAGTCCACAATTTCCATTCGATTTTAAAATGTTTTTTAATCCTGGATCTCCAAGGGTTTCCTATCGAATGTTATCATTAATTTTACAGAAGTCGTTGGTCAATTTTTTGATTTTTGCAACGGGTTTTTGAATAATGAGCAACTGTTGTTCATTTGTTTGAAAGGTGTAAAAAAAAGTAAGAGACGAGTATAAATGAAAAAGCTTGTGTTTTGACAGATAGTAATAAAATATTTTTATACCTTCACAAAAATGTAAAGGGTATAAGTGTGTGATTCCGTTTGTAATTTCTACTATTTTCAGTTCCGACCATATAAAGTATACATATTCAGAATCAGCATTGATAGAAAATTCACGGGTTTGCTATTGAAATTCAGTAATATCGGTTCACATATAGCTGAGATATATCCAAAATTCCGAAAAAAGGCATTTTTGTTTTAAGTTTTTTATGAAAACTTTTGAAAATTACAATTATTAAAAAGAGAAATATCCCAGACATCGGTCCATATATACCGGAGATATAGCCTAAACCGGGTTTTTCATGAAAATGTCGCGTAAGTGAACTTAAACAACTTTTTTGGCTTAGAAGTAATTCTGGTTATAAAATACAGAACACAGAAAATGAAAATTTCTGATATCGGTCCATATATAACCTCTAGATATAGTCTAAACCAATTTTTTTAATGAAAATGAAAATTAAACAACTTTTTTTGGAGGAGGAGGTTACCAAAGAGAGAAAATTAAAATTTCCGATATCGGCCCAGAGATATAGCCATATCTTTCCATGAAAAAAATTTTTTTTGCTTAAAGGCAGTTCTGGTTATAAAAAAATGTTACTAAAATATACAAAATAAAAATTTCCTATATCGGTCCACATTTACCCGAGATAATCTAAAGCGATTTTTCGATGAAAAAATTTTTTTGCTTAAAATCAGTTCTGATAATAAAACGAAATTATTAAAATACAGATAATGCAAATTTTCGATATCGGTCCATATATACCCGAGATATAGGATAAACCGATTTTTCTACGAAATTTTTTTTTTACTGAAAAGCAATTCTCGTTATAAAAGAAGGTTACTTAAATACAGAAAATAGAAAATTCCGATATCGGTTCATATATAACCGAGATATTAGGTTAGGTTAGATTGTACAGGCCGCCAGTTTCATGAAACCAGCCCACTTGGGTCCTTTTGGTCCCGTTGTGTTGCCTGAGGGAGAAGTGCAGCCCGCGAGACTTACACTTCCCCCGACGGTTCAGATTCAAACCAACCCGAAAGCCGGATAAAGGAATCCAGTCCGTTCACTCGGCATTCCGATATATCTGCTAACCCGTGCAGCATCGGTCCGCCTAAGTACAGCGCTCTCATAGAACTGAGAGCCCGGCATCGACAGAGGAAATGCTCAACACTTTGCTCCTCGTCCTCATCCCCGCAACTTCTGCAGAAATCATTAAATGGAAGATTTAACCTCCTAGCATGCGTCCCTATGAGACAATGTCCTGTCAGAACTGCCACCAAGGTACGTAACCTTTGACGGGGAAAACCCTTTAAGACCGCAGTTCTACTACGATCATACGCAGGCCATGTCAGCCTTGCTACTCGGCAGGTGACCTCACCAGACCATCTGTCCTGCGCAGTCCCTACAAGTTGACGCTGCACTTGGTTTTTACAGCTGTTAAGCGGGACTCCAACCATCGTATCAATGTCCCCTCTCTGTAGACGAGCTCCGGCTTTCGCCAGCTCATCCGCCACAATATTTCCGGGCACTCCACTGTGGCCCGGTACCCAGAAAAGCTCCAGGCTCGAATGTCTCGTTATCTCATTAAGAGATATCCGGCATTCCTGAACCAACCTGGACGTCGTATAGACACCCACAAGCGCATTTAACGCAGCCTTACTATCAGTACAGATTCGGATATTCACCCCGTATACCCTATAGTACCTCAACCAGTTAGCTGCTCTCAAAATAGCTGTAATTTCAGCCTGCATTACGCTACACTCATCGTATAGCTTAAAACTGATCCTCCTCTGATACTGGGGCATAAAGATACCACCACCAACTCCCATGTCCGACTTGGATCCATCTGTGAAAATTTCGGCCGAGGCCGTCCTTGATAATATCACGTCAAATCTCTTGTCGGGCATTAGAGCTGGTGCACAGTAATCAATATACTCCGGGAGGTCCGTTATACTTTCTATTATCGAAGCGTGACCTTCTGTCGCTTCTTTCCACATCTCACTGGCTTTTAGCCTAATTGCCGAGCACATGGCCACTTCCTTCGCCATGAGATCAGCTGGCAGCCAATGCATCATCGTAATTAGTGCTTTAGTTGGCGTAGTACAAGAAGCACCAGTTACCATCAAAGCAGATGACCGCAGTATCTTCTCTATGAATCTGCAATAGGTGGTTTTCTCTAAAGCCGTCCACCAAACAAGCGCCCCATACATTAATATGGGCTTTGTTACCATGTTAAATAGCCAGCAAGAATTCCAAGGATTTATACCCCAGGTCTTCCCAATGGCCTTACGACACAGGTACAAGGCAACAGCCGCCTTGTCCGCTCTAAATTGGACATTCTTCTTCCAAGACAGTTTTGAATCAAGATAGATTCCCAGGTATTTGGCACTATCTGCCATACTAAGCTCAACGCCCTTTAGGGTTGGCAGATCAAAAGGAGGAGTCTTGTATTTTCGGGTGAAAAGTACAAGCTCCGTTTTTTGTGGATTCACACTGAGACCACTATGGGTGCTCCACCCATCTATGATCCTCAGTGCGGAATTCAGACACTGTGAGAGGGTGTCCGGATATTTACCCGACACCGCCACAGCAATATCATCGGCATATGCCACAGTCTTGAAACGCATGGAGTCTAACTCCACCAGTAATGAGCTTAGGGCAAGATTCCATAGGAAGGGAGATAAAACTCCCCCCTGCGGAGTACCCCTGTTTGCCACTCTGCATATGGTGGCCCGTCCCATACTAGATGTTATGACTCTTTCAGTCAGTAGACTCCATATGAGACTTATAATCGGCTGACGAATGTTCAGCCTTTCCAAAGCCATAGTAATGATTTTTGGCGCAACATTATTAAAGGCTCCCTCTATGTCAAGGAAGGCCACCAATGTATACTCTCCTTGCTCTAGAGAATTTTCTATGTACCCCACGAGCGAATGCAGCGCAGTCTCAACGGATTTTCCCTTAGTATAGGCATGTTGAGATGCAGATAAACGGCACGGATTTATTGACATTCTAAGATGTAGATCAACCATCCGCTCCAACGTCTTTAGGAAAAAGGATGTCAGGCTTATCGGCCTGTAATCCTTCGGAGTTGTGTGTGAAGTCTTTCCACCTTTAGGAATAAAGACCACTACACATCTACACCATGTTTTCGGTATGTAGCACCATTTAAGGCAGGCAGTAAAAATCCGAATCAACCATGGCATGATCAGTTCCGCATTATTTTGCAAGTCTGCTGGTATAATACCATCCGGACCCGGTGATTTATATGGGCCAAAGTTCTTCAACGCCCAAAGGACCCGGTTCCTATCGACAGAGAAACATACTTCTCCTTGTCTGTTTCGTTCAACGGCCATACCTGCCCCCGTGTAGGGTGTACAGCCTAGAAAATGCGTATCCATGAGTACCTCAAGGGTCTCCTGGCCGCTGGTTGTCCAATTACCACATTTTTTCTTTATGAAACCTGGTATGGACTGCGTGGTCGATATGATTTTGCGAAGCCTACTTGTCTCAGAGGCTCCTTCTACGCCACTGCAGAAGGAGCTCCAAGACCTCCGCTTTGCATTTCTTATCATATTTTTAAACCTGTTTACGGAGGCTTTGTACTCCGACCAGTCTCCCAGTCTTTTTGCCTCATTGAAAAGTCTGAGAGACTCTTTTCGAGCTCTCGCTATCTCTAAGTTCCACCATGGTGGTTTACTCTTACCTCGGCACACGCTAGGTCTGCACGATTCCGAGATAGCTGTATCAAAAGACTCAGTTAGTAAGTCTACAGCTCTCTCAATATCCTCACAACCACTTATAGTAGGAGGATCCGGAAGAAGGTTCGAGAGAACTCTACCCTGTTCCTCCCAATTCGTCCTCTTCCTGTTTCTTCTTGGGATTAACCCTATTTCCTGAATTCCTATTTCAAACTCAATATACCTGTGATCAGAAAATGAACAGTCATTCGACACCTTCCATTCTTTGATCATATCAGCATGCCTAGTACTAACTAGCGTAATATCCAGAACCTCTCTTCTATTTACCACAACAAAAGTAGGTTCCGACCCAACGTTCACAACGTCTAAATTTGCGCATAGTATGAAATCAAAGATCGACTCACCTCTTGCATTTGTGTCGGAGCTGCCCCACACCATGTGATGTGCGTTTGCATCGGCTCCTATTATTACTGGCAGGTTTCTCTCAACAGCCATCCGAACAACATCGCGAACTTTAGTTGGTGGTGGTTCGCTCTCATATGCCATATAACTTGAGACAAGCAGGCAGGTGCCTACACTTGTCTCCCAGGCTGCCGTCACTGTATCTTCATCACTGAAATCAGACAGGGTAAAGATATTCAAATTGCTCCTCGCTACTATACAGGACCTAATCCTACCTTGGCCCACATGTAGTAGCTTGTAGCCTTCCCTTCTTAGTCCACAAACCCTGCCCTTACACAGCCAGGGTTCCTGAACCATGACAACATCATCCGCTTTCTCCGCCATCCGGAGAAGCAATGTAGCCGAAGCTGCCTTCGAATGGTGAAGGTTAATTTGAGTTATCTTCACCATTTTTCCCCTCATTATCCACGATTGTGACGTCGACGTCCTCTTGGTCATCCTGATCAGATACCAAGAGGGCGTCCTCGTCAACTGCTTCGTTAACATGCCCGAAGAACTCCCCTACCAACTCAGAGTTGGAAAGGGCGTCCTCGCACGATGTTAAGCTAGCAGTCTCCTCAACGGACATGCTTTCCACACCAGGATCCACATCCTCCCGAAATCAGGCCGCCCTTGTCGTCACCCCGGTATACTCGGAGAAGGACTGCATCGAAGCAGAAATACATTTTCCCCTTTCTAGCGCGGAGTGGCACCAGTGACTCCTGAGTCAGCAGGATGGTGACATTTCTCGAATTGCCCTTCGGTTCGGAGACCCTGACTACCTTCCAATCATGGGTAGGTATATCAGGATTTCCGCCTCTCAGGACCTCCAAGATTTCCTCTGCAGACCCAGAGATGTCTGGTATCTTGGCAACAGCTCTAGGACGATGTGGAACCTCTGAGAGAGGAATCACATCGAGCTTGGCACCTTCCCATGGCTTGCCCACATGACCGACTGCCTGTTTAAGCAACATTGCTGATCGCTCATCTGCACAGGCCATAAGCTTTATACGCCGCCGATACCAGCCAGCCTCCTCACACCTGGGGTACGGACCCGGATTGTCTTTAAGAACTCTCCGGATCATGTTTAACCCCATCACTTCTTTCTTCACCATAACCCAGTTCGAAGGGGTTATGGCAAAATCCGCGTTGCCCCTGTCAGTGACAGCCATCACAAGCTTGTCCTTTATGACATCGCTAAATGATTTGTCCATTGACCTTTGGGGTCTTAAACGCTTATTCGCAGGCTGTTGTGCCTGCAACACTGCCTCTTCCTCAGAGCGTTGCCGCTTAGCCGAGATATGGCTTAAGCAAACTTTTCCATGAAAATGTCCATGAAGATTACAAGGAAAAAATATTTTTTCCCCGATATCGATCCATATCCGAGCACATACATACATATACGTGACTATCGTGAAGAGTATTTTAGATTCGCCCCAGCCGAATATACCACACTCTTACTTGTTCTTCTTAACTTTTCAATAATTTATTTACATTATTGGGTTATAAGGTTGATTATTTGAGAATATCTTTTAAAAATGTCCAAAGTCCACTGAGGATTAGGGTAGCTCCTATGAAATGTCAATATTGGGAAATATTGAAAACTAGCTGTTTATAACTTTTCAAAACAATTGCTATTTTGGTATTAAGATATGTATGTACATTTTTTTATAGAACATATTTCATATAAATTAAACACAAAGTAACACTGGGCACAAATAAGATATCCAGCGCGGAGTTCAGTATGAAATAGATGATAATAATTATATTACAATATTTCAAAATACAAAATTTAATAAACGCTCTTGCTTCTGAAGCAATTGATCGCAAATATATGTACATACTCAATGAAGTTGTGTATCAAAACCATATGTGATGCAGATTTTAGCAGCCTTTGCATAGAAGTCAAAATCAAGGATTTCTATTTGTACTTCGAATTTTTTTATAGAACTGCAAATGTGGGCTCTTTCCGACCCGTTATCATCACAACTGGAACTACGGCGATACTATACTTTTTACATCGCTCTTCTGTATGCTTCACGTAAATTCAAGTTTTGCTTTTTTTGAATAACTAGTTCTTATTGAAATATATTGAATTGTCTTTTTTGTAAAATATAATGAATATATATTAACTCTTCTAGCATGCTGTTTAATTTCTAACACATTTAGGATTCCTCATTTACGTCACACCACGTTCCCAAGTCAAAGATCCTGAAGATTTGTCTGAACAGTACAATTGTTGTGGTTGGTGATTTCCATGCGTACAATTCTGCATCATTTCGTCATTTGCTCTGCGCTTTCCAAAGTAATGGAAAGTATGATTAACTACCAATTTGTGAAGTATCTAGAATCGCATAAATTACTTTGTAATCGTCAATATGAATTTCGTAAGGGACGCTATACTGGCGATCTTTTGGTATATCTTTCGTAGCAATGGTGCCACTCAATCAATCATTTCGGTGAAAGTAAAGTGGTGGTTCCGGATATTTCCAAAGCATTTGACAAAGTGTGGTATGCTGCACTACTTGCTGTTTTTGGTGTCCGTGATGACTTTTGTCGGTTTGTATCGAGCTTTCTCAGAAACCACACTATACGAGTTGTTATAAATGGGGTCTCTTCAAACGAGTCCAAGATTAATTCGGCTCCGTTCTTTCTCCTACCTTATTTCTTATTTTCCTTAACGACCTTCTATATCAAACTTCCTACACTATCGACTCTTTCGCCGATGGCAGTAGCATTTGCCATTCGTACTCTTTCAGTTATAGGCCCAGCCCATCCGAGATCGTTGCCAAGAGGCAGAATATGAATGACTCACTGACTTTTATCTCCGAATGGGGTCATAAAACCAAGGTCGCTTTTAATGTTCGTAAGACCCAATGTTGTTTATTAACACACAAATAAAAGGCCGCAAGTGCTGCTTCATCTGTACTCATGGATGGTGTAAACATTAAAGAATCGGGTGCGCTTGATGTTCTTGGAATGAATATACAGGGTAACGCGCACTGGAGTGAACACACTTTTCATGTCTCTAAAGAAGTATGCAAGTGCTTCGGATTTTTGAAACGGAGCATCGTCGCAGTGTAGGCTGCATTACTCTGTTCTATCGTTACTACAGTGGATTTTGCTCTGATGAGATTAGGGATTTGTTTCCGAAGCTCCAGCCCGCGAATTATACTACGCATTACGGACAAAATTCGTTTTCAAGCCGTACGCTTGTCCTGTGGAATAAGTTGCCTGCAAATGTACTTCCTGTCTGTTATAACGTTGGAAAGTTCAAGTCAAATATTCACAAACACAAACCCCTCCTCATAGACTATTTTACTAGTTCTGGTACAATCCACTTCATATGAAGGGGTTATCCCCTGAGTACTGTCCCAAGAATAAAAAAAAAAAAATTTCAATATGTTGAGTTATTGGCCACGCATATCAACATAACGCAATTACTGAATGCACATTGCCTGCGTTAAGCTTGCGGAGCTCAAAACAATAACTAAAACTTGTTTTTCTTGTATTGTTAGTTACGAGTAAATACAATAATTTATTAGAAATGGTTTTGTTTTTTAGACAAAAAATAAAAATAGATAAAAATTTATTTAATATTGTCTGAGAAATATTGTGTTGGAAAGAAAACTCTTCGCGATGGAATAAAACAAAATAAAAAAAAAATCAACAAAAAAATTTAAACGTTTATGAACCAAAAATAATTCAATCGTTGATTTAAAAAATAAGTTTATACTTAAAACCTCTGAAAATCCGAAAATTGACTCTGAAACAATTCAACGGTTTCATCAATATCGAGAGGAACTCTAATTACTGTTGAAGTTATTTACTAGATCAAAATTATGACAAATCGTCAATCTTATGTACGCATACAAATGTTCCTAAAAGAATTATGTTAAATGTACGTCAAAAATTCATGTTTTAATAATATAATAATTGTTGTGGTAATATCTCTATTATCTCAATAATATTAACTCTGTAAGGGTATCTGGAAGAGATATTTGAATTGGCAGTGTAGATAATTTGTTAAATTGTTCCATTGATGCTGATGAGCTTAACAATATATTTGCTAATATTGGGTAAGCAACTAGTGTGGATTTTGCTCTACACCTAACAATGACACCTGTAATCTGGACTTATTTTCGTTCTTTTGTGTTAGTGGTAACAACGATCCAAGGTTCATAAAAGTCATTTTTACATCTCTCCTACCTTATATTACACTGTGGTGAAAATCAAGCAAAGCCCTTTTCTGTTTGAAGCTCAAAATAATAATTCCCTCTTTGTTAAAAACTCTTTGCTTAAATACTAACAATGACAAGTTCTAGTTTCTAAACGTACATATATATACAATTTATTTTATGAAATATTCAGCCATGTCACAGAGCTTAATTCCGTACGGAAACGGAATTGAATTCCTTTTTTACTTCTTTAGAAAACGAAAAACTGAAAAATTGTCGGAATGAAATCGTTTGTAATCGCAAGAATGAAACTAGTATTGTCTTATAGAATTGATTTCAATCTGAAAAAGTTTTTAATTTTCGTTTTTTAAAGAATTCAAAAACCGATTCAATTCCATTTCCGAACGGAAGTGAATTCTGTGACATGGCCTATTATATCAGGATTTTATGATATTTAGTACGCATTATTGAATTTTGTTTTTTGTCTTGGACCAGTACTTAGGGGATGACCCCTACATATGCAGTGCATTGTACCGGAACTAGGAAAATAGGTTATGAGGAGGGGGAAAGAGGGAGTAGTGCTTGTGAACATTTGACTTGAACTTTCTAACGTTATAACAGATAGGAAACACGTCTGCAGGCAACTTATTCCACAGACGAAGCGTGCGGCTGAAAAACGAATTCTCTCTGTAATGCGTAGTACGATTCCCCGGACAATCGACCACAAATGGATGAGCTCTGGACGATGAATTATAGAAGATCACTGTTCAGTGAATCATTCATATTTAGCCTCTTGGCAGCGATCTCTGATAGGGTGCAGTGTTATAAAGCCATAGGCAATAAAGCCATATGGCCTTATTTCTCAATGGAATGAGAAATGAAACCATATGGCCTTATTTCCATGTAAGGAATGAAATAAAGCCATTATGGTCTTATTTCTCAGTTAAATTTTTGTTTATATAATTCAAATTTATTTGATTTCTTTTATTTCAAAAAATTAACAATTTACATTGTTAGTCAAAAATATCACGTACACTTGATCATTTAATTGACGCTTTTTTAACTTTACATTTAATTGCATTGATAACTTCCAATTTTCCAAAAAGTTCACCTTGTGGTCCATGATTATGAGTTTGGAATTTTCCACTTTTTCGGCAATATATTGTGTTATTTAAGTCGACCACAACACCAGCGCTACAGTTTTTTTCATAGCAATAATAATATTTAATATTATTTCTGCTATATTTATATTTAAATATTTGTTCATCTTTTATGTATAATAATTTGCTAGATGCCCTAAATCCAGGTATTAATTCATATTCGTATATTTGATCCTCTTCCATTTTATTATTTGATTTAATTTGTTGATGATGTTTGCTTGTAACACGCGGATAGTATACTGAATTGATAATGTCATGTAATAATAAAAAAAAACGTGCTGATATAAACTAACATTTCTTCATACATAGTCAGTACCGTTACTTTCTCTTTTGATAAGTTCTTAACAAAGTACAGTATCACAGAAAACTTGAAATGTTAGTCATAGCAACAGACAAAAATGTTTTCAATATATTGAAGAACGGGTGTTAAAATGCAATATAGAGCGCACCTGTCGCGTATGTCGCGGGCCCCCCGCGCGACATACGCGACGCGCGTGCCCGGCCGCCGGACGCGCCCCCCCCCCCCCCTTCTCATTCCACCTCCTCTACCATATTTTTTCAACACTTGACAATGCAACTCATTCTTTTGGCAATTTGTAACCACAACAATTACACTGTTATGGCGTTATTTCCACTTGGCTACTAAACGATTATGGTGATATTGCACTTGGGTGTAGGCAATAAAGCCATATGGTTTCATTTCTCATTCTATTGAGAAATAAGGCCATATGGCTTTATTGCCTATGGCTTTATAACACTGCATCCTCTGATAGGCTGGGCCTATAACTGAAAGAGTATGAATAGCAAATGCTGCTGTCATCTGCAAAAGAGTGGATAGGATTGGAAGTTTGATAGAGCAGGTCGTTGAGGAAGATAAGAAATAGGGTAGGAGAAAGAACGGAGCCTTGCGGTACCCCTGAATTAATCTTGAACTCGTTCGATGAGACCCCATCTATTACAACGGAATTAACGGAATTTGTCTACTATTGAGTCATTATTTTGAAATTTGTAAAAGATTCATATTTGATGAAATTTAAAAAGTATTATACGCGAACACTCACTTTGTTTTTCAAAGATTGCACCAAAATGTCTGCTGTTTAGGTTTTAAAGTTTGTTCACTCTTGCTCGATTTTTGTTTAGCTTATTTTTAGATTTTGTAATTTTTATTTTGTTTTTAATAAACGATTGACGCGACTTTATTAATACACTATTCAACATGATGTCATTAATACACTACACAACATTACAGCACATTTGTTTAATACCATAATAATGGAAACATGCAAAAATAGTTCCTGTTTTTATTTTCTTTTTTTTATCTGGGACCAGTACTCAGGGAATGACCCCTGCTACGCATTGTACTGGAACATGGAAAATAGGTTATGAAGAGGAGGAAAGAGGGATTAGTGTTCGCGGAGTGTTAACAATAACAACGCGAAAGACTAAAACAAGCTCTATTACAACATTTAAAATGTTGGAACTAAATTAGTTAAAGCTGATCAGTGTCCAGTGATACACCTTCGACACTGCTCAGATTAGCAAAATTTAGTCCAACTCCTTCCATACTACAAGGAAATGAAATGCATTGAAAATAATATTAATATTGAGCATATAAAGAAAACAAGGACAACGGTGAAAAAAAAACACGTGTACACATACTGCTACCTATTCCGGTGCACTTTGATTTCATAGGAAATTAGTAATGAACATACATATATAGAAAATACGGACAACGGTAAAAAAAGAGAAAAAAAAAAACAAAAATAAACACTTGTACACAACTTGCTACCTATTACGATGCAATTTGGTTTCATACGAAATTAATTAATGAACATACACATATTGGAAATACGGACAGCAGTAAAAAAAGAACGTGTGCACCTAATGAGAGACAAAATGCTACTGAAAATACTAGTTCTTGTTCCTAAATCAATCAATGAGTATTGAATAATAGCCATTTTAAGGCATTGAAAAAAATATTATACCAACAAATGAACGCTTATATTTATAAGAATCATTAATGATTGAAAAGCAGTCAGGTTTCCGACCTTATCATAGCTGTGTAACTGCTCTTGAGGATGTTTCGGAAAATAGCAGGTGTAGATAATAGTAAAATAACCTTTTTGCAACTTTTTCATTACTCGAAAGCTTTTGATACAGTTAATTATCAAATATTATGCAACAAACAAAAATACTTTTTTTTTCATTTACATCTATCAAACTTACAGTTTCGTACCCCACTCATCGCTTTCAGTCAGTGTATGTAAATAGTACTGTAGCAAAACCCTTAAGACTACCTACCTCAAGGATCAATTTTAGGACCACTGCTTTTCTCTAGATACGTTAATAACTTGCCGCAATATTTATCTTACTGCAATATTCATTTTGTTGCGAACTTTTATCACATCTAACCTAGTGTGCAGCCGTTGATCTGCTTGTTATAAATGAGCAGCACATTCACACAAACAAGACAAAACTAAAAACATAATATACAAATAAATAAACATACATAATTTAAAGTACCCAAAATCCCAAGTAAACTACAAATAATGTTGGTGTTATTTTTACTTTCTTAATATTTCGTTTCTTAGTGTTTGTTCTTGTTACTTGCTTATTGTTTGCAAGCATGTGTGTGAATGTGTATATACGTACGAATTATATTTGTAGATTTGAGTCTAGAATTATAAATCACTGGAAAAATAATGGTGATTGTAGAAGATGACACAGAAGTATAAATAGCAAGCAGGTCTGCGACAACGAGTCAGTTCAATTTTAAACTTTGTGTAAGATAGTCATAAGTCACAAAAGTAAGCAAGCCTAGTTTATAAATACACAGTGGTGTTAAATGTAAATAAAGTGCGAATTATTTAAGTACTGTGTAACAAACAAGTGTGAGTGTCATTATTTCATTCTCAATTGAACATACAAAAGAGATTATAAGCGCCGAGCTCTTCTAGGGATTTGTTCATATGTCTACAAACATATAATAAGAAGTTACCACCTGTGTTAGAAGTTAGCCACATGAGGATGCTGGTGATGCGTGAACTGGTTGACCTCGTGTGAATTATGCATATCTGTATTAAGTTGTATTATAGAAACTTTACAAAAGTACGAAAAACTGATACAAAATTATATATAAAGAAAACTTTCGCTAAATCAGCAAATATTTTTATTTAAAAAAAAATTTTTATATGTTATTGACTTTTTTACCATAAATTTACATTATATTTTTGACGTTTTTTAAACTGAAAAAAAAACTAAAAAGAAGAAAAGAAATATTAACAGCAAGAAAATGTTTCACTTACTATTCTAATATTTCTAACTATCTTCACTGAAGCCCAATCAACTACACTATTCCCAAACATTAATATAAATTTGCGTAATTTATTATAAAGTTTACACTAAATTTAGGTTCATAATTCGACAATGAGATGTATAATGGACCCCCCGAGTAGTATCGATTACTGCTCACCAACTCTAATGCCCGATAAGAAAGTTGAGATAATCCTGTCGAACACTGCATATTGACGCAGCTTATATTTGATTTTCCCCTCCAACAATGTTAAAGTTTTCAACTCAATTAAAATAATATGACAAATAAAATTTTAACAAGTTTAAATAGAAAAAAATAACTACTTTCGTTTTCAAATTTAGAATTTCTAACAGAGCCATTAAAACAAAGGATTTTCTTATTTGCCCGATAAGAAAGTAGACGTAATCCTGTCGAACAGTGCCTCGGATCCAAGTCAGACCTGGGAGATATTGGTGGCATCTTAATCCCCGTGAAAAGCTGTAAGAACCAAGTGCAGCGTCAACTTGTAGGGGCAGCAAAGGACAGATGGTATGATGGGGTTACCTGCCAAGTAGCGGGGCTAATATGGCCTGTGTATGATCGCAGGATGACTACAATCCTGAAGGGGTTTCCACGGTGAAGACTGCGTACTTTGGTGACGATTTAGACTGGACATTTTCACGTAGCATTTGTCGCTACGTATGCTAGGAAGTTAAATCTTCCATTTAATGATTTCTGTAGAATTTGTAGAGATGAAGACGAGGAGAGAGTATTGAGCACTTCCTCTTTCGGTATCCGGCTCTTTGCTCTCTGAAAGCGCTGTATGTGGGCGGACTGATATTGCATGGGCTAGAAGATATATTGGAATGCGAGAGAACGTAAAGGATTCTTTTATCCGGTTTCAGGTTGGTTCGGATCTGAACCGTTGAGGGATGTGTAAGTCTCAAGGACTGCATGACACCCTCAGGCAGCACAAGGGGACCGAGCCAAGTTAGCTGGATAAGGACAGCCTGTACAATCTAACCTAATCTATGTTCATATTTTTAACCAGAATCCAGTTAATGTCTAGGTACTACATTTAGCTTAATATTTTTTTGAGTGTAAGGTGAAAATAAAAAAACTATTGGCTTTTATATAGTGTTTTTTTTCAGTTCGAAGTTGTTAGAAGTTTTTTCTTCGTGTAAAACTTTGTTTTATTTTCAATCCTCTGAATGATATTGTGAAAAGATAAACTTTTTAAGCAGCAGACTGAGCGAAGGGTGTGTATTAAATGTTTATCTTTGATTTTCCCCTCCAACAATGTTAAAGTTTTCAACTCAATTAAAATAAAACGACAAATAAAATTTAAACAAGTTTAAATAGAAAATAAAAACAACTGCTTTCGTTTTTAAATTTCGAATCTCTAACAGAGCCATTAGAACAAAGGATTTTCTTATTTGGTATTTGATTTACTTTGTTGCGAGTTGCTTCATTTTACGCTTTTGCTGTTATGCTTGTTTAACTTTAAATATTTTCAAGTAGTTCTTAATTTACAAACTACAATACAGTCTTCTCTCTATTTAGTTAATTTAAGTTGTATTTTTATTATTATTATTTTTTCTTTTTTGTTTAAATTGTTTTTATGCATTTTGCTATGTTAAAGATAAACAGACACCAACCAACCGAACAACCGAACAACGAACCAACCAACTCACATGGCAATAATAAACATTAGTTCAACGGAGCTCTTAATATGTTTTGTGTGTTCATGTCTTTTCTGCTGTTGTATTGCATGTGTCAGTCAGTCAGGCAGTCAGTCAGTTTGTCTGTCTGCTTGTCTGTACAAACTGTATTTCTGTGTTTGTAATTTCTACTTAATTTTCTTGCTTTTAAGGAAATTTCAAGTAGAAATACAACTTGCTTAATATAAATGCACAAATCTTAAGAAAACACCCAAGGAAACTAAATGTTTACAATGGAAAATGAATATGTGAAGAAAAAAAACTCACAATGGAAAAAAAAGCTGAAAAAATCATACAGACATTAAAAAATATATAAAACTGGAACAAGAATGCAGGCAAACGAAACGGAAGTTGCCGCATACTATCAAACAGATGGTGAGATATAAACACATTCATGTAATTGTTCACACGCACACACATATCCATATTTATGCACATACACTATTACACTTACATACACATATATATTATTTTGTACAGAATGAGAACTACAAACAAGTTATTTTGTTGAACGGCTGGTTCTTCTTGAAAGCGGACAGACATCAAGAGGAGATTTGTTTCCTAAATTTTACATATACGAGCGAGCACATAGATGTTTGTACTAGAAGCTATGTAAGTGTGTGTGTGTATATGTGTAAATGTCTGTTTGCTTTATTTTTTGAAAAACTTTGTTAAGCAAAATGCTTGAGGCGAACTTGTGTTGCAAAATTTGTTTCCCTTGCATTTCTTAATTCTTTTATTTTCGTTTTCTAATTTTTCTTCGTCAAATTTGTTTTTGACTTGCTGGTTTTTTGTTGTTCCCCTTTATTCTTTGTATCGTTCGGTTTTCGTTTTTCATATGTGTCTGAAACTTTAATACTATTTTGCCCTTAACACAAGCTTACAAACACTGACTCAACACATAGAAAAAAAGAGCCAAATAATGCTACAGCATGTGTTTGCCTGTTTGTATGTCATAAAGTTTGTCTAAAAGTATTCTATTGTTATCCAACATGTTGTAAATTTTTCAAATTAACTTGCCACTATTTCATTTGCCGTATTGAAAAGCAAACGAAATATAAATCTGAGTTTGTATTTCGTTGGCAGCAGTCATTAATTAAGAACACTAAACAATACGAGTATCATTGAGGATTTAAATAAAAATATGAAACAAGAACAAAAAGACAAAAAAATACATGTGTACTAGTGTGTACATATATACATATTTTTGGTTTTTGTACTCACTTGACGGTGCTTATACTCGTACGCTGCATATGTTTCTCCAGTTCATTTGCTGCAAATTAAAAAATATAAATTTTACTAGTTTTAATAAAAAGTATATGAGTGGTTTAAACAATACAGAAGGTTAACTAAAATGTAATATATTATAGCTTGTAATATATTATAGGAAAAGGAAACAAGTTGTTATTCCAATATTGCAACGTATAAAAAACTTCTTTTTAACATTTGTTGCAAATTGCATCAATTATATTAATTATAATATTAAATTATTTTAGAGTTGATAAGAGAACAAACTAATTTATTTTTTTAAAATGATAGTAGAGTGTATTTCATAAAGTAAATTAACAATCATTTGCTGTTCGTTATTGAGATTTACGATGAAGTTATAAATAATTGAAGTCCATGTAAAGCGAAAATAAAAAATATGTTACTTGATAACTCAAAAGAGATAAATTGAATTGTCACAACGAGTTCCAGAACTTAAAACAATAAAGAAATTAATCGCAAACTTGATAAGTACTCTATATTGCAGAGTTTAGCTTCTAAAGACCATTTGTTTATTATTATTTAATAACTATTTATTTATTGTATATTTAAGACTAATGTGCTGTAAAAAACATAGAACACAGGCAGGCCACTTGTCTAGAAAAGAACTCAACTTTAGTATATGTTCGTAAATAGCAAATGACGAATATTCATAAATTTTGAAGTACAAAACTTTGAATATTTAGAAACATCAGTTCGTCGCAGCATCAAGAAGGTACCGCAGGTATATAAAACTGTATACGAGTATACAGTGTTGCTGTTATATTACGAAAATTGGAGTTGCGGTATTGCTTCCGGGGAAGTGTGGTATTTTGGGGATTCATAAAGTCGATTTTGGGAACTAAAAAAAAAAATCGCCATCACTTCGCTGACCGGTTTCGAACAGATTTTTCGTTTTCGGAACGACGTGGAAAATGCATCAAAACTATAAATGGTCATTCGCTTTAGTGCGAAAATTTAAGTTGCCGTATTGCTTCTGAGGAAGGAGTTGGGGGATGGTGTGAAAGAGGTATTTGTATGGTTCTTAAAGTCGACTTTAGGAATTCCCTAAGGAAAAACTTTTGGCTAACAGAATCGGAACCGGCTTTACATATTCGGTGTGTGTTTTCACCGTGAAACGTGTATCTGATCTATTAACGGTCACTTGATTTAGTGTGAAAATTGTAGTTGCAATATTGTTTTCGGAGAACTGGGGGTTTGGAGATTCCTGAAGCCAATTTGGGAAATTCCAAAAAAATGAAACGCGTTTGGTTATACGGATAATTATTTTAGTTAAAAGCATGTTTTCTAATTTTTTTAAACTAAATTTATTTACAATAACTCTCCAAGCTAGCAAAGTATAACCGCCATCTTGAGCTAGCGTATCATATGTCAAAAATTGCAGTTTTTGAATGTCAGACAATTTTTTCAGAATACTACCAATTTTTTACTTTTACATCATTATTTGCGATTTGGTATCGAGTTAGGTTTTTATATGGAAAAGTTTGGCTAAAGTGTTAAGTAATATTGTTTTAAACAAAGCACCAGAATTATTGTTTGGATGCGCCAAACTTTAATAATTTATTATTTAATTCTCACTGAAATAACAGCAAAATCAGTTATTTAAAATTAAAATCATTATATTAAAAATGTATGTTAGCGTTTTACTTTTCGATACTTTTGAAATATAAATTGTACTAACTAATGACAGGTTTTTATGTAATAGTTAAAAAAAGTAAAATGTTTGAAGAGTACTATTAGTTTTTTTGTTTAATTCTCATTATTCTCCTTAAAATAGTAAAATTATGTATATTTGGTTAATATTGTTACGAATTTGCGTTACATATCACCCACTGTGCAGCCTTTGATCTACACACAAACAAACATACATGATCTAAATAACGACAAAATTTTAAGTACATCAACCATTTTGTGTCTGCGTTCTGTTGTTTCACAAGCCACAATAAGTTTATGTGATTACTAAAACATTAAATTTACAATATTTATAATATATTCAAATTTTTGTTTATATATTTGAGTTTTGAAAAGTATTTATCAAACGTAATAGATAAAAAGAAGCTTTTCAAAGATGGATAGACATATAGTTGAACATCATCTCATTTTATTGTCATCAGATGTATGTATGTATCGTTCCCCGTTTTGTGACTTGGCGTTGACCGTCACTCGAGTTAATTGGATAAAATATAAGAAATAGTTGAGTACACATTGCACGGAAAATATTGCCTTGAGAACGCCTGAGCATATTGACGTATAGATTAACGAATTTTCTGAACACCTTAATCTAGCCGTACAATATGCCACCACTAGCCATATAAGATCCAGAAATGTGAGCAATAGAACATATTCGTTTGAAATTGAACAACTTCTAACAGAAAAAAGAAGAGTTAGAAGAGAGTGGCAACTTTGCAGGTCTCCCCAGAGAGTGCATAACTCAGTTAAGAAACCTGCTTGAAATCCAAAGAATTGCTTCCCTTAAAAATTATCTGGAAAGTCTTGATGATACCCCTCAATCCGACTATTCTCTATGGAAAGCGACAAAAGGTCTGAAAAGACCCGTAATAGGTAAGCCACCTTTGCGAACTTCAACTGGAGATTGGGCAAGAAGCGATTCTGAAAAGGGGATGCTGTATGTTAATCATTTGAGAAATGTTTTTACCACAAATGAAACTTAGTTTTCAAGATGCTGAAAATGTTATATGTAACACAAACCCCAAGAAAGCTCCAGGTATTGATAATATTACTGGTAAAATGCTTGCGCAGCTACCTCATGTCGCTCGAAGAATTCTTCTTTTTATTTTTAACGCTATTTTACGTCTTAAGTATTATTCTGCAGAATGGAAGGTGTCCATGACTACTATGATACCCAAACCAGGGAAGGATCCCACTAAAGTAGAATCATACAGACTAATAAGTCTATTGCCATCAATTCCAAAACTGTTCGAAAAATTGTTAATGGCGAAGTTAACACCAATATTAAACAATGTGGGATGCATCCCTGATCATCAATTTGGGTTTCGGGCTAAACATAGCAATATAGAACAAACGCACAGACTAGTCAACGTCATAAGACAGACTTTTGAAGACAAAAATTATTGTTCAGCTTTATTCATTGACATTTCCCAAGCTTTTGATAAAGTGTGGCACGAGGGCTTGATACACAAAATAAAGTTGAACTTGCCTGCAAATACACACAAGCTTCTGGAAAGCTACTTATGTGGGCGGAAGTTTGTTATCAGAGAAGGTGCTTTATAAGCCCAACTCCGCCAATTGAGGCAGGAGTTCCCCAAGACAGCATACTGGGGCCTACTTTATATTTGATTTACGCCTTAGACATACCAACAAGAGCCGGAATCCACACTTCAACTTTTGCAGATGACACAGCATTCTGCAGCGCACATGAAAACCATCAAGTAGCCTCGCGAAATTTGCAGGAGTATATTTCAATATTAGAGATGTGGTTAAAACTTTGGAAAATTAAAGTTAATGAACAAAAGTGTACTCACGTTACATTCACACTGCTAAACAAACATGTTCAGCTATCGAAATTAACAATTCACCTACTCCGCAGCAAAATGAAGTCAAGTACCTTGGTCATCTCGACCTTAGGTTAACGTGGCAGTCTCACATCGATGCGAAAGTTACTCAGTTAAAGTTAAAAGCAGCGCAACTAAATTGGCTTATGGGCAGAAATTCTACATTGAAGCTGGATTGCAAACTTTTATTATACAACACAATTCTAAAGCCTATATGGTGCTATGGAATTCAATTATGGGGCACCGCCTCAACGTCTAACATTGAGAAAATTCAAAGGCGACAAAATCAAATTCTTCGGTTGATTACTGCAGCTCCATGGTACGTAAAAAACTCACGAATTCATAAGGATCTCTGTGTTCCTCTTGTAAAAGACGTATTTTCAAAGTACGCAACAAGGTATATCAGTAAATTGGAACTTCACCAAAATCCTCTTGCACGCAATATACTTAATTTTGAAGGCCACTCTCGGTTGAGAAGGAGGGATACCCTTGCCACCATCAGAACGTTCAATAGTTGATTTTATTAGAGTATGCGGAAAATTGATTATCTTTTGCATATTTATTTTTTACTAAGGTAGTATAATTTACAGAGGTAAGCACTTTGTAGTGATCTACCCAAACCATCTTTTGACTGATAAGATTCTATACATTTATTTATTTCCATACATATATTTATTTTATTTATTTATGTAACTATACGAGGACCTTATGCCCACGATGGTATTGACTGTCATATGTAGCGGCGCTGTGACTAACTATGACGATTTATGCCTTCACATAAGAAGTTGCCACGCGATTAACAAAGAAATACCTCAAATAAACTTTAAACTAATACAGTTAGTTGAGGCAAACAGTTAACCAGTGAGAGCGAGACGCAAAACTCTCGAAGGCCAAACAACAAGCCTGACCACACTTAAGAAATAATTACGATGCCGCGAGAGCTGTTCTCCAGCCCAGAGCTGATTTACGACTGTTGAATAAGTTAAAATGAGTATAAAAAATTTTGTATCAGGATATTGTCATAGTAGGCTATTATTAGGTGTACAACTTTGCTTCCACCGGCATGTAATAGATGGCTGTAGCTATAAGTAGTAGTCGAAATAAATTTATCGTTTTATTTTCTTTGACCAGTACTCATGGGATGACCCCTACATATGCAGAAGGAAAACGAGTAGTGTTTGTGAACGTACCTATCAATAACAACACCAAAAGATCAAAACAAAGATTATCACAGCATATAAAGTGTTTGAGTTAATATAGTTAAAACAGATCAGTGCCCAGTGTACACACTTTCGACACTGCTCAGACTAACAAGTATTAATCCAACGGCTCCTTCACTGCGAGCTAATGAACATTCAAAAGTAATTAATAATAAACATTGGCTTGCCCGGTTAAAGCCGGGCAAGCCAATGTTTTACCATGTAATCTGACGGAGCAGGCTCAGAGTAATGCTTATCGAGCTTTTCTTTTGCCGATTTCACCGTTTTCCTTTTCAAATAATAGTATTTAATCACTGCACGAAATTCACTTTTTTCCATTTTTCAAGAAGCACAAAAGTTGTTTTCTTCGAACGACTACAACAAATTAACTAATTGATTAATTTGGGTGAAATTGTAACAGCTGACGTTTGATAGATCGCAATTGCAACAAAGTGAAAAAAGAGTTGTATTTGTGCTGCCTTCTAGCGTTTGGTAGCTTCAATCTCGTACATAAAAACTTACGAATTTACAAGGACCTTAGTGGGTTTTTAGTGAAAAATGAACTTTCTAGGCTTGCCACAATTTCGAAAATAAATTTCAATTTCACCCAAATTCTCTTTTTAGCGGCCACACTGGGTTGAGAAGGACCAAAGTAATAGCATTCCCACCATCAGAGCATTAGAAATAAGATGTTATCTGCATACTTTCATAAAGTAAATTTTTTGTGTAACATTGGCTGGACTTACGTAAGATTTTTTTCAGTGTTAATTAAAGTTAGTTTAATGATTTATACTTCTATGATGATAGATCCGAGTTCTTTCCATTCATAATCTGCTTCAATTATGCTTTTGCACACTTTAGTTCTAGTTTCAAGTAGTAGTAAGTCCATTATTGATAACATATGTACATACATTTTTGTAAGTAGATTTATCAAAATCGTTTTCATTTCTGTGTGTGCGGTATACATAAGTAAATAATCAGGAAAAAATAGAACTTTTCGCATTAACTTTCGGTGCAGCGAACAAAACATAAAAACGATGAAGTCAAAATAGAAGCTTAAATGTGTGTGTGATATATTCTCATTTTGTTTCTTTATCATGTATGAAAAAAAAGACAAAATATTTCGTTAGTTTTATGACTAAACAGCAAAAGAAATTTTCAACAGTGAGTCGAAGGCGTTTTTATCACATATGTGTACGCCGTTGCAACACCCCAGTTATTGCACTTTAGACCCTCCAATTTGTACAACATACTTCTCACATCTTCAATCTTTTTTCTACTTTTTTTTTTGGTTTCGTTTTTGTTGGCTTATCATCTTTATTTCCTTTTGTTCATTTAGTCGTAATACCGAGCTATTTTAAACAATTGAATGAATGTCTCTGTGTGTGTATGCATGTACATGCAACTGCACACGTACATGCATAAACACATGAGGAATGACTGTCATTTTAGTATAATGCTACATGCAATCACAATTGCTAGTCCTTGTACCAGCAAAAACAAGAAAGAAAGAAAGAAAGAAAAAAAAATGAAACGAATTGAAGTGAGAAAAAAAGATGAACATGGTGTGAATTTTATGTCTTGGTTACATTGTGGGTGTGTATGACATGTAGTCGTACATGTGTTTTCAACTTTCTATGCATCTCAACAAACGTATTTTTTCTGTTTCCGAACATAATTCTTTTACTTAAGCCTCGTTGCATCTTTGCTGGGTGTTCTTTTCCATTTCTTCTTTCTTTCTCTCTCTCTTTCATAGTAGAAAAAGTTTATGTAAATTAAGATGTCTGTCTCTGTGTAAGTGATTTGCTTTGTGTGTTTGATTTTATTGTAAAAATGAGAAAAAGGGTTGTGTCACGTGGTTATGTGCGGCTGTATGTATGCAAAGGGTGTATTTTATAGAGGTATACTAGTTGGCAGCACTTCTTTAACTGTCGGCCAACAAACAACGATTCCAAATTATGTAAAACATGATTGCCGTTGATCATAATTTTCATAAGCGAATAAACAAAACTGCTGTACGACATTAACTAACTAATTGTGAGTTCGAGTCCAACTTCAGTCAAGAAGAGGGATTATTTTTTAATTATAACAATAATTGCTGTGAAACAATAAGACTAAAGAAGAATAGAAAACAAAATTTAATGCCAAATAGCTGGGGTACAACTAGCTGTTTCGTAGTCGCTACACTACTCATCAGCACCCACTGGGATTTGAACTCGGGATCATGTGAACATGATCTATTTTTTAATACGACTGCTTAACCAACTCAGCCACCTTCTTGACTGAAGTTGGACTCGAACTCACTTTCGTACATATCTAATAACCAAATGAATGATTTATACAAAACTACTGTATTTGGAGTGATAACAATCGTCAAGTGTATGTTGATATCCCGTTCCCGAAACACTGATTATTTGGTGTACTTCTTTAAAAGCGCTGCTGGTGAAAACGTTACAGTCAATGATGGCCCCTGTAGAGCCATGATTACTGATTTTTTCGTTCATCAGTTGCCCAATCATGATGAGCAGGCTCGTGCAACAATTCATTTATTGATATAATAGCTTGTTAACGTATCGAACCCATTGCATCGGACCCGTTGGATTTCAAACTCGTGCGATTTAACGCCGCTAGACTCGGAAAACTATTCTTGATTAATTGCCTTCACTTCTCTTAAGTGAACCTAAAATTAGTGTATGTAAATAAGTAAAACTTTTTCTTTTTTCATAACTCTTAAACTGTTAAGATGATTGCAATCACTTGCTTTTGAGTTCAGATACTCTGCTGATGTGTTTTAGCTTTTTTAAATTTTATCTTGTATAAATATTTATATAAATTTACATTCTATTAGAAGGATAAAGTTGTTGGTGCCAATACAACGTACTCGCTCCTCTTCATGTGACTTTGTATGCCAAGTCAAGTTGGCTCCCGTTGTATTTAAAATTTTGTTTTTGCTGTAAGTTTAAGTCTTCCTGCTGCTGTAGTTGTACGTAGCAAAAGTTTATGTTTCATAAAATATTCAGTTATTTGACTTAATAAACATTTAAATTGAAATCGTCTCATTTGCATTATTTGTTTAGTGAATTGCTTTATATGCAGTGTGATATATTTAATGTTATAATTAAAAAAAATGTAATTGCGGAATAACATTTCTTTTTTGAAATGTAAAAAATTAGAATTAAGTTTTAAGCGTTTATCTGTTGCTTGTTTGTGCAAAAAACCAACTTAAATTAATCTGGTTTTTGGAATCTTGCTTTAAGTATTCAAGTTAAGGATATTATAGCTTTCTCAAACAGCACCAAATCGAGACGGTACAATTGTAGTATTCCTTTGCCAATAAAAGTGAGACAAATTAAACTTTTTTTCAACTCAAGTTCATATTCATACAAACAGAAACAAATCTATTTAAACTTAACCAGCTTAATGGCTTGTCAACTATTTTTATTTAAATCAAAACTTCCTATAACTTGCTTTATCTAAAAGATGGAGTAAAAGTCGCCACCTTTCTGAAGATGCGATTGTTTTTGTACCTTTCATATCTGTAAAATTATAAGAGGAAGTCACTCAGTTGAAATTAAAAGCAGCGCAACTAAATTGGCAGAAATTCTACCTTGAAGTTAGATTGCAAACTTTTGGTATACAACGCGATTCCATAGCGCGATATGGTGCTAGGGAATTAAATTATGGGACACTGCCTCAGCATCAAATATTGATAAGATTCAAAGGCGACAAAACCGAATTCTTCGAAAGATTACTGCAGCTCGATGGTACGTAAAGAAATCACGAATTCATAAAGATCTTCATGTTCCATTGGTAAAAGACGAGTTTTCTAAGTATGCAAAAAGGTATATCAGTAAACTGGAACTTTACCCAAACCCTGTGGCACGAAACATACTAAATTTTAGTGGTCACACTCGATTGAGAAGGAGGGATAGCCCTGCCACCATCAGAGTGTTAAATAGGTGATTTTACCGATATAGTTCCCGCAAAATCAAACTTTTTGTCAGGCATTGGCCAGGCTCAAGTAAAAAACACATCTTTTTTTTATTTTTTTAGTTTTAAGATTTGAATGCTTATTGTTAGTTCTTTTTAAGATTCAATAAATAAAACAAATATAAAAAAATATCTGTAAATAAAACCATAACAAAATACACGTCAATACTACAATATTTGAGTCGAAATTCTCTTCGTGAATGATTTCTTGCATAAACTTTTCATCGAAAATCATTGAGGGTAACAAAACCATGTGGCCGGTAGATATTTGTAACAGATAGGGAGCCATTGTTCCCATATAAGTTTCGTGCATGGTGTGGTGTTTATGTCGGCCGTATCACTAAACCTTATTTTACTGTTGATTAGGGTAGCACTTATAAAATATCAACATGCAGACAACTAGGGATCGCAATGAACAAGCTGTATGTATTTTTTATTGGTGTATGTATTTTCTACTTATTTATCACTACAATTTTCATTACTTGGCATTGTTAAATTTTATTAACTACAAACCACGCACAGCTGTCTTTCGTTTCCTTTGCGTAAATTTATTAAAATTTTGTATACAAAATACATAAGTCTGAAAAAAATACATAGACTTCCTTGCATTTTCAAGCAAAAGAAAAACAAAACTTTGACAAATTTTCGTAATTTCCACCAACAAAATACTTGTGATGTTTTTTGGTGTTTTATGTTATTTATTATAATTCTGCCACCACCTGTTTAAAGCTGTCTTGAATCCTATATACAAAAAATTCAAATACATAGAAAAATTGATTCGGAGTGTAGGTTCGATAGTGAACGGACGTGTTTATTTTTGATCGAAGTAATAAAACCGGAATAAGTAGAAAACCGGAATAAGTAATAGGAGTGGTCTTTTATAAAAGAAAAACTTTGTAACACTTTTAATATCTTTTTAAATTGCAAAAAATAGGAAAAATCGCTTGAGTGTACCTAACAGATCTCATTCTGAGAAGGGCTTAGCTCCACTAGTAAAAACCTTGGATTTCAGAGGAGGAGTCTTTGAAAAACTCATTGGACAATATTCTGTCTAAGAGATAAGAGCCGCCCTGTTACATACAAACGCATACGTATTTGTATGACATTATATTATATCAGTCTCATTTATAAAAACATATCTTATATTTATTTGGTGCGACCAGGTCGGTGTAGAGAATTATAAATTGTTAAAACCGACTGAAACAACCACTAGCGGTTGTTATCGGGCTCAACTAATGCGTTAGAGCGCATCATTAAAAGCCGAATAGCCGCATTACAAAGGCAGATATGATAAAGTGATTTTACAGCCTGACGATGCTCGACTCCATGTTGCGAAAGTGGTGAGGCCATAATTAGGTTAGGTTAGGTTAGGTAGGTAGGCGGCTGGATTCTCCAGCTCACTTGGATCCTGAAGATCATTCCCTTTGGGATTGCCTGAAAAGTGGAATAGTAGAGTTGAAAAATAAAAGGTTAGTGGGATATAGTGGGAATAAGGGAGAGGGAAAAGAAGGGTTGGAAACTGCTTATTGTAGCATTACTTGCTGATGTAGTAGCCATCCGCTGGCTACTGTGTAGTGCGGTTCGATTGACCGAGGCCAGACATGATAGGGTATTGAAGCTCCTCTCGCCTAGATATCTTAGGCGATGATGCTCTAATGCCGGGCATGTTCCGAGGAGATGAAGAATTGTCTCCTCCTCTTCCTCGTCCTCGCAACTTTTGCAGAAGTCATTATATGATAAGCCTAGCCTCCTGGCATGTTTCCCAAACGGGCAATGTCGACTGATGGCTGCTACAGTGACTCTTAGGTGAGGTCTGGGCAGTTTTAATAGTTGCCTCGTTCTATTAGAGTTAATGTGCAGCCACATATTCCTTGATATAAGGCAAGATAGATTTTTATTGGGCACTTTTTAGCGTGTGGAGTTTTATTCTTTTAGACCACGCTGATAAGGGCTGTCCACAAAACGGGTAGGTGCCCCTATCCTCTAGTTTTGTTCCCTTTTTGGCTAGGTCATCAGCGATGTTGTTGTCGTTGTTCGACCTGTGTCCATGTATTATACTTTTTCAACACGCTTATAATAGTTGTCCACAAAAGGGACACCCTATTGTCCCTATACTCTAGGGTTCCCTTTTCGGCTAGATCATCAGCGATGTTGTTGCCGTTGTTGGACCTGTGTCCATGTAACCATTTTGGGGTTAGGTTAGAATATCTTGGAGCAGACTGGAATTAGTATATATTCCAATCAGGGAGTTGAGAACGGCTTTGCTGTCCCTTACTATGATGATATCCCTACCGAGTACCTTGTGAAATGTCAGCCATCTGGCCGCTTTGTTTATAGCCGCTATTTCAGCTTGAAAAACACTACATCCGTCTGATAGTCTGAAGGATATTTTAAATTTAGATTCTTCTATGTAAACACCACCTCCAACCCTATCTCTCTTGGATATATTGAAATGGGAAGTCCCACTTACCATATTCTCCAGACGTTATCACTTATTATCAATTCCACTTCCGGTCTTATGAAGAAGTAACAAATTGGATCAATGGATGTATCGCTTCGAAAGGTGACCAGTTTTTGCAACACGTTATTTGTATGCTGCCCGAAAGATGGGAGAAAGAAGTCGAAACTGAGTTACACCAGCACCTGCCTACTTACATCAGACGGCCTTATCTCATGATGGACCAACTACATGGGGTGAATTGTTCACGATTCACCAACGCCTCTACGTGGCTTTCTAGGCTCAACATTTCATAGCCATAAGTTTGTAGCCATATAGACAAACACTTCTTTTAAGAGTTTGGGCCTTCTAATACCACCTATATGCAATTACCCAATAATCAATGGAAGACAGGTCTTAATGAGTTGGTAGGTCGAATTCTATTATGAACATCAGCCCTTAATCAACTCAGCCGTCTAACCATCACCCCTGATTCCTCACAGTATTGGTATCTGTTGCAATACAACAGCACATCGCGGGGCTACTAGCTCCCGAAAACCAGCATGCACCAAAGATGTAGGAAACTAATTCCCATTCCTATGATTTAAGGATTAAACCACAGATAAAAAATTTCATTCAAAGCAGGCACCTCAAGTTGTGGCCAGCGATGGACGATACTTTGAATCATAAATGTATGACCAATTTTCCAGTTTTCTACAATAAAGCCTCTAGTTTAAAAAAAAAATGCGTGAACAAAGTTATACACCTATGTACATATTGCGGTTACTGGAAGATATCTTTAATTAAGATGTGTTCTCAAAATACTCGTAGATATAAAAACTGCAAAAACTTATTTTAAAACTAGAAACTTTCAGTTACAGTATTGTAAGCTCAATTTTATTTAAATATTCAAGTTAAAGCTGTGCTGAAAACAACACCAAGAAATACAATATACATAAGTATCTCTGGTACCTTTGTTAAAGAATTTCATTGTCATAAATTTGAAAACTTCTCTTCACTTTCTTAAAGAAAAAACAACAAACTGTTTAACAAATTCAATTGATAAACATTTACAACAAACGGAAAAGAAGCATTTAAGCAACAAATACACGCAAACAGCAACAATTCACATGAAACTTGTATCTCACAGCTGAAGCAAGAATAAGAATAAAGAATAGACATCCGTTTCCCTGAGTTTACTGAGTTTATATTTTATATTCCATATTATCTTCAGTTTTATTTTCAGCAGCAGCATTTATTGTATGTAATTGTAATTGCTGTTAAATAACTACTCTTGCAATTTGAGTTTCCTTTCAGATCCCAGCTAAACAACAACTGTCTACAACAACCTTTAACGTTTTAACAAAAGCAATTACAACAACATTAACAATGCCAATAGTAATAAAGACTAGTTTATTTTCTTTATTATTATTTTTTCCTCTGCTGCTGCTTGTTTTCGAACTTAACGATACGTCAAACTGCTCATAAAACAAGTACAACAACATACAAACAGTACAATAAAAACAACAATTGTGTTAGACTACAATAAATTCAAAGAAATAAGAAAACAACACATCCAAACAACTAATCAAAATTTTACCGTTTTTTAAAGAGAAATCGAACAAATTATTTGAACTTTAACTACAAGTACAACAGTTACAGAAGCCCACCAACACCAACAGCAACAGCTGCACTTGCACTGGCTAACAGTCACACAAACTTATATTAATAAATAGCAAATACTCCATTCTTTATCAATGTTTCACGCACAAGCCTTAACAGACTACAAGTATTTGCTTCAGCTGGGTGCAAATGGAAATGTTGTTTTTTTTTTCTATATTACTTTAAACATCATCACAGGAACTACACTGTGTTAGAATATCCAGGAAAAGTTAAACATTTCTATTGTAATGACAACAATAACAGCAGCAGCAACAACAAGTATTAAGCTAAACATGACAATGACATTCAAAAACACAAACAACAATGAAAATCATTGAGAGCCAACTTGATGATTTGTACAATTGAGTAAAACTAACTAGCGAATAGTCAAGAGTGAAATATTTGCTGGCAACGATTTAACAGCACACACAAAATATCATTTTGGTTTCCAGTGACATCTTTAATTGAAATTCTGCCATTTGAAATATTAAAAATTAGTAAAATAAAATTGACTACAATATAAAGTAATAAAACTGGTTGTGTGCTTCTACTTGTCTATAGTTTGTAGTACAACGACATCTGGAAAGCTTCACCAACCGATTCGATTTGGAAACCAATAAAAAAAGCTAATACCAAGTCAAAAATTTCCTGTAATTTAGTCTCAGTTTACACACATCAGGTTTTCTTGATCAATTCTGCTTCAATTTGCTTTTGAACTTACATTTATGTTCACACACAAAAGCTTTATATCGTCAAGTTTAAGCTCGTTTGCCTTCAAGTTTTCATATTTCTTTGGCGTTTCATTTTAAACTTGACTGTACCGTCAAGTCTGCACCCTTTTCCATTCGCTTTTTCCCGTTCTCCCACAAAGTTAAGACTTGACGAGTCAAACTTGATGTGTGTAAACTGACACTTAGATATGTTTCATACATGAACAGTAATAACTCGATTTTTGCAACCGTTACTTGGACACATCGATAGTTGTGGCTACGAATGATGCAAGAATTCAAGATTGAGGCAAACGTCACACAAAGTAAATTTCTATTGGCTGTTTGCTTCCAGTTCCGAATTATTTTTTATATTTTATTATATATTTGATTTACGCTGCTGACAAGCAAAACCACTCAGTTGAAACTAAAAGCAGCGCAACTAAATTGGCTTATGGGCAGAAACTCGACATTGAAGTTGGATTGCAAACTTCTGCTATACAATGCAATTCTAAAACCTATATGGTGCTACGTAATTCAATTATAGGGCACCGCCTCATTGTCAAATATTGAAAACATTGAAACGCGACAAAACCAAATTCTTCGGACGATTACTGCAGCTCCAGGGTATATAAAAAATTCACGAATTCATAACGATCTGAGTGTTCCGCTGGTAAAAGAGGAATTTTCTAAGTACGCGACAAGGTATGTCAGTAAATTGGAACTTCATCCAAACCCTCTTGCGCGCAATATACTAAATTTTGGCGGCCACACTCGGCTTAGAAGAAGGGATACCGTTGCCACCATCAGATTGCTCAATAGGTGATTTCATCGAAATAGCTCCCGCATAATAAAACTTTTTGCCTAGAATTGGCCGGACTTAAGTATAAAGCACATTTTTTTAATTTTAAATTTAGTATTAAGATTTGAATACTTATTGTTAGTTCATTTTGAAGATTTAATAAATCAAAAATGCTAAAAAAAATATTTTATTATATTTCTCCTAGGCGAGCGACAAAGGGTTTGAGGTAAGCCGCTCTTGCTAACTCCAACTGTAGATTGGGCTAGCAACGACCCCGAGAAGGGGGAGCTGTTCGCAAACCACTTAAGGAATGGTTTTCTGCTGATGAAGCTGCTGATTTGCCGTAATTTGCCTCCAGTAAATTTACGCCTCAATATTCAGGACGGTGAAGATGCTATTACTAATATCAATACCAAAAAAGCTCAAGGTATTGATGAAATGAGCAACAAAATGCTTGCTTATTTACCTCGCGTAGCTAAAAGGCTTATTTTCAACGCTATTTTACGTCTTGAATATTTCCTGACAGAGTGATAGAGACCTTTCACTAACACAGGAAAAGGAAAAGATCACACTAAGGTAGAGTCGTAAAAACTGTCAACAATTTTAAAACTATTTGAAAAATTATTGATGAAGAAGCTGACTCCAGGATGTAGAGTGCATCCCAGATCATCAATTTCAACACAGTACCATTGAGCAAACGCATAGACTGGTAAATCTCATAAGAAAGGCATTTGAAGACTAAAAATACTGTTCGGCGCTCTTCATACATGTTTCTCAAACTTCCGACAAAGTAGTGCACGACGGCCTAATGCACAAAATAAAGTTTAACTTGCCTGGCAATATGCACAATCTTCTCGAAAAGAGGAAAGTAATTTTAGAAGCCCCGTTCAGCCAATTGAAGCAGAACTTCCCCAAGGCAGTATTTTGGATCCTATTATACCCTTCACAAAAATGTAAAGGGTATTTATAAGTTTGTGATTCCGTTTGTAATTTCTACAGTTTTTTTTGCGACCCTATAAAGTATATATGTATATTCTGAATCAGAATTAATGGAAAAGTCGATTAAGCGATGTCCGTCTGTCCGCTGTTGAAATACCGTTTCTGAGAAAACCATTAGACTTAGAAACTTTTTTCTTTCACCATTCTTTTACCCCATCGATTCATGGGTTTGCTATTGAAATTCAGTAATATCGGTCCACGTATAGCTGAGATATATTAAAAATTCCGAAAAAAGCCATTTTTTTGCAGTTTTGTATGAACATTTTTGAAAACAAAAGTTGTTCGTTTTGCTTCAAACTTCACACACTTATTAAGCATGGTGACTAAAAGACAAACAATGTTTTTTTCAGATATCGGTCCATATATACCCGAGATATAGCCCAAATCGGATTTTTAATGAAAATGTCGCATAGGCGAAGCTAAATAACTTTTTTTTGCTCAAAAGCAGTTCTGGTAATAAAATTGGGTTACATAAATATGGAAAATGAAAATTGCCGATATCGGTCCATATATGCCCGAGATATAGCCCAAATCGGGTTTTTCATGAAAATGTCGCGTAAGCGAACTTAAACAACTTTTTTGTGCTCAAAAGCAGTTCTGGTAATGATATAAGGTTATATAAATATGGAAAACTAAAATTTTTGATATCGGTCCATATATACCTGAGATATAGCCTGAACAGATTTTTCCATTAAAAAAATTATTTTTTTTTGCTGAAAAGCAATGATGGAAGTATCATATTGATGCAAAGTTGACTCAAATTATATTGATTTCCAATATGGTGCTATGCAGTTCAACTTTTGGGGAACTGCGTCCGCATCAAATATTGAAAGAATACAAAGGTGCCAAAACAGAATCCTTCGTATTATTACCACAGCTCCATTTCATTTCGAAAACTCGCGAATACATTAAGATTTAAACGTACCTCTGGTGAAAGATGCATTTTCAATTTATGCGAAAAGATATATAGCAAACTAACAGAACACTTGAACACTCTTGCACGTAACATCTTTAACTTTGATGGCCACACAAGATTGAAAAGGAGGGATATCCTCGGAATCACCCGTATTTAATTTTTTGTATATGCAATTTTCTACATATGTAATTTTCTACATTTGTTATGTATTTAATTTTCTATATATGTATCTCTTGCGAAAACCTTCTCTCTTGTCTAGTACTGACTAGACTTAAGTAAATGTATTTTACACTTAAGACTTGAATACTTATTTTTCTTTCATACTTATGAAGATTCAAGAAATAATAATCGAATAAGGAAAAAATATATTTCTGTAAAATTAAACTAATTTCTTCGTGCAAGTACATAACTTTATTCCAAAATATATTCTACATCTAAGAAGCATTTTTTACTTCTTCATGTTGTTTAATGATTCCGATAAATGTTTTGGCTTGTAATAAATAGTTTCCCTCTCAAATTTTGCATTAATAAATTTTTAACTTGTAAATAAACCCACTGTTTTTATCTTCATTTGTTACGATTTCAAGAATTGTTAAACTGAAAATATATTATTACTCGCCCAGTTCAAAATGTAAATTTATTTCAAAATCTTCCTGTTTAAACTGTAATGAACAGTCTCTCTGCTATTGATCATTAATTGCGTTACTTCAGTTGCTAAACTTTAAAGCAGCGGTGCCCACAAGTTCTATATGGAAGAGTATACACCAATATATTTAAGGAAAAACTATTTTTATTTAATATTTTTCGTTGTGAAAACCAAAACAATTTAAAAAAACAAAATTCACACTGATAATCGCTGTCGTCAGTGTATACCAGCAAAATATGCGAAAGTTGTTTCTTTGCTTTTGTGTGTGTGCAGTAAGGAATGACAAAAAATATATATAAGACGAAGTTGTTTGTTTATTTTTCATTGCTAGTGCTGAGCGCAGTATTTGTGTATTATAGAGCACAGCCCTATAGCTAAGCGCATTTACAAAAAAAATTGAGTATCAAGCGCATAGGGCTGGGCACACTTGCTTCAAAGGATGCAAATTTTACACCAGCTACAAAAAAAAACGTTCTGAAGAATAATCGTAATTTTTTTAATTTTTCTTACAACCATTCTTAATTTTTAACTGCTACTTTTCTTAAATTTGCCCACTGTACATTTCATGTTTATGTTTCTGATTTTTTTATTATTTTTTTTCTGTTTTAGTCTGGTTGCCAATTTCGTATAATGTCCATTAAAGCATGGTAATACAAATACATGGCAATACAAATATTTAGATCTGTCAAAAAATACTTTAAGACTAACGGTTCTTGCGTCATTCCTCGTCCAAAATTTTGTTCAAAGTTCGGTATTCGGCAAATACGTGATGTAGTGATACCACGCAACTGTTTCGGCTATGAATGTCCCACTTCCAGGGTTCAGTTGATCTTCAAGGGCTCCTGAAAACATTGAACTGGCTGGAAACCGTTTACGTGAAAATCCACGACTTTCAATATGGAAAAGAGCATCCTGAGACTTCCAAGAGCGACTATTTATGAAATTTTAAGAAAGGATCGAATGTTCCATCCATTTAAAATTTAAATTGTTAAAGAACTGAAAGAAAATGATTTTGATTTGCCAAACATTTTTGTGAAACGATATAGCAGCGTTTTTGTACTTTCTATTTGTTTTTGGAGCGACGAGGTCGTTACTGATCTCCAAGAACCCGCAATCCTCGATTGAAACATCAATAACCATTGCATTGCCCCAGGGTAGGTGTTTGATGTGCCTTATCCACGCTTGAGATAATTGGGACATTTTTTTTTTGTCGAAAATTCTCGAGGCCAAGCAACGAATGTCAATGGAGAAAATTATGGACGGATGACGGAATTCTTTTTGGTAAATCCAATATTTCGACAAAATGGGGCGACTGCACATACAGCCAGCGGTTCGATGAGTTTGCTTCGAGAAAATTTTCCCCAAAACCTGATCAGTCGCTTTGAGGACATCCATGGCCGTCGGGGTCACCTGATCTAATTCCCATGTATATTTTTATGGAGCAAACTAATCCAATCCCTTGTCGCTTCAAAGGATAATATTCGTTGAGAAATCAGCTGAATTGTATCAACTTTACTGCAGTGTGTGGCGCAGAACACAACTCGACGGAATATATCTGCATGACATAGTCTTTAAGAAATAAAATTCTCAATTCCATTGTACTGTTCAATGCTCTCAGTAAAATTTTGTGTCAATTATTACGTTTTTTATTTAAGTTTGAAAATATGAATCTGCTTCCAGACACCCTGTATTATAATAGTAAAGAGCATCTCCCATTGCTCGTAGGAACAAAATTTTCTTTTTGTTGTTTAGAAATTTTTCTGCAATTATAAAATCAGTTTAATCATCTAGTAATTCAAAAGTTGCTTAACCACAAAATACGTCACATTTTCAGTGTTACTTCTCATATTATTTGGAACATTCTTTAAAGAGGAGATATTTCATCGCCTTCTTATTTGTAAATCTGTTTGACAGTTTATAGCGAAAACTGTTTCCACATAAGTTTTACCAACATAATTTTTCAGTAAAGTTGCAAATAATTTTCTTACGTGGCAGCTGTTACTCGCCTCAAAAATTAGAGGTACAGTTTAGTGAGAAAAAACGCGTTTTATTTATATTCATTATATTTTTGCTTCATTTTACAGGTTTAATCGTAAAGTTTCTCATAATTGCGGCGCTGATTTATAATTTATATCAAATGTGAAACTCGTATTTCAACGCATAATTTACAGAATATTTTTAAGTTTTTTTTTTTAAGAATAGTTTTAAAAAATTCTACCGCATATTTCATATTTTTTGTTTTTCTCAGGAAATACTCGTATTGCGTTTTCTTTCATTTTGCTTTTAACTAATCTTTCAAACTCACATCCTCTATAGGAATTTGGTAGTAAAAAGCTCCCAAAATTTATTTCAAAACTTTTTTATGAAAAATTTATTCGTAAGTTTAAGAATAAAAAAAAATTGAGTTTTATTCCCTATATTAGCTTCTAACAGTGATTCCAATCAAAAAATTATAAACAGTTTATTTTCTATATTTGCCAGCGGTCTATAATGTCCTCGAAATTTCATAGGAGTGTCCTAATCTTAAGTAGGCTTTGCTGCTTTTTGGAAGGTATTCTCAAACATTCAATCTAAATAAATTATTGAGAATTTAAAAAAAGAAACATGTTTTAATACTGATGATTAGGGTAACTCCTATTATAATATGTCGACATAAAGGCAGCTGGGAAACATAGAAAATAAGTTGTTCATAATTTTTTGCAAAATAATTAAATAATGCTTGGAGTGACATATAACTACAAAAAAAGTTAATTTAGAATTTAGTAATTTTTTAAAACTGTAAATGCTAAACTAGGAAAAAAATGCGCTAAGTCTAGCGTTAAAAGTAATAAAATGACAAATCCGTCGCAGGAAAAAATTTTGAAGTGCTTAGAATAAAAGAAGAAGCTGATTATTCTTATGGGTTAAAGGAAGATAAAACTCCAAACTCATTAAAGTTCGTAGGATTCGTGGGTTATTAACTGTTTTACTCTTTCACTCTGTATAAAAAAACTATTAACAGGTTTACTTTAGTTTTTACGTTTCTACTTAAAGGACTCGATGGGCTGCTTGGTGGAGTGCTCGACTAACAGCCACTATTTTTTTTATTTTTTTATTTTTTTTTAACAAACGCAAAAACTGCAAAGCTTTTTTGCTTGTCTGCAGTAACACCCAGGGTCTGCGGCATGAATCGAACCTGCAACCTCGGGACTTTTGGTCGAGTACTCTACCAAATCAGCCATCGAGTCACCCAATTGGCTTCTTCGAGGATTCTGCCAACAGGTAAAAGGCTTCGCAGTGTTTGTATTTGTTTCTAAAAAAATCTCAAAATAATATGTTTATTAACATGACCATATGACATTCGTATTGGAATTTTTTCATCGAACTTCACTGAAGTTATGCGTTCAGCTGATGGGAAAACGAAAGTACCCAGCGAAAACTTGGTAATGTATTGCACTTTCTTGAGAGCATAGTTTTTAATATCATAGTATTTACTGCCTGCATTACTTATAATTCGTTAAGTAATGACTTGCATATGTACGTATGTATGTAAGTAGTTCTTATTGATAGATGTGCATACATGTACAATATTTTCAATGAAAAATGGGTACAAGGATTTGAGTAATACTTGCTTTTGCTAAAACTTAAGATAATGTAGAAACGAGTTTGAAAATGTTTACAAATGAGTAAATAAAAGGCATGGAATTTATACCATGATTTAAAGTCATATCTTTTTTATATTATATAGAGTTATCCATTACATTTGATGCATTTATAGAAGACATCTTCAGTCATTTTGATAGCTTTTGTCCGCACCAACTTGTAAATCTAGCTTATTACTTAATAGATCTTTTAAAGCTCTTTTGTAATGACATTTTGATATAGTTATTGCTAAGCGAGAGTGGTAAGTACTTACCTCCAGTGACATCGCCATGTTGAATAATGACTTAAAATGTCAAAGTGGAAGTAGTGAAGAGCATGTTTTTTAACACATTACTTTGCAATAGAAGTGTTCGCTGGGTATGAACAATGTTTAAATGATCAACCAACCGCTAGGAGCGTTAATTCAACATATTAGAAATGAGGGATTCAAGCTTTGACCTCTGGCCAAAGTTGTAGCTAATACTTTTCTCCATAACGTATCATGAACATAAAGCCATTTGTTAAAAAAGGCGACTCAGCTAAATGAGAGATGTTTAAGGTCTTTGAGTTTCCGAAAATGGAAAAATTCTTGTTTGATTGGTTTGGAAATCATTTTTAACGAACGAAAATATAAACAAAAATTAAAAAGGCTGAGCTGAGGAGATCTATATAAATACTTCCTTATTTAATTGCCCGAATAAGCATCAGCCCAAAAATTTACAACCATCCCGGATCTCGTTGCGATCAAGAATCGAGCTTCCACTGTATATTAATATACGTATCTAAGATCTGTCTAATAGTTTTGTACTGTAATTACGTTTACAATACCTATCATACATATATTACCTGTATTTTCTTTTCTTGCCATCCAAAGTTTGATTGAATCTATAAAGAAAGAAAGAAAATGGTACGACTGTAAGTAAATCAAAGAAAGTGTAAAAAATTAAGAAGAAAATATTTTATATCGCCGTTGAAACACATTAATTTGTATTTCCTTCACATAACACGTACAAGCAAAGAATAATATAAATATTATTCGGTGCGAATAGTTGCATCCTGAAAAGGAAAATTTTATATCATAAAAGTTCGCATACAACAAATGCATATATGAGGTCTGATCAAAAAAATAACCGTTGTTATTTCATAAAGTATTTGGACTTGGCCCCCGTTGACTTTTTCCTCTTCTGAAAACTGAAGACACCGATGAAAGCAAAGTGTTTTGCTACGATGGAGTAGCTAAAATAAAAACCGAAACAGGAGCTACTGGCGATACCAAAAAACGCGTTTCATAAGTGTTTTGAGAATCGGAAAAAACGCAGACATATAAAGTGTATTATATCTGAGGGGGATTACTTTGAAGAAGACAATATTGTTATTGATGAATAAATAAATACTTTTTGAAAAAATTAAAAATAACGTTTACTTTTTGATCAGCCCTCATATGCGTAAATCAAAGCGCAAAATTCAAAACAGGAAACCATTCTACTGATAAGTTGAGTTTAATTTGGCCGGTTGTTTCACCTGAGAGTGATATTTATTTAAGCAGCCCTGCATATCACTGGTCCAGATCAGAACCAACCCGAGTAGCAGATTAAAAGTCCAATCCGCAAACAATACATTGATATATTTCTGCAAAATCGTGCATCATCTCACTTAGATATAAAGCCCCTATAGAAGAAACTGCTCAACACTCTCTTCTCCTACTCGTTTCGACGACTTCTAAAGAAGTCATTAAATGGAAGATTTAATCTCCTCGTATACAATGTCGCTTAATAACAGCTACAGTAGAATGTCATCACCTTCGGGGCAGATCCCTAAGATAATAGCCCTACTATTATCATACATGGACCAAGTCGATCTTGATATTCGACAGTTAAAATCACTAGACCATCTGTCTTTTGTAGTCTTTAAAAGTTGAGGCCATACCTGGTACTTGCTGCTCGTGAGCGAGATCTCAATCTTCTCAACCATATATTCTTTTGTTCTTCTAGCACATAAAATAAATTTAATAATTGTTTTAAGGCACCGTGTTAAATATTAAATTAGAGAAGATTTCTTTAGAGGCCTCCAGCGACAAGTTTCTAAAATATGGAAGTGGAAGTCGTTATGGGTGGAAGCGAAGGAAAAATGAGTGATGAGCTTTTTATATATTTGATGCAATCAAAAGCCTCAGGGACTTAAAAATTATTTTGTACATTATTTGTAACTCAATAATTTATTTACATTGTTGCGATATAAAGTTGAATGTTTGAGAATATCTTTAAAAAATTTCCAAAGTCTACTGATGATTAGGGCAGCTCCTATGAAATGTCGACATAAGACAGCTGGGAAACATAGAAAACAAGCTGTTTATTATTTTTTGCTTGGTATCAATGTATTTATTTCAATGTACAAACTAATATAGTGAATAAAAATCAATTGTTTAAATTAATATTTATTATGATTTTCTTTTATTTCATGAAAGAACGTGAACATACCTACTGTAAGTCTGTATGCATATGCTTATGGTCTCTGAGATTACAATAGTTGTTTTTCGAATTACCATTCAAATTTGCATGTTTGCTTTCTGGTGATGTTTGTGATTTGTATTCTTTGTGTAAATTGTGTCAAATCAATGTGAAAATTATACAAAAAAAAAAAAAATGTTTGCACGTGTGGGTTAAATGAAAATTCAAACACACTTTCATGACCAGATATTACATTTGTGCATACTTTCTTACACAACAAAGTATTTTTTTTTTGCTTACTATTTTTAAGGTTCTTTAAAAATGTTAATAACTCACAATATTTTGAAGTCGATTTTAGTCTAGATTTTTAAATGCCAACTTCATCTGTCTGTCCTTTTTTGCAAAGGAATTTCGTTTTGGAAGAGTGGTGGTGCTTCTTTTTATTTGTAGCTATTTACAAATAAATATAATATTACAAGAATTAGTAACAATAGCCCGATTCACAATCCTGTGCATTTGGAATTGCATATATCTGCAATTGCAAACATAGTAGTTCGAAACACAATCTTGTGCATTTGCGGTTGCAGATTTCTGCAATTGCAAAAGTGACATTTAGGGGTGTATTTTGTTAGGGTAAAGTAAAAATATACTCCACTATTTTGCAAATGCAATGATGCAAGGCCATTTGCACAAGTTTGTGAATAGGGCTAATGTAATATTTATTGCATTTTAATTTCATTTCACTTTGCATGCTTATCAACTGCAATGACATTCAACAGCGGCAACAGAAGCAACAAAAAATGGTTTCCAGTATGTAGTGGTGTCTATTCTGAGCATGTTTCATTCATTTACTTCAGCAGTTTATTTCTTTTTATAATAAAACTTTTTTTTATTAAACTGTAATGGCAGCTGAAAATGTATGTTTAGCTCAAGGACAATTATTAAAATATTTCGCACTAAAATCATTATTTATTATTATAAATCGCATCTACGTTTAAACAGATTTTTTCGGTGTTAAGTATGTGTAAATGGTGTACATTGGTTTTTGTTGTTGTTATTGTTGGTAGTGTGTATAAAGATTTACATGAAAAAAAAAACAACAAACCAAACCCAAAATTGTATAAAACAAAGCTAACCACCATTTGACCGTTTAAAACGTTTGTTTATAAATCTCTTTTGTTGTTTTAATAACGCTTGACCACATGTGAATTTTATGTTTTATATTAACCACACATTCATGCAAGAGGACACACATTTACATGTGCCCTTGTTCAAAAACCTTAACACGCATACATACATATATACGTACCGAACCAAAATGTGTGTTGGTAAATGTGTGCATATGTGTGTGTGCGTACGTGGTGTGTCAGTGTACTGAGGCACTCATGCATATATTCGTGCCAGAAATTTAAAACCCTACACAGCTACAGCGATACATTTACGTAATCTCAAATGTTACTGCATTACACAGAACATCGAAGGAGTTTTTTCTCTAAAAACAATTGTATTTTTAAACTGTATGCGAAAGATAAAGGAAGTTAAGATAGAAAAAAGTGGTCACTACTTAAAAAAAAATAATAAAACATAGGCGCACAAATTATCCTCTGCCGCCTTTTTCCGAAATTCGAAGCTTTATTGTAAAAAAAAAATGGCTGTACATTTCTGAGTCAAAGTATTGTCTACCGCTGGCCATTACTTTCACCCACGCTTCGGACAGCATACGAATTCCGCGTTGAAAAAAATTATAATTTTTGAAATCCACGAATCGATCCAATTTTTAATTCTTTATAAGACGGGAAGTGCTGGTCAGCCAGGTCGTGTGCCACTAATGGAAAGAAATGATAGTCCGATGGAGTAACGTCTGGATAATACGGCGGGTGGGGTAATACTTCCCATTTCAATGTTTCCAAATATGTCTGGACCACTATCGCAACATGGGGTCGAGCATTATCATGCTGCAAAATCACTTTATCATGTCTCTCGTTGTATTGTGGCCGTTTGGATTTTGGTAATGGCTTTCGATAACGATCGCTTATCATTATTTCAGTCGGTTACATTAGGCCGAGCTGATCTTATCACATACTGAGCATGACCTTCGTGTCATGAATATTCTGTTTGGCCGTCGACATGGAAGCATGGTCGGGATATCCCCATAATTTTCTGCGTTTGAGATTATCGTAAAGAATCCATTTTTCGTCCCCAGTCATAATGCGATGCAGAAATCTCTTCCGTCTTTGCCTTGCAAGAAGGAGTTCACACGCAAGCACATGAGATTCAACATCTCTCGGCTTAAACTCGTAAGGCACCCGATTTCCTTGTTTCTGAATCATTTTTATGACTTCCAGCTCTCCTGCGCCGCTTCCAATGATCCTGCAAATTCTTGTTGCATTTGACACGAGTCTTGATCAAGTAATACCTCCAATTCTGCATCTTCGAAAACCTTCTCTCTTCCACTGCCATGATGGTTCTAGACGCCAAAATCACCGTTCTTCAAGCGTTGGAACCACTCTCGGCACATTCCCTCACTGCTACCAACCTCACCATAAGATTTCATCATATTATAAACAGAAAATGAAAACCTGCCGCAAATGGCGAGAATTTGGCTCGTAAGCTAACATGTTTAGTTGAGATAAACTTTAATATGCAGACAAAAATCGACTAATATTTCGACAGAGTTGTATTTTCAAATACTTAAGCTTCTTGTACGACATCTACGATATAGTTATTTATTTTGAATACGTCTTGTCGCTATAGTTGTCTATTGTAAAATGGTGGAAGTAAACGTATACACCTAATACAATAAATAAATTTAAATATAAATTATTGGCTGACCCAACAACAAAATATATTGTTATTTATTTATAACACATATATTTCGACCTCAAGTGTAAGTAAGCGCTGATCCGAATTAAAGTATTGGGCTTATACGTGAAGGTCTTAAGAACGATTTGAAATAGATTTATTGCAATCATCGAAGCTACCTTTATTTATAACGCAAAATTTCATCTCTTACATTGATATCGGCAAAGACAAAACTGCTGTGTAAACAATATTGGCGCAAGCTAAAAACATCTCTTTAGCTTTACCAAAAAAAAAAAAATATTTGGATTTGATCCTCATGAGTTGGATGATGACGTTACTCGTTGTTATAGATAATATTCTCGGTAACTTTTCAAGAATAGCACTAAAGTCAACATTGCATGTCTGAATAATATTATAGACTTCTTATGAAACTAGTTCGATATTCTTCATTATTTTTACTATGCTCTCAGAATTTTTTTTGGGTGGCAGATAAAAAAAAAAAATCTTTGTATTATTCGGACTGTTAAGAAAAAATTCTTTATATATTATTACAGTAAGAGTGTTATGCTATACCACTTTCCTTAAAAAATAAATAAAAGAAAACAGGTCACAATAAGTTATACCGACGTAATTTGTAAAAAGTCATATCAGAAAAACTATCAGTAAAAATTGTTTTCCTGAATAGTTTAGAGTATTTTAAAAACATTTTTCTTTTGTTGAAAATTGACTTTTGCAGGAAAGTTTTAGAAAGTGCTGCTAAAATTTACTAAATCGTATTATCTTATATGGAGGTTTTAAGTTTTTTCATAGTTTTGGAGGCAAAAAATTTCATTTAGTTTGAATAAAAAGAGATTAAAATAAAATATCACCAAAAAGTTTTCGATCGTTATACATTATATCTGGCGTTGAAGAATCAGCAATCTAAAAAGGCTTATAGAAGTGTTATCTTTTTACTACGATGTTGAAGATTCGTTTAAGGAAATGATCCAAGAGTCTCCCAAGAAACGTTTAAATGTTTGGGTTTTATGTCACAGTTCGTCTGATATCCTATTATCAATATTATTCCCTGAAAATAGAATGCAGCCATCAGCTGTCGATGTATACTTTTGGGGTTGATTAGCCATATTCAGGAGAGCGCGAAAAATTTTATCTGTGATAAGATGTTTTAAAACTATTCCTTATTATTATAACAAACTCTGTTCTAATTAAACCAGAGGTCATTTCAATTCAATTTAATTTTTTATTTACTATTTAATATGGCATACACTTTTTTTATCTTAAACATAATTTGTCTAAAGAGTTTAAGAGTTTTGACTCCTTTTCTACTTTATTATACATATGTTAACGATTTTATTATTATGAACACAAACTATTTCTATTATCACTTGGTGTGAAGGGAAAATTTGCAAAGAAAAAGCACTTTCTGATCATTTGTACTTAGCGATAAAAATAAAATAAACCAGGGGTCATAATGCCGAAACCCAAAGGTTATTGCATGTTTGGTATTCTTCCATACTACATTTGTACAGTGCATAATGGAAAAAATTCTTTCTTCAGATCCACCGCATCGTATGCTTTGTAGAATAAGCTGCCTCTAGTGATAATACCTATTTTTTTTAATGTGGGAAATTTTGAATCGCGTGCCCACTAACACCACCCTGAAGAGCGGTACAATACATGAGCACAGTTATAAAAAAATTTCCCCTACCGTACATTGGCTACGAACTTACTGAAGAATAGGGTCCAATAATGGCAACAACATTGCTGATGAATTAGTCAAAAAATTAGCTAGAGGACAGGGATATAGACCCCTTTTGCGGACAACCCTTATAAGCGTGTTGGAAACGAATAAAACTCCACACGCTAGAATATGCCCAAGAAAGGTGACACACAGAGCCCACATGCCTTATATCAAGAAGCCTGTGGCCGCACATTAACTCTAAGAGAACAGGAGAGCTACTAAAACTTCCTAGATCTCTCCTAAGAATGACGGTAGCAGTCATCACTGGACATTGCGCGTTCGAAAACCATGCCAGAAGACTGGGTCTACCATATAATGCCTTCTGTAGAAGTTGCCAAGACGAGGAGGAGGAGGAGACAGTCCTTCACCTCCTCGGTACATGCCCGGCATTGGAGCATCATCGTCTAAGGTACTTAGGCGAGCGGAGCTTCAATAGCCTTTCATGTCTTGCCTCGGTCAAACCGACTGCGTTAGCTTCTTTCATTAGAAGCAGCGGATGGCTAGTAAATCAGCAAGTAATGCCACACTAATAGTTTTCCACCTCCTTTCCCTCTTCCTCACTCCTTCTATATCCCTATAACCTTTTATTTTCTTTTTCCTTTACTAACTTTTTCAGGCAATCACAAAGGGAACGACCTACAGGACCCAAGTGAGTTTCCGGGTACTTGCAGGAAATCCAGCGGCCTGCTTACCTAACCTAACCTACTGAAGAATAAATTATGAATCTTCTGATGTACCAAGACTCGCTGAATGTATGAAACCGCAGAAAATATCTTCAATTGAAAATGGCTTAAACTGGAAAATAGCTAGTGCGCTAAGAGTAGTACATTTTTCCTGAAAAAATGTATTACTGAGAAAACTTACCTTCTTTAGAAACTATTGAAGTAATAAAAAAGCAACCAACTCTTACAAAACACTGTGCACCATATGTTTAAAAATATGTGTGCGCGCATGAAAAATTCATATATTTTTTCCATTTCACAAACTACTTTTTACCTTTTTTTGAAATGTTTTTATTTTATTTGCCAAGTTAAACAAAACAACAATAATGGTTATTGCTGATACGAGTAGTTTCGGTTTTTATTGAAAAATACTAAATTTACTCCAAATAAAAATGTACAAGTTGTGCCAGTAAACGAACATTTCTATTTGAAGAAAATTTAAAATTCGCTGCATTTATTTCTCTATCGAGAAAGTGAAATTTTATTTTTATGCTGCTGCAAATAATTGTTATGAAAGTGCTTTAGAGACATTCGTGGAGTTTAAGGGAATCAGTACTTTAGCCATAAAGCTGAAGAGCAATAAAAGCTGAGAGGTTTGATTTGAATATGGTAATAAATCATTCACAAATGCATTTAATGCTATACTATAAAAGAGGATGACAGTGAGTGGGGGGGGGGGGGGGGGAGGAGAGGGGGTAGAAGAGAGAGAAATATTTTTCGAGATTTTAAGCTAAAAAATGAGAAAGAACTTTTCATTTGCTTTCGCTATTGCTAAAGTAGTACGAATCAGAGGTCGTCAATGTAGATATTAGAAACCGTCAAAAAATCTTCAGCAAGTAAGCTTATTAGTTTTTAAGGAAAATAATTCATTTAATGGTCAGAACAATTACAGTTACAATGTCTTAAACAGTTCTTAGAATAACATTTATTTTGAAAATAGTTTCTCGAACTTATTTCTCACTTTGGCTTTGTATAATTTCTTGTACTAGACTATTGTAAACTCTTGCTAGATTTGGATAATATTTTTGCTATGAGCTTGTCCATAGTAGAAGAGATTAGAGAATAATTTTTGATTATTTATTTAAAAAATCTCGCATCTTTATATCGTTTCATAAACTTACTTTTCCAAGTTCATTAGTATTATTTGCCTGAATTCTCATTAAATTTCCTGTCTTTCAAAAATTACGATGTAATCAGCATATTCTTTGAATATACGAGAGAAAAAGACTTAGAGCTTTGAATTTATCTTCAAATTGAAATCTCATTAAAGTTCCATCACGCACTTTTGAACACATATACGGTGTACAGTTTTTAATATATAATTTTTATTAAATGCTATTCACATATGATCTTTCAATACTTGTTTAATATATGTGCGAGTATACTGCCAAATAAAGATCGTTAACATTTAAGACAATTTGTCAACTAACAGAGGAACAACTGCCACACTTCAAAGTTGTTGGCTTCGTCTGGAAATGTATTAGGAGAAGGACATTATACTTTAGAGTTACATACATATTTACATACACATTTATTTTACTACTCTTGTTCTTGATGTCCTTACAAATATTATCATTTACATTTCGAGAAAAAACATAGAAAATTAGTCTTATCGACTCATAAATCTATCATAGATATTACTTTCACTCTCTCCTGAAATTAATTTAAAAAAACAAAAAAATGGAAATATGTAGTTGTAAAATCAAAGTTGCTTGAAAGATAAGAAAGTAATTATGTGATCTAAATCTATAAATATTGTCAAAAACAGACCTTAAATCGTCAACATGCTATTCGTCATAATGACGACAAATCGTCAAATATGGCAACAGTGTTTGTACTCTATTTTGATGTAATACCCAGACATACACAATTATTGAGCTGATCGTAATTAACATTTTAATTGAGGTCAATATTTCTTACAACAATTTAAATAAGTTTGGAACAATTACAAGAAAATTTTATTAAATTGAGTAAAGTTTCAAAATTACTGCTGTTGTAGGTGTGATTAGTTAACAAAACTATTCACAATAACAGCTCAAATGTCAACAAAAAATAAATTAGTTCACAATAGAAAGCAGTAAAAACACTTTAACAAAAAAAAAAAAATTACAACTCTTATATTTTTATTTTTTACCTACAGCTATTTTGCATCACATTTAGTACGATAAGTTTCTATTACATGTTTCTATTATATAGTAGCAATCTCGAATAATAAAAAGAGGAATTGTCCCCATTTTTGTAAATTTACAAGCTCAGATTTTCATGGCAAAAATAATACTTCTGTATCCAGCTGTCAAATCTTAATTGAGTAATCTATATTTTGTATGTACCAATAGAAACAAATTGTTCAATAATCGAATATTGCCGCACATGTCTGAACATGCCATAATTACTGATGAGGTGAAGATAATTCTAGCAAAGCGCGAAGAAGTACACTCTACTTTACCACAAATATGTCAGTTTGTTTTGAACTTTTTTGTTGACATACATTTTTTTCTGCTGCGAACGGAAAACATTTAATAAGCTTCCTTTTAAAGTATGTACAAAAATTAACATTGATTCTCAGTAGCTTCCGCTGTGTGGGCCTAAATCTAATTACGACCAAAACCGCGATGGTAAATTATTTTACATGAGGGGTTTGCATTGTACAATAAGCCCATGTTGGACTATCTCTTCTTTTAAAACGACCCATTGAGCAGCAAGGAAATGCGGGCATGTAGAGTTTGTACCAAACAACGAAGTAATTTCAAAATAACAGCACCTCAAAAGAACTCTGAACTCATAATTAAGAATTATTAACTTCATAACGATTTTGTATCAAAGACCATTTCAGCTGAGTTTTATAAAGGCAAACACAGAAGACCTAGTTTTACGTCTTTTTTTAATATGTCTGTCAAAATTGTCATTTTTACACACGGTTCGTAAAATTTTCTTACAAGCCTACATATACATACATATGCACATTTACGTCTGACATTGCCTAAGCTTGTTTATATTACAAAAAAAAAAAAATAATAATAATAATAATGTAACACATAATAAACTATTGACCAAAGCCAACCGCCGCTGAATAGTTCGAAAGGCATAGAGTTTTAATGTCACATATTTAAACATAACAAAATAGAACACACCCTCTTTGAAATTTTGTCAAATGACTTTACTCATGTTTTTTCCAGACGGAATGTTTTTGCGATAACAGACGACATGTAGACATTTTACATTCGGAAAAATTACATCCACATTGTTAAAAACATATGTGTTATATACTTAAGCAAAAACCTCAGGGGAATACTTACTCTTGTTTGACTATTCTACTGTCTAGCGTTTGCACGATTCTGGCTGAGAATATAGTCCTGAGTTTCTTCATTCCTGTAGTTTCGGAAACTTGCCCACTCGTGACCCCTAAACTCAAGAGCGCGATCCTACATATGATCCAAACGAAATCTTATTCAGCAAAAACAATAAGTGGCGCTGTAATAAGTGCAAAAATTTGTGTGGAATATATAATGTAGTCTATAGAATAAGATAAAGCGGCCCAACTTTGGCCATACCAGGATGATTTTAAATAAACCATTTTGAAAACTGACATCAAACGCTATACAAACAATGCGGGCAATTAACAAAATGCATGTGGGATTCAATATGAGATGAATATAGAGAGAGAGCAATTCAATGGCTCGGTGTCTGAGTAGTTAAGGCAGCAGGTCATGATACGTCATAACCCAAGCTCAAAACCGAAAATGGGTGCTGATGAATAGTGTAGCGACTGCGAAACAGTTAGTTGTCCCCAGCTAAAGGTTTAATTATTATTTTTCTTGTCGTCTTCAATCAAAAATTCCCTTTCTAAGAAAACTTAAGAAACCTCAAGTTGACATACGTCTTTGAAAATAAGATCAGCCAGTAGTTACCGTAGTAGAATGGTGTTTACTTTCGCCAGTTAATAATAACTTTCTTATGGCCAGAAACTTGGGATATGGATCCTGTCGATATCTGACGAGCAAAGAAACAATGGATCTTTTGCGTAAAAAAATTCAATGACCGCATTATCTCACGTCGTGGCTGCCATGATCAAGTGGTTTGATTCCGTTGGACTTGTTTCTTTGGCAATATTTATATGAAAAAGTGAACGTTAATGACCCAAGAACAATTTAAGAGCTAAAGGATGTGATATTTCTGCCGAGTAACAACATAAAACCTCAATAGCCATTGCAAATAATGGCCATCGGATATTGATGTGTCACCAAACACGTGGAGAACATTCGTCCTGTATATAAGTTACAGATAATTTTCATAGATCCTTCTATCGTATGTGGAAACTTTTTGCCTCATTGACAAATTAACATGGCGCATTTTAGTTGAACGACCTTTTATATATGTGATGCATATACACAACATACGTACTCGTATTTGCCCAGAATTGTTTGTTTGATTTTATTACATCTATCAGCTATGAAGTGTAAAAACAAGTTTGAGTTAAGGCCCAATCAGACTATTATACAAGTATAAATACTTTCATTAGATTTTGTGAGATAAAAGTCTAAACACATTTCTTGCGACTGTCAAAAAGTCTAACGTAAATTCGATTTTGCATTCACACCATCACACTTGATATAAATCAACATAGATGTGCCATCATAAAACTTTTCACGGCGGCAGGTGCGCTGTTCGTCGTAGGCTATAGACGTGTCGGCGCGTGAAATTCTTCAACAATTAAAATAATAATTATGTATAACACATCCAAATTCAATAGCAGAAACATATTTTATGTTCTAAATATAGCATGAGCAAAATACATTTATAAATGACAGCTAAATTCCAAATTTCGAGCTTTTTTTATAACGACAAAAAATACTATCAGTGACGGCACCCCATCGGCTACGAAATAGCCGACTACTCAATTTTTAATTAGATGGTTTCCTAAAAAACACAACCCTGATCCAATGTAAAGTATTATCGTTTTGAAAAGTTTCAAAAAACAACAAAGTCGTATGGGATGTCAAATTTTTATCGTATTATTTTTCGTATGTATGACGGATTACATTCAGACTATCCGACTTGCACGTATTATTTAAATTTTTGACAAGTATTAATACAAAGTATAATAGTCTGAACTGGGCTTTAATAAGATGGTAATGAATTCGAAAATTAAGAACGATTGCTTTTACTGTTATTTTCTTTTATTGGCATCTTTCTAATCGGTTGCTAATTATTCGGTTATATAGTTATACAGTCAAAGCAAGTCTGAGATGTTAAACATTTTTCTCATAACACAGTCTGTTTTATTTCATTGTTTATACCACTGTATTGTTAAAAAGCAGCAAGAGTTATTATATCCTCTGAATACATAACATGATCGAATACTCGTATACAGGTGAATGAGTTCAGCACAAGTATGATCATGATAAGCAATTAATTTTTGTATGTTGAATGCATCACAAATATCATTTCGAGAAAAACGCATTAAAAATTTTTAGTTTCCCTACAAGTCTTAACAAATTTTTTTAGAAAATATCTCCTAGAGATTTGAATAAATTTTTAGCGCAATATGAATTATAGTACTGTTAACAATTCTGCATTGCTAAGTCGAAAATCTCATTTTTTGAGATATGACTATGTTGCAGTAAGGGAGCGATATATAGAGTTAACATGTTAAATGTGAACGAAACTCTATTAAACTATATCCTTTATGGATTAGCAATATTATTCTTGAACTTAAAAGGTAAAAAATACTACAAAGTATTTGTTTTGTTCGAGTCTATTACAGATGGGCGTTTTTTTTTTGTTCTTGCCAGAACAATTGATTTTGCTATTTGGTTAAGCAAACCTAAAAAATTTTGAGCTTGTATTTATGTTACGTAAATTTTCTTGGCCTAGTAAAGAAGGTTATTTTACATATTAGTATTTGTATATGAGCAGTTATATATCTATTTGTCTTGTTTGTGGATGTTTTGATTATTTAAAATACAGATTTGCCATCAAACAAATATCAATTTAAAGCTAAAAATATTCTTGCAAAAGAAAAACAAAGTACTCGTATATTGACAGAATACTATTATTTAAATTTACTATATACGAGTATATCCCATATGAACGTACATGCATACGTTTGCTTGTATGGCAAGTATTTGGAGGTGCATAATATATTCCTTTGTTTCTTTTTTTTATGAAAATGCATCAAAAACTATAATATAAAAGACTTGCTTAACAAACCCAAATATCATTTGCTGCAAGTATTGCAAGTTTTTTATCTTTTTATTATTCTGCATGCCTCAGGACTTTTCTGTGTTTCTATATATTTTTGTATGTTTGAATACACACACATATACACTCATATATACATACATATATATGACGATTTATGCATGCCATTCTTTTTTTTTCACAGTTGAAAAGTTCTTACTAAAGAAAACTCGACTACATTAGAAGTGGGTGTCAATAGATATTTTGACTTTGATGTCTTCATCATGTCTTAACGAACACATAAGGTTATATACTTAGCATAATAAAACTTTTTCTGTCAGACTTTTTTAAGAAATGGGCAAAGTATACTTATTATATTATTAGTGTTTGCGGCAGGACGACATTACGTGCCACACAGCAGGCACTAACGTACAATTTCTTTATAAAAGGAATTGCAGGGAACATACCCAAGACCATCTTTTCCATCTATGGCAATATAAGAAGCCGTACCTGACATTTGAACGATATTACATTCTGTGTACAGTGGCATGCATTTTATGTCGTTCAACATCAACGCGCGCTCATTGAAAACGCTTACATTATTTTCAGTGTATTAGGTTGAGTGCTGGATTAGGTTCAAAACTAAAAAAATATTAGGTGTACAACTTTGCTTGCGCCGTTTTGCTATAGATGTAAGTGGCAGTCGAAATAAATAGATCGTAGATGTTATGGATGTGTATATGGAAACAAAACGCCATCGAAACATTAGTCAATTTGTGTCTGCATTATAAAGCTTTACTCGATTAAAAATTCTCATTATTTACGGGAAGTTTTGTTTGTCTTCTTTAATATAAAGAAAGGCTCATCCAATGCTCTCAAATACTTACGATGAGGCTGCTATTAGTGAAAGAATACACCGAGAGAGGTTCCAAAGCTTTAAAATCATCGATTTTGGCATCAACGATCAGCATGGAGATGGAAGGGACGGTTTTCGCAGCTGCAGACTTGGAAGCATTACTGAATCAAGACTCGTGTTAAATGGAACAAGGTCGTAGTGGAACGATTTTCCGAAAATCACTTTCACTTACACCTGTGGCTCGTCTATTTTATCAACATTTTTCTCCTACACTAGTTCTTTTTGCTGGTTATTGTTGTGGAATACACTTTGTTGGATAGCACTAAATAGGTAGTTCTCGTTGGTTTTAGTAACAAATGTTGCCATACATGAACAGCAACTACATATGTTGTTTTTTTGCACTTCTAGCCCTGCTTTTTCTTTACTGCTGAATTAGTCAGATAAAAGTGTTTATTTTATAATTAGTCAGGTGTTGGAAGACTTAACTATAACGACTTTATGGCTGGCTTGAGCAACTCTTGTAACCGAATGATTAACCAATTTTTTAAAAGCTTTTGAGTAGTTGTATTAAGTATTGTTATAGAAAAAGTTCAAAGGAAGATATCAACAATTGACTTTATTCACTTTTTTAGCCTCTAATACTGAGATCAATCAAAAAATTCTATGTTTCCTCAGTGTTTGAAAAGTTTTCTGGTTTGATTGCCACAGCACATTAGAGAGAAAATTTCTTTTCCAGCTGTACGGTTCGCGTGAAGGCACGTATAATTCTTCACGATGCAAGTCAAATGTCTCCAAACACTACTTCTTCTTTCCTCCTTCTCATAGCCTATATTTATAATTCCTATATAATGCAATGCATGGGTTATCCCTTGGCTATTTGAGCCAGATAAATATTTTTTTTTTTTCTCATTCATTTGTTTATTGAATCTTCACAAAGTGAACTAACAATAAGTATTCAAATCTTAAAACTAAATACATAAAATTAATTAAGTCCAGCCAATGCTAGACAAAAATGTTTTATTTTGCACGATCAATATCGGTGAAATCACCTATTTAACGCTCTGATGGTGGCAAGGGTGTCCCTCCTTCTCAACCGAGAGTGGCCTTCAAAATTAAGTATATTGCGTGCAAGACGATTTGGATGAAGTTCCAATTTATTGATATGCCTTGTTACGTACTTTGAAAATTCGTCTTTTACAAGAGGAACACAGAGATCCTTATGAATTCGTGAGTTTTTTACGTACCATGGAGCTGCGGTAATTGTTCGAAGAATTTTGTTTTGTCGCCTTTGAATTTTTCAACGTTTGAAGCGGAGGCGGTGCCCCATAGTTGAATTCCATAGCACCATATAGGCTTTAGAATTGCGTTGTATAATAAAAGTTTGCAATCCAGCTTCAATGTCGAATTTCTGCCCATAAGCCAATTCAGTTGAGCGGCTTTTAACTTTAACTGAGTAACTTTCGCATCTATGTGAGACTTCCACGTTAACCTACGGTCCAGGTGAATACCAAGGTACTTGACTTCATTTTGCTGCGGAATAGGTGAATTGTTGATTTGGATGGCTGAACATGTTTGTTTACGCAGCGTGAATGTAACGTGAGTACACTTTTATTCATTAACTTTAATTTTCCAAAGTTTTAACCACATCTCTAATATTGAAATATACTCCTGCAAATTTCGCGAAGCTGCTTGATGGCTTTCATGTACGCTGCAGAATGCTGTATCGTCTGCAAAAGTTGAAGTGTGGATTCCGGGTGTCGTTGGCATGTCAGAGGCGTAAATCAAATATAAAGTAGGCCCCAGTATGCTGCCTTGGGGAACTCCTGCCTCGATTGGCTGAGTTGGGCTTATAAAGTCGCCTTCTCTGCTAACAAACTTCCGCCCACATAAGTAGCTTTCCAGAAGCTTGTGTGTATTTGCAGGCAAGTTCAACTTTATTTTGTGTATCAAGCCCTCGTGCCACACTTTATCAAAAGCTTGAGAAATGTCAATGAATAGAGCTGAGCAATACTTCTTCTCCTCAAAGGTATGTCTTATGACATTGACTAGTCTGTGCGTTTGTTCTATTGTGCTGTGTTTAGCCCGAAAGCCAAATTGATGATCAGGGATGCATCCCACAGTGTTCAACATTGGACTCAACTTTGCCATTAACAATTTTTCGAACAGTTTTGAAATTGTTGGCAGTAGACTTATTGGTCTGTATGATTCTACTTTAGTGGGATCCTTCCCTGGTTTGGGTAGTAATAGTAATCATGGACACCTTCCACTCTGCAGGATAATACTCGAGACGTAAAATAGCGTTAAAAATAAAAAGAAGAATTCTACGAGCTACACGAGGTAGCTGCTCAAGCATTTTACCAGTAATTTGATCAATACCTGGAGCTTTCCTGGGGTTTGTGTTACGAATAACATTTTCAACATCTTGAAAACTAAGTCTCAAAGGCACAGGCGGTCTAACAGCATATGGCGGAAATTCAGCAACATCATCCACTGTATCATTTGCAGTAAAAACATTTTTCAAATGATTAACATACACCATCCCTTTTTCAGAATCGCTTCTTGCCCAATCTCCAGTTGAAGTTCGCAGAGGTGGCGTACCATCAAGACTTTCCAGATAATTTTTAAGGGAAGCAATTCTTTGGATTTCAAGCAGATTTCTTAACTGAGCTATGCACTCTCCTAGCCTGCTTTTAAGCTGGGGAGACCTGCGAAGTTGCCACTCTCTTCTAACTCTTCTTTTTTCTGTTAGAAGTTGTTCAATTTCAAACGAATATGTTCTGTTGCTCATATTTCTGGATCTTATATGGCTAGTGGTGGCATGTTGTACGGCTAGATTAAGGTGTTCAGAAAATTCGTTAATCGACACATCAATATCCTCAGGCGTTCTCAAGGCAATGTTTTCCGTACAATGTGTACTCAAATATTTCTTATATTTTATCCAATTAACTCGAGTGACGGTCAATGCCAAGTCACAAAACGGGGAACCAACCCCCTGGGGGAACGAAACAGAAACTATAGTTGGTGAGTGATCTGATGACAAGTCCAATGAAGGCTCCACTTGCATCCATTCTGAGGGAAAATTTTTTGTAACTCCAAAGTCTATAACGTCTGGGATCTTGCGTTGGTCTGACGGCCAATAAGTGGGGTGTCCACTTGAAATCACACCTAAGCCCATTTTGGTAACGGTGTCAAAAAGCACACGGCCTTTCGGGGTAATTAAACGTGATCCCCAGAAAGTGTGTTTAGCGTTATAGTCGCCAGCCGCTAAAAATCGAGGACCAAGTGATTTGAAAAAAATTGAATATTGTCTTTCTGTTATTGAAAATCGTGGTGGTGAGTAAATCGAGGATATAACAATTTTTTCATGAAAATAATTAAGGCATATATTTGTAGCTTGGAGATATTCCTCACATGTCTCGTTCATTAAAAAGTGTTTAATTCTGGATTTTATTAGAATTGCCGATCCTCCGCAAGATCTTCCACGGGGATCTTTTGTGTCGTAATTGGTTTCAGCAATCATCATTATATCGATCTGCTTTTCCATAAGGAAGTGCTCAAGTTAATTTTTGTGTTGGCGAATGCCGTTTGCGTTCCAGAAACATATTTTTAACCAATTCATTTTTTTAAAATTGCCTGTAAAATAGTGGATTGCATTTTTAGCATTTCCTGCATCATGTTGGTCATAGAGACGGTAAAAGTGTTAATGGATTGAAGAAGAGTCTGCAGAGTTGCCTCTAGGTTACTAAAATTTGGATCGGAAATTTGGGGCTTGGGTTGCTGGTTCAAGTTTTGGTCGGATTTAACCACATTAGCATATGAAAATTGTTTGGTATTCTGCGTGTTTGTGAAGTTGGTTGGATGGCCTACCTGGGGAAAATTGTTTTTGCCAATGACATTTGGCTGCTGGGCTGCTGGAGAAACCGATGACTTATTTGTCATTGACCGCTTAAAATGAGTATAGACAGGGCAACCTCTATAATTTGCAGTGTGGTTACCTCCACAGTTACTGCATTTTTTAACACTTGCGTCGGCCTTAGGCTTATTGCACTGAGTTGTGCCGTGAAGTTCGCCACATACAACACAAACAGCGGGCAACTTGCAGTAAGCCTTAGTGTGGCCAAATTCTTGGCATTTTAGGCACTGAACGGGTCCTGAACGCTTATGTGGCTCCTCAACGGTAACCTTACGATGCAAAAGATATTTGAGGTTATATATTGGGTGAATTGCACTCTTTTTTAGCAGAACATCCCCTGGTTCTAGTTCAACCCTAAACATGGGTTGAGGGGTCTTTTCACGGTTCCTGATGTTTACTACTGTTTTTATTTTAAAACCCTTATCTTCCAATCCGGTTTTTACATCATCAATATCTACGCATGGGTCAATCCCTTTAATAACGACCTGAAGACCTTTGGCACTTTTGAGCTGGTAAGTGTAAAATGATCTTTTCTGTTTTTCTAAGACATCAGACAATTTTCGGTAGTCGTTTTCATGGTTTACCTGAATTTTTGTTTCATTGATGTTTCCACGCTTAACTGATGTCACGTTGAAATTGTCCTTACCGATTACCGTAATAAGTTGTTTTACCAGCTCATTAGAAGGAGGTTCTCTCAAATATATTGGTGGCGGTTTAAATGTTTTTTTTGCTGTATTTGGCTCATCAGTCTGGAGGATTGCAAATCTATTACTTTTCGTTGCTGTAGCGGTATTATCCTCTTTGGATATCTTTGGTTGTGATGATATCTGAGCGGATTTCGGGCTTCGCTGACGTTTAACCACGGTAACATACCTGTCCATGCCTACTTGTGTTTTCGGCTTATCTGCAATTACTGAACTGGTGGATGGTTGGTCTTCTGTTGCAACAGCAATGTTTGGCGAACACGAACGCGTGCGTTTTTTATCTCTTAGAGACAGGAGATTGTCCAATGACTTTTTCAATGATTCTTCTTCAGAAATCCAGAGGTTTTTTCTAGTGGAACTAAGCTCCCTCTCAGAATTGCATCTGCTAGGTACACTCATGCAATTTTTTTTTTATATATATTTTTTTAAATTTAAAAGTATATAAAAATAATTGTCATAAAGATTTTCGGTTTTGCAAGAAAACAAAACTTTAGTGTATAGTTTTTTTCCCACTGGGTAGGTAATCTTCACGCACAATAACAACAACAACAATGCACTGCCACCGCACTTGTTTTATTGAAATTGATTTTATTGTTTAGTTAATGAAATGTAAGGAATTTATTTTCCCGTTGTTTTTTTTTAAATAATTTGTTATTGTTTTTACAATTTAATACAAAATATTATTGTTTTTGTACGTAAGTTTAAAAATATGTTAGCACAATGATTTTTTGGTTTGTTTTTTTCACTTTTTAAAAACACGACGGAGTGATTCTGGCCTTATCGAAATAAAAAAAAGGTAAAAAATTAGGATCAAGTTAATAAAAAACAAGTAAGATATTCAGGCATATGTATAGTATATATCACAAATTTGAACTTAATATGCTCGTATATATATGGATACGGATATACCATTACACAACCAAATCTTTCATGAACATTTTCATGCAAAACTCAGTTTAGGCTATATTTCGGTTATTTATGAACATATATCGGAATTTCTTACTTTCTGTATTTTAGTAATCTTCTTTTATAACGAGAATTGTTTTTCAGCAAAAAAAAAAAATGTTAATGAAAATATCGGTTTAGGCTATATCTCGGGTTTATATTGACCAATATCGAAAATTTTCATTATCTGTATAGTAATAACCTCGTTTTAAAGAGTGATTTTTTTGCTATTATCCTTTTGGCAACACTAGTTTTGACAGCTCACGCACGTTTTGTATCTTGTGTCACTGTCAAACATCTTCAGTTTGGTCTATAATTTAATCAGGAATCGTCTTACAAATGAACAACGCTTGCAAATTATTGAATTTTATTACCAAAATGCGTGCTCTGTTAAGAAAATTCATCGCGCGCTTCTTCCATTTTATTGTCAGTTTAATCGACCTACTGAGGCTTCTATTCGGGCTATTGTAAAAAAATTTCGCACCAAATTTACATTGTTGGACATTAAACCACCAACACGCTTACAAAGAGTGCGAACTGAAGAAAATATCGCAGCCGTATCGGCCAGTGTTGGTGATGACCGTGAATTATCGATTCGGCGCCGTTCGCAGCAATTGGGCCTCTGTTAAAAATTTTGCGGAAGGATTTGGGTGTGAAGCCTTACAGCTGGTGCAAGAATTGAAGCCAAACGACCTACCACAACGCCAAATTTTTGGTGAATGGGCTCTTGAAAAGTTAGATGAAGATCCATTTTTTTGTCGAAGAATTGTGTTCAGCGACAAGGCTCATTTCTGGTTGAATGGATACGTGAACAAGCAAAACTGCCGTATTTGGAGTGAAGAGCAGCCAGAAGCATTGCAGGAGCTACCAATGCATCCACAAAAAACAACCGTTTGGTGCGGATTATGGGCTGGCGGCATCATTGGGCCGTATTTCTTCAAAGATGATGCGAATCACAACGTTACTGTGAATGGTGAGCGCTACCGTGCGATGATAACAAACTTTTTTTTGCCCAAAATGGAAGAGCTTGACCTGCATGACATGTGGTTTCAACAAGACGGTGCCACATGCCACACAGTACGCGAAACAATGGACCAATTGAGAGGCGAGTTCGGTTAACAGTTTATTTCACGCTTGGGACCAGTCAATTGGCCGCCCACATCGTGCGATTTAACGCCTCTAGACTATTTTTGTGGGGCTATGTTAAGGCTAATGTCTATAGCGACAAGCCTGCTTCGATTGACGCACTGGAAGCCAACATTGCCAACATTATTCGTGAGATACCGGCCGAAGTGTTGGAAAGAGTATGCCAAAATTGGACTAAGCGGACGGACCATTTGAGGCGCAGCCGCGGCCAACATTTGCATGAAATAATCTTCAAACATTAAATTATATCGACCCAACTATCGATCCAAATAAATATTTCATGCATTTTTCTGAATTTTATGTGTTTTTTTTTTAAATTTCCGATAGTTCTTATAAAATCACCCATTATAATCAGAACTAATTTTATGAAAAAAAGAACAAAGATCGGTTTAGATTATACCTAGGGTATATGTGGAATTTTTCATTTTCTGTATTTTCCGATAATATAAGCAGGATAAAAAATACAGAAAATGAAAATTTCCGATATTGGTCCATATATACCCGAGATATAGTTTAAACCGATTTTTTCATTAAAATTTCGTGAAAGGTAACTTAAACAACTTTTTTTGCTTAAAAGCAGTTGTGGTAATAAAGGGAGGTTACAAAATACAGAAAATGAAAATTTTCGATATCGGTCCATACATTTATTATTTTATTTATTTCAAATTTGTAATATATATACTATATAGTGCTTGCTTCTAATTTTTCGACCCTTTTTTAATTTAAATTGTTATTTGTTGTTGAACTAGTGGTCTTCTTGTTTTGGTAAAAAGTAAAGTTTTTATTTTTCAATATTTCAACACTCCGTTGTGTGTCTTCTTCAGGAAAATTTTTGTTTTTTTAAAATTGTGTATACAAAATAATAAATTTTAAAACTCATATTAAAATAACAAAAACAAAATATTCAACTACATTAACATTTACAATGAAGAAACATATTTTACATTATTATAACATTACACATATTATAATACTTTTTTAAAATTTTAGGTATTTTACCTAAAATTGTTTAAAGCTTTTTCATTTCTTTTTAAAAAAGTATTATACAATATGTTTAAAATAAAAACCATACTTTTTACCAAAACAAGAAGGGCACTAGCTCAACAACAAATAACAATTTATATATACTATATATTTACATGACTATCGTGAAGGGTATTTTAGATTCGGCCCAGCCGAATATATTGTGAGTTAAGACAAAAATATGATTTTATGTCAATAGAGTTGTTTGTGAAATTAGTATGGTTGTTTAGTGAGAGTAGTATGGTTAGCTGGTATAATAACATAATTAGTTATGACATTATTATGGTAACTTTCATTAATACTGTGGTTGCTTCCAATTATAACAAAGATAAACCAGAATTTAGTATTTTTTATAATTTTTTTTTTTAGAAAACTATGGTGAGGCAAATCAATATCTATATACTATTTTCCCTACCAACCATATAATTCAACAATAGTATGTCGCCCTTAGAATATTGCAGCAAGCACCCTTCACGGTAAGTGCTTGGCCGACTTCATTTTCAAAGAAGTTCAGCCAAATGACGCCGTCAGCCCTTTAACAGCACGAAACTGCCACTTTCTGTGGATGCATGTGCCAACGTAATGTGGCTTGTAAATGTAAACAGGTTACAGGTAAATACGTATATATAAAAATATATGAAAGAAAATTTTCGTCTTAATCGTTTTTTATTGCACAAAATAAATAAAACGAAATTAAACAGTGGAGAAAAATCAATTTATGCACTAAACTATATAGTACTCATATATAATTGAAGAATAAAAAAAAATACTGCACTATTTCGTCTGACAAAAAAAAAAAAATAAAAAAAAAAGATACAAGTTGTAAAATTAAAATCAACATAATTTGCATTTTTAATACGTGTTCACTCAGATCATAATGTCTTGGGTATGGCAAAGACAAGCAGGCAAAACATGTCAAAAACAGAGATATATACATGTGTACGAGTATGTATGCATAGTCATGCGACTTTTATATTACGTACATATGTTTTCAGTTCCAGTAGAAATTCGTGTAGTGCTAGTGACAGCTGCATTCGACACTAAACTGAATACATTGTAGCATATGATTCGTTTTGCAACTGACGAAAGAAAAACGAGTTTGAACTCTTCGCGTCGTGCTTAAGAATACAAAAATTAAGCCCAAAATTTTTAGCAAAATAGTTGTTGCTTTTGCAATAAGCAAATACTACAAAAAATACATACGTACATACATGAACATTTAGATACATACTCGCTTTGGGCTTTTAAAAAATATTGATGTAAAAAAATTGAACCGCCAATAATAAAGTTATCAAACTTGATTGACAGCTGTCTAGATGTGCAATTGTAACTCTGTGTATGGCTCTGAACGCTTCACCTTTAAAAAACAAACTAATTTTTAAAAATTGTTGGCTTTTTACAAACCTCTATATAGATTTCAATCAGCTTTACAGGTCCACCCTAACGAGGGCGCACATCCAGTTGTTAAAGTGTCTATGCATGTATATTTGTGACTCGTCAATGTGTCAATATTCTACATTCAATCTTTCAGAGAAAAACAAACATTTTCAATGCAGTCTAAAAGTTTTGTATGCATTTATTTCCTTAGAAGTTTTCTACAACAACAGCTAAATTGAAAAAAAGATTAAAAAACTATATACAAACATGAATTCCATGCCTCTAACATCGTCATGCACAATAAAAAAATTGGGAAAAAACTTGGATATAATAAAAAGAATTCACAATGGTTACTGTTTGGCTTAACCCAGTAAACATAAAGATACATTTCAAATACGAGTAAGAAGGGAAAAAGTATGCTTCAAGAAATCAGAAAACACTTTTTTAAGTTAATTTTTTTGCTTACTATTACTCATAGAAATCTCTTTTAGGCTTAAAATCGGCTAAATTTCATTTTAATCGAAAATATTTTTGCTGTGACTAAACTTCCTCTAAGGGTTATTCGTGTCGCTTTTCATTTAGGCAAGCTCAAATGGAATATTTACGAATGGTTTCACCTTTCTAATCGTTCAACCCTGATTATCTCTAGTACACTATCATTTCCTGGTAGTTGGTTCGATATTAAAGTAAATAGATAGGGGCTTATTACGCCTATCGAAATCCTCAGGAGTTTTTAATAGCCGAAAAGAAAGGCTTCTCCCTAGAGTCTATTACCATCCAGTGGCGAACACTGCCAACTACATTACTTCTCTTCAATAATGTGTGCAATACTTTGTAATCAATGAATGCTAACTTACACAGTTTTATGACCGTAGTATATGGAATTTCCCAAAATGAATTACTTTCATCTTTTGTATCACATTTATATGTATGTATTTAATTTTTTAGTTGTGGATTAAACGTTTGCCGGCTTTGTCAAATTGCGCTGCAAAACAAATTATTATGAGTTATTGATCGTGGCAATTATTGTTATAATTATAAATAAAAATATTTCTTGGCTTTAGCCAGGATTGAACTCGAGCTAGACGAATGATACCAACCCATCATCACATAATATTAGAAATATTATGATGGAAACGTGCACCACCTACTGACAAAGTAAACGAAATTGTATTCGAGCTACCTACTGATAATTTACGATTTATGTTAGAAAGCTTTTGTTGGATGAACACCTCACTATCTCGCTGACTTCGTTTGCGGGTGGTAGGCGTTCACTCTACAAATGCGACAATCTGTCCGAAAATGTATACTGAGCTCGTATATGAGATGACGTGCATTAATCAAAACTTTAGTATAAGCATGACTGATTGAAGTAGACTGTATCACGTTTTATCGTTGACAAAAAATTTTTGATAAACGATATTTGGCACATATTTATTATACCCTTCACAAAAATGTTAAGGGTATATATAAGTTTGAGATTCCGTTTGTAATTTCTACAGTTTTTTTTTTTGCGACCCTATAAAGTATATATATTCTGAATCAGAATTAATGGAAAAGTCGATTAAGCGATGTCCGTCTGTCCGTCTGTCCGCTGTTGAACCGTTTCTGAGAAAACCATTAGACTTAGAAACTTTTTTCTTTCACCATTCTTTTACCCCATCGATTCATGGGTTGGCTATTGAAATTCAGTAATATCGGTCCACGTATAGCTGAGATATATTCAAAATTCCGAAAAAAGACATTTTTTTTTGCAGTTTTGTATGAAAATTTTTAAAAACAAAAGTTGTTTGTTTTGCTTCAAACTTCACACACTTATTAAGCATGGTGGCTAAAAGACAAAAAATTTTTTTCCAGATATCGGTCCATATATACCCGAGATATAGCCCAAATCGGATTTTTAATGAAAATGTCGCGTAAGCGAACTTAAACAACTTTTTTGTGCTCAAAAGCAGTTCTAGTAATAAAATAGGGTCATATAAATATGAAAAATGAAAATTTTCGATATCGGTCCATATATACCCGGGATATAGCCTAGACCGGGGTTTTCATGAAAATTCCGCGTAAGCGAACTTAAACAACTTTTTTGTGCTCAAAAGCAGTTCTGGTAATGAAATTAGGTTACATAAATATTTTTTTTTTTTTTTTTTTAACTTTATTATATTATTTATTGAATCTACATAAAAAAAATGTAATGACAATAAGTATTCAAATCTTAATACTAAAAAAAATTTTAATTAAAGTCCTGCCAGTGCTGGACAAAAATTTATTTTTATGCGAATATTATTTCAGAATTCAGTCATCTGTTTAGAGCTCTAATGGTAGCCAAAGTATCCCTCCTTCTCAGACGGGTATGACCACCAAAGTTAAGGATATTAACTGCAAGTGGATTTGGATGGATTTCAAGTTTGTTAATATACCTTGTCGCGTACTTCACAAATTCAGATTTCACAAAAGGTACGTTCAGATCTGCGTGGATTTTTGAGTTTTTAACGTACCATGGAGCATTTGTAATTCTACGGAGAATTCTATTTTGACTTCTTTGAATTTTTTCAATGTTAGATGCAGAGGCTGTGCCCCATAATTGAATCCCATAGCACCATATTGGCTTTAGAATCGCGTTGTACAGCAAAAGTTTACAATCAAGCTTCAAAGTCGAATTTCTGTCTATTAGCCAGTTAATTTGCACTGCTTTCAATTTCATTTGCGTTACTTTTGCCTCGATGTGCGTCTTCCATGTTAGTCTACGGTCAAGATGAATACCGTGGTATTTGACTTCACTGTGTTGAGGTATTACTTTATTGTTAATAGTAATGGGTGAGCATGTTCCTAGACGCAGTGCGAATGTAACATGGGCACACTTTTGTTCATTAACCTTGATTTTCCAAAGCTTGAGCCATTTCTCTAGTTTGTCGATATGTTCCTGTAAGTTTATTGATGCTTGCTGGTGGTTACTATGTATGCTAAGGAATGCTGTATCATCTGCAAATGCTGAAGTGTGAATGTTGGTGCTTGTCGGCATGTCAGATGCGTAGATCAAATATAAGATAGGCCCTAATATGCTGCCTTGGGGAACTCCAGCTTCAATAGGCTGGGCGGGGCTTATGAAATCGCCTTCTTTTATTATAAATTGGCAACAATATAAATAGCTTTTCAAAAGGTTATGTATGTTTGCAGGTAAGTTAAACTTTATTTTATGCATTAGTCAATCGTGCCACACTTTATCAAAAGCCTGTGAGACGTCGATGAATAAGGCAGAGCAATATTTTTTATCTTCAAATGCCTTTCTTATGACGTTAACTAACCTGTGTGTTTGCTCAATGGTGCCATGTTTCGCTCTAAAACCAAATTGGTGATCAGGAATACATTCAACCTTATGCAGCATTGGATCCAACTTCGCCTTTAGCAATTTTTCGAAAAGTTTTGATATTGTTGACAATAGACTTATTGGACGGTATGATTCTACTTTCGTGTGATCCTTCCCTGGCTTAGGAACCATTGTTATCATGGACACCTTCCACTCTGCAGGGTAATACTCAAGCCGTAAAATAGCATTAAAAATAAAAAGAACAATTCTTTTAGCTACACGAGGCAGCTCTACGAGCATTTTGTTGCTGATTTTATCCATACCTGGAGCTTTTTTAAGGTTTAGATTGCCAATAGCATTTTCAATTTCTTGGAAATTGAATCTTAAAGGCACATGAGGTCTACTAACGATAGGTGGCAACTCATTTGCATTGTCAGACCTATTTGTGGTAAAAACGTTTTTCAAATGGTTAACAAATAAATTACCCTTTTCCGAGTCATCTCTAGCCCAGTCACCAGACGGTTCTCGCAAGGGCGGCTTACCTCTAACTGGCCTTTTTAAACCTTTAGTCGCCCGCCATAAAGAATAGTCGCACTGAGGAGTACCATCCAGACTTTCTAGATACGTTTGTAGAGAAGCCGTTTTTTGGGTTGCAAGCAAATTTCTTAACTGACTTGTGCACTCACGTAGCCTTGTTTTTAGTTGCGGAGATCTGCGAAGTTGCCACTCTCGTCGAACTCTTCTTTTTTCTAACACAAGTTGCTCGATTTCTGAAGAATATGTTCTATTTTGAAGGTTTCTGCGTGTTAAATAAACGCTAGAACCAAATGCAGCGGCTTGTTTAAGGTTTTCGCTAAAGTTGCTTAGTGACGCATTAATATCTTCAGGTGTTCTTAAAACAATATTCTCAGTGCAAGGGGTACTCAAAAATTTTTTATATTTCAGCCAATTCACTCGGGTGACAGTCCTATGCAAATTGTTAATCGGGGACCAAGTCTCCTGGGGAAAACGAACTGAAATAATAGTTGGTGAATGATCCGATGACAAGTCTAACGAAGGCTCAGCTTGCATCCATTCTACTGGGATCCCCTTTACCACTCCAAAATCAATCACATCAGGAATCTTTCGCCGGTCAGTCGGCCAGTAAGTGGGATGTCCGCTTGATATTATGTCTAAGCCCATTTTAGAAATTGTATCAAAAAGCACTCGACCCTTCGGTGTGATTAAACGTGAGCCCCAAAAAGTTTGTTTTGCGTTGTAATCTCCAGCTGCTATAAAACGAGGTCCTAATGAGTTGAAAAAACTTGAATATTGTGATTCCGTCACTGAAAATCGAGGCGGCGAATAAATCGATGAAATAACCAATTTGTAATGAAAATTTTCCACACAGATATTAGTTGCTTGAAGATAGTCCTCGCATGCGTCGTTCAACAAAAAATGCTTAATCCTAGATTTTATCAAGATTGCAGAGCCCCCACAAGCTCTTCCACGGGGGTCTTTAGTATCGTATAGTACGTAGCCGTTGATTTTGAAGAAGCTTGTTGACGTCAAGTGAGTTTCTGCAATCATCATTATATCGATCTGCTTATCCATCAGGAAGTATTCGAGTTCATTTTTGTATTGGCGGATGCCGTTCGCGTTCCAGAAACATATTTTTAACCAAATCATTTTTTCGAAATAACCTGCAAAATGGTGGATTGCATTTTCACCATTTCCTGCATCATCGTCATCATAGACGACGTAAAAGTGTTTATAGTTTGAATTAGGGTCTGTATTGTTGCCTCAAGGTTACTAAAATTTTGATCGGGCGGTTGAGATCTAGATATCTGATTCGGGTTTGCGAATGTAGACTTAACTACATTAATATGAAAATGAAAATTTCCGATATCGGTCCATATATGCCCGAGATATAGCCTAGACCGGGGTTATCATGAAAATGTCGCGTAAGCGAACTTAAACAACTTTTTTGTGCTCAAAAGCAGTTCTGGTAATGAAATTAGGTTACATAAATATGAAAAATGAAAATTTCCGATATCGGTCCATATATACCCGAGATATAGCCCAAATCGGGTTTTTCATGAAAATGTCGCGTAAGCGAACTTAAACAACTTTTTTGTGCTCAAAAGCAGTTCTGGTAATGAAATAGGGTCATATAAATATGAAAAATAAAAATTTTCGATATCGGGCCATATATACCCGAGATATAGCCTAGACCGGGGTTTTCATGAAAATTTCGCGTAAGCGAACTTAAACAACTTTTTTGTGCTCAAAAGCAGTTCTGGTAATGAAATTAGGTTACATAAGTATGGAAAATGAAAATTTCCGATATCGGTCCATACATACCCGCGATATAGCCTAGACCGGGGTTTTCATGAAAATGCCGCGTAAGCGAACTTAAACAACTTTTTTGTGCTCAAAAGCAGTTCTAGTAATGAAATAAAGTTATATAAATATGAAAAATGAAAATTTCCAATATCGGTCCATATATACCCGAGATATAGCCTAGAACGGGTTTTTCTTGAAAATGCTGCGTCAGCGAAATTAAACAACTTTTTTTGCTTTAAAGCGGTTCTGGTAAGAAAATAAGGTTATATAAATGTGAAAAATGAAAATTTCCGATATCGGTCCATATATACCGCAGATATAGCCTGGAACGGGGTTTTCATGAAAATGCCGCGTAAGCGAACTTAAACAATTTTTTCGCCTTAAAGCAGTTCTGGTAACAAAATAAGGTGATATAAATATTGAAAATGAAAGTTTTCAATATCGGTCCATATATACCCGAGATATAGCCTAAACCGGGTTTTTCATGAACACGCAGCGTAAGCGAACTCAAGCAATATTTTTTGCTTAAAAGCAGTTCTAATAATAAAATAAGGTTATATAGGTATGAAAAATGAAAATTTCCGATATCGGTCTATATATACCCGAGATATAGCCCAAACCGGGTTTTTCATGAAAATGTCGCGTAAGCGAACTTAAACAACTGGTTTCACCTTTGAGCAGTTCTGGTAATAAAATAAGGTTATATAAATATGGAAAATTGAAATTTCCGATATCGGTCCATATATACCCGAGATATAGCCTGAACCGATTTTTCCATTAAAAAATTTTTTTTTTTTTTTTACTGAAAAGCAATTCTCGTTATAAAAGAAGGTTACTAAAATACAGAAAATAGAAAATTCCGATATCGGTTCATATATAACCGAGCATATTCAGGCCACGTTTTTAATATACTATACATACTCGTGACTATCGTGAAGGGTATTTTAGATTCGGCCCAGCCGAATATACTACACTCTTACTTGTTTAAAGGTTGAAAACTTTAATAAAATTTTACAAAACATCATGTTTGCTGGGTATTCACTTATCAGTCTGTCTGAACATATTGAAGGCGTTTATATACATATACGAGTATACGACAAAGCTTAGAGGAGTGAAATCTTAATACCATTTGGATAATAAGAGATCTCTACAGAAATACGCACTTAAAGCGGTTAAATAGCTTTGACAGAAGTACGAACTTCAATCGTTTTCTTTTGTCTTTTATCAAAAGCTAAAAGAGAATTTTAAAAACATGCATCAATTTTCTAATTAATTCTTGCATCATCTCGTATTTTTATTGTATTCAAGGTAATTTTATGTTTGTTTTCCTTCACAGCTACAACCTTTTAAGTTATTTTGTAGCTTAGTAGCATCATGCACGCACTTTCTGACGATGCAATGTTTTCGTTTACATGCAAAGTATTTGATAAAGCACTTGTGTGCATGTGTGTGTAGTGCAGTTTTACTCCGTATTTTTTATGCCATATTTCGCACCCACTCTCCTCCACTACCCAACTCTGACCTGTCTTTGGGGCTGAAACATTGTTAGCCAGAAGATTAAAAAAGATTTTTTTTCTACTCTTGATTAATCTTCAGATATTAAGAATGAATTTATTTTATGTTTTTCTTTCATTTGGCAGTTTTGCGAAGGCATTTACTTTCATTCCAAAACGCTTGAATTTGTGTGTGTGTGTTTTTTTTTTTTGGGGTATATGACCTTACAAAATGTATAATTTATTTACTTTGGTCCAGAACTTTGTTCAGCAACGTACTGTCACGAGCAAAAGTATTCAAATCTTCATTACTTTTTCCCATTATGATAATCAAATTTTGTAAATTAAAATATAAAATCAAAATCATTCTTTGACAAAAACATGTTTTTGCTGTCCTTTATATTAAACTGTGATGCGTTTAACGTGAAGCTATTTTCAGTTTTTCTCCATCTTATAGTCCTGGTTACTTTTACCTCAAAATATTAGTCGACGAGAATGGAATATTACTGACATACGTATGTTTATCAATAAAAAAGAATCAACTCGTTTGTTCCGAGTGCTTATCATGATTCCATATTTCAGACCGAATGGCTGTTAATAAGTAATGTAGCAACTACGAAGAAGGTTATTATATTAATATTTTTGAATATGAATATTATTAAGAATAATATAATCTTATTGATGGAAACCGATCGTTTTGAAAAATATCGCTTTCATTAAGTGTGATGGAAAACAATTGCTTTTAAAAATATATTTCGAACAATTTGTTTATGAAAACACCTTTAATACTATAATGCATAATTTAATTTATGATAAAAAATATCTCTCGAAAAGTGAAGGAAGATAATTATTTACGAAATTTTAAACATTTTCAAAACGAATAAATTATTATTACCGGTCCTTTTTTCTTTCTAAAACGAATGCATGCCAGAGGCGTGAATCAAATATAAAGTAGATCGCAGAATGCTACCTTGAGGAACTCTTGCTTCGATTGGCTGTGAGGGGCTTATAAACCCGCCTTCTCTGATAACAAATTTCGGGCCTTATAAGTAGCTTTCCAAAAGCTTGTGAACGTTTACGGGCAAGTTTAACTTTATTTTGTGCATTAAACCGTCATGATACACTTTATCAAAAGCTTGAGAAATGTCAACGAATAGAGCTGAACAATGCTTTTTGCCTTCGAAAGATTTTTTTTTAATATGTGTAATTGTTCGAGCTTAAGGTCTTTCTTGGAATTTTTAGTTTTTTTGGTTTTTAATTATCTGGCAATATTTCGCTTTCCTTTGGATAGCTTCTTCAGGCCAAATATGAAGACCTTAAGCTCGAATAATTACACATATTAAGAAAGGAAAAAACGGTCGAAATAAAGAAATAATAAGCATATTCGAAAGATTTTCTTATGACATTTACTAGTTGGTAAATTTTTTTAATGGTGCTGTGTTTAGCTCGAAAGCCGAATTGATGATTGTGGATACATCTCACAGCATTCAATATTTGAGCCAACTTTGCCATCAATAATTTTTGGAACAGTTTTGAAATTGTTGGCAGTAGAGTTATTGGTCTATATGACTCTACTTTAGTGGGATGTCTTGGGTACCTTAGTAATCATAAGTACCTTCCACGCAGCAGGACAGTACTCTAGGCATAAACAGCGTTAAAAATAAACAGGAGAATTCTTCAAGCTATAGGTGGTAACTGCTCAAGCATATTGCCAGTAATTTGATCAATACTTTCCTCGGGTTTGTGTTACTGACACCGTTTTCTACGTCTTGAAATTTAAGTCACAAAGGCGGTCTAAGAGCATAATATAATGGTAGTTCAGCTGCATCATTGGCTGTATAATTTGTAACAGAGTCCCCTTTTTAGAAATGGATCTTGCCCAGTCCGCAGTTGAAAATCGCAAAGGTGGCTTACCTCTTATGTGGCTTTTCAGGCCTTTTGTCGCTTTCCAAAAAGAATAGTCAGATTGAGGAGTAGCACCAAGTTTTTCCAAATATGTTTCAAAGGAATACACTCTCTGGATTTGAACAAGATTTTTTTAACATTTTCGTAACCTATTTTGAAACTGGGGAAATCTGCGAAGTTACGACTCTCTTCTTTTTTCAGACAGAAGTTGCTCAATTTCAGACGAATAAATTCTATCATTTCTGGATCTTATATGACTAGTGGTATCATGCTGTACGTCTAGTTTGAGGTTTTCAGAAAAATCGACAATTCAATATCCTCTAAAATATTTTTTATATTTTAGTCAACTAACTATAGTGGCGGTCACCGCCAAGTCACAAAACGGGCAGCTAACCTCCTGGAGGAATGAAATAGAGGTTATAGTGGGTGAGTGATCTGATGACAAATCTAATGAAAGCTCCACTTGCATCCTCCCTAAAGGAAGAGTTTTTGAAATTCCAAAATCTATAGCATCTTGAATCTTTCGTCGTTCTGATGGCCGATAAATGGGATGTCCGCTTGAAATCACATCTAAGCCCATTTTGAAAATTGTGTCGAAAAGCACACGGCATTTCGGGGAAATTGAACTTAATCCCTAAATTATATAGTTATAGCCGCCAGCCACTAAAAATCGAGAACCAAGTGATTTGAAAAAAGGTGAATATTGGTTTTCTGTTATTCAAAATCGTGGCGAGGAAATAATATATGTTGCTTGGAGATACTTCTCGCGTGTCTCGTTTAGTAAATAGTGCTTAATTCTGGTTTTTGTCGAGCCTCCACATGATTTTCCACGGGGATCTTTTGTGTCACATAGTATGCAGCCATTCAATTTGTAATAGCTTGTCGAAGTCAGATGACTTTCAACAATCAACATTACATTGATTTGCTTTTCCATAAGGAAGTCTTCAAGTTAATTTTTGTTTTGGCGAATGCCGTTTGCGTTCCAGAAACATATTTGAAAACTACTCATTTGTTTAAAATTGCCTGCAAAATAGTGGATTGCATTTTCAGCATTTCCTGCATCATGGTTGTCATAGAAACCATAAACGTGTTTATAGATTGAACAAGAGTCTGCTGAGTTGTCTCAAGGTGGCTAAAATTTTGCTCGGAGTTTTAGACTTGGGCTCCTGATTCATGATTTGTATATTGGATTTAACCACATTAGTATAAGAAACTTGTTTGGAGCTTTGCATTTTAATGTGGTTGGTTAACTGGCCTGTCTGGGAAAAATTGCTTGTAGAAATCGTGTTTGACTGCTGGGGTCGCATATTTGAATTTGATGGCTTATTTGTCATTGACCTCTTGAAGTGAGTGTAGACAGTTCGCAGTGTGGTTAGCTTTACAGTTACTGCATTTTTTAGCGCTCGAGCTAGTCTTTGACTTTTTGCACTGTGATGTGCCGTGCAGTTCTCCACATACAAGACAAACTGCGGGCAGTTTACAACAGGCCTTAGTATTGCCAAACTCCTGGTAGCTTAGGCACTGAACGGGTTGTAAACGCTTTTGCAGCTCCTCAACGGTAACTTTACAATGAAGAAGGAATTTAAGGTTATTCTTTACATATTCATTATTAATTTTTTTTTTTGCAGGTTTTAGCGATGTAATTCGCTACCTTACAGTGTGGAAGGTGTTCGACTAATTTTTGTTGCACTGAGCAATGTTGGAGATGTATACTGAGCAGTTATAACTATTATAATTCCAGCACTTTCAGCATATCTGAGATAACGTATTTTCGTGTTGTTATCAATAGGTTCAAGTCAATGGACCGCATACACTATTCCCTCTTTCCTCCTCCTCACAATCTATTTTCCTAGTTTCGTACAAACCACTGCTGACGACAAGGCCGCCAGTTAAAAAGTGATGCCAACTTAAAGTTTTATATCTTTATGAAAACATCTTATATTTCTAATTGAATAAAATAAGCAAATTTACTTTATTATTATTTTTAAAAAATGAGAAAGCTGAATTTTATTTTGATAATAAATGTGCCCTTAAGTCCTGACAGCAATTTGAACGACTTTGAATTTAGACTGGCGTAAGTGGTCATAAAAATAAAAGTCTCTTCTAGCTGAGTAGTTTTGGTTTTCATCTAAAGTCTAAATATTTAATTTGAAATGCTGTTATCAAGTCTGATTTTGTATTTTTCGCAACAGTGTATGTTCGATTATTTGAACAAGTTACGAGTAATATTTAAAGTTTGTGTTTTGTGTGGTGCTCTCTATAATCACTACCGACACTCCATACATTTGAATCGTTCAATTTTGTTAAAATAAAAATGCCAAAATGCCAAAAAATTCATTTATTTAAGTTCATTCCATTTCACACACTCGTTGGAAAAAAGAACAACATATCTCTCACACATATTTATCCAAAAATATGTGTGTGTGCGTGTGTGCTTGTTTCTGTATGTTATGTGATTGGTTTTACCCGTATAATAATTTTGAATAACGTATCTGTGTATCTGTGTTTAGAAGCACATTTGATTTCAGTATACGAAAGTTGATGTCTATCTTTAAAATTAAATTGTGGCAGCCAGTGGGTCTGGAATTCTATTTTCTAAATAAACGTGGTTATTTTAGAATACAATACTCATGCATTGTATTCTAATGTATGCGAACATAATTTCACTTTATAGAAGTAGAGTTTGTGTTAGAGCAAATGTATGTTAATGTTCATGTAGTAATGTAATGTAGTTGTGTATTTGGCTTTTTCGAAACTTACGGAAATTGAAATTTTATAAAATTTACATTTGTGTTTGTGGTTTAATGTTCTTCTCTTTCAGCTATAATGCAATGTTTAAAATTATACAAATTTGTTTAACAAAATTTTGTTGCATTAGAAAATATTTTGCAATTCAATATTCATTGATGCAGAAAACTTCCAAGGCAAATTTAGAAATGAATAATTTAAAGCAATAAGGTAAAATGTTAAATCGAGTATATGGTTACTAAATTTGTTTAATAGGCAGTTAAATGAAAACGGTTGTTTTAATTAATATGTTGCTAAAAATTTTGAAAATTAATTATGAAGCGATTTTGCTCATTGGAAGCTTAAAAAAGCACAGGTATCAAAGTAAAAGTTTGATCACATACACACCTAGCTGGGACATTCAGCTGTCTGTGCATAATACTGGAACGCACTTTGTGTAGATCGCAATTTATGTGTAAGTTTATATAATACAAAACGGAGGGCCGATTTAGCAATCGATTTTTCGATAACTTTTGGAATGAGAAAAAAATTGTTCTACTATTAATCTAACTAACTATACTTGGCGTTATTTAAAATCAACATTTCTTCTGAATATATTATTTGCTTATATACATATTTTATCATTACGTTTCCTGTCTTTCCAATTTCAAAGATGAAGGAGTCAACAACAGTATAAGTCAAACTAGAGATTTCTTAAGAGAGTGGAAAAAATACAAAGTCATGTGTAATTTTGTATCTTATAATGTCAAAGGAATCTGTTAAATTTTAAATTAACTTCCCCAACAAAAGATATTTTAATCAATTGAATGTAAACAAGAATTTGAGATTATAGTGAGGAAGGAGTTAACATAAATTCCTAAAATCTGACCAAAGCCATACATAGCTATATACGAGTATTCATTAATATCCACGCATGTGTGTACACATCTTCAGAAAATAGTTAGATCCCTATTAAGAAAATTTAGTTTGTCTTTTTTTAAACGTTAAACTTTATTTAATTATGCAGGAAATTTTTCCTGGGTTGTACTCTCTCAGGAAGAAACGAACGAGCAACAATAATAAAAAAAAAAAACTTTTTGCATGCTCATCATTCATTCATACCCAGTGAAATTTTTGTCACATACATCTTCGATCTAAGACCATTGACAATGTAAGCGTGACCCATCCGAAGTCTGTATACAATTGCAACTTACATTTACACAGCGATGGCCTAAGTAAGTGATAAGTTCAAAACTATATTATTAGCATTTGTTTTCTTAATTGTTTCTTATTAACATTTAATTTAACAATATGAGTAGAAAAAGACTAATCTGAATGGGTGCTAGTTGTTTGTTGTGCTTAAAATGTTTAATTTGATTTTTTCTGTTGACACAATCGCTTACAATCGAATGCTTTGCAAATTGTAATAATTTGTGGACTGCTGGGTAACTTTGCTTCTCAAATTCATTGATAAAAGCAAGGAATTTGGAGACATTTAAAATAAATGTAATTAGTTGATTAACATTTGCATAATTTACATAATGTAAATGCATCCCACATCATATTTTTTTTATTTTTATCTTGGACCAGTACTCAGAGGGGATGACCCCTACATATGCAGTGCACTGTACTGGAAGTAGGAAAATAGGTTATGATGAGGTAAGAAAGAGGGAGTAGTGTTCGTGGAGGTTTAACTTAAACAATAACAACACGAAAGACTAAAACCAACTCTGCTACAGCATTTAAAATGTTGGAATTAAATTATTTAAAACTGATCAGTGCCCAGTGTATATACCTTTGACACTGCTCAGACTAGCAAAATTTAGTCCAACACCTTCCACGCTACAAGGTAATGAAGTACATTCAGAAGAAATTAATATTGCGCATATAAGGAAAACGCGGAAAACGGTGAAAGAAACAAAAAACAAAAAAACAAAAAGAAACGCGTGTACACATACTGCTACCTATTCCGGTGCACTTTGATTTAATACGAAATTAATAATGAACATATGTATGTATATAAAAAATACCAACAACGGGGAAAAAAAGAGAGTAAGAAAAATAAACACATGTACACAGCTTACTACCTATTACGATACAATTTGGTTTTATATGAATTTAATTAATGAACATACATATATAGAAAATACGGACAGCAGTAACAAAAGACATGTGCACACGACGGGAGACAGAACACAGAAATAGAATCCAAAACAAAAGGATTCCACCTAACGAAACATCACTGAGAGAAAAGCTAACAGGCATTGTTATCATCAAGCAATATCACTTTTAATTTATTTCTAAAATCTCCAAATACAAATGTTACTAATGAACGTGCTCGCAACATCTAACCCTGTTTTGATGATCTCCAAAAAAAAAAAGAATTAATTAAATATTATATCTGAAAAATAAATATAATCTTATATAAACACTATTACAGGTAAAATTGTATTATCATGTCAGCATAAAAAAGGTAAAAGAACTAAAAATTTATTGCACTGCTTAAGCCTTTAAATTGCAGTCAATTTTATCAGCAGCATGTTCCGTGAAATGTCCAATTTTCGACACATACGTCATCGCATATATTCACCATAACGACCAACGTATTAGTATATGTTTATATTTTAATCTACCGGACGTATGTATAGATACATAAAAATAATGTACACTTATACTGTTAACAGAATAGTTCCGGCTGTTGGCGTCCACTTTAGATTTTAAACACACGATTTAAATAGTAAATTAATTATCTTTATTCAAATTCAAAATACAACATTTTATTTATAAAATTAAAATTTTTTTTAGTTCATCTCTATATCTGCCAACTGCTGCTTTTTTTTTATATTGTCCAAACTTCTGCCAAGAAACCCCGCGTGGAATTATCATAAAATAAACAAATAATCTTGACATTTACTAATATGGGTTTTAAAGCAACTATAAAAGTGAAGATAATACTGTTTTCTGTGTTCTTATATTTGTTAAAACAGTAGTGGCGGTAACATATACTATTTTACTACAACAATACGTGAACTCGCGGTAATATAATTTTTTATATAATTAACATTATTTTCAAATTTTCAATTCATAATTATTATTAAGCATCTTCATTCTAATATAATATATATAATTTAATATAATTTCTATTTTTCTATAGCCATAAGTATTATTTAAACAAAATGAATTGCTAAAAACCCAATAAAGGGAATGTAGCTGAATTGTAATGACCTAAACTAGCAGTAGTTATTTTATTTAAAAAGGAAAATTTTGTTAACTAAACGGGTGTTCCATTGACATTGGCGTAGTTTAACTTATCGATTAGGTAGGGAGAAATGCACTCTGGAGAAACAACATTCCTCTCCACAGGAATATATTTACTGTTTAGATTTGTTATATTCCATTTTGCTCCGAATATACATACGTATTCACATATGTAGTTATAGAAAAGGCATGATTTACTATGCTAGCACGATCCAACTGGGGTAAAGAACTGCACCTTGACTTTGAGCTAGTCGTGTCACTGTAAATTTTTTCATGCCGAATTGCCTTAAGAGGATTCGTTGAATTTACCAACCGTGCAACATGCCTTTAGTCATTATTGTCTATTCCAAAAACTAAAGTTTATTTTCTGAGAGTTGCATTATAAACGCTTTGAGGTAAACACTTTTAGCCAGTGTTATAAGAGTTTGTTAAACGTTTACATAGCAGCAAATTTATTACATTAACATTATAAAAATTATTGTTAGATTTTGTTATTTTGATCAAGAGTTCGGAGGATATTCCATATGCCCAATATTTAGTTTAGCTGGTTTTCAATGATATAAAGAAAACATACAGATATATTAACTGCTATATTAGTATATTATATCACCCGCTTACAGATTAGTTTTGTGTTAGAGATTTTGTTTAAGTTTTCTTTTTGGTATTTTGAGTAGAAATGTGTCTGTGTGCAAGTAAAGAGTGTGATTTATATACTTGTTTGTTCAAAATGTGGAGGACATCCATGGCCATTTATCAATACATATTTACGTTGTTTTTAAGCAACTTTCTATGCAAAAATAGGCAAACAAATGGTAACAAAGAAAAAAAAAATCACACAAAATTTGTTTAACACTTTTGTGTTCCGATAAAAACAAACACCCACCGTGAAACACAAACTTAATGTTGTTACAGCCGAAAAACATGCCTAGCAAAACATACCAAAACTTTTGGATGAAATGAAACAAATGTCTACAACCAAATGCAAAAGTATTCATGTATTACAATGTTAGCTACAACAAAAGAAATTTGGAAGAAAAACATAATAGAAAAACCGAACTTATTTGTTTGCGCCCCAAAAATGTTAAACGTTTGCGTTTTTTGGTTTTCTTAATATTGTTTTCTTTTTCTACCATCAGCCAAATAACCAAACGAATGGATAAATTTGGGCCGCAACGGCACTTACAAACTATAAAACAAAACAAAAACAAACATAAAAAAGTGTTTTAGAAACAAAGTTTATTCAAATTCCTCCGAAACGGAAATAAGGTCATGTTGTTGTTTACTTGACATTTCTTTTGTTTTTCTCTCTCTTCAAAATAATAAAACAAGAAATAATAACGAACATGGATGGCATAGAGGTTAAAAAGTCTTCTGTTTCATTCTTCTTGAACATTGATTTCAGTTTGAAAACATTTTTATTAATTTTTGTGGTTTGCAAGAGATTTTCAATTAAAAAAATGCTTAGCGTTGTTTAAATTATGTTGTATATACTTGTTCGAGTATGCCTTTCTATAATCACGCAGATGTATATTAATTTTTTATATGATTGATATTGAAATATTTGTCACTTATATACATTAAAGTAGTTGAGGTGTTATTATATACGAGTACACTGTATTATTGTGTTTGTATATTATTTATGGTTTTTTTTGTTTGTTGCAGTTTTTGTACAATATTGTGTGTTAAATTATGATTGATTTTTTTTAAGAAAAGACAAGAAAACGTTCTATTTGCTTGTTAATAGAGCAAATACATTTTTTTTATCAAAAGATAAATATTACATATGCAGTGCATTGTTTTAGAATTAGTAAAAATAATAAAATTAGTAAAGAACAGTTAATCAATTCGAACTCTCTTAAGGACCAAGCATTCACAGACCCGGTTGACAAGGCTAATCTATTGGCTGAAATTTTTGCAAGCAATTCATACTTGCCAGAAATCAGTCAACCACATCCCGAGCTCGAAAGAGTATCTGAAACTATGCCAAAAATATTTTTCCGGGCTAGAGCAGTTAAAAGGGTTTAAGCCGCCCTCGACATAAATAAGACCTGTCATCCTGGACCGGATGACATTCCAGCACTGGTCTTGAAGCAGTGCTCTTCTACGCGTGCGCGTCCATTAGAACGCCTTTTCAGCATACTTTACCATGTTGGTTTCAATCGGGCTAGAAGGTTGCTAATGTAACGCCAATTCCCAAAAAGGCTGAGGCAAATAACCCTAAAAATTACCGCCTAATTGCAATTTGCTTTCCAAAATAATGGAAAGTATGGTCAACTACCACCTTGGATTTCGTAAGGGTCGCTCTACTGGCGATCTTTTGGCATATCTTTCGGAGAAATTGTGCCACTCAATCCATAATTTCGGTGAAAGTAAAGTGGTGGTTCTGGATATTTCCCAAGCGTTTGACAGAGTGTGGCATGCTACACTTCTGGCAAAACTTACTGCTTTTGGTGTCGGTAATAATGAATACAGATAGAGATTAATTAAATGGCTCGGTGGCTAAGTGGCTAAGGCAGCAGCTCATGATATGTGATGACCCGAGATCAAATCCGAATGGGTGCTGATGAGTAGTGTAGCGACTACGAATCAGCTAGACGTCCCCCAGCTAAAGATTTGATTATTATTTTTCTTGTCTTCTTCAATCAAAAAATTATTGATCACAGTGAACTTGTATTGTAAAAAATCCTTCTTAAAAAAAACTTAAGAAAGGAAAAACTGGAACTAAAACCAAACAAACCAAAAAACTGATTTTTAATACCATTTGGAAATCCAGAAGACTTCATTTTGGTATTTACAAAGTTGAAAAACAGTTAACGATCCTTTTGAAAATAGTATTATATATAAAGCGTTGTATATCCCTAATAATTAAACGAGCTTCTAACTATTTTATATATTCTGTAATATTTGTTTTTAAGAATTTTAAGAGTAGTGAGCTGGGGGGTTACTCTCTATTGCGACGCGAAAGAAAAATCGAAGAATTGGTACTCGAATTTTCCTTTCGCATTTAATTTTTCCATTTTGCACATTGTATTTTATCATTCTTCGCTATTGTTTATTTTGTGATACCAGCATTGATTCATTTTCAAACTATTTCGCGAAAAAGTTTGTGCAAAGGGAACAAAGTACCAAATTATACTCTTATCGCAGTTGCCTTTCGCATCGAACTCACTTTCGCATCGCAATAGAGAGTAACCCCCTGCGTAGTGCTCAAAATTGGTCCGGATTTATTTTGGGCTATGTATTTTGGTATGCATTCATCAATGTATTCGGAAATAATTTTACAAAAGGGGTTAAATGTATCGTCAACTGAGGACAAGAATGCATGCGGCGAAGGCAGTAGTTGAAGTTAATTGGTACTTATTATTGAGTTCTATATAATCAACTCTATTAAAGCAGAAAATCCGTTCTCTATTAAATATCTTTTTAACTGATTTGTTTCATTAAGAGTTTTCAGAACGCGGAATTTCATATTTAGGCGACTAAGATCATGGGATTTGATGATGTAACACACTTTTGAGGTTGAAAAATTTAGAACATTGCACAATAATTCTGTTAATTCAAAAAAACCATATACCTGTTTTTTGTGTTTTTAGCCGTTTGACCAGTAGACTTGGAAACTTTTAAAAAATATTCATAAATTTGTATTTACCACGTGTGTTTTTCCACCCTTATCATTACAAAATTAAATTAAACGCGTTTATAGCATTAACAACTGATTTAGGACAAATTTGATTTACGCTTTAGAATATAAATGAAGTTAATAGAATACAACTCTCATGTTTGGGCTGGGGCCTCAAAGTCTATTTTGGGGTTACTCGACCGTGTGCAGGAGAGGGCGAAGAAGCCCATTGGTGACAGTAGGATATCCAACTTTATTGACTCACTGGAACATCGACGCAGTATGGGTGCGTTACTCTGTTCTATCGTTACTACAATGGAGTTTGCTCTGACGAGATTAGGGATCTTGTTCCCGAAACTCGTACATTTTTACGTAGCACGCGCTCATCGTCTAGAACTCATCCATTTGTGGTCGATTTTCCGGCGAATCGCACTACGCATTACAGAGAGGATTCGTTTTTCAGCCGTACGCTTCGTCTGTGGAATAAGTTCCCTGCAGACGTGTTTCCTGTCTGTTATAGCGCTGGAAGGTTCAAGTCAAATGTTCAATCCCTCTTTCCCCTTCCCCGCAATCTATTTTCCTAGTTCTGGTGCAATGCACTGCATATGTAGGGGCCATCCCTTTTTATTAATTAACTTTGGATATTGGTGCACAAATGCAAATGTTATATGATGATCATTGAGTTTTTATTCGCTATTTTAGCTTCTAACATTGATACCCATAAAAAATTATAAATTGTCTGTTTTCTATGTTTCCCAGCTATCTATATGTCGACGTTTCATAGGAGCTACCCTAATCATCAGTAGACTTTCGAAATTTTTGAAAGATGTTACCAAACATTCAACTTTTTATCCAACTTTATATATATTATTATATATTATATATATTATTAGGGTGGCTCTTATGAAATGTAGACATATAGATAGCTGGGAAACATAGAAAACAAGCTATTTATAATTTTTGATAATTGATCATCATAATTTCTGGAGCAGTCACCTTTTGTTTGTATGTATGCATTTAAGTCAAGTTTAATTTTTACGAAAGCGTTTTTTAGAAAATTCCAAAAATAAATACATATGTATGTAGATTGTCGTTTTCTATGAAAACCTTTCGGTTGTGAGTATAAATAAACTAATTTTGGTTTTTTTTTTAATGAAGCACACAGAAAATGCTGTGGAATAAATCACAGCATTCTCTTCTAAAATAAATAAGCAAGTGATCATTGCTGAACTACATGCGTGTTAATTTATATTCAAGGACGAACTATGACGATGATGTTCCTCATTGTGTTACCGATTAAAAATCAACAAAATATCATATTTGAACGAAATATAATTAATTATTTTCATTGTCTTACTCGTATTCCCGACGAGGCAAACTCTGTAAATACAAAATCATACAGATTTTCTTCTAGAAAATAACGAAAATTTAAACAAAAAATATTCTAATAATAATTTTCAAAAAGAAAAAACATCATGTACTCTTGAGTTTTGGTTCGTAAATTTATATTTTTAATAATTCTCCGTACCCAGAGATGTAAATATTAAATTTATTGAATTTTTGTTGAACTTTATAATTTTTAAATTAGATTGGACTCTTCTTTTTGTGTTTCCCTCTTCGAACAAAAAAGTGAACTACCTATCAGTGGTTTAAACGATTTGTGGATAGAAAACACATAAATATCAGCTATATTTTTTCGGGTTCAAAAAATAAATATAAGTTATCTCAGTGCCTTGAATTGTCTAATAGAAAGTCCATAAATTGCTTGTTGAAAAAGTTTAAAAATCCATATTCGCACAAACAATTTTTTAACCAGTAAAACACAGACATAAACACTCTTAAAAGGAAAAAAATACACAAATAAAATTTGTTTCGAAGTTCAATTCAATTGAAAATCGAAAAGTTTAATTTAATTTTAAACTTTATGTTCCTGTTTGAAGGCTTTTTGTACTTTTTTATAAGCTTTTTAACTCAGTTGAACTGCTGTTCAGATGTTTTATTTTCTAGTTAAACAATTTTTGCAATTTCCTTTTTATAAAATGAATTTATTCTTCAGTCAAACGATTTTTGTTCTTCTGTTCGAAGTGCATTGTTTATTCGAACGTTCTGCTCCTTTTTATTACAATTTTCTTTCATTTGTAAACGTGTGTGTACATGTTTATGCGCGTCTGTGTGTGTGTGTGAGTGTAGATGTGTGTATAGATTAAACATTAACCGGAACAACTGCAGCCATATACGAGTATAAGAAGCATTAAAACAAACTTTTTTTGAGTTTTCAAATTCCACTTTCCACTTAAAATGAGCTTTACACTTAACCATTATTTAATTGAGTTTGTTAATTTTCAATTTTGTTTTTCATTTTGATCTTCTCCAGCGCTTCATAGTGTGGCAACACTATAGCAGTAAACATTAAGTAGCATCAACACAAAACGGCGACCTTTGTGTTGTTGTTTGTCTGTTTGTTTTGAAGTTTCATTAAGAAAACAAAAGCTTTGCCACCCTGTAGAAAGAAACAAAAAATATATTTTGTTTGTTGGTGCACCAAAATTGATTAAAGCATTTAGAAAAACATCACTTTTCCAAGGCTTGACTTTGTAAGATGTTGGCGACGGCCTGTTCGTTTTCTCCGCTTTTTGCTTTTTTGGATTTTAATTAGATTTTATTCCTTTTGTGTTATTTTCTTTCTCATTCCCTCATTTTCCCCCCACTAACTTTATGATAAACTGTGAGCTTTATGTTTATTGCTTTATAGTGTTTGTCAATTTATTTATAATTCTTCAGTTTGCGGTAGACAATAGAAAACAATTATCATAAATAAGTAATAAAATCATTGGTGGAAGCACCGGAAGGTAACAGACGGGATCGGCTATTTACATTGGAAACTGGAGAGGACAAAATTCATTGTATGAATTGTAAAGAAAGAAATTAAATTTTTTAGCTGCACTTATTTGAGGCTACTTAAACACAGTAATACCACTTATAATAGTAAAGTACGAGTAATTACAAGATATACAGCTTAAAGGTTTCCTTTTGCAACAGGTAGTGAAGGTATGAATTATGAATTATTTTGAATTATGAAAAACTTTTATTAAAGTTGTTCCTTACAAGTTGTACTAATTTGCATATTAGTTAGGCGTAATACTTTTGGTTTTGTATATCTTGGGGAAAAAAGCGTCAAAGAAACTGTAGAACCCATGTACCCATTAAAAAATATCATCAGTTAGCTTAGAGGGAAAATACTGTTATATAATTAAAACAAAAATGTTATTATATTAGAGTTTTTTTTAATTGACTTAATTTTTCGTTATTAAAGTTTTTACTGTAAATAGTTATTTAAAAGTTGTTAAAACAACATTGTCTCTTTTTTTACATTAATACGGATTTCTGAAGTTTGTTTTTAGAGAAATTTATAAAAATATATTGCCACACAGCGAAATAAAGCAACCTTTTTCTAGGACTTGCTTTTCTGAAATATGTAATTGCGATATTGAAAAGAGGTGTTTGTTAACCATTTGAAAAACGTTTTTATTACAACTAACACCAGTTAGTTTTAAAGATGTTAAAAACATTATATTTAAAATAAACTCCAGGAAAGCTCCAAGTATGGATAAAATTACTGGCAAAATATATTATTTCGGGTGGCTAGAAGAACTCTTCTTTTATATAAAGCTATTTTACGTCTGGAGTATTATCCTGCAGAGTAGAAGGTGTCTATAATTACTATGATACCTAAGCCAGGGAAGGATCCCACTAAAGTCGAATCATATAGACCAATAAGTGTTTTGCCAACAATTTCAAAGCTATTCGAAAAATTGTTGATGGCGAAATAGACTTAAATATTGAACTCTGTAGGATGCATCCCTAATCATCAATTCGGATTTCGGGTAAAACCGACTAATAAATGTGATAAGAAATACTTTCGAAGGCAAAAGGTATTGTTCAGCTCTATTCATGGATGTTTCTAAAGCTTTTGATAAAGTGTATCATGACGGTTTGATGCACAAAATAAAGCTAAACTTGCTTCTTCTGGAAAGCTACTTATGCAGCCGGAAATTTGTTATAAGTTCCACTCATACAATCGAAGCAGGTGTCCTGCAGGGTAGCCTACTTTATATTTGATTTACGCCTCTGACATGCCAACGAGATCCGGAATCCATACTTCGACTTTTGCAGATGACACAGCATTCTGGAGCGTTCATAAAAACCATCAATTAGCTTCACGAAATTTACAGGAATATATTTCAATATTAGAGAAATAGCTAAAACCTGGGAAAAAATATTTTTTTGTTTAACTTTGTAAACACTAAAATATGGTCTATATCGTCGTCTCCCGTTATGAGGTTCGCAATTTTGAGTCTGATGATGACCTAGCAATATGTAACCTATTTGCCTATATCTTTTTAGCAACATAATTTTATAATTGGTATGATGATTTGTTCTCGTATCCACTTCTGGAGTTATCAAATATGAATATTTCCATTGTACCGTTAGATGAAAGGACCGTATATATCAAGCTAGAAAAGCTAAAATTTTTTATAAATGTGCGCCTGATGGAATTCCGAGCTCCCTGCTTTTTAAGTACCCCTAAATTAACTGCTCAAGGAGTCTATTAAATATTGTAATTTTCCAAAATTTTGGAAATATTCATTTATAATTTTAAATTAAAAATAATTTTAAGTAAGATTTAAATATATAAATTTAAACCTGACTGCAAAAATAGCATCGCAAATTATAAAAGAATTGCGAAGCTCCATACCTAAACTAATCGAAAGATTAATTACTGATCAAATCTGCCACCAAGTGTCATCAATTTTTCCACCCGCTCAACTTGGTTTCCGTAAAGGTTCTTCAACAGTTAATAATTTGCTTCATTTGATAACTCTAGTTAATCATGGATTTGTTCATCAAAAACAAAGCGATGTCATATACACAGACTTTAGTAAAGCTTTTGATAAAGTTAATCATAAGCTCCTTGTGAAAAAACTTACAGCCTGTTCGACGATATCGAATGAAAATGTATGCGAAAGAAAGCTAGTCACTCACATTCGAATAAATTTGGGTTTGTCTATGTCACTATTGTTCGGTCGCATGAACTTATGTATTTTAATTGAATTTTGACACATCGTTCGCATAGAATAAAGTTAAAAAAGAACCCATATCAAATTTTTTTCGCCTAGAGTGCAAATGAACTTATACTATCGACGTCCGTGAAGTGGCTGTTAATTTGCTGGGATATACGAGTAATTCGTTAAAATAGATTTTCTCTTATTTGTCAAATAGAAAACAAAAAGTGATTGTTTTTTTAACAATAAATCATCATAGCCAATAGACGTGTTATTTGGTGTACCTCAAGGGAGTCACCTGAGTCCGCTTCTTTTTTCTTTATTTATTAACGATTTACCAAAAGTTATTAGGCATTATCCTTGAATAAATATCCATATGTATGCAGATCATGTCAAGATATTTCTCACGCCCGAGTGTCATGCTGATTATTCGCAGGTTGATTTGGATGCTTTAAGTTCTTGGTGTCACCTTAATCTCATGGAACTTAATCATAAAAAATGTAGCAGTATGTCTTTTTTCCGGAGATCACATATAAATGTACACTATGTGCTTGATGGTCATGTGGTAAACAACGTGAATGCAGTTTCTGATCTTGGAGTATTTTTGGATGCGAAGCTGAATTTTATTCACCATATACCATTGATAGTAAATAAAGCAGGTTCCGTTTTAGGATTCATTAAAAGAATTTACCGACCCCTTAATCCTATTTGCTTTGACCTTTATTTAATTCAATATTTGTAAATAATTCGTTCAGCTCAAGCTCTTTTTTGTTTTTTTTATGTTTAATGTAGTTTTCAATATTTCGTCTTCCTTTGGAAGACTTCTTCAGGAAAATTTGTTTTTTTGTGTGTAAAATCAATACAAAATTTGAATTGAGTGAAAAAGTTTTAACATACAAAAACACAATCAGCAACAACAACATACATAAATAAGTTCAACAAATATTTGAAATATTTTCACTTCGAAATATTGAAAAATATATTAAAAATTAAAAAAAAACAAAAAGGACCGTGAGCTGAAGAAAAGTAGTGGAATGAAAATAAAAAATGATTTGAAAAGTTAATTTTTCATTTTTGTTGTTCTGAAAAAGTAGTAGTTTGTGTGTTTCATTCTTTCGTTCGAACTGAACTTCGAAAATAAAACTTGGATAAATTGTGCAGTAGCTAGTACTGACACGAACCATGTTTTCAATTTTATTTGTTTTTTTATACAAACCAGTACTGAAATGAACAATATTTTCAATTTCATTTTATTTTTTTGCCCAAAAAACGACGTGGAAAATTTTTTATCTGATGCTTGTTATTTTATAAGAACAAAATTTAAGGCCATGACAGATAACACTTTGCCGATTTACGTGATGTTTAAAACTTTAACAGAAAAGCGCGAAGCAAAAGGTGAATGTCATAATGAAAACTTTGGCAACGCTCACGATTTGTTTATCTACAAAACTGGTTGTTAATTTTTATATTTAATTTTTCTTATGATAATAGAAGTTATAAATATTATTGGACGAACTTCTGAAATTGGCTCTAATTGTTTTCTTAGTTTTTTATATAATATTCTCCTTATTTTCTCTATAAATATATGTACAATTGTATCTCAAATTAATATTCCGTCATCTAACTCTTTTATTTCAATGGGGTTGCAGTTATACTTAGTTTTTCTGTAAAAGTTTTTATTTTCACAATAAAATTAAAAAGTGTTTTCAAACTACTACTTTTTGTGTAAAAGTAGTTTCAAGAACCAGGCAATTCACTACAAATTAATGTTCGAAAACAAAACACAAATGAAAAGTACAGAGTAGAATGTAGAACACCAAAGCTTGAAATTGAAGTGATTTAAAACTATTTTCACTTCAAAGTAGAATCCAGAACATACCCGATTATAAATGGACAAGTTTGCTGTGGACTTTTGATACGAAATATATTTTGGAACATCGTAAAACAACCTGCACGCAATTTCGTGCCGCTCCATTAATAAGAATCTGTTCTGATTTTAATAACAATTATAAATATGTCGACTTCTGTGTTAATCCTAATTATGTTAAACGCAATATAATTTTAAGTCTTAATAACTAATGCATTAATGTACCCGTATTTAATTATTTTCTAATGGTCTGATAGGATTTCATTTATCTTTAGACTTTAATTAATTAAATAAATAAATTAATTAATAAATAAGGGACATACGGGTATATCAGTAAACTGGAACTTTACCCAAATCCTTTTGCATGCAACATAATTAATTTTGGCGGTCACACTCGGTTGAGTAAAAAGCACATTTTTTATTTTTATGTTTGGTATTAAGATTTGAATATTTATTGTTAGTTAATTTTGAAGATTCAATAAATAACAAGTAAGAGTGTAGTATATTCGGCTGGGCCGAATCTAAAATACCTTTCACGATAGTCACGAATATGTATAGTATATTAAAAATGGCTATATCTCGGGTATATATGGACCGATATTGAAAATTTTTATTTTTCATATTTATATGACCCTATTTCATTACCAGAACTGCTTTTGAGCACAAAAAAGTTGTTTAAGTTCGCTTACGCGACATTTTCATGAAAAACCCGGTTTGGGCAATATCTTGGGTATATATAGACCGATATCGGAAATTTTCATTTTCCATATTTATGTAACCTAATTTTATTACCAGAAGTGCTTTTGAGCAAAAAAAAGTTATTTAGCTTCGCCTATGCGACATCTTCATTAAAAATTCGATTTGGGCTATATCTCGGGTATATATGGACCGATATCTGAAAAAAACATTTTTTGTTTTTTAGTCACCATGCTTAATAAGTGTGTGAAGTTTGAAGCAAAACGAACAACTTTTGTTTTCAAAAATTTTCATACAAAACTGCAAAAAAAATAGATTTTTTCGGAATTTTGAATATATCTCAGCTATACGTGGACCGGTATTACTGAATTTCAATAGCAAACCCATGAATCGATGGGGTAAAAGAATTCTGGAAGAAAAAAGTTTCTAGGTCTGATGGTTTTCTCAGAAACGGTATTTCAACAGCGGACAGACGGACATCGCTTAATCGACTTTTCCATTAATTCTGATTCAGAATAGACATATATACTTTATAGGGTCGCAAAAAAAAACTGTAGAAATTACAAACGGAATCACAAACTTATATATACCTTTTACATTTTTGTGAAGGGTATAAAAAGCGCTTAAAAAAAATAAAAATAAAATAATTGCATTGGTTATATTAGAAGAAACTAGTAATAATTAGCTGATAAAACTTGGAACCTGTGGCCATTTTGGTAGCTATATTAAAATATTAAGAAAATATACTATTAAAGTATTGAAAACTGCTCGAAGAAATATAACAGCTTTAAATTGTAAGTTTTTTTTTGTCTGTAAATCTATCTAACATAGATTTACAGACAAAATTTTTATAAAATTTAAAATATAAATATAACTTCTTCCAAATATAAATATACGAGTAAGATCTTTAAAGCTAGGACAAATAGTGTCTGAGGAGACAGTGTTTTCCTCTTCTGAGCTGTTCAACCTACTTTGATGAAATTAAAAGCAAAAATAAAAATAAATATATGTCCAAAAAAATATACTTTTTTGATACCAGAATCGAGTGGATGATACTATAGAATTAATCTGCGAAACTTTCGAACCAATTTTGACGAAACTTAAATATTAACTTAATTTATGTCTAGCGCGCACAACAAGCAGGATATTTAGTTTATTTATACATTTTTTGTTGCAATTTAGATGAATTTTTCTAAATTTACAATTTTTGCCATAAACACTATTGTCAACGCTATGTTCTCAGCATAAAATTCCATTAGCATTGACATCTTTCTGCATCGCAGTTTTGCTAGATGGTAGAAGGACAGCACATTCTGCTTTGAAATTGCCATTACAACGTCAAATCTATGAAACTCCAATATGAAATATTTCCAACATTCCAACATTCAGAATGGGAAAGTTGCTGAAGTGTTGCAGAATTATTATTTGGTATGAATGCACTATGGCGAATAAGAAATACGTTGAAACTTAGGAAAGGATTGTGAAAGATTTTCGAGATAATTCAGAATTATTTAGTGGTTCATTAGTTCTACTTTCAGGTGATTTCAACCAAATATTACCCGTTATCATTAAATCAGCACCTGCTGATTAAATTAACGTATGCTGGAAGTCCTCATCTTTCTGGAGGTTCGTTAAGACATTGTTTGTGTTCTGTTGCAAAATTATTCATCTATTGAAAGGTTCTCCAAACAGTTGCAGAGTATTGAAAATAATCCAATTCCAGCTGACGCAACTTGATTGATAATATTGCCAAATGATTTCTGCAATTTTTTGCATGAAACTGATTGAAAATATTTTCCCTAACATTGCACAAATGCATAAGTCCTCTTCATGGTTAAGAAGTGATAGAGCAATAAAGATGACTATACAATTAAAGATTGCTGGCGAATTGGTTTCGTACAACTCTGTGGATGCCGTTACCAGTGAACAGTTGGAGTCACCATCATTAAGCTTCTCAATATTAATCTACCACGTTTGTGCAATAGCGCAAGACTTGCTGTCAAAAGATTAATGTCATATGTAACCGTAGACACTAATTTCACTGGAAAATTCAAAGGAAATAATGTATTAAATCAACGTATCCCACTGATAATACTGGCATTTGAATTTAAACGACTCTAGTTTCCAGTCTGCCTTGCATTTACAATAACTATTAATAAGGCGCAAAGACAGTCGTTAGGAATTTGTAGAGTCAACTTGCAGTATCCGGGTTGTTCACGTGGAAAGTTATGTGTAGATTGTTCAAGTGTTTGCAAACCATTGGCTTTATATATATACCGAAAAAAAACACCAATAATGTTGTGTACTTCAGCGTATTGCAATAAAAACTATTTATTTTACAAATAGATAAATATATTTTTGATTTTTAATTAAATTTTTTGTAGCACGAAATGGGCACGGTGAATTTCAACTTCCACACTATGGTTAAATATAAAATAATATAACAAAGAAAAAAAACTTGGAGAACCCTAGCAACGCCGGATCACAGGCTAGTTTTTTTTATAAGATTATTGCTAAACTTTAATTGCATTCTTAGTTAAAAAAAAAATATATTAGAATTGTTTTCATATAAATACAAAAGAAATTAATTTTATAATTTTATTTTACTACAATACTGTAACATGTATTTCTTAATTTTATGGAGGTGGCAACAGTGGTTATCAATTTGTCATTTTTGAAAGTTGTGTTGAAAACCAAAGGGAAAGTGAGAGTGTTAGTAAAAAAATGTGAGTGTATTTCAACTTTCAGGCATTTACTTTCATGTCTAAACGCTAGGCTATTAGATGATTTAACACTAAATATTTCTTATTTTTGCAGCTAAAGATCGTTTTTTATTTTTTATAAAAAATTCAACAGTATTTATTTTCAATATTTCGATAACAATTTGTTATCATCGTCAGGAAAATTAATATGTTATATTTATATGTTTTCCTGACGATGAAAACAAATTGTTATCGAAATATTGAAAATAAGTACTGTTGAATTTTTTGTAAAAAATAAAAAACGTTCTTTAGCTGCAAAAATAAGAAATATTTACTTAAACAAGATCAAATAATTAAATATCAAATATGATTTTTTAACACTTTTAAACAATTTTTACTGGGTATGTCAATACTACTCGTACTTTAGCCTTTAGTGGAAATATGCTTAAGCACATTTATACAAGAAGGCGTCAGACAGCCTGTGATAAATTATTCATACAAGCTAAACACACCCACACACACACACACACACTCGCACATATTGTACAATGAGAGTCGCTAAATTTGCTAAGGACAAATTAAATTATGATTTAATGTAATTTCGAAAGACAATATTTTTTATTTAATCTACAGCGTTGTGAAGTTTTTATTAAGTAAAATTTTAAGGGCAAAGACGTTTTGTGATGATTTAAAGAAATTGAGATTCTGCAAATTATGTTTTTTAACTAATTTTATGTAATAGTCAGTATCAAGCTGATTTTGAATTTTGTAAATACATAATGCCTTTTAAATTATGAGTCAAAAATTTGAGATGAACCAAACTAAATTATTTAAATTTTGAAGTGCGGAGTCGAATCCAAATCAAGTCAATGGCAAAAAGTATGTTTTACTAGGACTACGAGTATTGAAGTATTAATCAGGAAATAAATTGTGAGGTCGTCGCTTTTCGAAGGATTTAAGAAAAAATAATTGGAAGAAGAATTAATACTTTTGGAGCATTTACTTTTCTTCTTCTCCGAATTTAAGGTACCCAATAGGGTACGACAATAGACGATTTAATCAGACATATGTTTCCAATTTTTCTCAATCCAGCTTATTAATTCCACAGAAATAATTATTTTTTAAAGGTTTGCATTAATACCAATAATTTGAGATTTGCAATAGAATCGCAAGCGTAATGTTATAAAAATGTATGGTATGAAAAGAAAGATGATTGTTAAGTGTTGGTTTTACAGGAAGTCAGAAAAAAGTTTTTGTAAAAGTTACGGCAACATTAGCTGCGATGCGGTGACGCTAATTCGCCGTTTTTATTCTACATATTTGCAATTACGATTAGGACTACCATGTTAGCGATATTGCACATTTATTTATTCAGCTTTAGTTTGAATAAAAAAATTTTTTTAATTTCATAAAATTTTGTAAGAAAAAGTAAACTTTAAAAATTGTTTGCTTTTTGTATTAAATTAAATATTCGTATTATTTGATCTTGTTTATATTGTTTTCTTCTAAATTTTCGGCTAAAGATCTTGATTGATTTTTGTTTTTTATAAAAAACAAAAATCAATTTGTGTATAAAAGGCGGGAAAAATCGAAAAAAATCCGGGGTAATAATTAAATAAAACACAACTCAGTTAGAAGCATAAACAAGCTGTCTGTTTATGCAGTGAAAACTCTCCTTTTCTGTGTAGTCATATTTAAAATGTACTTGTAGCGAAATGATTCTAGATAGCATTTTCATCCATTTTGAGAGGAGTTTTTTTCGATGTGTACGTTTTCTTGTGAGAAATCAGAATGTTTAAAAAATATCCTGTCTTGGGGCACTAAGATGTTTCGATGTCATTTTCCGAAAATTCAGCCGACACTTCAACTGCTCGCCAGCTTTTATTTTTCACACATATTAACTGTGCATGTTCTTGTAACTTTTAGGATTAGTCAAGGATTTTTGAGGTTTAGGGAAATGGAGACATTGAATGCATTGTCCTTAAGCACAATATGGAAAATGAAAATTTCCGAGATCGGTCTATATATACCGATTTTTCCATGAAACAATTTTTTTTTGCTTAAAAGCAGTTCTGGTAATAAAAGGAGGTGGCTGAAAAACATAAAATGGATATTTTCGATATCGGTCCATAAATACCCTAGATATAACTAAACCGATTTTTCCATGAAAATTTCTTTCTGGTATGGCGAATACAAGGCAAACAAATTTTTCCTTGAAATCGGTCCATATATGTATATCCGAGCATATTTAGTTCAAATTTGTAATATATACTACATATTTACGTGACTATGGAAGAAGGGTATGGGGAAGGGTATTACCCAAACCAAATTTTTAATTTAAAACCAAACCAAACCAAAAATTTAATTTAAAAAATTATAAAAAAGTTCATCAAAAATTCAATAAATTTATATTTACATCTCTGGGTACGGATAATATTAAAATACAAAAATATACATGTTAATAACTAAAAAGAAATACCGCTAGTTCTGAGACAGCAAACGCTGTACAAACAATGTGGGCAATTAACCAAATGCATATGTGATTCAATATGAGATGAATATAGATAGAAAATAATTAAATGCACGGTGGCTTAGTGGTTAAAGCAGTAGATCATGATACGTCATGTCCCGAGTTCAAATCCCAGTGGGTGCTGATGAGTAGTGTAGCGACTACGAAACAGCTAGTTGTCCCCCAGCTAAAGATTTGATTATTATTTTTCTTGTCTTCTTTAGTTACACATTATAGTTATTGTGTAAAAGTACTTGATATAAGGTATCTGGATTTAAGGAAAAGCTTGCATAACGAACGGGCTAGTTTTTGATATGAGCTGACTTCTATTTCTTAAGTAATTTGTGGTATTCGTATATAGAATTACGTCACGTCTATGTGAAAACTCCTCGGTTTCGTGATTTTGATAAAAATTTTGTAGACGGGTTAATCGTCTATATTTTGTAAATTTCACCTAGAAAATATTCTTATAAATCTATAAGAAAATTCAGATTTTATTTTTTTAAATGTGAAATAATTTGTTAGTTAAGTACCAAAAACGTATTCGCTTCTTAATTATATTTAAATTTTTCCGCGGCAAAAAAATAGGAAAATCTGAAGGCTTCTTTATGTATAAGTGAGTTGGAACTAACTCTATTAATTTCTACTCTTACCTAGTGGTAATAAAATTTGAAATATAATTTGTCAAGAAGGTTTTTTTAAAAAAATAATAATTCAATTTAATCAATTAATCGTGTTCTTCTTACTCTTCTTGTTGCTTGCTTTCCTTTTACAAAAATAAATTAATTTGATTTTAAATTATATAACACAAAAACGAAAGAAAAACTAAAGTTCAGAATTCTGTTCGAAAGAGTATATGCTTAACAAATACACAATATGTATTCAAGTTAAAAAGCCTGCCATAGAGCAACTATTTCTCTAAAACTCTTACAAAATAATGTTCATATTTATGCATTAAATCATTATAAAATGTTAAAGAATTTGATATGCAAAAGTGGATGTAAGAGTATTATTTATGTTAATAATTTTGCTGAAGTGAAATTCTTTACATAAATGTACATATTTTACATGTAAAAACATTAAATACAAGTACGAGCATTTAAGTTTAAGCTCGAGATTACTTATACACATACAAGCTTATGCAGATACGTACGAGTATATACATATATACTAAAAATATGAAGTAAGTGTAAACATTTATCCTGAACAAATATTTCTAGAGGAGTGTATATTAGATAGGTTCATATTATGGACTTGAAATTGAGGAATCTGTCCGCATTTAAGAATAACCACGTACACAGTTAAGCCCAACTCACAGAACTTTCAGCTACTGCTAGGGTATTTTTTTTTATAGAGGTATAGAACTTTGAAATCGAATAAAGCTTATATGAATTTTTTAAGTTGACATGCAATTTATTTACGCGAAAGATAATCTTCTGGTATTGTAATTTATATAATTTCAGGTATATAACTACCATGGATGGTTTGGACGTAGTCAAATTTGCGATGCTTTTTTCATTAGCCCATAAAACAACAAACACAAAATTTTTCTGGATGCAACAGTATCTTAACAGACATTTGAGGTTATCATCACTCCAAATACGGAAGTTTTGTTAAGTGACGTATTCATACAAACAAACGGGAGCTTGATTCGCTAAATTAAATTCGGGTATGAAAATTGGGATAAACGGCAACATTGTTTTGCACACATTTGCACAATTTGGGAGCGTTATTCAGGCGTCAGACGGTCTATGCGTGTTGAAATTCCAAACCAAACCAAACCAAACATAAATTGTTTAACAGCTGATAAAATTATCGCCATTTAACAGATTTTTGCCAACTTGAACTTTTATACTTCTATAATAACACATTTTACTACTATCTCCGGCAAAATTAATAGACAAAGCCATAATCAGAGTAATATAATTATATTCTTCCGCATAATTAAAAATATACAATAGATATGAATTCTTATGCCATAAGAACATACGAGTATTATAAGTTGATTATAAAACTTGTCATTACAGAAGCCCATATCATAACTATCAATCATAATTAATAATAAAAACAGTTGGTATTGGTATGGAGTTAAGCATACAACTATTGTCATTTATCATTATCAACTTGTAAATACTCGAGCATGGTGCAATTAACCAGGTGGCGTCACTAGCGCAGGTGATAATTTTTTGTTTCATAAAATTGTGGGTGTCAAAAATTGTGGGTGAAAAAATAAAAATATTTTAAACAGTTTGAAAAAGGGCAAGAACACAATAAAAAAGTTTTCAAAAATATTTTAATTGCTTAAAATGTGTTGAAAACAATTTATAAAAAAAATTATATTAATTTTCTTTGTTCGTTTTTTTTATATAAACGTTTCTTTCTTCATTTTCTTCTGTTTTGTAAACCTGTTTTTGACAGCGTGCGGAATTTTTACACAAATAAAATATTATGTATATAGTACAACAACTCTTATGCTGCCACCTAATAATTGCACCATGTACTCGAGGTACAAATTGCTCCTTTGCAATAACAAAAAAATATATATTTTACTCTACGCAACTAGTAAATAAGTGACCAGTGTTGAGAAGGAGCAGTAGAATATCTCTCTCTCTCTCTCTCTAATTTGCACCAATTTCTTTAAGCACAGTATAACTTGGGTTGTTTCAACTAAATAATATTTGCTGAATTCACAATCTCAGTCGATGCATTTGGAGAGACAATTTCAAATATTATTCTCACAAAAAATATATTTGAAGATATGACTGAGCTTGTGAATTCAGCAATTGATAACCGATGGTTAAAAGCTTTTTATACCATTCTACATTTCAAAGATATTTATTTTGCATGAAAGCAAGAATAGAGTTTCTAATTTTGCAATTAACATAAAAACTAAAACATTATTTAATTGCATTTTTAAGAATCAAATGCTTATTTTTTTTTTGGCATAAGTTTTTAACCCGATAGATTTTCATATTAGCAGCTTAAGGCTAATAGAAAGGCATGCTAAAAGTCAAATATCGAGTGGTTACATTTTAGGGGCCGATGTTGACTTTGAATGAAACACAAATTATTTAGGAATTATTGTCATTTCTTTTTATTATGAAAAAATATAGGTCGAGTGGCCGCCGCTACCTCGGCGGCACATCTCCAGCCGATGGTCAAAATTTTCGATCATGCTGAGGCATAATTGAGGTTCTATGCCATTAATGTGCCGAATTGCTACTGGCCTATCGACGTGCACCTTTTGCTCTCAAATATTTAGGAAGTCCAACGTTATCAAGTCACATGATTTTCGCAGTCACATGATTGCCGCCAGCCTATAAACCGCGCCCAAACAGTCACTCTTTGTGGGTGCATTGGTTTTTGACAATTATTCTTGGAATATCTTTCGCCCAAATGTGGCAATTCTGCTTATTGACGAATCCACTGAGGTGAAAATGTCGCTCATCATTGAAGATAATTTCCTTCGAAAATTGATCATCTACTGATCATTGGCTATGCTTGGAATGAGCAGAAGGCTTTAGTTCTTTAGTTTCAAATTAATATGTTTTCTTTTCACATATTTTTACAAAAGCATTTCTCGGCAATGATCTCTACTAAGGGCATTTAGCATTAATTTTAAGACAAGGTTATCGCTATTGTGTACTGAAAAAGTTGGATTCGTAAAGCGTAGTGTAATTCAAAGCAAGTTCGCACTGTACTGAGAACATAAAACCTGCACTCTTCTAGCATATGCACGCATTCAAGAAAGGGAGAAATACCAAATTTAACAATTAATATTTGTTTTGTGCGCAAAATCAAAAGAAGAGATGAGATAATACCGTAAGTGAACTGGCCCTATCTTGAATTTATCCCGGATCTAATATTTTAGTGAATCTAATACATTTCACAAAATTGCAACCTGGCACAAAAGCTTAATGGAATAGTAAAAGCAATCGCACAAAAGAAGTAACATTGTGTTGAAAACAGTCTCTAATCATTTTCTCTTCTTAGATAAAGTGGTGTCAAGGATTTTTTCATCCTAAAATCAATAGCCTGTTTAACTTAGCACAAATTTTAAGTGAATTCAATTGCTTTACTTTGCTTGAAAAATACTATACTCGTAATTATCATTAAACAATGTTTTATATTTTGGCAGCTATTAGCACCGTTTAATTTTTTATTTTCCTGTTTGAAGGTAATTTTTTTTATGTTCTGGATAACATGATTTAACACTTATAGCCACTAGCAATAACCGCTCAGCTATTTGCTAAAATTCCGTGCGAAATAAATGCTGCTCATGTTATGTCGTCATTGGAAGGGAGTATTGCCAGAAACATTTTGCTGTGGGGGATCATGCTGCCAGATAGAATTTACGACTTCGCAAAACACTAAGTTTTGGAATATTCATTATTTTGTACGTTTATGTTTTTCTTAAATTTCGTTACAATTTTACAGTTTTTTTTACGGTAGAATTTCCGTGCTTTAACAACGCACTTGTTTAAACAATTTATAATCTTTATTTGATATAGAAATAAATCAGTTTTTGTTGTTTGGTGGGTAAATTTCTTATATTTGTGAACCGCCCTAATATGCATGCCTACTTATTTAACATAATTTAATGTAAAGTAGGTGCACTCTTAGTTCTTTTCAAGCATTTTTCTTAGTGTACATATTTGCCAGAAGAGATGTTTTCCTTTTGCCTTATTTTATTTATTTTTTAATATTATTTTGTACTAAAAGTACTAAACGATAAAGATGTTTTACCTTTAATTTCATGCATAAATTATTAATTTATGCAGCATGCTAGAATGTGTACATTCATACATGTGTGTCTGTAGTTGGGATTTTTCAAGAATACATATTTATATATGCATATGCTTTTAGTCAAACTGAAACACATTCGCATAAATGCACAAACATATCAACTCATTGACAACTTGTACTGTATTAGAAATGGCTTAATGGGGGCATGCATGAGCTCTTACTTACAGCACAGAAACAGAATTTTACTACATCAATTTTGTTCTTAATTTTGTCAAGTACATATTTCATATCTTGCAGTCAGGTTGAGAAAGAGTTCCTTTAAATGTCTGCAACTAACCTTAAAGCCCTAACAACTATCCCTGCTTAAATATGTATTTTAACAATTTAGCTCTATTACACTTCTTGGGCATATATAAAAGGAACAGGAAAAGGGTATTCTTGGAGGGTTATTCTTATGCTTAGAATTTTGTTGGATTACTTTAACATAAATAGCATTATAATTAATTCACACATGTACTCGTATGTACATGTTTGTACATATTAACATGTATGTTTTGATACGAGAGTATCACATGTAAAGAACAATTATTTGTTTGTATAACAGTTTGTGTTTTCGTTTGTGTTCGAAGAAAGTTTTGATTAAATATGCATAATTACCTGCTATGGTTTAAGAAACTGTAAGAGGTTTCTCTTTGTCAGCTAAATCATGTCCTGCTTTTATAACACATTTAAGCAATGTTTATACACAAACAAAAAATGCTAATACTGCAAATGGTCTTATACTCGTATTTGTAGTAGTAAGAAGTCTTACCAGTGGGCATGGCATGCACGTGCATGTTGAAATATATTCCATAGTTTTTACTTGTCATGTTGTCAAACTGAAATGGAAAAAATAAGAAAATAAACATTATTAGTTAAGTAAAATTGTAAGTGAATTTAGTTTATTTCTATTTTACAAAGAAAAAGTTGTTAAACGCAGAGTTTCCTTCTCTGTTGGCTGAATTCTTTGTTGGTTATTCTTAAATTTTTAGGTTATTTTTCTCAAAATAGTTGGCATTTTCTATAAAATTTTATCGTCTAAGGGTGACATTGTTTTTGCTTTAAAGTAGATATTAATTTCAATACTCAAAAAAATGTTTGAGCCCCCTACTGGGTATAAATGGGATGATTTAATTTTATCAATAGAAATTTATTGCTATTTTTATTATTTTCTTTAGCACGAGAATTGTGAGGTCTTTAGCTTAATTGTAAACACTTGCTATAATATTTATACATTTGTTTAACAATGATAAAGTGAACCATAGTTGTTTAATAAAAAAAAAACTATAGACATTTCGTGGTGGTTTAAAGAGAATATGTTATCATTGATCATTAATCTATTACAAAGGAGACGTAAGTAATATTTCAATTCGCCAACTATAAGGGTAGACCATTTAAAATATTTTCTTTGAACTATTCGCACTTTAGGTTAGGAACTGAGTGCTTTTACCCCTTAACATACATCCCTTTGCCAGCCATATTGTTCTCTTTTTTCATATAACCAAAATAGCCAAATAAATATATAAACTACCTATGTAAGAAAATCAGTGCTTTGCAAGAAGTTCCTAAAATGTTCGGCTTAATCGAGTTGTATATAATTCATTATCCTCAAAGCATTCGAATCTGAGTGACAAGATAGCAGTGCATTGACATATATACTCGTATAATATTCCAAAGTCTTGTCACCGTTTCAAATGCTCTATACTTAATTATTTCTGTATAATTAGATTATCTGACCTGCCGTATGGAATCAAGAGTAAAATGGGAGTAAAAATGAGTTTACCCTTGCTAAGCTTGAATTCTATAATAAAATAATGGTGATTAAAAAAAATCGTAGTGAAAATGGTATTGAAGAAGATTTTGGATCAAATCCACATTCAAATGGTGAGGATTTTTTTCGATCAATTCAAGTTTTTTTGGATAAAGTTGAAGCTAAAAATATAACAATAATTGAAATTAATAAATAATTATTCTAATTCTTAAAATTGATAAAATTATTTATACTAATTTTTATATCCTTTTACAGCTAACGATACTTAACATTTAATATGTTATTAAAAAAATCCCTTTTGTTATTAAATGATTATATTTGGGTAATATTTTACTCATCGGCAATTCCAATAGAAGCCTTAATGAACTTAAATGCTTATACAGGACAATCATTTAGAGAACTTGTATCACTATGATTGTTTCTTGATTAGACATGTATTGTTTGTTTTATATGAATTCATGCTGAAATTAAATGTATTTTTATCAATCAGAGTTACAGATTATAATAACTTTTTCTCAAATAAAGTACGATATATTTTTGCTTGCATAAGCCAATGGATTAATGAGTTGCATGACCTTTATACTCTTTTGTGTTTTATTTGGATTAATGATAACCTTCAAGAGAATGTTGAGATACAGTTACATCCAGAAAAACTGTCTGGTGTACTTTATAGGCTAGTGGAATAATTAGTGCCTACTTCTTTAAAAAAGATGTTGGTCTAAATGTTACTGTCAATGGAAAACTTTATAAACATCTTGTTTTCTATGTTTCCCAGCTGTCTATATGTCGACATTTCATAGGAGCTACCTTAATCATCAGTAGACTTTGGAAATTTTTGAAAGAATTTCTTAAACATTTAACTTTATATTCCAACAATCTAAACAAATTATTGAGAATTTTAAAAGAAAAATGCTTTAGTAATACCTAAATATAATAAAACAAGCTTTCTCATTTATACACGTCTCTACATTTCTTTACACTTTTTACAATTTTTTTTTGTTCTCTGCTTTTCGATACTTTCAAAAAACAAATCCTATCAACCAATGCTTGTTCCCACCTATGCGGTGGGAATAGGTTATAGGCTTTGTCGAGTCGATATGTTTTGCCGATTCGTTTTATTTACTGGGGAATATAGATTGGTATTGATACTTCAGGTATCTTGCAGCAAAGACAAAAATATTCAAATTTTGTGTTGCAAAAGCGTCCGAAACTTTTACCAAAATTTAATACGTCCTTTATACAACATTCTGAGCTGATCATAATTGAGATGAATACTTTGACTAAAAATAGCTTTGGACTAAACCTAAAATATCACCAGCGAAAGTTGATATTTCACGGTACTCTAGAGAGTTCAAATATTTTCTGTGATGTTGCTGTATTGTTGCAAGAACACGTATAGCAAGACTTTGGTTTAACAAACTTTGCTATAATGATAAATTGAACGCAGCGATTGTTTCGTTATATGCATTAAAAGAACACTTTTATCAAAATAAGAGATCAAAATACGAGATTACTATAAATATAACGAAGACATTCTGAACAAAAGAAGCACATTTAGATAGCAAAATATTTGCTCAAGAGCCTCTATACAATCAAATCAGAAAAACGGAGAAGAAAGAAACAATTGTAAACTTCCGTTTTCAAAGCCACGAGCTCTAAATGTTTTTGCAGGTTCATATGTAATTCGTTAGAAATGTAGTGAGTATTGGTTTGGCTCTTGTATATATAAGTGCACTTTTTATTTGCTTCTTAAGGTGTAAAAAGAAACGTTACTCGTGTATAAAGAAAATTTGATTAAAAAGGAACTATGTATAGTTATACTGAATTTTTTTAACTTGTTTTAAAATTTTATTGTATTAATGCTTTACTGATACTTCTATATTTTAAGGAAGCAATGTCTATAACTATAAAGTTTGAATGCCCTTTAGATTTGTGGAAGCTATATTGTACTAGTTTTAGTTGTGCAACTCTAGGTGTGTCTCACGTAGGCGAAGGTGGTTGTGTATCTTTTACTAATTATTTTATAACTAGTTGTCGTTTAGCTAACCAATTTGGGATGAGGTGAAAATACTCGTAGAAAGAAGCGTTATGGGAGCACTTGTATTTGGTGTTTCAGCTTCACCTTTAATTATAAACATTAACTGTAGGTCGTGTAAATTAGCATCTTTGTTTTCCCAGCTTATAAATATTTGAAAACTTTTCTTTCACTGAGAAGACTTTTAAATTATTCATATTTGAGATTAATACCCAGAATTTTACTTATCTGCTAAAACGATCATGAATTAGTTGTTGCAGTATTTTACATTACAATTTATTTAATTATAATTTTGTTATATATGCAACTCAACAATCATTATATCGCCAGACAAGAAAATGTAAAATACTCGTACGCAAGAGATAAAAAATAAAATTTGGAACATCACATTTCATATGTTGTGGATAACCGCAAAAAGGTAACGGTTATGGATTACCCTTTGATAAATAGAAAATCAATTCTTTCAACAATTTTCCACCCAGTTCTGCTTTATTGTGTGCCTGTATGATATACGTCAGCTAACTGACCTCTAAAAGCTGTCATGGCACTACTCTACATGCAGATTGCGCACTCTCTCTAACTTGCCGACTTCTAACGAAAAATTAATCCACAGATGCGAACAGCCATTATATTTAAGAGTCTGTCTTGTTTTAATTTTTTGAATTTATTTTTTTAAACATTAATTAGTTTTAAGTTAGAACACAAAGGTTTTTTATATAAAAAAAAAAAGAAAGAAGTAAGTTTTCGGACACAGAAAATGTAAAAAAAAGTTTTTTTTATTTAAGCTTTTTTTTTATTTATTGAATCTTCACAATGTGAACTAACAATAAGTATTCAAATCTTATTACTAAATACAATATATTAACTAAGTCCAGCCAATGCTAGATAAAAAGTTTTATTATGCGCATATTATATCGGTAAAATCACCTACTTAACGCTCTGATGGTGGCAACGGTATCCCTTCTCCTCAACCGAGTGTGACCACTAAAATTAAGTATCCCAGTGAACTTTTTGTCACATACATCTTCGATCTAAGATCATTGACAATGTAAGCGTGACCCATCCGAAGTCTGTATACAATTCCTACTTACATTTACACAGCGATGGCCTAGGCCGTGAGATGCATCCAACACTGTATACATTGTAAGCGAAGATTGGATGAGTTCAAAACTATATTATTAGCATTTCTTTTCTTCTTTGTTTCTTCTGTACATTTAATTTAACATAATGAGTAGAAAGAGAATAATCTGAATCGAATGCTAGTTTTTTGTTGTCCTTAACATGTTTATTTTGATTTTTTCTGTTGACACAATCGCTTACAATCGGATGCTTTGCAAATTGTAATAAGTTGTGGACTGCTGGGATGTTTCGTGCAAGAGGGTTTGAGTGCAGTTCCAATTTGCTGATATACCTTGTCGCATGCTTTGAAAACTCATCTTTTACCAGTGGAACACACAGATCCTTGTGAATTCGGGAGTTTTTTACGTACCATGGAGCTGCAGTAATTGTTCGAAGAATTTTGTTTTGTCGCCTTTGAATTTTTTCAATGTTTGACGCTGAGGCGGTGCCCCATAACTGAATTCCGTAGCGCCATATAGGCTTTAGTATTGCGTTGTATAACAAAAGTTTGCAATCTAATTTCAATGTAGAATTTCTGCCCATAAGCCAATTTAATTGCGCTGCTTTTAATTTTAGCTGAGTGACTTTCGCGTCAATGTGAGGCTTCCACGTTAACCTACGGTCGAGATGAATACCAAGGTACTCGACTTCATTTTGCTGCGGAATAGGTGAATTGTTAATTTGGATAGCTGAACATGTTTGTTTACGCAGTGTGAATGTAACGTGAGTACACTTTTGTTCATTAACTTTAATTTTCCAAAGTAAAACTTTGGAAAATTAACCACATCTCTAATATTGAAATATACTCCTGCAAATTTCGCGAAGCTACTTGATGGTTTTCATGTTGAAAGTTGAAATGTGAATACCACATCTGGTTGGCATGTTAGAAGTGTAAATTAAATATAAAGTGGGTCCCAGAATGTTACCTTGGGGACCTCCTGCCTCGATTGGCTGAGTTGGGCTTATAAAGTCACCTTCTCTGACGACAAATTTACGGCCACATAAATAGCTTTCCAGAAGCTTGTGAGTGTTTGCAGGCAAGTTCAACTTTATTTTGTGCATTAATCCCTCGTGCCACACTTTATCAAAAGCTTGGGAAACATCAATGAATAGAGCTGAGCAATACTTTTTGTCCTCAAAAGTCTTTCTTATAACATTAACTAGTCTATGCGTTTGTTCTATGGTGCTGTGTTTAGCCCGAAAACCAAATTGATGATCCGGGATGCATCCTACATCATTCAATATTGGAGTCAACTTCGCCATTAACAATTTTTCGAAAAGTTTTGAAATTGTTGGCAGTAGACTTATTGGTCTATATGACTCTAGTGGGATCCTTCCCTGGCTTGGGTATCATAGTAACCATTAGAGTTGGGTAGTTCGCGAACGAACTAGTATCACTGAACTATTCACTTCAAGGAGCTAAGTGAGCCGATCAATTCTGCGAGCTCTTTTAGCTCCGTAGTTCATGTTTCTTTCTTTTGGCTTTGTTTCTTTTCGTTTATGTTTCTTTTTTTCCTTGTATGTATAGGAAAGTAGTAAAATAGTACTGCCACACTATGATGTAGGAAATATAACATAAAATAATCAGTCGTGTGGCAATACAACTATTCAAAAAGAAATTTTTAAATCATAACGCCTTTTAACAGTGAATTTCGGTTTTGTTTTACTACTAATTATTGGAAATGGCAGAAAAACGAAAATTTAGCGCTATATGGAACCATTTTACTGAGCTGGAAGACAAAAAAGCAAAATGCAAATATTGCAACACTAGTATAAGTGTTGCTGGAGGCTCCCACGGAAATCTAGCAAGGCATATGAGATCCAAACATCCTATGACGCAGTTGAAAATTGAGAGGCAAACTCCTATTCCAACAGATCATGATTTGATTGTGCTTCCTCTTGAGACTCCATCTAGCAGCTCGCAAATCCAAAATAGCAATGTAGTGCAAAGACAAGCACAGCAAAATATCACAGAGTTTTTCCGTAGGCCTCCGCCTGTTAGAAAAGTTGAGCTGATTGACAGGCAAGTTCTGAAAATGATTGCTAAAGGGCATCATGCCTTAAGAATTGTGGAAGAGCCTGAATTCAAAAAACTTATTGAGGTTGTCTCACAATGTCCCGGGTACACGCTTCCTACAAGGAAAACTTTGTCAAATAATATAATGGAAACAGTGTATACCGAAATATTGGACAAAATTAAAAATCAGCTCTTATCAGCTTCCGCAATTTGTCTTACAACTGATGGGTGGACATCGCGAACAAATGAGGGGTATTTGGCCGTCACAGCTCACTACACAGCACTAACACAGCTGAAAACTTATTTAAATTTTTAACAGAGATTATGACGTCCTTCAATATTGAAAATAAAATTACCGCTGTTGTGAGTGACAATGCAGCTAATATAACTGCTGCGATCCGTTTAGGTCGGTGGCGAGGAATTAGCTGTTTTGCCCATAGCTTAAATTTGGTGGTACAATCGGCACTTGTAGAGGCGAGTGACATTTTGAGCAAAATTAAAAAAAATTGTTGAGTACTTTAATGAAAGCGTACAGGCAACAAAAAAACTAAAAGATACTCAAAACCAAATGAACCTTCCGCAGCTTAAATTAAAACAAGACGTTGTAACCCGTTGGAACTCAACGTATGAAATGCTAAGCAGAATAGCATCTATAAAAGATGCTGTAATTGCAACATTGTCGCTCACAAGACCGGATTTATCGTTAACTTTGGAAGAATGGGAAATCATAAAAGAAATTATACCCGTCCTGGAACCTTTTTATGATGTGACAAAAGAAATTTCGGCGGAGAAAAATGTCACATTATCCAAAGTACTAGTTTTATGCAATCTCTTAGAGTGCGAAGTAAATGAGTGTGTTTCATCTAAAAGCCTTGTCAAAAACGTGGTAGGAATTATAAAAACCCAACTCATATCTCGTTTTGGGGAGCTGGAACGAAGCCAATTGTATGCAGAAAGCACCATTCTCGACCCTAGATTTAAAAGAATTGGGTTTAAAAACGATGCGTCATATGAGAATGCTGTGCGAGTTTTGCGAAGCAGAATCGGCTCCATAAAATTACAAGATTTTGCAGATACACCAGCGAGTTCATCAGAAACAACAGCTAGTGAAATTGGCAGTAAAAATATTTGGAGGAAATTTGATAAAAACTTTAATCAAATAGTGAACTCCGATAATAACCTTGCTGCTGGTATAAGAGAGTTCGACAAGTACCTGAATGAAGAATATTTAGACCGAAAAAAAGATCCTTTAGTATGGTGGAATGAAAGAAGACTGTTGTACCCACGAGTTTATTCGTATGCACTAAAAAGACTCTGCATAGTCGCAACGTCTGTCCCCTGTGAAAGAATTTTTTCCGCTACAGGGCAAATTATAAACGATCGAAGAACTTTAATAAAGCCAAATAAAGTTTCGACTTTGGTATTTCTTCATAACAATATGTAAGAAATGTTAGAGAGGTGAATAAATGAAAAGGCTTGTTTTTTTTTTTGTGTTTTGACAGATATTATTAGAGCATTTTTCTTTTAAATTCTCAGCAATTTATTTATATTGCTGGAATATAAAGTTGAATGTTTGAGAATATCTTTCAAAAATTTCCAAAGTCTACTGATGATTAGGGTAGTTCCTATGAAATGTCGGCATATATGTAGATAGCTGGGAAACATAAAAAACAAGCTATTTATAATTTTTATTAATATGTAAGAATTTTATAATAATACTTCTTTCGAACATTACATATATATGTATATATGCATTTTTAGACGATATTTAACAATTATTTACCTATTTTGCTTTTTTATGTGCCTTATGTATATATATATGTTTTCGGTTATTATTTTTAATTTTATATATAATGTGTGTATATAATCGTACATACGTTTTCAAATTTAGGTTATCTCAAGGCAGCTTTACTAGGGAAGTGGTATAAACACAGCTTTCTTTCGTTTCCTTTGCGTGATATTGTCAAAAACACGTAGACTTCCTTGCTTTTTCAAACAAGTAAAACAAAATCTTGACAACTTTTCGTAAATTGTACCAACAAAATACATCTGATGTTTTTTGTTGTTGTATTTATTGTAATTCTACCTGTTAAAGCTGCCTTGGGTTATCTAATTTTGGAGTTTCCGTAATATCACACTTTATATATCCGGTTGCTTTTTTACATTTCATTGAGAAACAACCAAAAATATATGTACTTATTTAAAAAGTACTTTGTTAAACTAAATTTTTATTTAACTGATGTGTTGTCAAACCAACATTTTATTGAAGAATGTAAATAATTTTTTGTTTATTTTTTTATAATAGTATAAATTACTTTATACACACACACACACACACACACACACACACACACACACACACACACACACACATATATATATATATATATATATATATATATATATATATATATATATATATATATATATATATATATATATATATATATATATATATATATATATATATATATATATATATATATATATATATATATATATATATATATATATATATATATATATTTATGTGTGTATACATTCATATATGTATAATTTAGACTGATGTTGATTTTATTGAAGAATGTAAATAATTTTAATTTTTTTTAAATAAGGTTTTTGTTTATTTTATGATACACGACTACATATGTATACTTACTTGTGTACTTAAATGAAATGAGACTGATTTAGCTTTAAAGACAAATAAATCTTTCCAACTTTTAAATTTCAAAAGCAATATATTTTATATATTAAATATAATTTGAATAAATTGTTAATTTTTTTCTTGAATCGGCTTGATAGTTTTATTGGAAAAAAATAAATAAATTTTAGAAAAAAAAAAAAATTAATCTAAATTGCAAACTTCTAGAAAGCCACTTTTTTAATTTCACTTTGTTTAGTTTGTTAAAAGGTTCTACCATTATATAATTAAATGAATTTTTCTTGTTTAAAACCTTCCGAATAGGAGAAATAATGATTCTACTAAAGATAGTTAATTTAATTCTGTGAAAAATTGCAATATTTTTTGTATGTATGTTTTCACGGTTGAGCTGACTATGGAGCTGGTGCTTGTTGTTTCTTAGCCAGAGCGTCTAATTTTTGATCTTTATTGCAACATAGTCATAACTAAGAAAAGCTTGTTTCGAGAAAAACACATTTCAAATTTTTAGTTTCTAAACAGTCTTAGAATTTTTTTTTAGAAAATATCTCCTAAAGAAAACAATTTAAAAGTAATTTAAATAAATTTTTGGCACAATATAAAAGGTACTACTGTTAACAATTCTGCATAGTTAACTCAAAAAGCTCATATTTCGAGTAATGACTATGTTGCAATAAAAGAGCAATATGTTTCTAAAGTAACTTGCCATTGTCCGCCAGATGATATGGGTACTAAAAACCTTCCGGATAATTCTCTTCGTAGTTTCACTGTTTGTGGTAGAGTAACTACGTGGTTTATAATTATGACTTAAGTTACCCATTGTTTAAAACGCATTCAGCTTGAGCGAGTTATGAAAGGCCCAAATGTTGCACATGTCGACTTGATGAACGTGCTATGCGATACTGATTCCATAGAATAGATTTTGAAAGTATAGCCTCGAAATTTTGTATAACAAACGTTGGCATAAATCAGAACATCATTGCTTGTAATGTTGCGGCTGATATTTCAACTGAGCTTATAGTCTCATCTGTTTTACCACGTTCTGTCGAAGAGGTAAGCTTGCGCATCATAAGCAAAAGACATCTTAGTACTGGATTAATATGGAAATATATAAATTAATTTATTAAAGTCTGCCATACAATTTTCTTTCCATCACTTACCTTTTTTCTTAATTTGATCAAACTAAAAATAACAATACAAAGACCCCAATTCTTTGCAAATAGTGTATTCTGTGGCAAATAGCTTTTTCCACAGAATATACAAGTCATATCTGTGGCTTTTTCATCGAATTATTAAGAATTCGTCCTGTGTCAGCTTGAATTTATCATGTTCTTTATGTTTATAATTGCACTTTTCATTTTTACTTTGTGCTTTTCATTTCGTTTTGGTTTTTTGTTATTGTCATGAAAGCTGAAACAGAGCCGTTCATTGATATATTTATTTACGGAGCACTGAACTATTGAACTAAAAGAAAGACATATTTCAGTGAAAAGAGCTGAACTAAAAAGAGCATTCTCCCAAAAGAGCTCATGAACCCAACTCTAGTAACCATAGACACCTTCCACTCTGCAGGATAGTATTCTAGGCGCAAAATAGCGTTAAAAATGAAAAGAAGAATTCTTCTAGCAACACGAGGTAACTGTACTAGAAAAAAAAGTAAGAGTGCTTTATATTCAGCTGGGCCGAATCTAAAATACCCATCACGATACTCACTTAAATATATAGTATATATACCAATTTTGAACTAAATAAGCTCGGATATACATGGACCGATATCGGGGAAAAAAATTTTGTGCCATTTAATCGCCATGCGAAAAAGGTAATCTTTAATGGAAATTTTCACGGAAAACCTGGCTTAAGCTATACCTCGGGTATATATTGACCGATATCGAAAATTTTCATTATCTTTATTTTATTAACCAGAAATGGATTTAAGCAAAAAAAAATTTTTGAATGGAAAAATCGGTGACCAAAAAGACGCTTTTTTTGGGCGCTAAAAGCACAATTTGAGTTAACCAATTCTGCTTTATCCAAAGCAGAATTGGGAATATAATTAACTCGAAGTGTGACAATTATAATGGCGGTTTTGGGGAAAAGAAATAAATAAACAGGAATTCAGTATTTTCTTCCAATAAAATACAGGAGTAGTTTATTAAATTATTCACCTGGGTTGACAACGGGTGTAAATAATAATAGGTGATTCCAAAATTTGTAGATACTAATGTTGATCGCACTGGTTGTTTTGTCGGTAACGATGGAATGTGAAAAAACTCAATTGATTTATGTACCGAAAACGATGTAAAAAACGAGAATTGGAAAATTCCAATTTGCTCGACTTGCTAATGCGAAAAACTTCACAAAGTTTATAGGTAGCTAATTCAAATAAATAAGTGGTAATTTTCTCAGAACCGGCATTTCAACGGCCAACAGACGGACGGGCGGACAGGTGGACATCGCCTTATAGAATTTCCTATCAATGCTGATTCTGAATATGTACACAAACGGAATGACAAACATATATATAACCTTAATATGGTTTTTTATACCCTGAAGGGTATAAACAACCATACCTAAAATATTTACCATAAAGTGTCAATAAGAGTCATTGCCTTAGTAGAAAAGGAACATGAATTTGTAACCTCTTTAGCTCATATATATAATATATTGTGAACCAAATGCTATTAAAAGACACATTATGAGCGCGGTTCGGAAACTTCTTAGCCTATCAATGAAAGAGAATGGGTAGTTTTTCAAAAATATTTTCATTTTTCAATATAATCTCCTGAAATTTCGATACACTTAGTCCAACGCTTTTCTAGCAATTCTATCTCTTGATTAAAATAGTTTTCCTCAAAGTCTTCAAAATAGTGGGGTTACAACCGTAATTGCATCTTCATTTGAGGTAAAATGCTTGCCAGCAAGGAATTTTTTAGAATTGGGAGCTAAATCAGGAGAATTAGGTGGGTGGTCAAGCAACTCGTACTTTAATTCGTTGATTTTAGCCATTGTTAAAACACTCTTGTGCGCTTGTGCGCTGTCTTGATGAAAACTTATTTTTTTGAATTGTAAGCCAGGACGTTTTTCTCGAATTTGTACATTTAATCCAATAGTACTCTGAATTTATTGATTTACTCTTTTGCAGATAGTCAATCAATAAAATACTTTTGAAGTCCCAAAAACCGTTGCCATAACCTTACCAGCCGATTGAATTATTTTTGCCTTCTTTGAAGCACTTCCTCCAGCTTCAGTCCATTGTTTGGATTGTTCGTTTGTCTCTGGAGTATAGTGGTGGATCCATATCTCATCAACAGTTATGAAACGACGCTTAAAATTTATTTTATTTCGCTTAAAACGATCCAAACAAGCTTGAGATATGTTCATTCTTATGCGTTTTTGGTCGGCTGTTAACAACTGCGGCACCCATCTTGCAGAAAGCTTTTTCATCTGTAGTTCTTCGTGCAAAATTGAATGGACTCGATCATTTGAGATGCCCATGATATTAGCTATTTCACGCACTTTTATTCTTCGATCGTTTAATACCATATCATGCACTTTGGCTAAAAATTCTGTCGTTGCTGCTGATTTTGGACGCCCACTACGTGGTTCATCTTCAATGCTTGTACAACCACTTTTAAATTCAGCAACCCAATATTTTACTGCTGCATATGAAGGAGCACTTTCACCTAACATATTCACCATATTATTATGAATTTATGTTCCTATATGAAGAAGTTACCAGATCGAAACAAAATTTAACTTTTTTTTTTTTTTTAATCTTGGACCAGTACTCAGGGGAGTGAATTGTACTGGAACTAGGAAAATAGATTATGAGAAGAAGAAAAGGGAAGTAGTGTTTGTGAACTTAACACACAGAACGACCAAAACAAACGTTATCACAGCATTTAAAGTGTTGAAATTAAATTAGTTAAAACTGATCAGCGCCCAATGTATAGGCCTTCAACACTGCTCAGAACAACAGAAATTAGTTCAACACAGCGCACATCGTAAGGTAACAAATGCATAGGAGGAGCATAAAATAGATATTAATAATAACAAATAGAGAAAAAATAAACGGCAGTAAAAACATAATATAATTAAAAAAAAAAAAAATACGTGCACACATGATGCAAAGCAAAACTCTGCCTATTCCGGTATAATTTCGTTTTTGGAAATTGATAATAAACATAAGTATAGGTATAGAAAATACGGACGACAATGAAAAACATGTGTGTATAGAGCGAAAGACAAAACACTACTCCCAGTTCATAGCAGAGATGGAAGTTTCTAAAACACTTAACACTTTTCTGTTTTTCTGTTGAAATTATAAGTATTTCGCTTTACTTTACTTACTCTAAACAAATAATTACGCTGCTTTTTACAAATAAATTTCCATCAGTTTAACATTGAAAAAACTTCAATCCTTGTGAAGTGATGTTCCACAGTTTAAATGCAACGAATTTCTAGTGATGGAAAATGTCACAGCAATTTTACGAAGACACTAAGTTGTTACTGCGTTTTAATTTTCTGGCTACTTAAGAGAGACAGATAGAAGAAAGTTTAAAGTACTTTCAAGAAGATTAAAAAAGTTTTTCGTTTTCGAACGAAGTTATTTACTTTAGTTGCTTTTCTTCTAGTTCTTTTATTATTATTTAGCTATTGAACGAAATTCGATTGTTTTCCAATTGGCAGTTTTTAAAAAGTGAAAAGTAATAAAGTGAAAAGTTTATTAGTTTTTCAAAAGAAAGAACAAGTTGTTTTATTTAGATCGATTCAATGTTCAGTGTAATTATTTGCACATCTGATAGTTTTTAAATCCGTAAAAAGCATTAATGTGCACGATTTGTTCGATTTAAAGAGAAATAAAATAAAGGATAATGTTTGTATTAATTTAAAATGTAGTTGACGACTTTTTCTGCTTTTATCATTAATGAGTTTCAGAAAAGTACTCTCAAGGTTTGTTGCAGTAGAATACTGTTTAAATTTTTTGTAAATATGCGGCAGGGAATCAAAGAGATTCAAATTCTTTGATATTTAATCAGATACATTTTCAATAAAAAATCAACCTTTTATTAAAATTTTTTTAAGGACATTAAAAATTTAAATAGTGAAATAATTTGAAAAATGCAAAACTTGTGTTTAATAAGAAATTTCAGCTTGACTTCACATTAATCATGCAATTCTGTATCGTATGAAATTAAAATTAATGTTCGTATATATGCTCATTTTAATTTATTTGTTTACGTAATTTTGCCATGAATTATGAGCTTAATTTGAAATTTTATAAATTCTATTTGATCTCATTTCAATATATATTTTAATTTAGCACATTGTGCAATTTGTAAAATAAATTTATTAACGCTGATGAAAGCAGAGGGAAAATCATACAAATTTTATTTTATTTCAATGTTTGTTTGTTGCTTCTGTTGATTTTATAAATCAGTTCTTTAAACAGAATGCTTTAAGTATTAAGCATTTAATTAAACAATTAATTTATAAAATATAAACATGACAAGAAATAAAAACAATAAAACAGCCATTCAAATTTAGTATTTATATCTGTTTATCTTGGTGATTCGTTTGTAGTTTTGGCTGTTTTTTATTTATTGTAATTCAAGCACAACAATCGTTGTTTTATGATATGTAATTAAAAGAAGAAAAAAAAAAACAACAACACAATAATAATGTTAAAGTCATGACAGCCCAGCAAGAAATTGGAAGCCAAATGTTTGCTATAGAAAAAATTTCCCCCCAAAAACTTGCTATACAATTTTTTAAATTCTATGATATACGGTTATTAAATAACCAAAATTTTTCGTTTCGGGAAAAAATTTATTTGATTAATTAATAACTTAATTACGGTTTTCAACTCAGTAGTACCTCGCACGTTGCGTTGCGAGGTACTATAAGCCAGGTCTGGGCAAAATACTTACCTAATGTATTTTAAATACAAGATACAAAATACTTCCCAGCTGCGTATTTCAACTACAAAATACTTCCAAGTTGTGTTTTTCAAATACAAAATACAACTACAAAATACAAATATCTTTTTTGTATTTCGATCTTATAAGAATATACCTCTCTGGTTTTAGACGCATATTTATTTTACATAACATAACATTACCTAAAACTTAAAAGGACGTAACTGGCAAAATATTGAAAGCCTATTATAATTTTCGGTAAAAAAAGTATTTCCTTTAATAAAAACAAGATATTTTAATGACTCATCCGACAAACAACCTCTTGTTGGGGAGTGAATAAATCCTACAGGTCCTGAGGAACATAAGCTGCTGCCAAATTCTATAAATGCATAAAAACAATAAAATCCTCATCATCTTTACTGCAACTACTACTTCTTCTGCTGCATTCACGTTTGGTTTCTTGTTTTTTGTAATTTTTCTCCAAGATATCTATTGCAAGGTTTTGAATGCGTTGCCTCTCTTTTAATGAGATGCTTTCTGGTAACTAGCGCGTTTTGAAACTAGTGGGGAAACATGATATCAATATGGCTCTATTTGCTTCACGTGTCATCATGAGAAACTCATTAAATCTCTTTTTCCCAAGCTCTACTAGTGGTGATGATTGACGGGTGAGTTGGTTTAAGGGCTGATGCTCTTAATGGGCTTCGGCCTACCAACTCATTAAGCCTTGTCCTCCATTGATTGCTGGGAAATTGCATACATGAGGGATTAGAAAGCCCGAACTCCTCAACAAGAAGTTGTTCATATGACCGCAATCGTATGACAAGAATTGCTACCTGTGTGAGCCTAGCAAGCCACACGGGGGCGGTGGTGAATCGTGAAAAATTCACTCCGTGGAATTGGTTCACCATCAGGCTAGGCCGTCAAGGCAGGTACTGATGTAAATCATTTTCACAGTTTCCCAAGCTCTCCATTAATTTTGTTAAAGTACAACTGAAATGCCTCAAATTATTATATTTGCAGTCGATCTAATCTGGCTCTCATAGACATTAAGGTAGACAAAAGTTTTCCGTAATAACAATTATTTCCATGTATATAATCCAAGGCGTTGGGAAAAACTGGCGGCGAATATGTGGAAATTCTTATTGATATTGCCTGATTAGTGTAAAATCAATTTGCTCTGGACAAAATAATTGAAAGTTGAATTACAGTTTTGTAAAATGATGAACATTTTAATGATCGCAGTTTCTTGCAGTTTTAGTTTTTGTATGAAAAAACTTACTTTGAATTGACTATAATAAATAATGTATTTTGTGAAAAAGTATTTTTGAGTCACATGTATTTGAAATACAAAATACTTTTAAATTATGTATTTGATATTCAAAATACAAAATACTTTCAGGTCGTGTATTTGAAATACAGATACAAAATACGTATTTGTATTTCAAATACGTATTTCAAATACAACTATTTCAAATACTGCCCAGCCCTGCTACAAGCAAAAACAATAATGCCGAATGCAACTGTTGCTGTGGCCTTACAGGCAACCTGAAAGCTGTAGTTATCTACTAGGCGACAGAACTGAATTTCAGTTACCATCCATAATCGAGCCACAAGGACGCAGATTAGGTTAAATTAATTTAATTCCAACACTATAAAATGCTGTGCTAACGATTGTTTTGGTATTTTTTGCTATTTACAAGTTCAAAGAGGTACAACTGCCTCTTTCCTCCTTCTCACAATTTCTTCTTAGTTCCAGTATATAATGGTCATCTCCTGTGTGCTGAAGAAAAGAAGCTATAAGCGAATATATTGAATATTGCTTGGATATGACAAACAACGAACAGGAATTCTCTTCATCTAAAAAAGCTTGAAAACAAATAAAATATTGTGTTTGATTACAGCATTAAATGCATTGAATTCAGCAGACAACCAACACAAAGACGACACGACTGCAGGTTGTTGTCCAAGCTGATTTTTTTCCGCAGTCGAACTAGAAAGTGAAAACAATGTGACCAGGGTGTTAGCATATATTAAATAATTCAGCTCTTGGAAATATTTTATTTTGCAATATAACATAAAAAAACAACAACATTTAAACGTAATTTTTAAGTAAATTAATAAATTTGCTTGTTCTATTGTTAAATATGTTCTTCAATACTCAAAACAAGAAATCCTAATTTTAGAAAATAACTAGCAAGCGTTTAGATATGTTTATATCAGTTGATTCTACTTCAGTTACGAGTAGTTTTAATTGCATAACTTTGGCGAAAAGTATTAAAAGAGATCGAAATAAATTTTTTTTCTCGAGCCGAAAAATTCGATTCATTGTAGTAAAGTTTCAGTTCTTTTACGCTGTCCTCATTATCGATCATAATATATTTTCAACTGCGAAGTACCGCCTAAACTGAATTAAGCGTAACAATTAAATCCTTTTGTTGAGTTAAATTGCTCGTTTTAAAGGCCGGGGCACATAGAATCCGCCGTACGTTAAACGTTGCCTTTTTCAACTGGCAACTAATTTAAAATGCATGTATTCTTATGAGCTTTGACATGTACTTCTGCGTCAACGCAACGTATTAAAATTGATCAACTTTTAACGTACGTTGAGAATTTTGCCAACTAACTGAAAATATTTTGTATATTTTGATTTAGTTTTTCATTCAAAAATAAAATAAATTAAAAACAAATTGTGTGAAAATTCTTGTCAAAATCAAATTAAAGTACTTATTATGCGAACTTCATACTTCGTACAAGTTGCTGTCAGTTGAAAAAGGAGACGGACAAAGTGCGACGGATTCTATGTGACCGGTTTAAAGACTTTTAATAACTTCCTTTTTAAGAAAAACTTAAAGAAAGGAAAAACTTGAACTAAAACCCGATGTACAAACACCAGATTTTTGGTGTTTGTACATCGAGTAAAACATTATAAAGTTCAACAAAAATTCAATAAATTATTATCTCTGGGTATGAAGAATTATTAAAATACAAAAATATGTATATTAATAGCTCAAAAAGAAACACCGCTTGTTCAGAGACAGCAAACGCTGTACAAACAATATGGGCAATTAACAATATGAATAATGTGATTCAATATGAGATGAATATGAACAGAGAATAATTCAATGGCTTAGTGGGTAAGGCAGCAGTTCATGATACGTCAGGACCAGAGTTCAAATCCGCATGGGTGCTGATGCGTAGCGTAGCGACTACGAATCAGCTAATTGTCCCCCAGCTAAAGATTTGATTATTCTTTTTCTTGTCTTCTTTAATCAAGAATTATTGATCACAGCAAATTTGTATTGGAAAAAATCCTTCTTAAGAAAAACTTAAGACAGGAAAAACTTGAACTAAAACCCGATGTACAAAAACCAAAATTCGAATTTAAAAAATGAAAGATGAAACTTTTCATGAATGTTTAATATAAACATAGCTCGTTCGGTAAAGCAAGGGAATTTTGTAAGGCTACTATATCTAAAGTGGTCACACTGCTGCAGTGTTCAAAATAATTTAGAAGTTGACTTCATGACTACTACTGCTGGTTGCAGCATTTTCTGTCGTGAAATTGTGAAGTTTGATGTGGCCTATGTGTTTGATACTTAAGACTTAATAATTCGTTGAGTCTCAAACTTGGTTGAGGACAAGCGTCTTGTCCAAAACTTTCAGCTCTTGCATGGTTACAAACGTTAACGTTCTCATACACTCGTCGCAGCAAAAAATATATTTGGGTTAAAGTAATAAACTCAAAGACGACAATATGTAAACAAATGTTAATTAAAGAAGAGTTTCGATTTGGACCACAAATCGAATTTTTCTAATTAATAATATTGCAAATACGAGTATAGAGACAAAAATTTTATATATAATTTAAATATGTAATATTTCTATAGTGAAACTTTACTGGTCAAATCAAATTTACAAATCAGACTGAATTTGACCTCAAACATATAATATGCTGGCTTGTTTAAATATGCCTATAGCTGAAGAAAATAGTCTGGTAGGGTGAAAAAATGTTTTTTCTTTGATTCACTGTCGTCGTTGTTTTCTTTATATGCCTATTATTAATTTTTTTGAATGCAGTTCATTATCTTACGGTGTAGGAAATGCTGGACTAAATTTTGTTGGTCTGAGCAGAGTCCAGCACTTTAAATTCTGTGACAACGACTGTTTTGGTCTTTTCGTTTTGTTATTGATAGGTTTAAGTCGAACGTCCACATACACTACTCCTCCTCACAATCTATTTTCCTAGTTGCAATAAAATGCACTGCATATGTAGGGATCATTCCGCAAGTACTGCTCCAAGATAAAAGAAAAAATAAAATAAAAGTTTCGTTAGCAATTAGGACAGCTTTCTCCTACTCTGTTTGTTAATTTCTTCAATGAGCTTTCACCCCCAACTATCCTTCGCGGATGAAGCAACATCAGCCATTCGTACTCTTTCAGTACGTATGTCTCACTGAATAGTGATCTTCTATTAATCTCCGAATGGGGTCGTAAAAACAGGGCCGCTTTTAACGCTCGTAAAACCCAGTGTTCTTTATTAACACACAAACGAACGACCGCAAGTGCTGCTTCATCTGTACTCATGGATGGTATAAATATTGACGAATCGGAAGCGCTTGATGTTCTTGGAATGACTATACAGTGTGATGTTTGCTGGAGTGAACACATTTTTCATGCCTCTAAAGAAGCATTCAAGTGCCTCGGATTTTTGAAACGGTGTAAGATGTACTTCATTTCCTCATTATTTATACCACATCCGATCTCCCTATTATTTATACCTGCACATTTTCAGGATGATTTGAATCTCTTGAATGTTAGGTGGATTTTTATAATCAAAAATTCAAAAAACCTGTCTATTCGAAAATTGATTTACTACTAATCACGACTATCATGAAAATTAGACTCAGCGGTTAAAAGCTGCACCAGGTCTCATTTAAAGACACATATGAAGCTGGTTGTGTACTCGTAATTTATCTGGGAAAATCCAACTTTATGCAAAATTTGCTCAAACGTCTAGTTCTACGAACAATTTAAAATTGACCGCTTCAGCTTAAAATTATCGCATAGTCCCGCTTGGGTTTACTGAAGTAGCAAAAATAAAATATAAAATATCCGACAACAGTTCAAAACTTTCAAAACTTATTTTAAAAACGAGTTCAGACTTGAATGTTTGCTGGGTATGGAATATGCTAAAATACATAAAGATTTGTATGTATTTTAAAAAATACAACAATAAAATATATTAAAAATAAATCTATAAGTTTATCACAGTGATGTCATCAGAATATGAACTTTATTTACGATTGAACTTTGCGAGTGTATGTGAGTGCGTGTTTGAGTGTGAGCGTGAGTTTTAGTTGTTGTGCATGTTTTCTGTTATCAGCAATAATTTTCAAACGATTGTTAATTTTAATTGCGTTTATTATTAAATGAATTCCGATTTTCATATTTTTTGCATATAAAAATGAGTTCTATGCAACTGTTTATGTAATCAAATAATTGTTAAAAAACCGCTAGTAGATTAATGTTATTCAATGATTTCTCTGCTTTTTAAATAATTTAAACTTGTGAAAAAAAAAATATTTTTTCATTAAACGCCACTTGATACATGTTTTTAGTGTTTTGAAATCACATATAAGCCCATTTTGGAAACGGTGTCAAAAAGCACACAGCCTTTCGAAAAATTGTGTTTAGCGTTATAGTCGCCAGCCACTAAAAATCGAGGCCCAAGTGTTATGAAAAAATTTTCGAATGTTGATTTTCTGTTAATGAAAATCGGAGCGGTGAGTAAGTCGAAGGAAATGTTAAATACATATATTAGGTGCTTGCAGATACTCCTCACGTGTCTCGTTTAGCAAATAGTGCTTAATTCTGTTTTTTACCAGATTTGGCGAGCCTCCACAAGATCTTCCACGGGGATCTTTTGTGCCATGCACTATGCATATCCATTAATTTTGAAATAATTGTTGGTTGTCAAATGAGTTTCAGCAATCCACATTATATCGATTTGCTTATCCATAAGGATTTGTGTTGGCGGATGCCGTTTGTGTGGTGGTTTAAATTTCTTTTTAGATGTTATTTTCTCATCAGTTTAGAGGATAGCAAATCTATTACTATTCGTTGCCGTAGCGGTATTATAATTTTTAGATATTTTTGATTGAGATGATAGTTGAGCGGTTTTGGGGCTCCTCGGAATTTTAACCACTTTTGTTTTCGGCTTATCTGCAATAACTGAACTGGTAGATGGTTTATCGTCTGTGGTAACATCTATATGTGGCGAATATGAGCACGTGCGGTTTCGTTCCCTTACAGATTGTCCAATGATTTTTTCAAAGATTCCTCCTCAGAAATCCAAGGACTTTTCTAAATCTGAGCTTTTTCTCAGAATTACATCTGAAAGGTACACTTATGCAGTTTTTATTTCAGTTTTTATTTTTTATTTTGACTTTAAAATATATAGCAATAATCATAAATGGCACAAAGTTTTTCTTTTATTTAAAAATCACTCTCTTTCAATTATTCCGTTTTTTACTTATTTCTGTTTTATATTATAAAATTCCGATCAAAAACAACACGTCCGTTCACGATCGAATCTAGACTCCGAAAGAAATTTTGTAATATTTGGTAATATTTGACGAAAAGAAACGGTTTTGATTATATCACAGATATTTCATAGTTCTGTCTAGTGCTTCCAAAGACTTATGTGTCATCGTGTATTCATCTCACACTGCTAAACCTTTGACATTGCTGCGGCCGTCCTCAAAAATGATAATAAAGAATAAGCTTAAGGAAGAATTATTTCAGTACGGAAAAACAAAATTTTGGGGCAGATAAATTGGCAAATATTATTAGATATTTCATAAACACTGAAGTAATATCATATTCTGTAGAGTTTTCAGTTGTTAAGATCTAACAGGGCTACCTTCCTATAAATTGAGACTAAAAGTTGGCGTTCCAGTTATCACACGAATCGAATTATACTTTTGAGATCGAGTATTGTGGAAAAAATTAAAGGGCAATAGACGAACAATTCAATCCGATTTATAATTCCAGCAAAAAAAAAAAAAGTCCAGTTTCTGCAAAACTTTTACGCTTTTTAAAAGAATTACAATATAAAGCAAAAAACTTTGTATACCCAGTTTTATTGAATTTAAAAAGTGCAACTTCAAATGTGAAATAACATAAATCTTAATAACACAAAACACATCCATGCGAAGTCATGAGCTTTGAAACAGGCTACTGAAAACACCTGTTTTCTGCAGACAAGGTTGCGGGTAAATGCTAGTTTTAAATAATTTTTATTTGTGCCAAATATGATTGATTGTGTATTATTGCATAACTGTTTTATGATCCCGAGAAACGAAAAATGTTTGTATGTGATTTTAAATTTCTTTATACAAGTCGTGGAGGGAAAAAATTAACATTTAAAAAACTTATAAAGAAATATTTCTTCTTTTTGCAGCTAAAAATCGTTTTATTTTATATAATAAATTAAACAGTATTTATTTTCAATATTTCGATAACAAATTGTTATCATCGTCAGAAAAATTAATATGTTATTAAAAAATTTTCAACTTGAAAAATTATTGTCAAAAAATTCCTATATATGTGGGGTGCCAGTTGTTGGTCTTCGCCGATCCAGTCGGCAGAAGAGAGAGAGAGAGAGAGAGAAATGAGTAAACATGACGAACACAGACAATAGAAACATAAAAAGACATGCAAACAATATGAGACAGTTGAAAACCGACCATCAAGTCAGCCACACAACACGGACAGTGCTTTAATCGTAATTAATTTTAAGTTAAGTAAAACTGAATAAAATTATAATTTTAATTGCACGCCTGTGTTTTATCCTTTTCGACTGAGGATTATCAAATCCTACATATAAATATCATACCATGTCTTGTATAAATTTTAACCATCTCCAGAGCTCTTAAATAAGAAAATAACTGCTTAAAAATTTGTTGAACATAAATAAATTTTACTTAGTTTTTGTTCATTCACGTTATTTTATTAACAAAATAGGTTAGCAGAGCTTTAAAATGCTCATCAATAATTGGTTTATTGCATTTTTATATTATTCCTGTTTTTGATGAAACATTTTCCAATTGATACAAAACATCTCGTTTTGTATAGATGCCTAGTAATAAGCATGCCGATGTGCATATGTTTGCATTCGCTAAAATATTCAACTGAAAATTGCATGTTTTTCTTCATTTTAATTTTTAAATGGAATCGAAATACTCAATGGTACTCAGAGTTTTTTTTTCTAAGTATTTTTCAATTTGGCTGTTTGGTTTTAAAACATGTTTTTTATTTATAAGTACATATGTGTCTGTGTTCGCTTTGTTTTTTTATATTTTAATATTTTTAAGCCGTAGTATGCATTTTTTTAAAGGCTTTCAAAACAACATTAATACACACATATGCATATATTTATTTTTTAAATTCATAAAATATTTAAATGCATGTTCAGGTTATTGCTTTTTTGACTTTTCCTTTTTCTTTTTTTTTTTTTTCTTTCAATTTAAATTTCATTTTTTATTTCATTAGAATGTATGTTTATGATGTGAGCAGGCAAATACATTGATTATATTTGTATTTATTATTTGTATGAACACAAACAGCACATATACATATAAATATATAGTGAAGAACGTTGTACGTATACGTAATATAATATTTGTTTTTTCTATGTTTGCAAATATAAATCATACGTCATGTATGACAAATTGCCAGGAAATATGCATTTAAATGCATGTAAGTATAATAAATGAATAAATAGAGTCAAACGCAAACAAACATGAACACTTACAGCGGGAATTATAGATTTGATAGGATTTATGATGTTAAATTTTTAATGCATTTTATTTAAACATGAAATCAAACAAGTTAATTCATTGTTTTACACATACAAACAATGTTTTAACATACAAAACAATATGCAAATATTGTGTTAATAAAAATTTTAATGAAACGAACTTAAATTTAAATTAATCGTACGTGTCGAAGAACTCAATAATTGCATAAATACTACATTTTAGACTTAATAATTGTAAATATTTACAAGAATATTGGCATTTTTATTTTATTTACAAGCATATTAACTTGCTGTTGCAATTTAAAACTCTAAGAAAACAAAACAAAAAACTAAAATGTCCATTTGTGATATTCAAGTTCTTTAAGAAGTTCTTTATTACATCTCGCCAAGCTTAAAAAGGTTAATTGGATGAACAATAAGCGTTAGAGATTTTAATTAATAAATATTTGTTTAAGTAGATAAAGATAAAATTAAATCATTAAACAAGTTGTGATTGAGTTAAATGAACTAAAATATAAATGTGTTAATAAATGTAATGAATGGAACAAAAACAGTTGATGTTTCAAAAAGAAAGAACTTGTGATAGAAAAATATTTTTTCCAATACTAATAAATATTTTTGCAAAGTATTCTTTTTTTCACGTTTTATTGCCTTTTAAAAACGAGCTAATATTGTTCGCACTATTTTATTGGCTTTAGCGTATTTTGAAGAGTCATGTGGCACCTAAAAAGTGCAGGTATACATGTTTGGGGTTCTTTCCGGAATCAAATTTCGACGATCTGTATATATTTCAATCAAAACCTAATTTTCCGAATCCGAACAAAGTTTTTTGATACAACCAAATTTTTTGATTCAACATTATTGGATTTTGTAAAAAATATATATTATTGTATAAAAAAATATTTATTCAAATCAAAATATTATAAATAGCTTGGTTTTTTGTTTCCTAGTTGGCTATATGTCGACATTTCATAGGAGCTACCCTAATCATCAGTAGACTTGGAAACTTTTGAAAGATATTGTCAAACATTCAACTTTATATCCCAATAATATAAATAAATTATTTAGAATTTAAAAAGAAAAATAATTTAACCCATAAATTAAAAACAACAAGGTAGTTTCATTCTCTTCTTATTATTTGTAATAAGGATTTTTGAAGTTTATTTTTGGAGAGAAATATAAAAGGGCGTTGTTACACAGTTGAAAAAGGGAGTTTATTTCTAGAATGGAATGTGTAGTGCAATGTTCATATTAGAAAAAGGTAGAAATAATAAGCTGATGTAAGTAGGTATCCGTCGTCGTTTTAAAACCCATGTAAGGTTAGGTTTAACAGGCTGCCAGCTATTGTAAAGCTAGCCCACTTGGGTCCAATTTGGTCGCAAAAACTAAAAGCACGGAGTTCTGCTTACCAGTAAACTTTACGATAGCATTCAAACGAATGCCTACTTTAAAGAAAATATTATTACCTTTAAAAGAAAATAATCTTTAGATATTAAAATTTGATGCTTGTGGTTTAAAAATATATAAACCATAGTTTCTACTAGAATGACCCAGAATGCAGCGACAAAACTAATGCACGTAACCTTCAATATTCTTCATTACTTTCAATAAGAAAAACCTACTCCTAAAAGATGTCTTTATTTGTTTAAATATCAAGGTAAGCATGTATAGCGAAAATTTGCATATAGTTATCCGTCGTTTCCACGCCTTCAAACTTGTTCTGGACATGACTTGTAACTTCCCTAACAAATGCCGCGATAAAAGAAAAAATAATGGCTGAACAGCCAATCAGTGACCACAATTGCAAAAAAATTTGACATTCACCACAGCGTTATATCAAGAATTATAAGCCGTTTTCGTTGTTCGGGTACAGAAGATAAAGGTGGACGTTCCCGAAAAATCAGTAAACGAAATGGCCAGGCAATAATACGTTTAAAAAAAAAAGACCGATTCGTGTCGTCTAGAACCATCGCCACACAATTATTATTAACTGTTACCCCCAGAAGGGTTCAACGGCAAGCTGCAAAAGGCGGACTAAAAGTATACCATACAAAAGTGTAAAAATGATTTTTATATCATGGAAAAATAGACTAGCCAAGTTGGAATTTGCAAGGGAACACATTAATTTGACCACCACACAAAGGAATTCCATGCTATTCTCCGATGAGTCCAAGTTTAATTTAAAAGGTTCCGATAGATTAAGACTGGTAGATGACTGAAAAGCGAACGTCTTAATCCATGTTATACTAAAGGCACATTGAAACATGCTGTCGGTAGCATTTTTGTCTGGGGATGTTTTTCAGGCCATTTTTATATATTTTAGATTTATGTATGTACTTTATTTTGAAATTTTTATTTATTTTTGTTAGAAGTAACAATTTTATTATTATTTTTAGACACAACTTCAAATCAAACTGAAAACAAGGGAATATAATAATACGGTAGCACAATTTTATGGAAAATGTCACAATCCTTATACTGTTGAGGAAAATTGAGAGAATAAAACTACATTCCATTTTTTATATCATGCTTTAACCATACCTGTCAAAAAAGAAAAACAAGCTTTTTATTTTTCACCTCTTCCACCTCTTTACTTTTCTTTACACCTTTCGAACAAATAAACAACCGTTGGTTGCTATGATTTGTTTTTTGAAAGTATCAAAAAGCTGAGAACAAAAATTCAAGCAATTAGTTATTAAGAAACACAATAAAATATTTGTATTAAATGAAAGGCTTCCGTCGTTTTGCAATAGATGGCAGTAGCGGTAAGTGATATAAATCGAAATATTAGTCAATGTGTCTGCATTATAAAGTTGTTCACGTTATTTTCGGGAGGTTTTAATTTTCTGCTTTAATATAAAGAAATCTATGGCTGAGGCTTATCGAATTCTCTCAAATACTGATGGTGAGGCCGTCCTTAGTGAAAGAACGTTCCGAAACAAATTTCAACGCTTCCAGAGCGGTGATATTGGCGTGGAAGACCAGCATGGCGATGGAAGAGAGACGGGTTACGAAGCTGCAGAATTAGAGGCATTACTTGAGCAAGACTGCTGTTAAACGCAATAAAATTGGCAGGGTTATTACCTTTCTAAACATTATGGGAATGTGGCGCAAGAGTTGAAACCGAGGGAACAGCTGCTTACAAAGCAAAGACAGAAGGGATATCTGCGTCGCATTGTGGCTGGGGAGCAAAACTAAGTCCATTACGATAATTCAGATCACAGAGAATCATGGGATTATCCCGGCCATGATTCTACGTCGACGGCGAAACCACTTATTAGCGACTCCAAGGTCGTGTTCAGCATTTGGTGGGCCGATCTTTCCGTAATGTGTTGTGATTTTTTTAAACTGACTAAAACAATCACAGGATCATTATCATGTGATTTATCGCTTAGACAAATGGCCGCGATGCAGCGAGGGACATGATAAAGTGATTTTGCAGAATAACAATGCTCGTCCCCATTTTGCGGAAGTGGTCAAGACATACTTGGAAATATCGAAATCGGAAGATATATCCATCGTATTTTTTAGTCATTGCTTATCACTTGTTTCGGTGAATGGGATACAGTCTGGAGAGCCAGCGTTTTCGGTCCTATGAGAAAGTAAAAAATTAAATCGATTCGTGGATCGCTGCAAAAGATGTACAGTTTTTTCAGCGCGTGATTTGAGTTCTGCCTAGCCTTAAATTTCAGAGAAAAGCGATGGAAGCAAATTTGTACACCTATGTACGTTCGAGATTTTTATTCTGAAACACTTTATTTCAATGAATATAATTCCAGTAGGGGGCGCCTCGATGGCTAATTTGGTAGGGTACTCGACCAACAGTCTCGGGGTCGCAGGTGTTACTGCAGAAAAGCAAAAAAGCTCCGCAAGTTTTGTCTGTTTAATTAAAAAAAAAAATAAATAAATAAAATAATGCAATGCACATATATTTTGACAATGGATTCTTTTTTTTTTCTTTTTCATTAAAATAGAAAAAATAAAAATAATTGACTAAATTCTACTCCAATTCAAAACTAAAACTATTAAACCCAGTAAAATACAATACGCAAAACAGTATTAATAAAATCAAATCAACACAAATTTAGGTATTTGACATTTTTAGCATGAACATTTGACACTTAAAATTAAATTTAATTCTTTTACAAATAAAATAAGAATAGAAACAATAAAATTAATGTATGAAAATCCCTTCAAAAACATTTTGACATTATTGCAAAGAACCGTACAGAGAGATAAACTATAGACTATGCGGCAGAGGCATCATCATCTAGAACAAATTTGTTCAATAATGAAATAAACTTAATATCTATTGACATTGACAACTTTAAACATACCAAAATACTTAACTTTAACGAACAACAGCGACAGTTTAATGGTAATATAAAGTATAAATGTAGGTATGAGTTTATTTGTAAATGATTTTATAACCTTTTGCTTTCGAAGTATATGCCTTGATATTAAACAGCAGAGTAAAGTAAAGCTCTCGAAAACATCACCAACATTAAAGCACTTGTAACAAAATCAGCAGCAGCAAAAGCAATAATAGCAAAACTAAAAAAACAATTGTGCCATGTTTAGATGTAGTGGCTTAGCATCGCAAAGACAAAATAAAATACACTTACACAAAAAAACCTGTATCACCAAATAGAAAAAAAATGTTGCACACACTCATCTATAAAAATCTAAGCTATTGTGCGGTGACCATGTCAAGTGCAGGTTTCCAACTGGATTCACCATTTAGTTTGTAAAAAAATCCGCCTCATTCCGACACGAATACAGCTTAGTACACATGCATGTTTGGAGTGAAAAAAATATAACGGTCTGCTGGTCGCACTTAACACACATTTAGTTACAAACACATGCTCATACACACCCGAAAAAGAAAACTTGGTTAGAATTATAATTTACATAAGAAAATGAAAAATAACAGCTCGTGTTTTAAGTAGGCGATTTGCAACACCGCCTACGACAGCATTGTAATAGATTAATGAGAACAAGTTCACTTATCCAATAAGCTATTACAAAACTGCCGTAGGCGAGCTGAAAAAATTTGGCTTTAAATAGTAAACAAATCAACAACTCTTAATGCAGTGAATGTGAATATTCAAGCAACCATTCATGGTAATAAGTTTGACTTGTGGAAGCAGAACCAACAAAAAGAAATTTGAACAAACAATAATTCTGTCTTATATACTTTTTCAGAAAGAGGAGCAAAAATAAAAATACACGTATATCGGCGATTTTCATGTACACGTTAGATTTTTTTTATAAAATATAAGGCTCGTAGTGTCCGTCTGTCTGCCTGTGTGAAAGATTTTGTATAAGTTTTAATACCTTTTTCCATGAACAGACTCATGGAAATGTCTGTATCACGTCAAATTTAAAAACAAAAATAGATTTTTAGTGATTCTAAAATTGTCCTCATTATATAACAGTTTCAGTTCCTTAAAAAACCGAATTATTTTTATTAATTTTGTTAAATTAGTATTGAGCATTTTTGCATTCAAAATTTAAATGCTTTTAAAGAAACTTCAGCCTTTTATTCTTCCGTTTTAAAGCATTTGTGTCACCCTCGCGACAACTAGGCCAACAGTATTCACTAAACATATGCGTAATGCATTGTCCTTTAAAGCGCTTTTCAATAGCCGCAATGTTCTGATGGAACCTTTCGCTGCAAGCTCCTGATGATTTATCAGGGAGGGAAAAAATCTAAATTATTGTGAAGGAAATGTATCTTTAGCGACATTAATATAACCATTTCTGCTACAATATTTTTATAATTGGCCGCTCATTTGTTGCCACGAAACTGTTCAATAACGGCAACTGTGCCTTTCCATGCACGTTGTTCGATAACATTTAATTTAGATAACCTGCAAATAATTTTATATCTGCGGACCTTTGAAAACACCTTAAATCATACACATCATTAAAAAAAATAAATTTACCAAATAACTTCTTAAAAAATACCTGCATGAAACTGTGCGCCGTTCAATTTTGGAAAAATTTTGCGCAACCTTGCAATCGCTTTGCCCTCACGATCTAGTTTTTTTTTTTAAACAAAATTTGACGCGAGATCGAGCTTAATGTGTAGTGGTCGCAAAATGATTTGAGATGGATGCACCTGTGAAAGATTCTCTATACTCTCTACGCCTATTTTATAGCATATTCGCGGCTTGCACTTAAAGTCAGTGTAATTTGACGTAATACAAACATTTCCATGAGAGTGCCTGCAAAAATTCAGCTTGATTGGATAAAAGAAATAGGGTTAAAAACGTATCCAAAGTCTTTCACACAGGACATACATACTATATTCCAAGAAGCTACAAACGAAACTAAACTTACCAACTAAATAAATCAAACAGCATTTGTATATGCGCATATTACGTTTAAAAGAAATTAAGTAATCCGAATGACAACAAAAATAAGTACTAGTTACGAATATTTATTCTGCCCTATTCTGCATTTCAATTACGTTCCCGAATTCCGTTATGCTCGATTCGGTATTTTAATAAAACCTAATCGAAAGAAAATCTGAAAGAAAAGATATGTCTAAAACATATAAAAAAAAAATATACAATTTTGTAAACATTGTGATTGTTAAACTATAAAAATTTTAATTTTATGAATAAACAGCGATAAATACGTATATGTATATAAAAACTAAATTTTTTGTGAACTATAATTAAATAAACTCATCAGTTAATTGTGGAAAGGAAGAAACCCGGTGAAGCACCGGAGCGAAATTTTCATTTTCTACACATCACTGTAAAAGAAAAATTTAATTTAAAAAAGATAAATTAATTTAATTAATCTTTATAGATTTCAAAAGAAAATAAATAATTCTAAATAAAGACGCTTCAAGTATGTGTTAGATACTTTTGCCTCTCACGCACTTTCCAATAAGTTAACGTTACCACTTATCCGAGTTGTACCTGCATTCAGATTCTTCGCTGAAGCTACAAACATGGCATGGATGCTGGTCATAACGTCGGGATGGCTCATCCCACAATGTCAAAGTTGCTATCGTCTTTGATAAAGATAATGTAAGCAAAGCTTTCCTCAACTGAATAAGAATAAGAGTGATTGCCAATCTAAATGTTTTTGCACTTGCATAAATACAACTTTTGTAAAAACAGAAATATTATTAAAACAAATTTTAATTTTGCATACGCATTAAAAGTAAATGATATTCGTCATAAATTTAACCAACCCGATTTTGACTTAAGCCTTGTTGTTATTTACCTCTTGAAAATTGAACTTCTACTCTAACATAAAAAGGACCTGGACGAAGAAGTTTGTATTTTAATTAATATAAAATATTAGTGTTTACTTGTGGTTCGGTGACAGATTTCCATAAACACAGGCCAGAAAATTTAACTTAAAAATTATTAAAAACGAAATATTACCTGTAGAAGGATTTTCTTTACGAAATTTGCAGCAAATAGCTTTATTCTAATTTTAATATTTAATAGGGTAATACCAAATATTGCTTAAAGGAAAATATCTAAATGATTACAAAAAATGCTCCAACAGAGAAATTGGACACAAAATTAAACAACTGAAATACATAAGATATTCGTAACAGAAATACGGAGTGCAGAAACTCACGAAGGAAGACACAAAACGAGAAACTAATATGAACCCACCCGCATCAAATTAATTGTCATGAAAATGAAAACTGAACTTGACCACTCCGTCACTTCCAAACATGTCAATGTAAATGTAACAGATGGAAGAAATCCAAACATAATCCAATGTTAAGATAATACCATAAAGAAAATCGTTTAAAATTTGCACACAAATTCATGAAGTGAACTGATAATTGGAATAAAGTGAGATCGAATATTTATTTATTTATTTATGTACCTATAAAATTAAAATAAATTCAAAGGCGACAAAATCTAATTCTTCAGACGATTACTGCAGCTCCATGGTACGTAAAAAATTCACGAATTCATAAGGATCTGTGTGTTCCGCTGGTACATCAGTAAACTGGAACTTCATTCAAATCCTCTTGCATGCAACATACTTAATTTTGGCGGCCATACTCGGTTGAGGAGAATATTTACCCTTGCCAGAACGTCATAAGTGATTTTACCGATATTGTTTGCGCAATATAAAACTTTTCAAAATTAAATCTTTGGTTTGTACATTTGTACAACAGGTTACAGTTCAAGAATTTTCCTTTCTTAAGTTTTTTCTTAAAAAGGATTTTTCACAATAAAAATCTGCTGTGATCAATAATTTTTGACTGAAGAAGACAAGAAAAATAATAATCAAATCTTTAGCTGGGGGACAACTAGCTGTTTCGTAGTCGCTGCACTACTCATCAGCACCCACTGGGATTTGAACTCGGTTATGAGCGGTTAAAGCAGCAGATTATGATACGTCATCATCCGACTTCAAATCCCAGTGGGTGCTGATGAATAGTGTAGCGACTACGAAACAGCTAGTTGTCCCCCAGCTAAAGATTTGTCTTCTTCAATCATAAATTATTGATCAGAGCAGATTTGTATTGTAAAAATCCTTCTTAAGAAAAAGCTTAAGAATGGAAAAAACTTGAACTATAATAACTCGTAGTACAAATGTACAAACCAAAAATTTAATTTAGAAAATTATAAAGTTCAACAAAAATTCAAAAAATTAATAAATCTTTTCTGTCTAGCATTGGCTGGACTTAGTTAATTTTTTTTTATTTACTGTCAAGATTTTTCTTCAATTTTAAGTATATTGTAAGTAAATCGATTTTTTTTGAATTGCGTACTTTTTCTCCCAGTGCAAATTTGGGCATCAATACAGTAAAGGGATTATAATAGTGTGGGCAGCCTTTTCCGCAGTTAAAATAACAAGTAATGAGCTATATCGAACTTTCATAAGTTGCTTTTGTTTCATTTATGGATGAAGATTGCATACTTCAACAAGACAGGACACCAATACACGTTCCAAAAAAGTCAAAATGATAGTTCCGCCAACATAGCATGCCTCTGCTAGACTGGTTGGTTGGCTTGTCAATCGGATGCAAACCCGATGGAATATATGTATATGGGGATACATTACGCTTAAATTTGGTGCAAAATATATTTAAAATCAGTATATAATAACAACACAATAATAACAATGATAGCAACAGGGCTCAAACTAAGGACTAAACAAATTTAGTATGAAGGAATCGTGATATTTTAGAAAGTCAATAGAATCGATGCCGGACTATATCTTTGAACTAATTAAACACGGATCATGTATTCTCAATAAATGCAGCCAAAATCTATTATTATTTAAAGTGCGTTTATAGGAAATTGCCCATCAAAATTGTATTAGTTATTAAGAGAATTATAAGAATTGTAATTAATAAAACTTGTATTTAATATCTTTGCTTTAAATATTGAAATGTTTATTAAGCGGTTTTATAGCTCCACCCGTTAAGTGAATTTTGGTATCGTTTTTAAGAGTTGTTGCAAAAAAACTAACGTGGGTTTATAGCAGAATATCTTTCAAAAACTTCCAAGTTCTACTGATTATTAGGGACGCTCCCATGAAATGTTGACATATAGACAGCTGGCAAAAATAAAAATCTGTTTATAATATATTAATTGGTATCATAATAAGAAGTTAGTTTATTGAATAAAACTCAATTGCTTAAATGTTTTTTCTCTGCTTTTTGATACTTCCAAAAAACACATCGTAGAAACCTTGTGTTTGAAAGGTGTGAAGAAAAGTAGAGACGTGTGCAAAATAAATTTTGTGCTTTGGCAGGTATTATTAAAAAATATTTCCTTTTAATTCTCAATAATTTATTTAGATAGTTGGGATATAAAGTTGAGTGTTTGAGAATATCTTTCAAAAATTTCCAAAATCTACTGATGCTTAGGAGAGCTCCTATGAAATGTCGACATATAGCCAGCTGGAAAACATAGAAAACAAGCTGTTTATAATTTGTTGATTGGTATCATTATTATTTTTAATTATGTATTGTTGCTTGGGAACCTGGTATGATGCAGAACTTTTACCAATCCGCTGGCCATTTACACGTTTCCAATCTCAGATTATACAAACTTTATAATATTCACGAAGTACGTAAAAGTTTTGCGAAGTAACTAAAAGTTTTTCTTTCCCCGTAATTTTTTTTTATTATATTTTTTCGAATTCCTTATTTTGTTTATATTTTTCCCTGACATTTGAAAAAGATTTGTTTGCAATGTTATGTTCATTGTTCTGCTGCGCTTATCTGTTCTGAATTCACCTTGTTTACACTTCTTCACATTTCCTTGTACCGATACGTACTCGTACATATACATATACAGCGATTAAGGAGTATGATTCCCTTTAAATTTGTTATATAAAGTTAGCTCTTGTTCATGGTATAGTTTATATTTATTATATTATTATTTTAATTTACTTATCGTATATCGTATAAAATCGCTGATTTTATAGGATATCTCACAAACTTATTATAAAACTTTATGTAATCATTCATGTGCCTGAGGGCACAAAATTACTTTTAACCAAAAGAGTTATAGCGGTAAAATATTCTGGTAAAATACGGCCAAACATACATAAATTCACTGATTATTAGAGCAAAACAAAAGTCTACACAACACGGAAAGGTTGCCAAAACCTCGCTGCTTGTTTTTCGTGGTTTCCAAATAATTACTCATTACCAAACCTTCAATTTAAGATCAAACTAAAACTTATGGAAATTTTTTAGAATCATAAATTTACGGTTTTAAGCGTATTCATAAAAAATGTTGTATGTTTATGAAACATTTATTGGATAGATTTTCCATGGAAACGCCATAAATCGCTTAAGCTCCTATAACTATTTATTTATTTCGACCTCAATAAGATTTTAATTTTATTTTAATTCACTCAAAGCTTTTTGAAAATCATGCGAAAACTTTAATCTTTATTTGTAAACGAATCCCTCACATTTTTCAGAGTTTTCCTAAAATATTTTATGAGTGTATTGCAAAAAAAAAAGTTAAATATTTTGTACAACAATATAATTTTGTATATCTGTATTTGTTAGAACTAAAAAGTAACCATAAAAATCAAGATAAGTTATTGGATTTGCAGCCTTGGTAGTCCGGAAACCCTGCAGGGGTAATGTGTTCGTTTGTATGTGTGACGTGAATACATAAAGCTGAACGTATGAATGAACACGAACTCTCTGTGGACTTTAACTACTGTTGATATGCTGTCGCCAGTTTTTATACTGGATTAATTGCTTTTTTGGCATTTATTTTTATCATCAAATAATAAGCAGCAGCAAGAAATCAGGCAATGTAAGAGAATCGTTTGAAAAAAAGGCAAACCAAATAATCGCAGGACATTTTATGTATGTAAAGTAAATGCTGTGTTTAAGTTGGCTAAGGGCTGGCAAACATGAGAGAACGTGAGAGTGAACGCCACTTAGATTTGTTAAATTGTTTAATATGTATATATTTTTAATGGGCTGCTTGACGTAATAGAGAGTGTGCCTGTGTGTGTGTGTGTGTGTGTGTGTGTGTGTGTGTGTGTGTGTGTGTGTGTGTGTGAAAATATTTTGTAATATTTAAACATTTTTAACAGCAGTATGCAGTTGTGAACAAAGAAGGGTCTGCTGCAGTTTTTGCCCCTTCAAGTTTTATGGCTCTTCTAGTAATTTTTTTCTGTTCTGTTATTTCCGTTTCCTTTTAATGTAGTGGTAAATTATAATTTAGCGAGTGCTTTAAGCCACAGTAAGTATAACAGATTTACTTGTGTTGAAGTAGCATGCATTAAGCTTAAGGCTACTATAGACTTTAGACTACTTTACAATGCGGATATTTCGTGGTAGAGGTTAAATACTTGAAGTTTTATTGTTAATTCTATTATTGCAACGTTATGAAATGCGGATCTTTCATTTATATAACTTTTTTCACACTCTTTGTTGGCCTTTATGTGCGTTTTTGCTTTCAAGGAAATCCTCAGGTTTTTTTTTTTTTGGTACATTAAGATTTTACTGCTTCTATAAACCCAAAAAGCAGATTAGCACAATTGTTTAACACTTCTCTTTTATATTATTTGAATAAATGATAGAATTAATTTTGCAAAGAATTTATGAATTGAAAAAAAGAAGAAAAAAATTCAACTTCATTGAAAAGTACTCCTACATTTTCTATTTTGAATGAAAAATATCAAAGAAAATCACGAGTTTTCAGCTAAATTGTTTTTAACAAAGCAATCTGAACTATCAAACAAGGACTTTATGTTCAGTTGCAAATTTCAGCATACAAATCATTCTTTCATAAAGACCATGTCGAACGGTAACCGTTCGAATACCTTAAAAAACACTTAAAAACTCTTTAATAAATCTGTTTTTTTCGTTAAACGTTTCAAAGGATACAAAGTATATACGTAGAATGTACTAAAAGTTTCATTTCACTGTGCATTTGACATACGCGAACGTATGCATGTATTTCGATCAGTGGTCCCTATAAAGAGAACACTGAGCATACAAATGTATAAGTGCGAACAATGCCTATCAGTGTTAGAAATATTTGTTTGTCTGTTGAAATGTAAACAATTTCTCACACATATTATAAATAACAAATATTTAGTATTAGTAAACCTTTAAGTTGGCAACACGTTTCTTTCTGGTGCTCTTTTTGTCGCCTGTTAAGTGAATGGGTTTTAGTTTGGATACCACATTATGTGATACCACATAAATAGACTGACGTCTGACAACACTTGAAAACTTATTTTGAGAAACATAGTCTTTTCGAAATACAAATCGCGCTCTGCGATCATTAGCGATGCACCTCATCTTTGTTTGAAAGGGTACCTTAATAAAAAAAAACTGCTTTAAGGTTATGATTACTGATCTTTTCGGTCATCAATTGAACAAGAGATGTGGTTGCAAGAAGACGTTTATTAACCGCATAGTTTCGTGGTTGGGACCCCTGAATTTGCCTTTTTTTCGTTTATTGCAAAACCTTTTGACATTTGGTATATTCAATTATAACCTACTCAGTGTTTCTTAAACATTGGAAAATTGGAAAAGTAATACCAATATCTAAAGTAAATGTAATGCGGATTTGTGCCCAATAAGCATTTTGAATTCGTCTTCCAAAATCTTTGAGATTTTAATAATTCTCATATATAAAATTTTTTAATGTCTAGCAATATGATTAATCCTTATCAATCAGGCTTTAGGTAGAGGATATAATAAAACCGGTTTGTTAATGGATATTGCAGATAATACATGTAACACAAAACGTAGATCGTTCCTTTATTTCTGTTTTGGTTACACCATATTTGACCAAGGCCTTTAATTCTTTAAACTGCTCTAAAAGAAACTGTGTAATCAATTGAAATTTGGAAATTCTGCTCGTTCTTGTTAGCTTATTTGCCTCAGTGCGCTGTGGAAATATACGCGAATCTCCAGAATTATTTTTTCCCAATAATTAGAAAAACTTTGTGGTTAAGTTTAATTCAATTTATTTTCTTATGTATAAAATATAAAGCAACTGAAGGTTCTTGTTCGAAAAAAGATTTAGGAAAGGAATGAATCATAAAACTGTAAAGTTATTGGCTTATGTTTGACAATTTGACAATATTAGTTAAAACAGTATTGTAAACGCATTTGAATTGAAGTAGAGTTGCAGCAATTTTTAACAGTTCTTTATTATATTCCTACCTTGTGAACAGATTTCAGTTTGTTGAAATAAATGGTCAGCAGTGAAATATTTTAGAATTGCATAGGGTCGTACTTCAGGGATCTATTTTAAGCCTGTTACTGTTTATGATGTTTATGAATGATGTAATTGATTTCGGTAAATATTACACATATGCTGATGATATACAACTTCTTGCTGACGATAAGGGGCTGGGCTCAAATTACCTTGCTTCCAATACCAATTGTGTTAAATTAACTTAAAAAAAAAGTATTCGTGCAGATGCTTGAAAGATATGACAATAAAAATGTGATCTACAAAAATCGTCAAAAGCAGACCTCAAATCGTCAAATCGTCAAAATGTTAGTTAGAGTTAGTAAAAACTGTGTATCCAACTGACGTAATGTAGCGGCGGCCACATGCTCGAAATCATATTGAAACATTGAGGCCATAGAATAGCCTACAAAATACAACGACTTGAGTAGATATTGATATTTATTTCAATTTATAACTCGCCTCCTCTAAAAATCCCGCTCTTTACATTTGGTTGCAAAAAAATTTTTAGACTTTTTTTTACGTTTATGTAAACGTTTGTAAATCTTTCCGCATAAATATTTAAGTTTATTGTTCCATTTGTTTTAAATTTTCTTTTTTCCTTTCTTGATTCTAATTTTTGTGCTTCTTTACTCAGAAAACACATAAAATCTTTTCTCACTGCAGTTAATTTTGTGATTCCGTGGTGACAGGGGAAGAAATTTAATTTCTTAATAAACAAAAAAGCAAAACACAAATTTATATAAAACCGTTGTTTGTTTAAACTTCAAATACTGCTGCTTAAACACTTGCTCATCCTTTTCATTCTGCTCTAACAATTATCTCTTGATTTAAAATGGTACAAAGTTCTGTTCCTACAATAGGGGTATTCGCACAACTGACAGCAGGATTTCTAGTATTCGCTGAATATTAATAACGAATGCAAGCAACCAGATATCAAGTTTTAATCATATCCAAATTCAATTATTTTGAAACTTATTTAAGAAAATGAATTCGCAAGACTTATTATATATTCATTTGCATATTTTTTGCACCCTTTTGCTTCTGGTGGTGTTTGGGAAAGCACGAGTGCGTGAATATGTTGTTTTTTCTAGGTATTAGGGAATGTTTCGGTATGATTTTTAAAGTTAAAAGTATTTCATTTTGTGTGTGTATGTGTGTGTGTGTGTGTGTGTGTGGGTACGCTGTATTTGCCTCGTGCATTGGGTCTTCATTGAAGAACCGTTGCTCGTTGCATTCTTAATGTTTTATGGTGTGCGTACGTGGGTGAGTGTGTGAGTGTGCGCGAGTGTTATGAACGTTTCACATTTCACGCTTTAAACCAACCACATCATCTTCTTGATTATAATTTTTCCAACAAATTTCGGTTGCAAAAGTTAAAGTTAAAATCCCCCTGATAATTGGCATGTTTGTATTTTTAAACAGAAAAACACAAACTTTTGTATAAACGCACACACGTAAGTATTTACAATATAGTTTATTTCGTATTTGTATTACGAATAATTACTATTTGTTTTATTTTATTTAAAATATTTAAATAATTTTACGAATAATCTGCTATTAAATAAATTTTTTTTTTAATTTTTTTATTTAAGTCTATGGACAAATTCCTTACCTAAATTAATCACCCTTATTGTGTTTGGCGTTTTTATGGCGAAAGACGGGCGTTTTTGAAAAATGGTACCGCGATTGGCGAAAAACGCCAGTGAAATACGACAAATTTCAAATCTATTACAAAAACGCCATTACAATGCTACCGTGCTTAGCGTATTTGTCTTTCAAAAGGGAGCAAATTTGTCGTCAACGCATTTGCTCACGACAGATTACTAAAATCTGACAAAATTAACAAAAATTAAAATATGAATTTTACCTTCTGCATTTTTTACATATAATTGCTGTCTTTTGAAATGAGTTTTTATTTATTTACTTATATATGTACTATATTTAAAAAAATAAAAAGTAAATCAGCGAAAATTTTAATTATATTGGTACACCATCCCGTTCCGTGAAGGTTTGTACGAAGGCCTGGACCGATTTTAAACATTTATAATACAATATTTTCTAAGATATTTTTTGTTAGAAATCAAAAATATTTTCACTTGCTGCTGTCTCAGCTGCTTTTTATAAAATTAGTTTAATGTTTGCTTTTCCACTTTATATTCAGAGGATGAGTAAAATGCAACACAACATTTTTACAAAATTTATTTGCACAAATTAAATGAACAGTATAAAAAAATAATATTGCTACTTTTATTCTCTTTGTTATTTATAAACATTTGTTTGGCACCTCTTTAACAGGATGCTTCATAATCTTTTAGTTTAACATAATCTTTTACATTATGATTCATTTACAAAATTTGGCTTGTCGAAAATTTTAGACGGTAACATAAGCGTGTAAATGCGACAGCTACTACGAGAGCTGTCATTTTACGACTACGCCAAACACAATAAGGGTGAATATCTAAATACAGAAGATGGTATTTTATAAAATTAACATTACTGATTTAAAAATTGCGTTTAATGATATTAATATTAAGAGAAAAACCAATAAAGTAATACATTTCATTGAATTTCCTAACTGGATCCAACATAGCATGATTAGTTCGGCATGTTCTAACAAAAAGCGATTTAAAATAACGTAAGTTACGTTACTCAATAAAAACTCAGATGGGCCAAGATGCATTAAGCAAAGCTCTTCGGCTTTTTAAAGTCGGTAAATTAATTTCAGCTAGTGCTGTTGAATATGATGGTAATGGCAAGAAACCTCTCTAAATGTTAAATAGGCAAAAAATAAGCTTTTCGACAGACTCGATACGATTATTGTGGATGTTATAGATCAGGTCTCAAACAATGCTGCCATATTCTAAAATTGGTCTAACGAACGAGATGAAAAGGCTTTTTGTAATACCGGGATCATTAAATTCCTTTGCCGATCTTTTAATAAAAGCCAGAACACTGCGAGATTTGTTTACAGCACTCGTCATATATATAGAACAAAATTGAGTTTCGCGTCTAGCAATATTCCATTACAGAGTCTACAGATTGTAAATTACATCTGTCGAGCATTTGTGAAAAAGATTTACATCGGCCTTATCTTATGATGGACCAGTTACACGGAGTAAATTATTTACGATTCCCCAGCGCCCCCGTATGGCTTACCAGACTTACACAGGTAGCAATTTTTTCTTTATGTTTGTAGCCATATGAGAAATTTCTTGTTGAGTAGTTCAGGCCTTCTAATCCCTCCTGTATGCAATTTCCCAGCAATCAACGGAAGACAAGGCTTAATGAGTTGGCAGGTCGAAGCCCACTATTAGCATCAACGCTTAAACCAACTCACTTTTCAACCGCCACCACTGGTTGTTATTCTTCGAAAAAAGCCACATACCAAACAATTATCCAGGATACGAGCACCTCTTTCCTGCGTTTTAGGTTTCAACCACAGCCAGAACGTTAGCCAAGGTAGGCACCTCAACCATGATCAGCCCGGGTTAAACTGCAAGCGGAACCACCAGCGGGCCATGCTGATTTACATTCTGCCAATTTAAAGACTTGGTAAGCGGTTCGGAAGCCAACACTACATAAGTCATGCGGCTTCCTAGAGTTTTATTTGGTACAACAAACGAGGGATCCCTTCCCCTTTTTACCTGAAAAAAGGAGTTCCCTGGTTAGAAATACGCCAAGGCAAAACCTGTTCCCCGGGGGGACCATTTAACGAGTACCTAGAAGTAAGCGCATTGATTTACTCTTGAGAATGACGTATGGTTGCATTTATTTAAATTCAATTCCATCAAATTCAAATGGTGTCATTTAATAGGATAGGATTTTTAATATTTACGAATAGTTTTACATCATCTGCATATATTAACAAATTACCATATTTAATTGCTTCAGGCAAATATTATGTAAAAAGAAGGAACAAAATCGGGTCAATGTGGCTACCCAGCAGGACTCCAGGTGTAATATTCATTTTATTTGAAATAGCAGCGTTAAGTTTTACAGATTGAGTTCTTCTAAACAGGTAAGACTTAATCCAACCCAAAAAATTATAGTTGAAACCTATAACATCTAGTTTTTTTCAAAATAGCATGTGATTAATTATGTCAAACGCCTTGCTGAAATCAGTGTATATGACATCAGTATGCTGTCCGTTTGCAAACGCTTTAACTACCGTTGTTAAGTAGAGTATATTAGTCATAATAGAAAACCTTTCCGAAAGCCGTGTTGAAGTGGTGATAATACGACACAGAATTTATGTCCATTGGTCATTTTTCAAACAGTTTAGGAATATCGCTTAATTTAGCTACATATACCTCTGTAATTACATACATCTGATTTATTTCCAATTTAAACAACGGGGTAATGTAAGGGTCCTCCCAAACTTTTGGAAAGTAGCCAAAAGTGTAAAGAATCATTAAAGATGATGATTGTGTTGTCAAAGCAGCTGCGCAGTTTATTAAAACACCACTTGGAATGTCATCTGGACCACTAAATGACGATGACTTAGCAGTGTTTAGGCAGTTTAAAATATGAGAGTTGGTGATAATGGTTGAATATATGTTTTGATTAAAAATTATATTATAAGAGTATGTATTGCTAGCATCATACAGAGCATTAGAATTTGTGGACACAAAGAAGTCAGCAAACATTTTACTAATTACCACTTAGTCGTTGAACTCAGAACTTAAGTATTTCATGACTTTTGGAAAACCGGTACTCTTCCTTTTCGTGTTAAGAAAGTTAATGAATGATTTAGGATTTCGAGCAAAGTTTCGTTTAACATTGCGGAGGTAACTGTAATACAGTTGTACGTTAAGCAGCCCTATCTCCTCTTTCACGAATGACAGCAGCATTTATTATTCTCTCAATTATAGGACTAAGATCCTTGCCAAGAAGCAAAATATGAAAGAATCACTAAATAGTGTTCTCCAACCCTCATAAGACCCAGTGTTGCATGCTAACACATGGCCAAAAATTCTGCTTTATCAGTCTTTATCTATGGTATAAATATTAAGGAAACGGATACAATGTAAGATGTGTGGAAACGGTGTAAAATGTACTTCACTCCATCTGATCTCCTTACTGTTTATACCACATATATCCGACCGCGAATGGATTACATTTGTTATCTTTGAACTGGCGCTTCATAGTCTATTTTGGGATTTCTCCACCGCGTACAAGAGAGTGAGAGAGAGAGAGAGAGATAGAGGAAACTTACCGGTAACAGTATTGACTACCCAGTGAAAAAAAGCCCATGACGTAATCGCTGATCTAAGCGACATTTAGTACCTCTCAGTGATGACACCTTTGCTTATTACCTCCCTTAAATTTAGCATATACTGCACACTCGCTTACAATATAAGCGACAATGTAGCTTTTCGAACTTGCAGCCTTGATTAAAAAATAAGCAACAATGTAATCTATCAACAAGAAACTCTCCCAATGCGCTTCCGCTTAAAATGTAATTGAATGTGTCACCTACTAGAGCACATTACGAGTATGCTTGAAAAATAAGTGACATTACAATTGCATTCGCATTAAAATTTTGCATTTTAAGTACTAACATAAAAATCTTAATTTTTTGAAATAAGATTGTTCAGCTCTTCCATTTTTTCAAAGGTTGAAATTGGAAAACCAGTATCACTTCCTACATGCACGTTCTTTTTGACGGGCTGTTTGATTATTGCAGTGGCTTGATTTTGGTCAGCTGAAAATATTATAATGAATTTTCAATTGCATTTGCATTAACATTCGTATAATCAGCACTATCATCTAGTTCATTTTTGTCATAATTCAAATTGGTGCTTCTTTTAACTTTTTTGTTTGCATTGTTCTTTTTTTCGACATTCGCCAATCGCTTTAAATTTCTTGAAGAAAAACCTTCCATATATAATTTATTTAATAAATTATTTAATTATTATGTTTTATTTATTTATTAAATTATATGTTATTAAACAAATAATTCACTTTGTTCAAAAAATAATTATAGAACACAAATCACTTTATCACACCAAATTTAACCTTGAACTATATTTATTTATTTTTTTATATTTTTGCGCGTTGCTTTTCATTCGTACAAAAGTAACGGTATTTTTTCATATCAAGAAAATCGCTGACTACCCGTTTACACCATAGTCGAATTTGTGGATGTTGCGCATGATTATATAGATTAGAAGTAGCTTACAATGTAGGGACTACAGTTCTCGCTTAAAATGTCATACAAATCGTCATTGGGTTTTATATTCGAACTTCGTTTGATTATCGCTGGATGACTCTCCGCTGAAATTGTAATCGGAGTTATGAAAGTTACGCATGATTATTTAGATTAGACGTAGTTTATAATCCAATTACTTAGATGGTCGTCTAAAACATCATGCTAATCTTCATTTGGGTTTGTTTATGAGCTTCGTCTCATTTATATCACGCTGGTTACTCCACTAACATCGTAATCGGAGTAGTGGTAGTTGCGCATGATTATTTCGATTACAGATGATTTACAAATTCATTACTTAAATGATCGCTTAAAATATCATACTAACCATCACCGGGTTATATTTTTAAACTTCGTTTCATTTATCGATGGAAGACTCCCCGCTCACATTGCAAATGTTGCACATAACAACTTACTTTGCACAAAACTTACATTCTAATTACTTTAATGCTCGCCTAAAATGTCACATTTGCGTCATTGGCTATTATCTAGGTAGTTCGTTTAATTTACCAATGGGTAACTGAAGCATCGTACACACTGTAAGGTGCGTTATTTTCTTCTTACCACAATAGAATTTGTTCTGACGAAATTAAGGATCTTTACGATACTCGCACATTTTTACATAACACACGTTCATCGTCCAGATCTCATCCATTTGTGGCCGATTGCCCGGGGAATCGTTTTACGCATTACAGAGAAACAGTACGCTGTTGTAACGTTAGAAAGTTCAAGTCACATGCTCACAAACACTACTGCCCAGGGCTGCCAGAATTTAAAGAGGTAAAATCTGCAAAACTCAAGAATTTCTCATGAATAAATCTGCACTTTGTTTTTCAAATCTTCAAACTCTTATTAATATGCCTTTTTTATAAATAATTTAAAAAATATTAACAACATGTTGAAAGAAATTATGCATTTCAGAATATTAATATGCAACTAGATTTAATGAGAAAACAAACATATATGCAAGTTGTTAAAATTATTTAATGCCTAAACACTCATACCGATATAAGAGCATATTCGGGCTTCTGTGTCGTTAACATTTACCTAGCTAAAGATTCTCTCCACACTTGCTGATGAATGTGGTAAAATCATTACATATTTAATCCACTCTTTTAGAATTTAAAAATTATGTCAGAATTAGATACAGGTCTGAGCTGGAGAGCAGTTTTCGCGTTATCGTAATTATTTTTTAAGTGCGGTCCGGCTTGCCGTTGTTGTATTGCCTTCGGCAGTTTTGCGTCGCGCTCTCACTGGTTAGCTATTTGCCTCAACTAATTTTATTAGTTTACAGTTTTTTTGAGGTACTTCCTGGTTAACCATGCGGCAACTTCTTATGTGAGGGCATAAGTCTTTATAGTTAGTCACAGCGCCGCTGCAAATTAATGTTACTATCCTGAGTATAAGGTCTTCGTTTCGCCGCCCATGCTGTGCATCCTATACTTTACAAATTTATTTGCAACTGAACGAGTATAGTTAAATAAATAAATAAATAAATATTTTAGATAAACCAGATTTTCAGGCTGGTTTAAAGCCATGTCTAAACGGCGTTTCTTCATGTACTGAAAAACTGTCACAACGAAAAACATTTTTCATGTTTTTTTCTAGTTTCCTTTTGACTCACTTGTTATGTTTTTAAAATTGTTTTATTTTCATTTGACTGACATCGATATTAGCAAAAGGATGAAAAGAGGTAAACGAATATCGTCGTAAAAACGTAACACATTTTAAGTAGCAACTTTAAAAGAGAATTGTATAAAAAAACACTTTAAATAAATAAGCTCATATTACTTTCTAGTAACTTGCCAAAGTTGCTTTGACGAAGTAAATTTTTAAACTTTGAGTCCAAAATCAATCAACTGCAGGTAGATTTCAACCTTTATAATTTTTTCAAAATTTCGCTTAATTTTCTTACATAACATCAAAAAACATGTGCAAGATTTTGTCTATTTTAAAACATGAACAATTGATATTTTCGTTCTAACGTAACGTAAACAAATCGTAGTAAAAATATAAGGGGAAAACTACAAAAATTTACTTTATTATTAAAAATTTTTAAAATCTGCGTTTTTAGGCCAAAAATCTGCAAATCTTCATTTAGTGTTTTAAGAGAGGAAAAACCAGCAAAATGAAGATTAATCTGCATTTTTGGCAACCGTGCTACTGCCTCCTTTCCACTCCTCACACGCAACCTATTTTCTTGGAACTGGTACAATGCGCTGCATATGTAGGGATCTTTTCCTGAGTACTGGATCTTTTCCTGAGTAAGGGTACACAGAAAATCTAGTAAAATTAATGAAAAACATTAAAATTTTTAATATCGATTTTGCTACACTTGCTCATCATTCATACATTAGCATAATAGCGATACTAAAATAGGGAATTCTATAAACTTTACTCAGTTGTACTGTAATGTTTGAGTTATCAAGCATTTAGTATTTCAAAAGAAGTGTTGAATACACCTCAAGTATAGAAATGGACAATACCAGACAGAAGACATCACTCTGTCGGAAAATTCCATAAGTTCAGTTTCGCTTTGAAATTTGTGAGAATATACCAGGTGGAGGTTAAAAATTTTCTAACTCTTTCGATTATATATTTTTTCAAATTGAATTAATAGCACACAGAAATAAAAGTTATAGTAAAAATAAAACCAACAAAATGTATATCAAAAAAGTAACTCTGGATATCGTATTTTGTTCTTATTGTTTAAAAAAATAGTTATTTTTGAGCAATAATTATTTTTACTGAACTTATACTTGAACACACGCAAAGAACCAGAATAATATTATAGAATCTTATTACTTATTAATTGATCTATCTGAACTTATACTTGAACACACGCAAAGAACCAGAATAATATTATAGAATCTTATTACTTATTAATTGATCTATTGCAATTCTAATAATGTTTTTTGTATAGCTACACTGAACCAAAAACTCACCTAAATACTGCAAATGGGATGTAAACTTGAAGTAATATAATTTCTCCTGACGATTATAACAAATTGTTATCGAAATATTGAGAAATAAAAGATTTTAAATTTTAAATTTTTTATAAAAAACAAAAACAAAGATCTGAATCTGCAAAAATTAAATTTATTTAACAAACGAAGATCAAATAATATTGAGATAAAAGTAATATAGAATATTTACAACCCACAAAATATTTTATTCAAATTAACTCGAATTTTCGACTATTGTAATTTACTTTCAATAACAAATACCTTTAGTTAAATGGAAAAATATCCTTCAGTTTTAATAAAATAAATTAGTTGGAAGCAGGAGAAATTCAGTGAATTTTAATTTATTTTATTGTTGTTGAGCTTTATAATTTTTTAAATTGGATTTTTAGCTTTTGTTCATTTGTACATCGGGGTTTTAGTTCAAGTTTTTCCTTTCTTAAGTTTTTTCTTAATAAGAATATTTTACAATACAAATTTGCTGTGATCAATAATTTTTGATAGAAGACAAGGACAACTAGCTGTTTCGTAGTCGCCACACTACTCATCAGCACCCACTGGGATTTGAACTCGGGTTCTGACGTATCATGGTCTGCTGCCTTAACCACTCAGCCACCGAGCCATTTAACTATTCTCTACGTATATTCATCTCATACTGAATTTTGTTAACAAACTTTAGGCAAATATACGAATGTTTTATTCAAATTAACATTTTAGTGATTGTCATTATAAACCCACTCTCTGAAGTAGCCCTAGTTAGATCGGGCGACCTTGGTGGCCACAGGATGTCGCCAGATAGTGGGATATTTTCCCGAAGCAAATTCATCGATGTACTGGCTGTGTATGCAGTCGTCCCATCCTGTTGAAACTATGTGTGTGAAGAGTGCGATGGATGAGCTCGCAGGTTTGGTAAAAACAATTCCGTAATCACGCGTCAATAATTTTAATTATTGACGCGTGGCTAGGCCACGAACTAGCCTCGAGAATTTTTGAAAAAAAAAATGGTCCAATTATATCATGCGTAGATAAGATACATGATACTGTTATCCTACGGCAATGCAATGTTTTTTGATGTTTCAGTCGAGGGTTACGGGTTCCTGGAGACCAATAATTGCAGTTTGTTTATGGCGGTTTAGGAGAAAATGGGCTCCGCCGCTCTAAAAAATGGAATATAAAATGCGAAATCGCACCAATAGCGTTTCATAAAAATTTTTGCGTAAATCAAGGTCAGTTTCTTTCAGTTCTTGAACGATTTGAATTTTAAGAAGATAAAATCTCAGATCCTTTCTGTAGACTGCTTTTCCGTATTAAAAGTCTTGCATTTTTTCGTAAACTGCTTTCAAAGTCTAATGTTCTCGGGAATACTTGGAGATCGACTGGGCTGTGGTCGTGGGACTTTTATAAGCGAAGCAGCTGCGCGAATCTCTGCACCCACGAACGAACTAAATTTACGCAGGACTCATCACGTATTCGCCGAATACCGAATTTTGAACAAAATTTTCGACGTGCAAGTACGTTAGAATCAATACTCTTAAAAAATTTCCCCACAACGAATGCGCGTTGCACTGCGACATCCTCATCGTTTATTATTATTTGAAAAACAATCATATTTAAAATATAAATTTGCCACCAGGCACCCTGTATTAACACCATTCTTGTAATTTAACTCTAATTAGATTCTGAAAAGGATTTTTCTTACTATAAACATCTTATAAAGTCTATGTCATTGAGTGAAACGAAATATCCACCAATAAATTTTGCTAACTTTTTTATAAAAAAAAAAAACAATCAACCTCAATAATGCAGATTTTTGGAAAAAGAAATTATTTATGAAAAATTAAATAACACAAAATCAATATAGAAAATTGTACAGTTTAAGAACAAATTGAATTCCGTTTCTGAATGAAATAGGACTCGATAAAATGGTTTTCTCTGAAAACTCTTGCATGCATTAATTTTATAACGCAAACACTTAATAAGAGTTTTCTAAGAAGCATTTTTTATGAAAATGAATTAAAGTTACAAGTCAGCATAACTATTCGTATGTTTCTTAAATGGTTGAGAGAACAATAAACTCTTTAAAGTCCAACTAAATTTAATCATATTCCTGAAGTCTCAGTTATCAATCTTGCATAAAAACTTTAAAGTTTTCAAACGAAATAATAGCCAGATGCATGAATATTAAAACTTATTGGCAGTTTCGAGTTCTATCTAAAAACGGCAATATAAATCTAAATTTGAATATAAATTTCCTTGTTTTGTCGTTTAATTTTGTCGTTTTTGCCATTACTGTCCTCTATTTTCACATTAAATGTCTGTTTTTTTCTCTAAACATTTACATATGATGCCGTTATGGCGTGTTAAAATAATTTGACAGTTGTTAATGTCATTTTTTCTGTTACGCCTTTTACATTTCGAGATTATTTTAATAGATGTTTGTGACTTTGTGTGTGTGTGTGTGTGTATATATGCTTGTTTGCGTTTCAGTTAATTTTATTGCAACAATAGTTGTAGCAGAAACAGGAGCAGGACAACAAATAATAAACTATCAGACTATTATTTCCTTTTTCATTTTTCTATGAGTTTTATGATGTACATTAACACCCGTTTGGTTGCTTGAAACTAACAAATTTTTTTATATATTGTGTGTCTGTGTGAGTGTTAGAAGTGTATAAAGTTTTTGTGCGTGTATGAGTAGTTTGGGGTTGACTGTTTTTCATCAAGTATTTAAATCAGGAGTAGGAGTAAAATAATTATTAATTTAGGTAATGCGTGTTTTATTCACTTTAGCGGATAATAAACAGACTTTTATGCCTTTTGAATGCATGCTGCCTAAAATATTTGTATACCAACAACAAGTAAAATATTATCTTAATTTTAACATACGAGGGCGGATTGATATTGAAGCTACCTAGCGCTATATCGCAGCACAAACATAAGATATGTTTTTTTGTTGAAATTCTGTCAAACGTCAGCTGTTAAAATTTCACCCAAATTCATCGATTAGTTTATTTGCTGCAGTCGTTTGAAATAATCAAAGTTTGCGTTTATTGAAAAGTGGAATAAAAATGAATTTCGTGCAGTGATTAAATACTGTTATTTGAAAAGGAAAACGGCGAAAAAGACAAAAGAGAAGCTCAACTAACATTACGTTGAGTCTGATCCGTCAGATTACATGGTAAAATATTGGATTTCTAAATTTAAATGCGGCCGAACAAGCACTGCAACAATACCATCAACAGGAAGGCCAAAAGAGGTGGTTACTGAAGAAAGTATCAACAAAATCCTCGATATCGTTATGAATGATCACCGAGTCAAGTTACATGAAATTGTTGAAATAGTAAACATATTATATGAACAACATTTTGCATGAAGATTTGCATATGAAAAAGCTACCGGCAAGATCACAGCTTCATAGCGGTGTTTGAACATGTGCATTTTTGGAGTCGAGTAATAACTTTTGATTGGTCCACCACTACACACATGAAACTAAAAATGGATCGAAACAATGGATGGAAGCTGGTGGAAGTTCTCCGAAGAAGGCGAAGACTGTGAAACCGGCTGGCAAGTTTAAGGCCACTGTATTTTGGGATGATGACGGAATATTGCTCATTGAATATCTTGAAAAAGGATCCACATTCACAGGAAAGTATTATGGTACAAAGGAAAAAGTACTCTTTCTTTAAGAAAACGCACCGTAGCATCAATATCAATCCACACTCATATAGTATGAATGACGATTTAAGAACCAAATTATTTCTTTTAAGTGCAATTAGTAACGTACATTCTTGCTTTTAAAATTTTGTGTGCGTGCTTTGTAAGATTAAAAGTTGCAGCATATATTTAGAAATGACATTCTTGACTTAATTAGCAGCCTGTCTCGGTTGTGTGAGCTTGTTATACTAAAGTCTAAAATATTAATTTGTAGAAATTTGTAACTGCAACTTTTAAAGTGTTTACGGTCATATTTCACTATTCAAGTGGTAGTTAAGCATTAAACACATCGAAGCCAGCAAAGAACCGACTTCAGTACATAAAATACAAAATATGTACACGTATTTATATGCGGACATTTATTTTAACAGCAGCAAGACGACACGACTACAGGTTATTGTCCGTGCTATTTTTGAAATAATACTAATTTCTATTTTTGTTGACTACAAAATAAAAACAATGTGACTAATGTGTAAAAAACATATTAAACAATTTAGCTCTTGGACATATTTTATTTTCTAACATAATTTAAGTAAAGAACAAAATTTAAATGCTGTTTTAAATAAATGAATAATTTTATTTATACTATTGTTAAATATATGCATACATATTTATACTCAAAAGTGGTACATGGATGGATCCAAAACGCTCTAAGGCGTTGGAGCGGGAATACTGGGGTCTAGAACACGCAAATATATAACTCTTAGCAAAGACACCACAATCTTCCAAGCGGAACTATACGCAATAAGGGCAGCGGTTGAAATACTCTCCGACAGGGGACACAAGGGAGTGCTTATTAAAATGCTCTCTGATAGCCAATCAGTGCTGAAGGCCCTGAGCCGTTGTGTCTTTACGTCCAAGCTAGTGTTGGAATGTCACAACAGGCTAAACGAACTGGCACGCCAGAACCAGATCACCCTGATCTGGGTGCCAGGCATCACGGCAATGAAATGGCTAACATATACGCCAAGAAAGGAGCAGAGGGGACTTGGACCTACTCAAACTTTTGGCTTCAATAAGGGTCTCCTGAATGAGGAGATAAAGAAATGGACGAAGTCCATCATTGAACAACATTGGAACGAGACAGCTGGTCTTGAACACTACAAGAAATTACTAAACTTTGATAAAAAGAGTGCCGAACGTGCTCTAAAACTGGACAGGAAAAGTCTCAGAACATTGACAGGTGCATTTAGAGGTCATTACAACTGCTACAAGCACCTTCACAGGAAGGGCATTTCCAACACAGACAATTGCAGATTATGCGGTGATGAAGAGGAGTCAATGGAGCACTTAATCACCCACTGTGGAGCACTGAGACACAGAAGATATAGGCTACTACAAGCTTATATGTTACGTGAATGTGATTTAATATCACTCCCAATGAAGGAGCTTGTCCGTTTTCTTGACATACTCAACCCATAATGGGGCAAGGGAACGCACAATAGATCAACACTGGTCGCAGTGCAAATGGCCGATGAGGACCATATCCCATCCAATAATAATAATAATACTTATACTCAAAACTAGAAATGTTAATTTTATAAAAGAAGTAGTATGTGATTAGATACACATATACCAGTTGATTTTACATCACATACGAGTAGTTTTAATTGCATATCTGTAATGAAAAATTTTAAGAGATTTTTTTTACTGTTCTCATTATAGATTAATAACTATATCCGATTATATTTTCAACATTGAAGACCCACGTAATCTGAATTAAACGTAGCAAACGAAATTTGTTTAATTTAATTTACTCTTCTTATGTTTTTAGGATATTATTTTTTAGAGCGAACAACTTTTTCATGAAAGTTTGATATCAACAGACCTTGTTCTGTAAATCAACAAAACTTTGTAGAGCTTAAAGCTCTAAGGTGGCTACAATGAAGTATACTTTTTGAAAACGAATTTATGTTGCTGCCGTGTTCAACATAATTCTGTAGTGCACTACACGACTACAATTGCCAGTTGCAAGTCGTGTAGTCAGCTGTGGTCATTGTGTTTAATACTTTAGTTATATTTAGTTTTAAATATATTAACATTTAAATTGTGTAATAATAACGAAGTTTTTGAAGGCCTCATTTGCAATTGTATTTCTTTACCAGCTGTTGGACGCTAATTCCAGTCAAGGTGATTACCAAAACAGATTGAGGATGTAAAAGTCAATTTGACTGCTATCAGTCAGTTGTGTAAAATTTATTTCTTCGAAATATAAACACTAATATGGGTTCTACGAGTACGTGTCTGAAATTTAACGTCAGGAGAAGATCCTATAACTGAACCCGATCTAAGGCCAATGATAGAATTGTTATCAAATATTTTGTTAAATTTTAATTAAATGTTTTAAGTTTGGTTTAAAGCTAAATTGAAAAGCGGGCCAAAGGTCAGATTTTGATACTTTGATAACGTGAACATTAAAAGTGTGCAAAAATAATAACAACTTTGTTTAACCATAAGCTAGTCGATATAAATATGTCAATGTAAAACATCAGCCTAGTTGTAGATTATCAGGCATAGAGTTACTTTTAGTCCTTAAGCCTGCTCTTTGACATAGCTTGATACTCTTTCTACTCTACTTAGATATCTTTTTCTGAAGATCAATACATATTTTCCGTTCGAAGTTTGTTGTAGGCAGATGAAATTCGTCCTTTAAATTTAGTTATGCAGCGGGAGCAGTAAAATTGTGAAGATTATTTTACCTAGCTAACAATTGCGAAAAATCAGTGATGATTTTTAAAACCGCTTCATCAAAAAACAAATCGAATATTTGAACAGCTGCCAAGTCTCTCAATACCAGTAGTATGTGATTTGGCCCTAAAAATCTATCGTAAGTTTTCGTTTAACTGCACAAGTGTACAACTTTGCTTCTACGTTTTTTTTTTAATTCGAGGCTTTATTGTAAAAAAACTAGTTATACGCTAATGATTCAAAGTATTCTCCATCGCTGGCTTTTACTTTCTTTCATTATTCAGGTAGCGTAGGAACCAGCGTTGAAAATGCTAGCCATCTGTTGAAGCGATCCCCAAATCAATCCAATTTTTTTTTCTTTTTCGTAAGACCGGAAGTCTTCATAAGTGGAAAAGAGAAAAGTAATTTTTGTTATTTGATGCATTAGGTGCATTAAATATTCTCTGTTTCTATTCATATTATTAACGATTAATACGTTGAAATCTTTACAAGCAAGTGTACGTTTGATTTTTTTTGTGTCAATTATTTTGCTTGTAACTGTTTTTTTCTTTTTTGTACTGAGTGAACATATTAATTGTATTAAGTGAGTAACACAGCACCATGTATGTATAAAGTTAACTAGATAACGAAAGTAATCGAACAGACTTCTTTTCACAGTAAAAGTCAACGTACATGATCTAGAGAATGCAAAATTTCAAGTAAATAAATAACCAATGATTTTGTTGTTGCGGCTGCGTTCTTAGTCTTTCCCTAGCATGTGTGAATGTGCGTTTACAGTCATATTTGTACATTTGAGTCTGAAATGTTTATTAGCGAATTAGAAAGTTCGTGATTATTTTAGAAGCTAATACAGAAGTATAAATATCAGGCAGAATTACGGCAGAAACAGAGACTCGTGAAAGACAGTCATAAGTCAGAATAGTAAGCAAGTATAGTGAGTCAAAACACAGTCGTATTAAGTGCAAATAAAGTGTTACAGTGCTGTCTCTATGTTATTATTTTTTTTTTTTTTTTTTTTTTTAGCTTGGACCAGTACTCAGGGGATGACCCGTACATATGCAGTGCATTGTACCAGAACTAGGAAAATAGGTTATGAGAAGGGGGAAAGAGGGAGTAGTGTTTGTGAACATTTGACTTGAACTTTCCAACGTTATAACAGACAGGAAACACGTCTGCAGGCAACTTATTCCATAGACGAAGCGTACGGCTGAAAAACGAATTCTCTCTGTAATGCGTAGTACGATTCCCCGCGCAATCAACCACAAATGGATGAGCTCTAGACGATGAGCGCGTGCTACGTAAAAATGTGCGAGTTTCGGGAACAAGATCCCTAATCTCGTCAGAGCAAAATCCATTGTAGTAACGATAGAACAGAGTAACGCACCCCACACTGCGTCGATGTTCCAGTGAGTCAATAGAGTTGGATACCCTACTGTCACCGATAAGCTTCTTCGCCCTCTCCTGCACACGGTCGAGTAACCCCAAAATAGACTTTGAGGCACCGGCCCAAACATGAGAGTTGTATTCCATTTTCGGTCGGATGTAGGTGGTATAAATAGTAAGGAGGTCGGATGGAGTGAAGTACATCTTACACCGTTTCAAAAAACCGAGGCACTTGAATGCTTCTTTAGAGACATGAAAAATGTGTTCTGTCCAGCGAACGTCACACTGTATCTTCATTCCAAGAACATCAAGAGCATCCGATTCCTCAATATTTATACCATCCATGAGTACAGATGAAGCAGCATCTGCGATCGTTTGCTTGTGTGTTAATAAGCAACATTGGGTCTTACGAGCGTTGAAGGCGACTCTGTTTTTACGACCCCATTCGGAGATTAATAGAAGGTCACTATTCAGTGAATCATTCATATTTAGCCTCTTGGCAGCGATCTCTGATAGGCTGGGCCTATAGCTAAAAGAGTACGAGTGGCAAATGCTGCTGTCATCTGCGAAAGAGTGGATAGGGTTGGAAGTTTGGTAGAGAAGATCATTTAGAAAAATAAGGAATAGGGTAGGAGAAAGAACGGAGCCTTGCGGAACCCCTGAATTAATCTTGAACTCGTTTGATGAGACCCCATCTATAACAACTCGTATAGTGCGGTCTCTGAGAAAACTCGATATAAACCGAGAGAAGTCATCACCGACACCAAAAGCAGTAAGTTTTGCCAGTAGTGCACCATGCCACACTCTGTCAAACGCTTTTGAAATATCCAGAGCCACCACTCTACTTTCACCGAAATGATGGATTGAGTGGCACCATTTCTCTGAAAGATATGCCATAAGATCGCCAGTTTGCTTATATTTGAAGAAACCGCCATGCATTTTTAACGAAAAAACGTAGCAATTACACTAGTATGCAAAAAACAAAATGAAATGCCAATTTATCATAACTGGAGAGAAATTTGCCGACTTTAGTATATTTTTTTATATTTTAAGTAGTTTCGGAGATATTCAGAAATTACTTGTAATAAAACTTTTAATGTTTTTTTCAAAATCTTATTAAAAAAAGTAATAAGCGGAAAAACATGTTTTGAGGTGGAACTATTTTTTATAAGAACTGGAAACCCCGGTTTAGGCTATGTCTCGGGTATATATGGACCGATATCGGGCATTTTCATTTTCCATATTTATCTAACCTTATTTCATTACCAGAACTGTTTTTAAGGAAAAAAAAGTTTTTTAAGTTCGCTTACGCGGCATTTTTATGAAAACCGCGGTTTAGGCTATATCTCGGGTATATATGGACGGAAATTGGAAATTTCCATTTTCCATATTTATATAACCTTGTTTCCTTATCAGAACTGTTTTTAAGCAAAAAAGATGTTTAAGTTCACTTACGCGACATTTTCATGAAAACAGCGGTTTAGGCTATATCTCGGGTATATATGGACCGATATCGGAAATTTCCATATTAATATAACCTTGTTTCATTACCAGAACTGCTTCTAAGCAAAAAAAAGTTGTTTAAGTTCACTTACGCGGCATTTTCATGAAAAACCCGGTTTAGGGTATATCTGGGGTATATATGGACCGATATCGGAAATTTTCATTTTCCATATTTATATAACCTTATTTTATTACCAGAACTACTTTTAAGCAAAAAAAAGTTGTTTAGCTTCGCCTATGCGACATTTTCATTAAAAATCCGATTTGGGCTATATCTCGGGTATATATGGACCGATATCTGAAAAAAAATTTTTTGCCTTTATGTCACCATGCTTAATAAGTGTGTGAAGTTTGAAGCAAAACAAACAACTTTTGTTTTCAAAAATTTCCATACAGAACTGCAAAAAAAAGGTTTTTTTTTCGAAATTTTGAATATATCTCAGCTATACGTGGACCGATATTACTGAATTTCAATAGCAAACCCATGAATCGATGGGGTAAAAGAATTGTGGAAGAAAAAAGTTTCTAGGTCGAATGGTTTTCTCAGAAACGGTATTTCAACAGCGGACAGACGGACATCGCTTAATCGACTTTTCCATTAATTCTGATTCAGAATATATATACTTTATAGGGTCGCAAAAAAAAAAACTGTAGAAATTACAAACGGAATCACAAACTTATAAATACCCTTTACATTTTTGTGAAGGGTATAAAAATTATACAATTTTTAAATGCCTGCCTTTGCAAAACCACACAATTATATAAAGTACGATTATAATTAAATTAATTATTAAAAATATCTTTCAAAAACTGAAGAAAAATCTATGAGTTTTAAAGCATTTCAAATCGAAAAAACCTGTTCATCGTACTTTTTTTTCTTGTTGGAGTCGCTTTGGGTATTAATTTTTTTTTTTCACTCACGTCATTCATCTTGGTAATCTTTTAGCACATTTAGTTACTTTTTGAAAAGTTTTGGATTTTGGTGGTCATGTTTAATATGAAGCGGATAGAGACAAGCGCTTATGCAAACAATTTTACTTTAAAGCATAGGTGGCCAAGTCAGCTTTTGGGAGTCGAACATCAATGGACTTCTTTCACGTATACGTACCAGTAAAGCCGAATGAGAACAAAAATTCTCACAAAAATTAAAAAAAAAATATACAACAACTTCATTTAGTTGCATGACATTTTTTCATCGAAGCAAATGTAGGTCGGTGAGTGGTTTCAAATTAGAACTTTGTCTTTTTCGCAGTAATACACAAGTTAGAGTTTTACTCTTGCTATTTTTATAGTGTATTAATTTTATTATTATTACTAATTACGTTTATTATTACCGTTATTATTATTATTACCATCATTATAACATTATGTTTTTATTACAACTGTTGCTATTGCGAGGAAATAAATACTGAAAACTGATTGCTTACTACAATAATATTCATATAGGTAATAAAATTTCTAAATACAAGTTCATTTTATAATATTAACAAATTTTTTTCTGAAAAAATAATTCGTATGTACACAATGTATATATAACCTTAGTTATCGTATATTAAGTTGCTTTTTAAAAAATAATTGTTTTCGATCAACATTTTCATTTTTATTTCATTCATTTTTTATTTTTTTCCACATAGGTTGCAATAGTACTCTGAAGTTATTGTTTTACCCTGCAGATAGTCAATCAATAAAATACCTTTGAAGTCCCAAAAAAGCGTTCTTTGGGGCACTTCCTCCAGCTTCAGTCCATTGTTTGGATTGTTCTTTTGTCTCTGGAGTATAGTGGTAGATCCACGTCTCATCAACAGTTATAAACGACGCTTAAAATCCATTTTATTTCGCTTAAAACGATCCAAACAAGCTTGAGATATGTTCATTCTTATGCGTTTTTGGTGGACTGTTAACAAATGCGGCACCCATCTTGCAGAAAGCTCTTTCATCTGTAGTTCTTCATACAAAATTAAATGGACTCGATCATTTGAGATGCCCATGATATTAGCTATTTCACGCACTTTTATTCGTCGATCATTTAATACCATATCATGCACTTTGGCTACAATTTCTGTTGTTGTTGCTGTTTTTGGACGTCCACTACGTGGTTCATCTTAAATGCTTGTACGACCAGGTTTAAATTCAGCAACCCAATTTTTTAATGTTGTGTTTCACACATTCACCATATCGTTATGAATTTCTTGCCCCGATAAATTTTTAATGACAGTACGTATTTCTAATTTTTCCATTGTAAAAAAATGGGAACACCTGTTTCTATATGAAGGAAACAAAATTTAACATGTGTTCATAGCAGAGATGAAAGTTTCCAAAACATTTAACTTTTTTCTCTTTATACTCCGCCTTTTGTGCTAGGCTAAGAAGTTTCCGAACCGCCCTAGTAAAACGCACACGCACAATGGGAATGAAATAAAAACCCTTAATATCAACCCCGAAACAGATACAAACTAAAAAAGTGCAGAAGAAAAAGGATAAACAAATGAGAAAACTCAATTTTCCTTTTTCAAAACGCACTTTGTTTTATAGCTTTTACAACAAGCACACACTTGCAGAAACAAGTCCTTTACAGGTCGGAATTCAAACAATTTAACAATTGATTCCGCGAATTTCATTATTAAACATGAAATAAAAAATTTCAGTGAAGCAACAAATACATCAAACTCAAAAATTTTTTTGTTATTTTTGACTTGCAAACCAGTTTAATATCAGCATTATATTATGCCAAAAAAAAAAAACCTTCTGTTCAATGTATAAGTACGAAAACATGCTCATAGATACCTCTTTATGGTCAGCATTTCTTTAAAGGCCTATTCTCAACTTGATACCAAATTTTGAACTATTTTCGAGAAAAATTTATTATCGGAAATTAAACAGAAAGCTAGAAAGTAATGCTGCCTTAGTGACATATCTGCGGTCATAAGGAATGACAGTTAAAGTGGAACTTGGAGGAAAAATTAACCAACGCTAAACTTCTTGTTTTGTATATTTGTTGCACGTTAACGATTTTTCATTATAAGCTTAATAACAAATTAAAAAATTCTGGTACCACTTCTACAAATTTGGGCTTAATATTAACTTCCTCAATTGAGGCTATGATTTCTAGTTTAAAACTGCTCTGCTGAACAGTTGTAATCGAGCTTATCTGAAATTTTTTGTGGGCACAGAAGTAATAGTCTAAGCAGAAATGCACAAGCCCTATGCGCTTGACGCTTAATTGTTTTTGTAAGAGTACTTAGCTATAGGGCTGTGCTCTTTAATACGCACATACTGCACTCAGCACTAGCAATGAAAAATATACAAGCAACTTTGTCTTATATATTTTTTGTCGTTCTTCACTGCACACACACAAGAGCAAAGCAACAACACTTTTGCATGCTTTGCTGGTAAACATTGACAACAGCGATGATCCACGTGTAAATTTTGTTTTTGTAAATATGTTTTACTTTTTACAACAAAAATTCCTAAACTAAAGAAGTTTTTGCTTAAATGTATTGGTTTGCTCTTCATATAGAACTTTTGGGCACCCCTGGTCTAAATGCTTCAACAGACCGCTCTTGACAATCACTACTTGTATACATCATTTTGCAGCTTTATTATATATATTTAACTTTAAACCAATGACGAAATATTTTTAAAAAAGACTTGTTGTTTTAAATATGTTAATAAGAAAAGACTTCGTTAAACAAGTCCAATATACTGCTCGCAAAAAAAAAAACATTTTACTTCGAATAAAATTGTTATGACAAATTCTTAGTTGAATGTGACAATGAAATATGTGTCATAAAACCATTATGTTCAAACATAAGTATGAATAAAAACGAAAATAGCATATAATAAACAATTTACAAACCAAAACAAGAAAATAATAAAAAATAGGAGAAAAATAACATCGGTTACTGCTGCAAAAGAAAACAATGATATTGTTTTTTAATTGACGTGACACAAAAAAGCAATCATATAAAATGAAAAGCAAACATGCACACATATCCACCAATGTCTGAATACATGTATATGTGCATGTTAATCTATTTTCGTGTTAAAAAAAGCAAAGTAATATATTTTTAAACCACCTTTTGAATTGTTGCTTTTACCCAATCGTTGACAGAATCATAAAAAGTTAAACACCAAAACAAACAAACAAAAAAAAAACTCATAAAGAAAAACTGTCCTAAAGACATGAATTTTGTTTGTTGTTTTTTAAATTTGTCTTGTCTGTTATCAGCGTTGTCAACTCGGTGCGTTTCGCACCGTTTTCGGTGCTTTTTAAAATTATTTGTGCGAAAAATTCTTTAGTCGGTGCGGTGTGCGCTTTTTTTACGTTTTCGGTGCGTTTTTGAAATTTCGTTGGCACAAAATCAAATTCAATTCAACTTTTTATTTCAATGTAAAAAAAGTTTATAATCAAGTGCCCAAAATTTTCACGTGTCATTTTGCGTGAAAAACGTGCCGTAAGACTAGTCTTGTATATTATATACACTGTCAAAAGAAAAATAAACATTTCGATTTATAAAATTTTCTGCTTTTAGGGAGTGTTTTCCTATTAATCGATCAAGCCTAGTTTGCTAAATATTGCGATAAATGCAGTCTCTGATTTTGTTACGGTTTTGGTAATTGAGAAATGACCAAATTATTAAATAGATTATAAAGTGTTTCTAAAACGTTTGCATTAAATATTGATTATGGTAAACTTGATCTTCTATACGAGTATATTATAATTCTGGCAAATTTTCTTTTATTTCAATAAATGTTTTTAAAGACACCGCTTACGAAAACACATGAAATGTACACTGTGTTTAGTAGAATTGCCATTGATTGAATCAAGCATTCAAAGCTTGTAGTGCGATTCTGTAACTTTTAGTGATCTGATAATCGTAAATTCTTTCGACAACAATTGTTGTATGCTCCTGCAATATAATTTTGACGACGGTAAGCAGGTATTTTGGATCCCTGATAATAGGCTGTAAAAGTCACAGCTGATTTAGGTTGACAGTAAATAATTAAACGTTATTGCTTAATAATATATTTTATGAAAGATATTTGATGAAATATCTTTATAATTATTGTGAATGTAACATTATTTTAATAAAACTGACGGAGTCGTACTAGAGGCCAAATTTGACAAACACGAATTCTAGCTGTTGAACGAATTTGATGACATGCTATCAGGCAGTGATATCAGACCCAGTTTGATTGTATAATAGGTAGTCGTTTAAAAGGCTGTTTCATTATCGTGTTTTTAATATAAAAATGTAATTTTGTAATACAAAATTTGTTTTTGCAAATGAAAGGAAAAAATTCAAAATTCGGTGCGTTTTTTTTGAAAAAACGCGCTTTTTCCCCATTTTGGTGCGTTTTGAAATTTCAAAGTTGACAACGCTGTCTGTTATATAAGGTACCTTTAGGAAAGTTGAAAAGGATGAAAGCTTTTTAGGTGCACAGATTTATTTTAAAAACGTATTCGATGTGTGATTTAAAAACATTTTATCTCTGAAAATAAATACTTAAGGTTATTAAAATTAAAAAATGATATATTAAGCATAGTGTAAATAAAAACATATTGTTGGATGGTCTCAACAAGCTGCAAATAGAAAATGTGTTTCCATTCCTTTCAAAACGTGCGGTCAACATGAACCAAAATGTTAAGCGAAATGTGGCACAAATAGTATTTTGTCTTCAATCCGTCCGTGTGCACAGTGATTTATTTTTTCATTGTCGTCTGTGGTTTCTTTACATATTCATTATTAATTTCATTGCAATGAGAGTGGTATTGGACTACTAAATATTATTAGTCCGAGCATTGTCGAAGATAAATACTCTGGGCACTAATCAGTGATAACTAAATTAATTTCAACCTAGTAAATGCTGTGATAACGTTTGTTTTGGTCTTTCTGTATTGTTATTGAACGGTTTAAGTCAAACGTCCATAAACACAACCCTCTGTTTTCTCCTCTTTATTATTTTCCTAGTTCCAATATAAATCTAAATATAAATCTAAAATAGCAGTATTTTGATCTGGTACAAGAATTTCTTCAAATTTAAACTGGAGCTATGGTGGCGTTAACATTGAAATACTTAATATTTATAAGGATCTTGGAGTCGTTATTACTTACAATCTCTCTTTTAAAAAAAAACATTTGGTTAATAAATTAGCAACCTCAAAATTAGCGATTAACTCCACTTGGTTGAATTATATAAGCAATCCGCAGATATCACAAAATAACAAACTAAAAATATTCCAGGCTGCCTCCAGGTCTGTTATGTTTTATGGGGCTATGAAAAGTTCGATCAGGTTGAAAAACTTTTCAGATTTTTTATAAAAGAGATGCTTTGTTTCCTAGCACATCTTTACTCTCTTTATGTATCGACCTTAAAGCTTCATCTCTGTTACATTAATAAAGTAATAGATATGAAGCCACATAGATTACCACGTATTTTAGCATTAAAAATTAAAAAGATTTGTCAAAATATACAGTTTTCTCCCGGTAACAGAAAGTGGAGATTTTTATTAAACCTACAATATTTCATCACTATACTCATCAAACTTTTCACCTCGTGTAGTCAGTTTAATAATAAAAGCTAGAGGTGGCTTATTAAACCTTAATGCAAAATCCTTCAGCAACAACACAGTTGGCATTTGTACTTTATGTAATTTAGATGTTTCTGAAAATACAAAGAGTGCAATATTTTGATAAATCCATACTAAATGAAAATAAAGTTATATGTATACTAAATGGCTTAAATTTTTTTGCCTTTATAAATACATTGAAGTTCGCTTAAAGTATAAAAAACTTATTTTAAATGAATTTGTACCTTAAGCTTTTCTGTGATATAACAAACTTACATATATATCTTGTTTTCATTTTTTCTATCCAAATATATAAAATAATTTTGTTGTAAATTGTATACATACAATAATATTTAAGATATTAGAATTGCGCCAATCTGTAAATGAATTATAAAATATGCACTTTCTAAATCTATTAATAAATAATAATAATAATAATAACAATATTGTAAATCGTTGGTCTCATATAGAAAAGCCCTAACAAAAATAATTGCAAGTTTACAGGAGCAGGAAAAATCGTAATGGAAACTGTATAAATAGGTACATCTAAAAGTAACTTTTTTTGCTCAATTGCTTGTAAGAGCAATATGTATAAAATTATATAATTAAATCTTTGTGACACTGTGTACTTGTGTAAAACGTAGTAGAATCCCTAAAAGAGCTCAATTCAGGGAAAATTCGAGTTAGGACCTTTCTACATGAGACTAACGATATGTAGGAGTCATTCCGTGAGTACTGGTCCAAGATCTTTTTGCTTTCCTACTTATAAACTTCCTAGAATTACAACTACGAAGTCTATATTATCCTCACTTTTTGAACATCTCATCTCTTTTCTGGAATATATATTTTTTCCCCAAAATCAACTAAACCATGTTGGTTTAAATTTTTTTTTTCTTATAGAGGCCTAAAATATATGTAAAATGTATTCTCGCAAACAAGTAAAGGGAAATAATTACATCTTTGTAAGGGAACAATCACACACGATGTTGTTTAAATAAATATGATTTACTAGGGACCTCGGTTTCGATTAGAATTAGAATTGTTACCAATCCGAAATAAAGTTTTGCTAGGATCTGGTTTTAAACAACTGCCAAATTTTGGAAAATATTTATGTATTATATGAATTTTTAACTGTAACGCGACTATAACGCTAAACACAATTTTTGGGAATCACGTTTAATTACCCAGAAAGGCCGCGTGCTTTTTGACACCGTTTCCAAAATGGGTATCAAGTGGACACCCTACTTATTGGCCGTCAGACCGACGAAAGACCCCAGATGTTATAGATTTTGGAAATACGAAAAATTTTGTATTTAGAGTGGATGCAAGTGGGGCCTTCATTAAATTTCTCATCAGATCACTCACATTGTATGGAAAATATCGCCTTGAGAACACCTGAGGATATTGATGTGTCAATTAACGATTTTTCTGAAAACCTCAAACTGGCCATACAGCATGCAACCACTAGTCACTTAAGATCTGGAAATGAGAGCAATAGAACTTTGTACGTTGTACGATTTTTTCTCTCATGATAGCATTATATCTGGGCGGACCAATACTACACTGGTTGGGAAATATATCAGAGTAACACCCTCAGATAACACAATGGTCCTAAAAACCACTCAAGTAGGCTTGTTTCATTAAACCAGCAGCTTTGTACGATAACTGATGAATAGTGAAGAGGCTATCAAATAGCTGCCTATCCTATTTTGAATTTTTATGTATAAATCTTACCTTCATTTCAATTGTATAAGTTATAAATCATTTTCATTCGTACTCTTTCGAACTTAATTTAAAATTTTTCTTTTTAAAACCACATAAATCTAAGAAGTTTTTATTTTCTTGTTGTTCAAACCCCCTTTGTTGTCTATTTTGCATAAAATTGTTTAGGTTTTTTTTCCTACCAGGTTGACATTATTGACTCGAAGGATTTACATACATAAGATCTTGTTTCTCTGACTATCAAATCTTAAAGTAAAAACAAAATAAATAAAACCCAAGTAGTCCTTCAAAAAAAGAACACATTTATCAACTTAAAATAGATTGAATGGCAAACACTAAAGTTGTGAAAGAGACGCATAAGGAAATATTATAATGTAATAAATAAAACACATACACACATTTTACAAACTCTTGAAAAACGAAACATAAAAAGTATGCAAATTAGGAATTTGACACTTGTTTCAATAAAATAATATTAACATAAAAGTACAAACAAAAATACCCAGACAATTTAAGCAAATTTATATATAAAGAAAAAAGCCAGAAAACTCTTTGCAAACAATTCAAAAATCCTGTGCGCGGACACAGTATGACGAAATAAAAAAAAAAGTTCTAAGAAAACTATAAAAAGCAACACTTTCGGTATTCATTTTCACTGTTTACCTGGATTTTCGTTTCATTGATGCCGCCGTGCTTAACCGATGTTACGTTAAAAGTATCTTTGCCGATTGCCGCAATAAGTTGTTTTACCAGCTCACTAGAGGTAGGTTCTCGCAAATATATTGGTGGCGGCTTAAAGGTTTTTTTAGAAATTGTTGGCTCATCTGTTTGCAGTATAGCAAACCTATTGCTATCGGTTGCCGAAGTCCTATTATCATCTTTAGAAAATTTCGGTTGAGATGATATTTGAGCTGATTTGGGGCTTCGCTGCCTTTTAACCACGGTTATGTACCTGTCCATGCCTACTTGGATTTTTACCTTATCATCAACAATTAAACTGGAAGATGTTTTGTCTTCAGTTGTAACAACAATATTTAGCGAACACGATCGCGGACGTTTCCTATCTCTTAGAGACAGGAAATTTTCCAATGATTTTTTCACCGATTCCTCTTCAGAAATTCAAAGGTTTTTTCTACCGGAGCTAAGCTCTTTTTCAGAATTACATCTGATAGGTACACTCATGCAATTAATTGTTTCTATTTTTTATTTACAATTTTAAATGGTATTTAAAAAAATGTCTCAAAGTTTTTTTTTTTTAAACAAAAACACTCTGTTCACCTATTATGGTTTTTACTTAATCCCGTTTTATTTTTTTTTTTTTTTACTTGCGATCAAAAAACAAACACGTCCGTTCACTATCGAAGCTAAACAACGACTCTTATATCTTAAAAAAAAAACTATTTATGTTTTCAGAAATTTCGTTTATTTAATGGAAATAAAAATTTCTAAGGGAACATAAGCATACTCGTAAATGATAAAACTATAAACCCCAAAAAAAAAAAAATTTTTTTTTGAACATTTTAATTTTAGCACTTAATTTTTTTTAAACAATTTTTAGCACTATTTTGGTGCCAATTTAGCTTCAAAAATTTTTTGGTTATGGTCACACTACTTACAATTCATAGCAAAAATGTTTATTTTTAAATAAGTATTTAATGAACGCATAGATAGAAAGGATAGGATAAGCCGAAGAAGTACTATTATCACTTTGCCATTCGTAGAGGGAATAGGTAGCAAGCAGTGTACACGTCTTTATTTTTCTTTCTCTCTTTTTTTACCGTTGTCCGTATTTTCTATATACATACATATGTTCACTATTAATTTCGTTTGACATCAAAGTGCACCGGAATAGGTAGCAGTATGTGTACACGTGTTTCTTTTTTCACCGTTGTCCGTATTTTCTATATTAATTTCTTCTGAATGTACTTCATTACCTTCTAGTGTGGAAGGTCTTGGACTAAATTTTGCTAATCTGAGCAGTGTCGAAGGTATATACACTGGGCACTGATCAGTTTTAACTAATTTAATTCCAACATTTTAAATATTGCAATAGAATTTGTTTCAGTATTTCGTGTTGTTATTGTTTAAGTTAAATCTCCACGAACACTACTCCTCCTTTCCTACCTCATCACAACCTATTTTCCTAGTTCCAGTACAATGCACTGCATATGTAGGGGTCATCCCCTGAGTACTGGTCCAAGATAAAAAAAAAAAAACAAAAAAAAAAGCAAGTTTGTATACATACCTACAGTTTTCATCAGTACGTGAATCTGAAAATAAAAACGAATATATTATTAATGAATTAATTTAAAGCGTTTCATGTTGTAAAAAACTGTTTCGACATTTTTTTAAAATAATTTTGATTATAAATTTCTTTCCTTCAACTTCTTATGATACTTTAGAGACAATTTAGACATCGACATGGACAAACAGTAATTTAGTAGGAACAAGTTTCTTTTAGAAAAATCAAAGTTTACTAAACTACGCACTAAAAGTATTTTCTTCGCCACATCACCCGCTGCATGATAAAATTTCTGACCTAACAAAAGGTAGCCAATTTCGATTTCAACCAAAAATATACACCATTTTACGTAACAGCTCTCGAAGAGTTCAACAAATTTGTTACTAAATATACGATTGATACAAAAACTATTGAAGAAATAACGCCCCCTCATATAGCGCGTTGGTGCTTTTCAAATATTGGAATAGACTTTTCTCTTCTTATACAAATAAAAGTAATTTGACGTCCATAGAGGCTCAACAAAAATTTTTAGAACTAAATAATAGCAAATACTTAAACCATGAACAGGCTTTTATGGGTGGATCTGTTATGAACGAGAGAGCGGGGTTTGCAGTTCTAGGTGATAACCTTGTCATATCTAAACGTACAAACAATTTTTCATCCAGTGAATTACTTGCAATTAAAACCTGCCTTGAAAATCTTAAAAATATCAATAAAAAAACACTGATCATATCAGACGGTAAAAGCGCCCTGAAAGCAATGCAAGATGCATTCAGAAAAGGACAATTGTACAACAGATAAGAATTAAAATAACTTCGCTTCCTAATCGAAATATCACCTTTCTTTGGGTCCCAAGTCGCCTTTATATAAGCAAGAACGAAGGAGGTAATCAGCATGCCAAAATTTCTCTTAAAAATAATATTTCAGATGATTAAAACTTTCAATTCTTAGATTACAAACAATATATTGGAAAGTATATTTTCAATATCTGCAAATGATCTATGGAAAGCAAATAACGAAACTAAATTATTTTAAATCCAATGGGATATACCACATAAATTTAATATTCCCAACATATCCAAAACTAACTTAAATAAACTTAATAGGCTAAAAATAGGTCACTGTTGTTTCTCTCACAAATTTATTATTGAAAATAATCCACCCACTACGTGTGAATGCGGGCAAAGACTAACTGTCTTCCACATATCCCCCCAGGGAACAGGTTTTGTCTTGGCGTCCCTCGTTTGTTGTAGCAAATAAAACTCTAGGAAGCCACATGACTTATGTTGTGTTGGCTTCCGAAACCTTTAGCAAGGGTATAAATTAGCAGAACGGGGATCAGCATGGCCTCCGGGTGGTTCTGCTTGCAGTTCAACCCGGGCTGATCATGGTTGAGGTGTCTACCTTGGCTGATACGTTCTGGCTGTGGTTGAAACCTAAAACGCAGGAAAGGTATGTTAGTATCGTTGATAATTGTTTGGTGTATGGCTTTTTTCGGGGACTAACAATCTCCCGAGGATCTGTTGCCTGTACAACAGGTACCTGTACTGTAAGAAACCTGTGGTGATGGTTGATGGGTGAGTTAGTTTAAGGGTTGATGCTCTTGGTGTTCTTCGGTCTACCAACTCATTAAGCCTTGTCTTCCATTGATTGCTGGGAAATTGCATACAGGTAGGATTAGAAGGCCCGAACTCCTCAAGAAGAAGTTGCTCATATGACCGCAATCATACAGCAAGAATTGCGGGTGTGTGAGCCGTAAATTGGTCCACCATCAGATTAGGCCGTAAAGGCAGGTACTGATGTAAATCTTTTTCACAATTATCTTCCACATATTTAATGATTGCTTACTTCTACATAACGAACGGATCAAATATAAAGTCAGTGGCATTGACATCCTTCTTAGAGAAAGGAAGGAATTTTAAAATATTAAAACGTATTTATAATTTAATTCGAATCTCCAGCTTATATAGTATATAGTATTATATATAGTTGCGATTGTAAATCTAGATGGCCTATATACCCTAACTGGGTTGGGGCCTCTGAAATACCAAATATATAAATAATAAATTTATACAAAGCGAATATCGAAACTCTTAAAACAATGTGGAAGTTTGTGTTCATCGATTTTATCGTATATTATTATATTAGGTTTTATTTAAAAAAGTAACTAGTTATACAATTATAAACGTATATATGTTTAAAAGTATTCTTGTTGCGTTCGATACGAGTCTTGATCACGTAACGCCTCCAATCCAAACATATGTGTGAATGAGTACATGTGTAAGAATTATAGTTGTATATAGTTGTTTTTAAATTTAGTATTAAGATTTGAATACTTATTGTTAGTTCATTTTGAAGATTCAATAAATAAAAAAATGCTTAAAAAAAAAAAAAAAAAAAATTTGAGTCTAGAATTATGAATCATTAGAAAGATAGTGACGATTGTTGAAGATGACAAAGAAGATAAATAGCAGGCAGTTCGGAGGCAGTGAGTCATTTGAATTTTAAACTTTGTGCAAGACGATCAGAAAGTAAGCAAGTCTAATGTTTTAGTACACTATGGTATCAAGTGTAAATAAAGTTGTAAATTATTTAAGTACTGTATAACGAACAAATGTGTGGATAATTATTTCCTTTGTAATTGAAGAATCCGTAAAAGCATTTTTAGAGCCAAAAATGATAAAAAAAAACAGTATTAAAGCAGAATGACCAGAATTTGGCTTGTAAGCTGACATGTTTAATCAAGAATAACTTTATGATGCAGACACAAATCAACTAATATTTTGATGATCTTATACTTACAAATACCCAGGATTATTGCAAGATATCTACGATCTATTTGTTTGGACTATCAGTTGAAAAAACTTGAACTATAACCCGTTGTACAAATGTACAAACCAAAAATTTTATTTAATAATTATAAAGTTCAACAAAAATTCAATAAGTTAATATTTATATCTCTGGGTAATAACTAAAAAGAAATACCGCTAGTTCTGAGACAGAAAACGCTGTAAGAGTACAATGTGGGCAATTAACAAAATGACCATGTGATTCAATCTGAGATGAATATAGATAGAAAATGATTAAATGCTCGGTGGCTTAGTGGTCAAAGCAGTAGATCATGATACGTCATGACCCGAGTTCAAATCCCAGTGGGTGCTGATGGGTAGTGTAGCGACTACGAAACAGCTAGTTGTCCCCCAGCTAAAGATTTGATTATTAATTTTCTTGTCTTCTTCAATCAATAATTATTGATCACAGCAAATTTGTATTGTAAAAAAATCCTTCTTAAGAAAATACTTAAGAAAGGAACAACTTGAACTAAAACCCGATGTACTTATGTACAAACCAAAATATTTTTAACAAAAAATATGTGTTTTTACTTAAGTCCTGCCAATGCTAGACGAAAGGTTTTATTATATGGGAACTGTATCGGTAACATAACTTATTTAACGCTCTGATGGTGCCAATATGGCTCTTTTTCTCAACTGAGTATGATCGCCAAAATTAAGTACGAGGACTGATAATAACCGTTATTTTCAAATTTCGTGAGGTACGTACTCGTATGTTCGATTTTCGCATTTTTTCCTGTAATGTTGGTACACACGTCTGTTATATATGTTGGCAATATCAGCCATTTTTGTTCGATTGTAAGTTTGTTTTTGACAGATAAAAAGGTTAATCGTGTTTTGGTGTCGATTTTTTACTATTCGAAAAAATGGATCAGAGAAGCTGTATTAAGTTTTGTGTAAAATTAGATATTATATGCGCAAGGCATTTCCAAAGTTGACTGTGGCGTTTGGCGTATCTACTATGAGCAGAACACAACTTCAATTGTGGTATAACGGGTTTAAGGAAGACCGAGAAGACATCAATGACGATGGTCGTCCTGATTGCCTGAGCCCGACCGATGATAACATTAAAGCAGTGAAGGAAATGATTTTGGATTATCGTCGAATCACTATCAGAGAGGTTTCTGATGATGTTGGCGTAATGTTTGGCTCAGGCAAAGCAATTTTTATGGATGTTCTCGGCATGAAACGTGCGGCAGCGAAGATTCATGGACATCGCTAAAGAGCGATTTCCAATCGACGCACAGAATTGTGGAAAAAACAATTAAGGATTTTGCACCATGATAAAGCACCAGCTCAAACATCGATGCTTGTGCGTAAGTTTTTGGTAAATAAAAAACCGTTATCATGCCTACCGACTTCCGTGGACTTGGCTCCCGCTGACTTTTTCCTATTTCCAAAACTGAAGTTACCGAATGAAAGGAAAGCGTTTTACTACAATTGAGGAGATAAAAGAAAAATCGAAACAGGAACAAATGGCGACACCAAAAAGCGCGTTTCAGAAATGTGTCGAGGGTTGAAAAAAACGCTGGCATAAGTGTATTATATCTAAGAAGGATTGCTTTAAAGGGGGCAATAAGTTATTGATGAATAAATAAATACTTTTTGAAAAAATTTAAAATGAAGGTTATTTTTTGATCAGAATCTCATATAGTGCGTGCAGGAGGATTTGGGTGAAGTTCCAGTATATTGATATACCTTGTTGCGTACTTTGAAAATTCGTCTCTTATCAGTGTAACACATAGATCTTTATGAATTCGTGAGTTTTTTACATACCATGGAGCTGCAGTAATTATTCGATGAATTTTGCTTTGTTGGCTTTGAATTTTTCAATGTTTTACGTTGAGGCGGTGGCCCCATAATCGCATTTCATACCACCATATAGACTTAAGAGTTGCGTTGTATAAGAAAAATTTACAGTCCAACTTCAACGTAGACGTTCTGCCATAAGCCAATTTAATAGTTTTGACTTTACTTTAGTGACTTTCTACGGTCGAGATGAACGCCCAGGTGGTGCGAAATAGGTAGATTGTTAATTTTGATGGGCGAACATGTTTGTAGACATTAAACAAATTTTAGATTGAAGTGGTGCCGTGCTTCAAAACTATAAAAGCTAAAGTTTAACAAGTAAGAGTGTGATATATTCGGCTGGGCCGAATCTAAAATACCCTTCACGATAGTGTCGTATATGTTTAGTACAGTATTACACATTTGAACTACATACGCTCGGATATGTACCGATATCGCGGAAACGATATTTTTGATTGTAATCACAATTCCAAAAAATAAATTTTTAATGAACATTTTCGTGGAAAAGTTTGTTTAAGCGATATCTCGGTTATATATGAACCGATATCGGAATTTTCTATTTTCTGTATTTTAGTAACCTTCTTTTATAACAAGAATTTTCAGCAAAAAAATTTTGAATGGAAAAATCGGTTAAGGCTATATCTCGGATATATATGGACCGATATCTGAAAATTTTTTTTTTGCCCTTTAGTCACCATGTTTAATTTTTGTTTTTTTTTTGTTTTAGCTTTTGTTTATTTATTGAATCTTCACAATGTGAACTAACAATAAGTATTCAAATCTTAATACTAAATACAATAAATTAACTAAATCCAGCCAATGCTAGACATAAAGTTTTATTATGCGCATATTATATCGGTAAAATCACCTACTTAACGCTCAGATGGTGGCAATGGTATCCCTTCTTCTCAGCCGACTGTGACCACTAAAATTAAGTATGTTTCGTGCAAGGAGGGTTTGGGTGAAGTTCCAATTTGCTGATATACCTTGTCGCATGCTTTGAAAACTCATCTTTTACCAGTGGAACACACAGATCCTTATGAATTCGGGAGTTTTTTACGTACCATGGAGCTGCAGTAATCAACCGAAGAATTTGATTTTGTCGCCTTTGAATTTTTTCAATGTTAGACGTTGAGGCGGTGCCTCAACATAATTGAATTCCGTAGCGCCATATAGGCTTTAGTATGGCGTTGTATAACAAAAGTTTGCAATCTAATTTCAATGTAGAATTTCTGCCCATAAGCCAATTTAATTGCGCTGCTTTTAATTTCAACTGAGTGACTTTCGCGTCAATGTGAGACTTCCACGTTAATCTACGGTCGAGATGAATACCAAGGTACTTGACTTCATTTTGCCGCGGAATAGGTGAATTGTTAATTGTTTCGCTTACGCAAAATTTTCATGAAACCCCCCATTTGGGCTATATCTCGAGTATATATTGACCGATATCTGAATTTTTTTTTTTGCCTTTTAGTCACCATGCTTAATGGGTGTGTGAAGTTTGAAGCAAAACAAACATATTTTCTTTAAAAAATGTTCATAGAAAATTGCAAAGAAAATGGCTTTTTTCGGAATTTTGAATATATCTCAGCTATACGTGAATCGGTATTACAGAATTTTAATTGCAAACGATGGGGAAAAAGAATGATGAAAGAAAAAATTTCTAAGTCTAATGGTATTCTCAGAAACGGTATTTCAACAGCGGACGGGCGGACATCGCTTAATCGAATTTTCCATTAATTTTGGTTCAGAATATACTTATATACTTTATAGGGTCGCAAATAAAAACTGGAATCACAAACTTATATATACCCTATACATTTTTGTGAAGGGTATAAAAAAAGCCGCATTTTTAAATTGACATTTAAATCATTTTATCCAACATAAGACCTTTTCAATAACATTTTACAAATACATTTTACCGCAAACTGGAAGAAATTAAAATAACAAAAACCCAAATTATGGTTTATTCAATTGCATACATTGTTTGTAGAAACAATTAAAAAAATGTATTACAATTTATTTAAGCAGAAATCATTAATACTATTTAATTATGATCGGTCATTTAAACCAATAGTTGATATTCGATAATTTTTTTAATATTATTTCTTTTTTTGTTCTCTAGATAAAACGATTAAAATAAAGCCACTTTAATGATTTTATTGCGTTTAAAACATTTAAATAGACATAAATATTTTTCGCTATTATTATCATACGATTGGCAAACAGTTTTCATGTCTGTACACACCTGTCCACAAAACGATATTTATATTAAAATAAACCATTTAAACTTATCAACAAACATCGATTTACGCGAACAACATATGCATATTTATAACAGTGCACGCAAAATACACAAACACATGCCCAAACATACATGTCATTTGTTTAATAATAAAAGGGAGAAGAAAAGCCATTCCTTAATATGAACTGCTGATGTGTTTAGGTGTTTAGTATCCCTCAAACGTTGCTTATTTTAGTATAAAAATAATCAAAAGTAGATCTGCGCTACCACAAGTGGTCTTTATGGACTTTTTGAAATTCGGGAGCTGATCTACGAGCAATAGTGGGTACGAATATTGCAAGACGTAAGAAGCTTGCTCTTGCTTTAGAATACAGTGCTCTTAGCTCGCGAATGCTCGGAAGGCCCACTAACACTTTGAGGCACCATGTCGAGAAAGAACTACAACTATAGGACAGTATATCCTGGGGCGAATTTAAAGCTCCTGCTACTAGTAGATCCCATTGCAAATGATTTGAAAACTATGTATTAAAAGACCCTAAGAAGCTAGCGGTCGAGCGCACAAGGGTATTATGATGGAGAAGCTAAACTAAATGTAAATCGTCACATGATTGCCACTAAACTTGGAAACATGTGTTCCGTGCTCAGGTAGGGAGTGAGTGGCAGATACTATCACAGTGGACTCTTTTCAAGAACATTCAATAGAATTAACTAACCTTTCTTAAAAACGCGGAGACGATAGCAGACAGTTTCTAGTGTAATCTAATTCACTTATTAGGCGGAAAAAGCCGAGTTTTTTTTTTTAACATGAACAGGAAAATATCAAAAGCTTCAATAGCCTGACGTCTGCTCTATGCGATTATTGAGTGTAAACTAATTAGTATTGTAATTTACTTTATGGGCCAAAGTTCTTCAGCAAATAAATTTATTGCACCGTTTTTGTACTAAAACTGTACTAAAAGTGAGGTTCAAACTTTAAATGAAACTCTAGTTCAGTAGTACGTATTAATAGTTTGTATATGTATATTTTTATTTACAAAATAATTTGAAGATTTACAATAATTTACAATTTAAATATTAAGAGTTCAGTTATACCAACTTTTCTGCTTAAACATAAAATAACAATATTAAATATTATTTACAAAAATAATATTAGGATTTTGGGAAAAATAGATTACAATAAAAAACCCAGGAATTATAAGAGTAAGAAAAGTCAGAGAATAAAAGTACACTTATTTTAAGAACAAAGGTAGATCTTTTAGATCTACCAATTTATCTTTAACTAATAACAAATTAATTTGTGAGTGAAGACGTGATGTTGAAAATGAATAAGGCAGATTACACATCAACTTTAGAATTTTATTTTGACAAACTTGAAGTCGTTTAATGTGGCAATTTGATATGCTACTCCATACCGGAGACCCGTAAAAAAGAATGGCTTGGAAAATAACTTTATATATAATCAGTTTATTATCAACGCTTAATTTAGATTTTCTGTTTATGAAAGGATATAAATTATTAACTTATTACAAAACAAAAATAGCTTTATGGTACGAAGATAAACGTTAACATTTGCGAATATTCAAAACAAAGAATTTGAACAGTAAATAATTTAGCAAATGAAAACATATAAATATTCTTAGATTTAGTTTTAGGCGTTCAAAATCAAAGACAACGTTAAAATACAATTATAACAAGCAAATCAACGGTCACACACTAGGTTAGACGTGATACAAATTCGTAGCAATACGTCTACGTAATAAGTAATTTGATAACTGTGTTAGAAAAAAAAACCACAATTATTTTTTTTAATTCGTTCGAATAACTATGTACAATATATGCTCACTCGATTGTAGATTAATAACCTCAAATTCATTATAATATAATATTCGTCACTCACCTGTATATCCAGCAAAAACTTAGTAAAATGTTTATCTATTTATTTATTTATTTCTAATATGCCTATGGAATAAAAAAAACCTTACAGGCTAACAAAATCTTAATTAAACAGTAAATCATATAAATCCTTATAATCTAGTAACAATTTAAAATCATTAAACGGAAGTGAAAAATCCACATTTACAATGTTATTAATATTATTTAAAACGCTCAAAGCCCGTTCATAGGTTCCTGCATAGCGTAATTAATTGACACCAATGTATGTATGTATTTTATACATTATTTTTACAATGACAGCTGAATATTAAAAAAAGTGACTGAAATGATATTCAAATTGTTTACAAAATATAAAATGTTTATTTTATTAGTTGGATTTATTTATTTCCCTGTCATTATAGCTTAAAAGCCATGAATATCTGCTCGAAAAGCGATTATTCCTCTTTTTTTAAAAAACAGTTTTAGAACCGCTGGTTAACGGGCATTTCTAATCAAATAATTAAGAACAAAATTTTGTAAAATAATAGTTGAATCAAAAACAAACTAAGTTACAAAAAATGTATGTTGAATGAAATCACAGGTTGATTAGATTTCACATACATACAAATACATGTATTTTAATTTGTAACTAGTAGCAAAAGGCTCAATAAACTACTCAGATAAGGAATACAATACTTGTACTTAGCTCGTACCTAAATTTAAATTACTTAAGTTGTATGATTGCATCTTTTAAACTAATTTTTTTGATGCAGTTCAAATGGTTTGCAGTGTATCTAATTTTTCCATTCGTTTTTTAGAAAGCAAAACATTGTAATTTACCGTGCCCTTAGCATGCTTAATGGACTAATTGAATATACAGTGTTGAGTAATTATTCTTGTTTTTAACTTTTCAAAATATTTTCTCTACGAGTAATAATATTGCACAGTTAATTTTCCAAATTCTAATCACAATCATCGCGGTCAATATCTTCAATCTGTCACAATGTCATCTTTTTTAATAGCACAAAGTCTACATCTAAAAATTTTGTTACTTGTAAACTTCAAATTAGTGTTATTTCAGTGTTATAATAGTATAAGTTTATGCATCCGAATGCATGTTAATTCGTCGCTGAATCATTGGCAACTAAATTAATAAGCGTTAGATTTTGTATGATTTTGTTTACCGCTTACATTAATGGGCATCTCTAATGTAGCGCAACCTAAATTAGCTCATAAAGTGTTATTTATCTGTCACACAGAAAATGTATCGGGCCATCCCTGTTAGATGACGAAGTTTAACCTATGCAAGAGTATGTATTTAAAAATCATCTAAGGCCGTGTTTGCATTGTTTCGTGACGGCATTTGACCAACATGCACAGAAGATTTCAGTTTTTTGTGAGAGGTGTCATAACCATGTATTCTACCATCCTTGCAGGGACTTAGAGAGGCTAGTGAACATTACTGTTCATGGCAAAAGTTCTAAATTCTGTTCCACCTTACCACTTTAGGTTGGTCAGTATGTTGTTGACAAAGATATTATCGCAACAGATTTGGTTAAAGAGCTTAAAAGCGGTGACTGTGACTTCAATTCAGAAAATTTAATAGGCAATACTGTTGATAGTAGAGAAAACATTTTAGAAAATAAGGGAAGGGCCAATTTCAATGTAAAATTTTATAAAAACAGCAGAAAATACCAGATATACTACAAAACTTGTGAACTGCATATTGCTTTTGTACGATGCAATCATAGTTCATAGTTTTTTAGAGTAGTTTGCTTTTAAATAAGTATTAAGAATATATTTGTATTATATTCTTCCCCTGAGCAGTATCAATTACTGTGTTCGACTATATATCTAAATATATATGTAGGTATGTGCACTGTACAGTGGAATATGTCTGAGTACATTCTACAAAATCCATCACCCTAGTTTAGGCCAATTCTGGTCACAGAAATGAGGGAATACATGACCTGAAAATGTCTCATGCTGTAATTAAATTGTTTCACGGCCTATACGGAATATGCCACCGTCTTGCTGAACCCAGATATCAGACACATCAACCAATTTCGGCAGAGAGACAAGCGTCATTTCCAAAAAGTTATGATTTTGCTCGAAAAATCAACAGTTTGGTCTTATTTTTGACATACGAGTATTCTTCAATAATGAAAACAGGTAATTATATTGTACAACTCTCCATTTTTACTAATCCTAAACAATCATCTGTCGAATGTTTTTCTTACGGCTGCTAGCACTTCCATATGTTTGGAACTACCTGAGTTTTACAAATTTCAGTTATCCCTACTTATTAGTATTATTAAACTGTTGGTTTCATTTGGTATCATGAAAATATGAAACGGGTTCATAATAATCACTGCATTCTCAAGTTCACTCAAATTGACGCTCAAATGTGTGTCACTCCAAAAGAGTGATCAGAAAGTTTTTTTAATTATTTGTAATTGGTAATTCGTTGAGTAGGTTTACTACACTTGCGAATTCCAAATTGACTTCAAAAATTAACTTTTATGAAGAAACTACTTTTTGAAAAATATGCGTTTAAACAAAGGCATGCTCTTGCTTGCCAAACTACTGACTGTTTCAATAAAAATATTGTTTGTAAAAAAATTTTGAATCTGTAGGACACATTTATACTTCTTATATACCAGGTAGATATGTAATACCAAAAAAAAATAAATAAATATCCATTATCCACCACACCTTGCGCGCATTTTTTTTAGAATAACTGCAGTAATTTTCATAGTTTTCATCGACAACGACTGTAATAAGTCATTACAACTTTTTAATGAACTTATTTTTTTTAAATAACTTTTCTGTTATCACATTTGAAGTAGTTTTTGGAAGTAATTCAACATGGCGATAACATTACCGAAGTAGAAGCTGTGAGGAGTAAGCTTATTAACATTTTAACTCATTACTTTGCAGTAAAACTTCTTGCCTACTGTAGCATTAATTTAATGCAAAAAAATTTACTGTTATATCAATTCTTATGCATCGACTAACTATTTAAATGTTTAAAAAGCAAAATGAAATAAAAAGTATAATTTTACAACAAAAGAAAATAAATACTAGTGATCAGCAAAGCGGAAGTTAATTGTATTTCCGCTGCAACACAATATATATCCTACCACTTTACAAATGTAGCTGCAGAGTTGTTGGAATGTAAGCAAACCATTAAAGCATTTAAATATAAAATAAACTCTTGCACGCAGCAAAGGCTATCATACCTTTTCTTGATTTTAATTAACAATAAGCTCAATTAATATTAAAGTTTCATTAAACATCAGCAATAACAACTGGAAAATGCAGCACATACAAACGTATAAAACATGATAGGAACTTTCCAGTGGGAAAGCTCGTAAGGTATTCGTTAAAAAGGCCTTATGGAAGGCCCTCCTTGCGATGACGGCTCCTGCTACAGGAAGGTGTTACAACATTTTTTATGGAATACTCGTAACAACAATAATTTCAGATTCTCATGACAACAAACAGAAACTGTGTTTGTTATGTGTGTATGTATAATAAGTAAATTAATATATATGTAAACAAATAATTTGATTGAATGAAATGAAAAATCATGTAATTGAGCAAAACAAACTTTAAAAACATTATTTTGTCTTCCTTTATTTGTTTCATTTACATGATTTTTCGCCTCACACTATTGTCATTTATTTAATTATTTAAATATCAGACCTGCTGAAGAAGCCTTTAGATGAAGTGTGCTTAGAAAGGCCTCAATGACGTCAGCAATTGGAGACAGTGTTTTCAAACTCAGATCTTGGAGTTCTCCCAGATCCTAAGTTTAACTTTATTAGCCATATTTCGTTAACTGTTGACAAAGCACATAGTATCTTTGGTTTCACAAAACGTTGGGCTAAGGAGTTTAAAACTCTTACGTTACGAAGCAGTTGTATACTTCTCTGGCCAGACCCGTCTTGGAATATGCATCTGTAGTTTGGGATCCATCTTATAAGACACATGTTGACTCCATCGAATCAGTGCAGAAGCAAGTCTTGTTTTTTTGTCTTCGAACTCTTCATTTGAATCCGCTTGATCTCCCATCGTACACCAGTCGCTTTGCACTTATTAAGCTGCCAACTCTTAAAAGTCGTAGGACTATGTTAAATATTTTTTTTTTTTTTTTAACTTCATTATTTTATTTAGTGAATCTACATAAAAAAATGTAATGACAATAAGTATTCAAATCTTAATACTAAAAAAAAAATTATGATTAAAGTCCTGCCAGTGCTGGACGAAAATTTATTTTTATGCGAATATTATTTCAGAATTCAGTCATCTGTTTAGAGCTCTAATGGTAGCCAAAGTATCCCTCATTCTCAGACGGGTATGACCACCAAAATTAAGAATATTAGCTGCAAGAGGATTTGGATGGAATTCCAGTTTGTTAATATACCTTGTCGCGTACTTCACAAATTCAGATTTCACAAAAGGTACGTTCAGATCTGCGTGGATTCGTGAGTTTTTAACGTACCATGGAGCATCTGTAATTCTACGGAGAATTCTATTTTGACTTCTTTGAATTTTCTCAATGTTGGATGCCGAGGCTGTGCCCCATAATTGAATCCCATAGCACCATATTGGCTTTAGAATCGAGTTGTACAGCAAAAGTTTACAATCAAGCTTCAAGGTCGCGTTTCTGCCTAGTAGCCAGTTAATTTGCACTGCTTTCAATTTCATCTGCGTTACTTTTGCCTCGATGTGCGACTTCCATGTTAGTCTACGGTCAAGATGAATTCCGAGGTATTTGACTTCACTGTGTTGAGGTATTACTTTATTGTTAATAGTAATGGGTGAGCATGTTCCTAGACGCAGTGCGAATGTAACATGGGCGCACTTTTGTTCATTAACCTTGATTTTCCAAAGCTTCAGCCATTTCGCTAGTTTGTCGATATGTTCCTGTAAATTTATTGACGCTTGTTGGTGGTTACTATGTATGCTAAGGAATGCTGTATCATCTGCAAATGTTGAAGTGTGAACGTTGGTGCTTGTTGGCATGTCAGATGCGTAGATTAAATATAAGATAGGCCCTAATATGCTGCCTTGGGGAACTCCTGCTTCAATAGACTGAGCGGGGCTTATGAAATCGCCTTCTTTTACTATAAATTGGCGACAATATAAATAGCTTTCCAAAAGGTTATGTGTGTTTGCAGGTAAGTTAAACTTTATTTTATGCATTAAGCCATCGTACCACACTTTATCAAAAGCCTGTGAGACGTCGATGAATAAGGCAGAGCAATATTTTTTATCTTCAAATGCCTTTCTTATGACGTTAACTAACCTATGTGTTTGCTCAATGGTGCCATGTTTCGCTCTAAAACCAAATTGGTGATCAGGAATACATTCAACCTTATGAAGCATTGGATCCAACTTCGCCTTTAGCAATTTTTCGAAAAGTTTTGATATTGTTGTCAGTAGACTTATTGGACGGTATGATTCTACTTTCGTGTGATCCTTCCCTGGCTTAGGAACCATTGTTATCATGGACACCTTCCACTCTGCAGGGTAATACTCAAGTCGTAAAATAGCATTAAAAATAAAAAGAACAATTCTTTTAGCTACACGAGGCAGCTCTACGAGCATTTTGTTGCTGATTTTATCCATACCTGGAGCTTTTTTAAGGTTTAGATTGCCAATAGCATTTTCAATTTCTTGGAAATTGAATCTTAAAGGCACAGGAGGTCTACTAACAATAGGTGGCAACTCATTTGCATTGTCAGACCTATTTGTGGTAAAAACGTTTTTCAAATGGTTAACAAATAAATTGCCCTTTTCCGAGTCATCTCTAGCCCAGTCACCAGACGGTTCTCGCAAGGGCGGCTTACCTCTAACTGGCCTTTTTAAACCCTTAGTCGCCCGCCATAAAGAATAGTCGGACTGAGGAGTAAATACGTTTGTAGAGAAGCCGTTTTTTGGTTTCCAAGCAAACTTCTTAGTTGATTTGTGCACTCACGTAGCCTTGTTTTTAGCTGCGGAGACCTGCGAAGCTGCCACTCTCGTCGAACTCTTCTTTTTTCTAACACAAGTTGCTCGATTTCTGAAGAATATGTTCTATTTTGAAGGTTTCTGCGTGTTAAATAAACTCTAGAAGCAAGTTCAGCGGCTTGTTTAAGGTTTTCGCTAAAGTTGCTTAGTGACGCACTAATATCTTCAGGTGTTCTTAAAACAATATTCTCAGTGCAATGGGTGCTCAAAAATTTTTTATATTTTAGCCAATTCACTCGGGTGACAGTCCTATGCAAATTGTTTATCGGAGACCAAGTCTCCTGGGGAAAACGCACTGAAATAATAGTAGGTGAATGATCCGATGACAAGTCTAACGAAGGCTCAGCTTGCATCCATTCTACAGGGATCCCCTTTACCACTCCAAAATGTTAAATATGTAATTTATTTTAAATTTGATTAAGGGTGACATTTGTTCAATGTTCCAACTCAATAATATTGCACTGACGGTTCCTAATCATCTATCTAGACACTACGAGTTGTTAAATATTAAATAATTTAGATCTAATTATTCGAATGCTGATTCATTTAGGAGGATCTGCAGTCAATTTAACAAATATAAATTTATAGACTTTTCTTTAGATAAAACTACTGTAAAATGTAAAATTATTGCCTTTCTAAATGCTTTTTAAAGACTCTTATATTATATTGTTTGTAATGTACTTTTCTGAATGTAATAAATAATTGATAGCAATATCTGTTTGTAAGGATTTGCATCCATAGACATAAATAAATAATAAATAAATAGATAAATAAAGAAGGCCTCCTATTAGACCTTCTAGGAAGGCATTTAATAAGTACGTCTTCCATTAAAACTGCTAGAGCAAACCTTCAATAAAACCTACCGCGTAAAGGAGTGGGGATGGACTAGGCTCCCTAGGACATTACGTGTAAAAAATAAATTAATGTGTAATCGAGTAGGAAGAACTTTTGTCTGCCCAATCAAGCATTTCAGGAGGCCTGCTTACTGCTCCTATCTACCAGTGAGATTATTCATGCACACCAACACAATTACCAGCAATTAAACACGTACACAAAGTAAGTAATAATATATCCGGGAATAATCAATTCTTTCATACACACACGCACACACATCCATTTACAAGCGTAAACATGTGTGAATCGGTATGAAGAATTGAGCATATTGTTTTCTGCTCAAAAATAAAAGTAAAGGAGAAGTACATACATGTATGTATAGGTGTTTTTGTTGCACACATCCTTATTAATTTAAAAACAAAGCCTACTTTACTTTTTGTTCTTATTTACAAATGAGTAATTTTGGTATTACTTTTGTATGTAAAAAAGAAAATATTTATTTGAATGCAAACGGAAAATTTTTTATATGATCTCGACTAAGCTCTTACTTTTCGTCAAATAATGATAATGTTGTTTTAGGTTTATCAGAACAAATTTAACTGATATCGAATGCCTTCAATTCTGAATAAGACTTACTATACTTTCGAATGATGAAAAAAATTCATTGCAGTAACATAGTTTCAATTAACATTTTATGGTCGGTTTATGATCAAATATATATCTTGCTGATGGAGTAAAACTTTTTTCGGGCGTATTCCTAAAAAAAATATGTGTTTATTAGACTATTACTTGACAAATTTGGTATAGAAATTTGTCCAACAACAGTTTAATAAACATTTTTTATGAATAAGAAGGCTGCTAGTTTGAAAAACAACTAGGCATGTACAGGGTGGCCCAGAAAGACCGAAGTGGTGTGAATTGCTTATAACTTTTTATTTAAGAGATATTTTTTTAATTTTTTTTTTTTTTTAAATACATTAAATTTATGGGGAATATTTTTGGATTAGTTATTAAAAATGATATCCCGCAAGTGGTGGCCATATTCTGCTTCGCACAAATGTGCTCTTTCCAACACATTTTCCATGACCTTTCGCAAAACTTCCGGTGGTATGTTGTTAATTTCTTCTCGAATATTGGTTTTTAACTCCTCAATAGTCCTAGGCTTATTAACATAAACTTTTCCTTTTAAATAGCCCCAAAGAAAACAGTCTGGAGCGGTTAAATCCGGGGAACGCGGAGGCCAATTAAAATTGCTGTTACGAGAAATTATTCTTTCACCAAAGATGTCGCGTAAAAGAGTCATTGTGGCCCTCGCAGTGTGCGCTGTGGCTCCATCCTGTTGGAACCATATTTGCGGATGGTTTTCCACGGCTGGCCTTACAAAATTTTGCAACATGGCCCGATATCGATCACCATTGACGGAAATGGCGACACCTTGTTCATTTTCAAAAAAAAAATGGGCCAATGATCCTTTCTGAAGAAACACCGCACCAAACGGTATACTTAACTGGGTGCAATTGTCGTTGATGAAGTACTCTCGGGTTTTCCGTAGCCCATATCCTACAGTTTTGCTTGTTAACGAACCCATTTAATTGAAAATGGGCTTCGTCACTCATTATTAAGTTATGAATAAAATTTGGATTCTCTTGTGCTTTTTGCTGGAAATAAATTGCATAGTCAAGTCGTTGCTGGTAATCTGTTGGTTTCAATTCTTGGACAAGTTGAATTTTGTATGGAAACAATCCTATGGTGTGCAAAATTCGCTGCAGCGACGTCCTTGAGGCCCAGTTGTGACGAACGTCTCCTGGTTGATGTTTCTGGATCCTCCCGAATACTCTCCTGTACCACTTGAATATTGTCAGCCGTGTGGACAGTTCGGTGTCTGCCGGGACCAGGAAGGTTCCTTACTGCTCCTTGTTCTCGAAAATTTGCAACCAGACGGTTTATTGTTGACTGAGAGGGTGCAACCCGCACATTAAATTGACGACGGTATGCACGCTGAGTCAACACAATGGACCGTTGATTTGAAAAGTAGATTTCAACAATTTGGGCACGTTGTTCAATTGTGTATTGCTCCATTATAAATTATCCAAGTCTTCTTTACAAAATACTGAAAAGAAAAGAAAAAAAAAATTATAATAAAAAAGTTATAAGGAATTCACACCACTTCGGTCTTTCTGGGCCACCCAGTAGTTTTTTTTTTTTTTTTTTATTTCCACTCAATAGCTTAAAAACTGTTCACGAAAATTTTGAAGGAAAATATTTTTGTTAAGTTTTTGTTTAAGTACTGGTTTGATTTGATAACGAACTATCTCTTTATCACTGACAAATTTTTTCCGGCACAAAGTCTGGTGATATTTTACGTAACTTTGTTCTGCATCTCTGTAGAACTTTACATTGGTCTGTTCCAATTTAGTGCGAAGGAGTCTGATATTTAACTGGCAAGACGCCTCTTCAAAAATTTTCAGTACTAACACGTGGTGCAAAAGTTATCACTCTATCAGAAGATATTAACTGCAGTTGGTTAGGTTAGGTTAGGTTAGGTAGGCAGGCCGCTTGATTTTCAGCAAGTACCCGGAAACTCCAGCTCACTTGGGTCCTGTAGGTCGTTCCCTTTGTGATTGCCTGAAAAGGCAACTTTTGCCTCAGTCAAAACCATTATTCCACATTCTGGGGAAGGCTTAGTAACATGTGTTTTATGTCTATTTATTTCATCAATGTGAAAGCAGAACAACTATTTTACGATATCCCGATTCAGTAATTTGTATCTTCAGTAATTTGTATATTTTTATGTTGTTTGCTATAAAGCGTTATACCTGTGATTAACAGCATGGATTTTTACCTGGCCGTTCCACAGTTTCCAACTATACGGTTTCTAATCATTTTTGTATTTTTGTCTTCGAGAGACATAAGCAAGTTGATGCGATTTTTATGGATCTATGTAAAGCATTTGATAAGGTATCACATAAAATACTACATCTTAAGCCATCTATAATTGGCTTTTACGGTACATTTTTCAATTGGCTAAGTTCTTATATTTCTGATAGGAGATATACTGTTGTCCTTGAGAATTTTGTGTCTTTGCCCTACACAGCTTCGTCGGGTGTACTCCAAGGAAGTATATTAGGGCTGTTACTTTTTCTAATTTTTATAAATGATATTGGAAATTGCTGTCATGAGTCTCAGTTTTTATTATATAATGATGACCTCAAAATTTTTAAAGAAATAAGATCGGAGAATGACTCGCTGTCTCTTCAACTCTGTATCGATAGAATATCCTCTTGGTGCGATATCAATAATTTGCCTTTAAACGTTAATAAATGCTGCCAAATGACCTTTCATAAGTCAAATATTAGTAACGCTAAAGTTTTCCAATATAAATTAAATGATAATAATTTAAACGTTGTCAAATGTTGGATCTTGGTATTGTGTTAGATTGTGAACTTAACTTTAATGCGCATCTTGACTGTATTATACCTAAAGCTTATGCTGCCTGTGCTTTTATAAGAAGAAATTGTAAAGACTTTTCAGATCCTGGAACATTAAAAGCCTTGCATACTGCTTTTGTTCGTTCTAAATTAGAGTATTGTTCTTTCTTGGAACCCTTTCAATTCAAATAGAATTGAAAGAATACAGAAAAAATTTGTTAAATTTGCACTTCGTAATTGTCAAATAATGCTAATGTCAAGTTCATATAATGTTCGTTTTTTTTCTTTTGTGCTTGAAGCCCATTGTATGTGAGACGTACTATTCATTCGGTTATAATAATTTACAATTTGATTAATGGGATTATTGATTGTGTAATACCTGTTAAAGTTAATTAAATTTTATGTACCATTTAAATGTTTAAGATCTAAAAATTTATTCTGCATTTCAACACGTGTTACTAATTACGCTATGCGGGATCCTATGTTTCGTGCTTTGAGCACTTTAAATACTATTAATAATATTGTAAATGTTGATTTTTCACTTCCGTTTAATGATTTTAAATTGTTACTAGATTATAAGGATTTATATGATTTACTGTTTAATTAAGATTTTGTTAGCCTGTAAGGTTTTTGTATTCCATAGGCATATTAGAAATAAATAAATAGAAACTTGTGCTGTTCGCATTGGCTTTTGGCGTTACCAATAAGTAGCTAAGCTTAGCTTTAAGCACTGCGTAGTGTACCTTTGTAGTTTTTACAACTTTTACCTTTCCTAGATCGTTTATTGATAATTCAAGCAGGAAAATTCAACAGATATTGAGTTTGGCGACTTTAAAATAATGGACATGCAGAAGGCGACCAAGGAACTCCTATTAAAACAATATTTACGTCTAACATAATAGCACTTGTGTAAATAGCTTCAAATTTCATTTTTCATTTCAGATGAGTTTGATGAAGTTTTTTGAAATAGTAAAAAATATGAAAAAAGGCTTATTACATGCACAAAAGTACTATTCCAGATGGAAAGTCAAGACAAACGAAGGAAAGAGACTCAGGCAATAACATTTTCTTTTAACAAATCACCTAAACGAATACTCACAATTCCCATGGCTGTTAATGGAGCAGAAATTCCCATCGCTCATACCATTAAGTATTTGGGAGTTGTATTAGATAAAACACTTATTTTCAAGCATCATATTCTAGATATATGCGATAAAACTTTGCGCTGCGGCAGTTCCTTATTTCTTTTAAACAACCGTCAAAACTAAATTAGAAATATAAGATCTTACTCTAAAGAGTGTGTCAATTATGACTTATGGTTGTATAGTTTAATCTAAAATATGTGCTATAACATGTATCAACAAACTTCAAGTGATACAAAATAAATACCTAAAAATTATCTGTAAATTACCTAACCGATGGTAAGAGTCCAGCTTAAAATCTGTAACAACCACGTGTAGCGTCAAATTGTAATGACTGCACAGGACAGATGGTCTGGTGAGGTTACCTGCCGAGTAACGAGACTAACACGGCCTGCGTATGATATACTGCGTATGAACTGCAGTCCTAAAGGGTCTTCCCCGGCAGAGATTACGTAGTTTGGTGGAAATTCTGACAGGACATTGTCACATAGTGACGAATGCTAGGAGGTTAAATCTTCCATTTAATGATTTCTGTAGAAGTTATAGCGATGAGAACGAGGAAGATAGTGTTGAGCACTTCCTCTGTCGGTGCGCGGCTCTCTGTTCTATGAGAGCGCTGTATCTAGGCGGAACGATGCTGCACGGGTTAGCAGATATATCGGAATGCGGAGTGAACGGATTAGATTCCTTTATCTGGCTTTGAGGTTGGTTATGATCTGAACCGTCGGGTGAAGTGTAAGTAAGGCTGCACTCCTCCCTCAAGCAACACAACGGGACCTAAAAAAGCACCCAAGTGAGCTGGTTTCATTAAATTGGTGGCCTGTACAACCTAACCTACTGAACCGATATCCAGCCAACAGACTACGTAGAATCCTCAATCAACCATGTTACATCATTAATTTTTAATCTTACTCAAAAGTTTTAAAATCAGAACAGATTTTCAAATTTTAGGTTTAATAAGAAATTTTTAATATTAGTAATTTCTACCACTAAAAAATGAAATGTCGACATATGGATAGCTGGGAAAATAGAAAACAAGCTATTTATAATTTTTTATTGGTATAAATATTAGAAGCTAAAATAGCAAATAAAAACTCAATTGTATTAATAATTTCTTCAAATTCCTAATGAATCAATTAAAGCATTACAAGGTTTTTGCCTATCATTTTTTTCCTTGTACATTGTTAACATCTTTTTAGTATAAATTTACTATTAAAATGCATTTTATATATTTGGTGCAATACTTTTTAGTAATATCTCAAAATATGTATAAATATAACTATTAAAGATTATTTGCAATAAATTTCTTCCATTCAAGGAAATTTTTATTTTTTTTAATTTTTAATATATTTTTCAATATTTTGCCTTCCTTTGGAAGACTTCTTCAGGAACATTTGTTTTTTTGATAAATTCAATTAAAGATTTTTAAATTGTAATACTAATAGTAATTATAAATAAAAAAATTAAAAACATGTTTGAAATACTCCTGATTGAAGACCGTTTTAGTAGTTTTACTAATTTGTGGCCAGACTTAAAAAATTCTTATTTCGATACCGCATGCAAATAAAATTTGTTCCAATCGAATTCCGTCGTTATAGATTGCGTTACTTTTTAATTTGGCTTCCATTTGAACTCAGCAAAATTTCGGTTTTGTATGCTAATATTATTTTTATTACGCGCTGACAAAAAATAAAAGAACTCCTAAGCATCTTTGCAATTTTAAAGAGCGCATAGACGAATTTTTTCTAACTTTCTTTATTTTTCTACTATTTAAACGAATTAAGCTTAACGTTAACAAAAGATATTTGCCAATGTAAAAGTTTCATTTAATTATTATATAGGTATTCATTTATTAATGAAATACCTAAAAACAAAAAATATCACCGTTAGTTAAGAAGAATTCCAAAATATCTTCATTTGGTGAGTAGACGTTGAAGTGAAGCCAAAGCTGGTCAACGCTTTCCTAAGCCTTGTGAGCTTATGACGTAAGGGTTGGCTTACTGGCTAAGCCAGTCGTCTGGAATTTGGTGGGGGAGAGTCGATTTTGAAGAATCACTGCATCTATTGTAAAGGGAGCGAAGCTAATTTTGATTATAAAATGTTATTATTTGGAAGCGGTCTTTAATCGAGTAACTTGTCACTGTCTTTTGGCAAGAGTAACTGAATGTTAGCAATCAGTCACTAAAACAAAACAGAGCCGCCAGGTCGTCACTTCGTTTCCAAAATATCCCGTCCGACACTGAAACTTTCAATTTATTATTTTATGGGTGTAGAACTTTGCTTCCACCGTTTGGATGGTTGTAGCAGTAAATGGTAGTCAAAATAAATAGATAGCCTTAGTCGATTGTGTCTGCATCATAAAGTTATACTCTATTAAACATGTGAGCTTACGAGCCAAATGCACGGCATTTGCGCAATGTTTTAATTCTCTGCTTTAATATGAATATTAAATATTAAAGCTTCAAGAACGGTGATTTTGACACCGAAGACTAGCATGGAATTGAAGTGAGACGGTTTTTGAAGAGGCATAACTTGATCAAGACTCGTGTCAAACGCTACAAAAATTGGCAGGCTCTTTGTAAGTGACACAAGAAACCATTTCTAAATGCTTGAAAGTCATGGGAATGATTCATAATCAAGGAAATTGGCTGTCGTGCGAGTTGAAGCCGGGAAATGTTGGACGCCGTTTATTTGCTTGTGAACAGATGCTTGCAAAGCAAAGACGGAAGCAATTTTTGCATAGACTTGTGACCGGGCATGAAAAAAGTGTGCATTATGATAATACCAAGCGCAGAAAATCATGGAGATATCGCGGCCGTGCTTCCACGTTGACAGCCAAACTAAATATTCACGGCTCCAAAGTCATGTTCAGTATTTGGTTGGCCCAGCTCGGCGTAATGTATTATGAGTTGTTAAAACCAACTAAAACAATCAAAGACGATCACTATCGAATGCAATTAATGTACTTGAGCCGAGCATTGAAAGACAAACGGCCGCAATGAAACGAGAGACATGATAAAGTGATTTTACTGCATGACAATGCTCAATTCCATGTTGCAGACGCTGCGCCCTCGGACTATCACTTGTTTTGATAAATAGCACACGGCTTGGCTTACCATTCCTTCCGTTCTTATGAAGAAGTAAAAATTGGATCGATTCGTGGATTGCTTCAAAAGGTGACCAGTTTTTTTTCAAGATAGATTAAAGTATTGTTCAGCGATGGATATAAATCATAAATGTTTAACCATTATTTTAGAATAAATCCTCGAAATTCGGTAAAAACGGTGGTAGCAAAGTTGTACATCTAAATAAAATTTTTTTTGGACATACGAATATATTTTGAAGCCCCTTAAAACCCTTTCGCAGTATATCCTCTTACTTGCAAAAAAAAAAAACAGCAAACAAAAATTTGTAAAAATATTTTCCAGTATGATATGTTAAACTTGGCATGCAATAAATTGCATTAAATTGCATTTAAATGTGTCCGACAGCTTAACAATACAATGAATACTTGAAAGCGCACACATTAATATAAAATTATTTATACATTTATGTACAATATAAGAATTTGTTGCATATATATTTTATTCGAGCATGTTTTCGCAAAATAAGTTTGTGGGTGTTTAAATTTGTTTTATTCTTACTGAATTCATGGCTCGTCTGCAACACTGGTCTTCTATGTGTTATATTACATACGACTAGTTTTAAAATTACATGAATGTTGTTGGTATGCAGTTTACAACAACGTTTTACTCGTTTGTCAGTTTTACTCTCTAGTATATTTTACATTACAGAAAAAGTGCAAACATTTAAATAATTGATTATCAATTTAAATTGAATTTAAATTACAACCATCAACAGCCAGCACGTACACACATACATACACATTTGTTTGTACGGCTGCAAACAAGGAATTTGCACTCAACTTTATTTATAGCAGAAATTTGCAATCAAAGGGTTGAATCTCTTAAAAAATTACATTAAAACAATCGGAACGAAAGCAACGAGTTTACAAAAAAAAAAACCGCTCACATGTTGTTTTAATGCTCTGAACAAACAATTGGTCACATAAATTAAAACACTCTTTTTCGTTGGCCAAAACATTTGTGTCAACAAATAAATTAAAACGGCTGAGGTTACAACGTTTTGCCTCTCTGCAGTTGAAATTCGTTATTCTAAAAATTCTGCTCATCAAAAGGAATTAATTAAATGATAAATTGTCTTGTTTGATGTTGATATAAATTTATGTTTGCATTAAATTGGATGCAAAATTAAAGTTTTTATTCGTAAATAAAGCTGGTTATTTGGTGCCTGAGGGGGACCGTTCTAAACATTATCACTTTAAGTTAAATGTTTAAAACATTTCTATAAGTGATGATCATATAAATGGCTTTGGCGGAATAAAATCTTAAACACAACTTTTGTGTATAGAAATGCACCTAAAACGGTGTAGAAAATAATCTTAGTACGAAAATAATGTTTCTGGCTATAAGAAAACAGTTAGAAAATATTTTCAAATTAGCAGGGATGATGCATTGATAATTATCAAATTAGCAGGGATGATGCATTGGCTGCCAGCTGATCTCATGGCGAAGGAAGTGGCCATGTGCTCTGCAATTAGGCTAAAAGCCAGTGGGATGTAGAAAGAAGCGACAGAAGGTCACGCTTCGATAATAGAAAGTATAATGGACCTCTCGGAGTAAATTGATTACTATGCACCAGCTCTAATGCCCGACAAGAGATTTGACGTGATCTCATCAAGGACGGCCTCGGCAGCGAACCAAATGGGTCGCCAAGAGGACGTGCTTGAAATTTTCACAGATGGATCCAAGTCGGACATGGGAGTTGGTGGTGGCATCCTTATGCCCCAGTACCAGAGGAGGATCAGTTTTAAGCTATATGATGAGTGTAGCGTAATGCAGGCTGAAATTGCAGCCATTTTGAGAGCAGCTAACTGGTTGAGGTACGGGGTGAATATCCGAATCTGTACAGATAGTAAGGCTGCGTTAAATGCGCTTGTGGGTTTCTATACGACGTCCAGGTGGGTGCCGTTTGTCTCTTAATGAGATAGCGAGATATTCAAGCCTGGAGCTTTTCTGGGTACCGGGGCACAGTGGGGTGCCCGGAAATATTGTGGCGGATGAGCTGGCGAAAGCCGGAGCTCGTCTACAGAGAGGGGACATTGATACGATGCTAGGAGTCCCGCTTAACAGCTGTAAAAACCAAGTGCAGCGTCAACTTGTAGCGACTGCGCAGGACAGATGGTCTGGTGAGGTCACCTGCCGAGTAGCAAGGCTGACATGGCCTGCGTATGATTGTAGTACAACTGCGGTCCTAAAGGGTTTTCCCCGTCAAAGGTTGCTTACCTTTTTCCTTTAAATCTTCCATTTAATGATCTGTTGCGGGGATGAGGACGAGGAGGAGGCTCTCTGTTCTATGAGAGCGCTGTATTTAGGCGGAACGATGCTGCACGGGTTAGCAGATATATCGGAATGCCGAGTGAACGGACTGGATTCCTTTATCCGGCTTTCGGGTTGGTTTGAATCTGAACCATCGGGGGAAGTGTAAGTCTCGTGGGCTGCACTTCTCCCTCAGGCAACACAACGGGACCAAAAGGACCCAAGTGGGCTGGTTTCATGAAACTGGCGGCCTGTACAACCTAACCTAACCTAGCAGGGCTAATACTTTCTTCTTTGCTTTATTTGAGGTAAAAAAAAAATAACAGAAATATAACTACAACAAATATTTGTTCAATGTGACCACATCTTACTCGGGTTTTTGCATGAAGTAAATATTAACATAAATAGATTTTCCAACATCTTTTTTTTTATTACTAATCCGCAAAAGTATTAATATATAAATTTTAGGTACCGAAAATTTAATAAAACTTATCCGTATGAGAACATGAGTATTTGTTCAATATCTTAAAACTCACGGCAATTTTGTCTTATACAGTGGAGGCCATATAATTAAAACATTCTTGATAGTAAATTAGTTTACTGTTTTGATGGTATATCTGAGATTGTGTTGTTGGTTAACTAGACGCCGTACATAGTGTTTTACATCTGATCCCTATCGGCAAAACTTGGATTCGTCTCTCCATAAAATATTTTTCCAAAATCTCATTGGTTTCTTAACGTTTTCCTGACAGTTGTGAAGAAGATTTAGATTTTCCCGGGGGGACGATTTTCTGACAAAATCTAATCTGGATTTAAAATTGTTTTTTTGGAGATGAAAGTTTTTACTGTGCGATGCATTCACTTAAGGCACCTTCATTTAGCTGCGTCTAATAGTTCTAGATAATATACAGATGTCATTTGACGACTCTAATTCAACTTTTAACTGTTTACAGCTTTTAATTCGGTCAGTCTCAATCGGCCTTCAAGCCCTCACGACTATTTGGTCGTCTTTGGCTGTGGTTTTGAGGCTCTGGATACTTTATTTGAGTTCCAAAACTGTTCATTACATTATAAATTTTTTCTCTAGAGCACACAAGTAATTGAGAAAATTCATTCACCGTCTTCACGGAACCTCTGAGATTAGTTTTGACCTATCTTTCTTCTTCTTTTTGCCATAACTGCTGACTAATTTTGGTATACAGTTTTGCTGATAACATTTAAAACATACTTACCTACAAGTTTTCACAAAAAAAAGAAGTTAGATATTAAAATAATGTTATTTAAATAGCAGAACAGAAAATGTTTTAATTATGAGTCGACTTGAAAAACTACCCTTTCTCTAAATAATGGCTTAGTTTTTAAAAAAGCTGAACAGAAAATGAAAGAAAAAACCAAGTACGAAAGAGATCAAACTTATATTTTCAGTGGAAAAGTTCCATTTCAATAAGAATATATCGTGTAAAATACCGAAAGAACGAGAATCACATTTATGTTTTAATTACATCTGACTTTGGTCGTGCAGGAAGGAGTGTTATTCGGGACTACAAATCTTGTTGAGGCGCTTTTGCCTTGCAACGGATGTATATATACGAACAAGATGGTCAGAAGCATCAGGTGAGACTGGGACTTTTATTTCAATTTGTAGGACGCATGTGAATTTGCTTAAGGAAGCTTAAAAAATATACATACGAGAGCGGGCCGATAAGTGTGCGAATTTTGTAATTTTTCGGACGTTATTGGAATTGGGACCACTATTCCTGTTGGTAAGTAATAGCCAATTGACTTATGTTTAAATTGGAGCAGTTGATAGCAAATGGAAAAAAGTGAATTTCATGTGCTCATCAAGCATTATTTTGTCCATCACTCAAACTAAGCTTGGTAAATATTACGGGTACTCCGCACTATCCATTTCCATGGTAAAGTTTTTGATTTTCGATGTGGGCTTACAAGCACGGAAGATGCCGAGTGCTCTGAACGCACAGTTAAGCTATCTAGATTCCAAAAAATAAAAAAACAGTTCACGATATGGTTTTAGCCTATTGGAGATTTATTTTTGCATCCCAGCACTTTAAAACCTTCGTACTTTTCTTAGTTTTAATGCAATTTCTTATATAAAATATACCCTAGTAGTAGTGGTAGTGTTTTGTCCATCGTATTGTGCTCATTTCTTATGTGTCACCCCCGCTTACTGTTTCTCTAAAATTTTATTTATCTTTTATTTATCTGCGGTCTTTTTTTATAAAAAAAAATCCAAAAAAATATAGATTTAAATTTTGTATTAAACAACATTTGCAAATTCTTTTATGCGAGATTTATTGTCTCAATTTTTATTCTAGATGTAAAAGGAAAGGATATTGAGCGTATTGTTAGGATTCTTGAAGTGAATTTTTGACTAAGAGCTCCGACGATACCAAATCTTCTTCAGAAACTATGGATAATACGAGTCACAGCCAGTTGCTCAATGAGCAAATTTTACCCCCGATAGTCATAAGAACTACCAGCCTAAGACCAATTTTCGACTGAGTGAGACTACAAAATCCTTATTGATTTTAAAAAAGATTTCTCTACAGTTTGCACATAAGAATTGCTGAATGCACTAATCAGCGTTTGATAGCGTTATTTTTAGTCTGAGCAGGTTTGAAGATATATACACAACGAAACTTTTAACTAATTTAGTTCCAGCATTTCAAATGCTGTGATTACATTTGTTTGATTCCTCTGCCTTGTTACAAATAGGTTCAAGTCAAACGTTCACAAACCCTAACTACTCAATTTTCCTAGTTCCAGTACAACCCTCTGCATATGTAAGGGTCATCCATTGAGGTACTGGTTCGAAATAAAAAATAACTTAAACATGCAAACCACTTGGCAAACATAGCCCTTGTGTCCAAACGAGACAAACATAATTCATAAAAACACAAATTAATCACATTTTTTGTTTTCAATGACAAACGATGGCGATTATGTTGCGTAAATTTTGCTTGCCATATGAAAACCGCAAAACATAAATTGTTTTTATTGTAATTGTTTTATTGGCCTCAATATATTTCTCTATTTACTCCATTTGTTGAGAGCCTGTGGTCGATGATAGTAAGAATTATAAAGATCTTACTTTTAATTTTTCCACAAAGAAGCCAGACTTTTTTTATCATTCTATAAATTGTAACAGGACAATTTTTTCTTGATCTATTTTGTGTGCTTCTTCTTCTACTACTTCATTCTGCAAAGTTACCACTGAAGTGAAAACAAAAAATGTTTGCTTTTTGAGCAAACATGCTTTAAATATTTTTTCAAACAGGCAAACACTGTCATAAACAGTGCAAAATGTTTGTACAAACGTAAAACTGCTCAGCAGTTTGTGTTGTTATTTTGCCCTTTATTACATAAACAACAAGTTTTAAGGAAGGAAATTTTTTTGAATTGAATTTTTACTTAAAATTTTTGTTTTTAAAATACATTTTAAGATTTTTTCTCTAAAGCTAAGATTTTATATTTGATAAATGAATGTTTTTCGACCAAAAATCCTGGCACCACTGATCTCACATAGCTCTGTGGTTTCAATACTAAGTGATCATTTCGATAAGATAAGGTTTTTGGTATGATGAATGCAGCGTTTTCCCACTATCGATCACTAACGGAACCATGTGAGAAACTTAATTCACCGCAATACAACCAAGGTGATTTTTTATTTATTTCTTTTTTTTGGTGTAATAAAAAAAGGGAAAAACAACCACATTTGGCAAAATAAAAAGTTATTTACCATAAGAACATGCATGGCAAAAGTCCATGAATAGGACTACGAATTATTTTTCCAACCGTTCTACTCTTCAGACTTAGCCTTGTTCCCAAAAGTTTAAGAAATGGCTCCGCGTAAAAAAAATTTGACTCCAACGACGAAATCATATAAAAAACAAATGCCTATTCTTTTTAATCCTTATATAATAGAAAGTAACGACGCATTTGGTAACCGGTTTTCACATTGCAATATAGTTTAAAGATTTTGAAGTTGAACAAATGTTAAATAATCCTATATTTCCAATCTCATGAATTCCAGTAATTTCGAGTTTTTGATGACAAAATAAAACATTTATTTTTATGTCTCGACAAAGACCGATTAGTTGAAATAGAAAACATTTAAGAAAATGAAACCTTTCTTTTGGGTAAAAGAGAAAGTGAAGAAAACAGTAATGCAGCCTTTTAAGAATCCTTAAGATTTGAACTGCAAATTGATGAGCATCGGGAGTAAACAATCTTAAGCACTTTCAAATATTCCAGTGTTATATTAAATACTGAAAGGTAAGTATTTCCGGTGACGAAATTACATTTGGATCCCACTACCGAAGCTTACATTTACGACATTGAAAAATATTCAGCCAGAATTTTTTTTTTTTTAATAATATCAGCCATCGATCACATGTAGAAAGATCCTAACTCGCATTTTTCCGAATTTGAGTTTTTTAGTGATTCTAATACGTTTCACACAAAGTTGCAGGTATATAAGTTAATACCTAACTAGATACATGAGACTACCGACATGTATTTATGTTATCAAAATATACACATAATATCAATTTTTCTCCTTTTTAAAAGGGGGTTTAAGGAGGTTTTCCAAGTTTATTTCAAAACTCCGTGTTCTTCAAAAATAAATGCACATTTTGAGTTTCGAATTTTGCCCATGTCGGTGCACTACTTAAAGGCTAATAACGACGGGTGGCGCGAGTTTGAAGTATTTTCCTGAAACAAATATTTCATTAAAATTAATTGTTGAGAATTTATATTGAATATAATAACTTTCCACTTAAAGCCTTGTTTAATGTTGAAAGTGCAGTTTATACCTCCGACTGCTAACCAAGGCATTTTAGATTAAGATCTGTGGGTTAGAGCCATATACTTTCTTGTTGAACTATTAATACTTCATCTAGCCATTCACGCGTCATAATACTCTTGGAGATATTTTCAACTTATTACTCTGGTTGGATTATTCACGAGGTTCACTCTGAGCCCTAAACTCTCGTGGGTTCAACTAATCGTGGTATTTTCCAAAAAATATTTTTCTGGCAGAATTTTCATCAGTCTAAATAGATAAATTCATGCAGTTTTTTCTCTGTGCGGGCTTGTTTACATAAAGAGATATCCCAACGGTTCCGCAATTTGTACTGAGTCTTTGGAACACCTCGAAAATATTTGTCAGAATGGAGAAAGTAATGTAGATGAGCGTTTATTTCGTCCTTCATTACGATGATCAATTTCTAATACATCATAATTTTAATATTTTATATATTTGTCAATTTAATAATTGTTATTTATACTTAAAACTTTATCTTACAATTTCAATGCTTTCAACGTTTATTGACTTCTTCAACAAATTTTTGCTCATACAACTAAAAACCTAATTGCAAGAAGTGGTTGCCTTAGATAATATAAACACTAGCAGTTCCATGGTTGATTCCAGAACGTTGCTGAATATTTTTTGTAAACAAGCCAGTGGACTAAAGGTCTGCCATTTTAACGCACAAAGTTTAGGAAATAAGTTTGACGAGTTCCGTCATATATTTGTTAACTTTCTCGTACAGAGATTTTAAAAATATTGACTACAATGCACTATTTTTCGATACTCAAGCTATAAACTGGAGCCTAATATACAGTATGATTAATGTAAACGAACAAGTTAGTTTTCTTGAAAACAATATCATTCGGCTTTTTAATACGCATGTTCCACTTCGAACTAAAAGTATTTTAAATTAAAATAATCCGTGGTTCAATAAGGATATAAAAGATCACATAAAGTTAAGAAATAACTTATTTGAAAGATGGAAAAGATACAAAATGCAACATTTATTTGATTAATATCATCTCCTAAAAACTGATACAAATAGATTTATTTTTCATGCCAAAAGGCAGTATTATGTTCATAAATTGTCATCTAGCTGTTATAAGAAAAAATGGGATGTATTGAAAGAAATAAATGTAACTAACAAGGAAAGAAGATGTTCTGAAAATTGCATTGATGTAGATAAGCTTAATAAGCGGTTTGTTGGACCTTTACTCATCCAGCCAAAATTCAATTGCTGCCATTGACTATCCGCACTATCCTCCTTATATTGAAACGTTTTCATTCCATTGTGTGAATTGTGTAGATGTACTTTCCTTCCTTTCTAAAGTTTTTGAAAATATAATTCAGAAGCAAATACAATCTTATGTATAGGAATATTCATTACTCAGTGAATATCAATCGGGCTTTAGGAAAAATAGGAGTTGTATCACTGCATTATTAGATGTAACTGAAACAATTCGATCAGCTATAGATGATGGTAAAGTTGTATTACTTACTCTTTTAGATTACACAAAAGCTTTTGATCTTGTTAACCATAATGTACTTTTGCGTAAGCTTAAATATCTTTTCCATTTCTCAAAAACGAGTGCCAACCTTATTGAATCATATCTTAGAGATAGAACTCAATCTGTTTTTTATAATAATAATTCATCCAAATTACTTTCAATTTTAACGGGTGTGCCTCAAGGATCAGTCCGTTGTTGTTTTCGTTATATATCAATGATTTGCCTAACGTAATCACAAATAGCCGTATTAGCTGATGACGTTCAGCTAATGACATTGTGCTCTTCAAATGATGTTGATCGCGGTATTGATAAAATTAATACCGATTTACATAATATTTTTAACTTTGCTAACAAAAATTTTCTTTTACTTAATGCTAATAAGTCGCATTGTTTAGTCATTGGACGAAAGAAAATTAACACAAATGGATTGGAAAAAGTTAGAATCGGCAATGATATAATTGAATTTGTATAACGCGCTCTTCTGAGACAATTATGACATACGAGATATTTTATACCGGTCGAAACAAAATTAATGGTAGCCAAAACTATTATAATGCCTAGCCTTTTGTATGGTGCTGAATTGTTTTGTAACCCTGACTCAAAATCATTTCGTAAACTAAATGTAATCTATAATAACGTTATTGATCATATATACGATCATATTTCTTCATTCAGTTTTGCAATATATAAACTTACATTAAGTAATCTTTTGCAATTAAGAACTCTTTTAATGTAACATAAAATTATTTTTACCGCCCAACCATTTAATTTGTTTCGTAACTTAAACTTTACTAAATCACAACGTATTAATTCACTAATTCAAATAAAACATAAAACTTCGTTTTCAGAAAAACAATTTTTCTTGCATGCTATTAGTCGATGGAACTCTTTACCAACATATTTACAATTGATGAGCAATACAATAAAGTTTAAACGATCACTCAAATTATATTTTAATTCATTATATATAGATATTTACATATTTAATCTTTTTTATTTTTATTTCTTATTATTACTATATTTTTTTTTTTAATTTTATATTTTATTTTTATCTCATTACTTTAAATTCACTTTAAATGTTAGTAAATAGTGTTTCATGATTGCTACTATACTCATTATTTGTGGTCATATTTTTATTATTGTATCCTTACTTATTATTTGTTATTATTATACCCTTATTTTTTATTCTCTATGCCAATTTATACGTTTTCTTTTCTTTTTAAACTGTTAGTTATGTTTTATTAAACTTGTTATTATAACTTTGTTTAAATGTTGGTACATGTATAAGATAAATTACTACTAATGACTGATAATTTCAATGATCAAAACCAAGTTTTGTATTATCAGGATACCAGAATTTAATAAATAAATAAATAAACCAATCATCAGTCAAGGAGGTTTGTAGTTTTTGCTAGAAGCCGCGAAAAAAATATTGTTTTTAAAAATCTTAATCGCCAATTTTATTACTTATATTAATTGGTTGAATCAATGCTATTAATCAGTAAAGAAAAGGTCCGGCGGACCAATCAGATCAGGCTCCAACGACACTGAAGTATGTCTGCATATTTCAGTGAAAAGAAAAATAAAATGTCTTATTTTTAATATTTTTATTGTAGTTTTTTTTATCTTTATTTTTAACAATTTCTTTACGAAAAATATTTAACTTTATCTAATATTATGTGATAGTATCATTCGTCTGGCCCAAGTTCAAGTTTAGCTTTCGCATTCATCATGTTTATATGGTACTAAGTTCGAATCCTAGTGGGTGCTGATGAGCAGTGTAGCGACTGCAAAACATCTAGTTGTCCCCCAGCTTAGTTCCCCCCGGGGAACAGATTTTGCCTTGGCGTATTCCTAACTTAAGCGCTCTGTTTTTCGGTGAAAAAAGGGGAAGGGGTTCCTCGTTTGGTGCGGCAAACAAAATTCTAGGAAGCCACATGACTTATGTTGTTTTGGCTTCCGAAACCCTTACCAAGGGTATAAATTGGCAGAACAGGGATCAGCATGGCGCCCGGGTAGTTCTGCTTTCGGTTCGACCCGGGCTGATCACGGTTGAGGTGCCTACCTTGGCTGAAACGTTCTGGCTGTGGTTGAAACCTAAAACGCAGGAAGGGAGTGTCCTTGATAATTGTTTGGTGTGTGGCTTTTTTCGGAGACTAACAATCTCCCGAGGATCTGTTGCCAGATACCTGTATTGTAAGAAACCAGTGTTGATGGTTGACGGATGGGTTGGTTTAAGAGCTGATGATCTTAGTGGGCTTCGGCCTACCAACTCATTAAGCCTTGTCCTCCATTGATTGCTGGGATATTGCATACATGAGGGATTAGAAAGCCCGAACTCCTCAACAAGAAGTTGTCATATGACCGCAATCATATGACAAGAATTGCTACCTGTGTGAGCCTAGCAAGCCACACGGGGGCGGTGGTGAATCGTGAAAAATTCACTTCGTGGAACTGATCCACCATCAGGTTAGGCCGTCAAGGCAGTTACTGATGTAAATCATTTTCACAGTTGTCCCCCAGCTTAGTGTATTCAATTGTTTTTTCCTGTCTTCTTTGATCAAGAGTTATTAATCGCGGCAATTATTGTTACAATTAAAAATAGAACTATTTCTTGGCGAAGAAAGCCAAACCATCATATAATATTAGAAATATTCAATAAGAAATATTCAAAAAGTTCGACTATTTATCATACATATTTAACTTTATCCTAATATTCCTCAATCTTGTTACGAGTATATGTTAAATTAAACATTTGCAGCTTAAGATCTTATATGGGTTTTTCATAAAAAGGTAAAAATTTTCATTATTAATCCTATATACAGTTTGTTAGTTTCAAGTTTTTTACTTTAGATAATGGCTGAGTGCCCACTTAAAACTCATGAAATTTCTTTTCTTCAGCCCTTGACTTTCATTAAAACCAATCGGTCTGCTCTGCTCTACTAATTTAAAGGCTTTTCAAACACCCACAATCCTCTAAAAATTCTTTCTTATTATCAGTCATGATCTTTTTACATTGTATAATATTATTTATTTACAATAAATTTGCATTTTAACGCAGCAAAGAAATTGTTTCGTTTTTAAGAAAACAAGTTTGCTATAGGTAATATATAGATTTACGCAAGTAATTTACTTATTGCATACTTTTAGGCGGACAGTAGTAATCTGTCTTGCGAAAAACAACATTTTCTTTCTTTCATATATAACTCGTACTATAAGCACATTTGCTTACATACATTATCTATCATTTGCTTACGGAAGTAGAAAATATTTAAAAATATAATACTAGATTTAAAGCACAAAGAATTATAGGGGCGTATAATGAATAAATGATAATAAAGCGAAATCCTTTTGCTTCTTGCAATTTAAATACGCTGCTACCCGCCCCCATACAATTTCATTAATGTAAAAATTCTGTTTCATTTTTTTTTTCAATAAATTCTTTATAGTGGAAGTAATTTAACATTATTTTATGTCAAGAAACAACACACATTTTTATGTTTTCACTTGTAATTCGTTATTTTACATACGAGTACAGAGGGTTTTCTTTTATACCAATTTGCGTTCAGACTTTAATTTACTATAGTATTTTGTACCTTCATATTATTCCGACAGTTAAAATGGTCAGAAACGCATTTAAAACAGTCTGTAATTTTGTTTGCCGTATTCATGCAGGGCAATACATACAGCCTTGCTTTTCTATCTGTAATCAGAATGACTTGATTTTCCTTTTGCTTTTAATTTTCTTTTTAAATTAAGTTTCGTTTCTTTCTCGTACTAGGAAAAAAGTCCGTGTTCTACGCAATTTTTATGCGTACATAAATTGCATGTAAATTGATTTTATTGTGTTTCTTTTTCGTTTTTCAACACACTTCAGGCGTTTTAAGCAATTTACCCTTTTGGCTCAAGTTTCACCTTTTTTTTTTGCAAATATTTTCCATTTTTTTTGTTTGTTCTTTGGAACTGACTTTAAGGTCTGTTCGTGGGCAAGTGTATATGTCTAAAGAGTATTTCAATGCTGCCAGCCGTAAGAGCTTAAATATAAGTTTGAAGTTAAGTAATTAATGGGTTTATATCTGCAAGTGGTAAAGACACGCATACACTCTCAAGAACGAACACGTGTATGTGTATTCATGACATATAAATAGAAGAAGTATATATAAATAGAGTTTAATTGAAGCATTTGTAAGTGCAAATATTTATATAATTTATGCTTTATTTATGTTTACTGAAAGACAATTAAGCATTTTTCATGCCAATCGGACGGACAATGTTAAACCAATTTATGCAGACAGGTGTAAGACTGATATATTGCATTAATATTATTTTAGTTGATATACTTTAAATTGCATGAAGCCATGAAGCTTGAGTGTAACATAATCATGACAGCTATCAATGATTTATAAAAGGTTATGTATTTAGTGGTTTCAAAACCGCTCGTCTAACAAGGCTATCCGAATTGAATTTTTTTTATTGAATTTTCACAATGTGAACTAACAATAAGTATTCAAATCTTAACACTAATTACAAAAAAATTAATAATTAAAAATAAAGTCCAGCCAATTACTAGAAAAAATTTTTATTTTGCGCTAATTATATCGGTATATTACCTATTTAAAGCTCTGATGGTGGCAACAGTATCCCTTCTTCTCAACCGAGTGTGACCGCTAAAGTTAAGTAGATTTCGTGCAAGAGGGTTTGGGTGAAGTTCCAATTTGCTGATATATCGGGTGGTTAAATTTCAAGGGCCGATGTTGAATGTGAACCACACCTAAACGCCAAGTTTTTTTTCCGAATTTTATTTGACATTTCTCTATTTCAGACTTATTCAATTTGAATTATGGAGAGATACACAATCCAACAACGTGTTAAAGTTATCCAGACTTATTATGAAAATGGGCGTTCAAATCAAAATGCTTATCGTGCTTCGTGATTCTTTTGGTCAATTTGATCGTCCAAATGTGCGTACAATCGCAAAAATCGTGGAAAAATTCGACCAAACCGGGTCTGTAGAAGATGTGAGAACACCAGTGCATGCTCGTACAGCTCGTACTGCAGAAAATATTGCTGCTGTTCGCGATAGTGTGGCTGAAGAGACGTCCACCTCAACTCGTCGTCGTGCCCAACAATTGCATCTCTCACGCTCGTCCTTGATGAACATTATGCATAAAGACTTGCATTTACACGCTTACAAGGTGCAATTGGCTCAAGAACTAAAGCCTCTTGAGCATTCCAAACGTCGGGAATGGGCAGAATGGTGGCAAGAAATGGCAACAGTGCATGATCAATTTTCGAAGAAAATCATTTTCAGTGATGAGGCACATTTTCACCTCAGTGGATTCGTCAATAAACAGAATTGCCGCATTTGGGTGAATGAGAATCCAAGAGTGACTGTCGAAAAACCAATGCACCCACAAAGAGTGACTGTTTGGTGTCGTTTATGTGCTGGCGGCATCATCGGGCCGTATTTTTTCCAAAATGAGGCCGATCAGGCAGTTACTGTGAATGGTGTTCGCTATCGTGAGATGATAACGAATTTTCCGAATTGGAAGATATGGATGTAGACCATATGTGGTTTCAGCAGGACGGTGCCACTTGCCACACAGCTAACGAAACAATTGCTCTTTTGAGCAACAAATTCAATGGCCGTGTTATCTCACGTAATGGCGATGTAAATTGGCAGCCAAGATCATGTGATTTGACACCGTTGGACTTTTTTCTTTGGGGTTATTTGAAAGAAAAGGTGTACGTCGATAAGCCAGCAACAATTCAACAGCTAAAGGATGAGATAATTCGGCACATTAACGGCATAGAACCTCCATTATGCCTCAGGGTCATCGAAAATTTGGACCATCGGATGGAGGTGTGCCGCCATGGTCGCGGCGCCCATTTGGCCGATATTTTGTTCCATACATAATTGAATAATACCAGTATATCATAATAAAATAAAATTACAATAATTTCCTAAATAGTTTGTGTTTTATTCAAAATCAATATCGGCCCTTGAAATTTAACCACCCTTTATCTTGTCGCATACTTTGAAAATTCGTCTTTTACTAACGGAACATACAGGTCCTTGTGAATTCGTGAGTTTTTTACGTACCATGGAGCTGCAGTAATCGTTCGAAGAATTTTGTTTTGTCGCCTCCGGATTTTTTCAATGTTTGACGAATTGAAATGTATATCATAAGAGTTGTCATTTATTCAGCGCAAGGCTCGGTGCACTTTGGTGGCGACAATTAGCTACCGACATTCCGCGATTTTACTACCGTTAGACTTTGTTTATGGGGGTAGCCAAAATACAAATACAAATAACAGAAGAAAAACTGAATTATATACGAACGGTGCAGGGATATTGCCAGCGGTATGTAAGTCCCAGTCGTCACTGAAGCATTCACAATTTCTTTCCGATGACCAAACAAATGTGGTGATATTCCTAATAAAAAATTTAATAAACACCTTTTATTCCTCAACTTTTATATAAAACTTCGTATTTCTTTAAGTTTCAAACAATATAGAGTATGTGAGACATCAGTGAAGCCTTTAATAACATTGTGCAAAGTTCCACCTAGTTTACTGAGTGCACGCATTCGAAATGTCAAATGTATCATGATTGCGACGTATAAAATCTAGTTGAATTTGGCAAACGCCATGGATTATATTGGGTATTGTAAAGCCTCTCAAAGTAATGGGCTGGCCAACCTTTAACTTTATAATAAGCAATGACTTTTTTAAGTTTACGTATTTATTTAATAATTCATTTTGTAAATAAAAAGCATGTTCTTAAGAAGACCTCAGCGCCTTAAAGGCATTGCTGAGGTAAGCTGGCAAATAATTTGGCACAACAATAATATTAGAAAACTTTAAATACAAGAGTTTTATTACAATTAACTTTGTTCCTGAAAATAACGCAGAACCTCTTAGCAGTCACTTCAAGTCAATTATGCACTTGGTTAAAATATGAGACATATTTTAAAATATTTATTCTCAGATGCAAGGAACTCCCAGTTTCATGATTTATATTCTAAATTAAATTATTCTTTGCTACAAATAAAAACGATGGCATGTCATAATGTCCATGGTTGTTATGACACACTTAAAAGTGTCATAAATCCATGGACGTTAGGACACTTTTGAAAATGCCATAGTGTCCATGGGCATAGTGACACTGCAAATGCACATTATGCCATTTTTAAAAATTTCATAAGGTCCATAACAAGGAAAGAAGTTATATATAAAGATAACCGTATATTTCAATGATAATGTGAACCAATACAAGCCGTTCCCATTATCAAATTGGCCCACATTTTCGGTGGCAAAACTTTGACGCATAACTCTTGCTTATACTCGTATTCCTAATAGAAATTGACACTTTCATTCTTTTTAATTAAACAAGTGATTATTCCAATGCAGAATTTTTTTATATTCTCTTTAAATTTATGAACTAGTGTTCCCTTGAAAAATTAAACCAAAAAATTTAGTTTTTTTACAGAAATTAGTTTTCACAGAAGAATAAATACTTTATTAGCAAAGTAAATAATCGTTTATTGAGATATGTTTAGGAGCATATTGCGTTCAAAAATTTTTCTATAGTAAGGGCAAAGCATGTAATAGCATCTATAGTAAGGGCATGTAACGCATTTTAAGATTTCTGTCACCTGTCTATTGATGTTGATAGCATTTTCTTCGAAATCTTTTGTTTCTGAATCGCTTTCTTCTCCAATGTCTTTTTTTTTATTTAACAAACTTTATTACTTTGCATTGCTTGATTACTTATAAAGGAACTATGAATATAAAGGGAAGTAAAATAATATAAAGGACAAGCAATTTGATTTATCTGATAAGCAATCAAATCAAGGACAATTGTTTTATGTATTGATAGTAGTATTAAAAACCTCAGATACTGATATATGTATATCCAATATCCAATTGCTGATCAAGTTTTTGGATTTGATAATCTTTATTACTTTGCATTACTTGAGATCACTCATAAAGGAAGTATGAAGGAAAAATCGGCGCCGATTGCTTGTACATATATATATTTCTTTCTAAATAACAGCACTTAGAAAACGTAATTGCAAAATCATAATCAAATCATATTAGGTGACAAAAGGTGTTGTTGTTTTGATAACATTCGTTCTTAATTGAACAAAGCGATCTGATCTTGACAACAAGACATTCTCAATTTAATACCAGTATTTTTGTGCCATCTATTCGCAATTTGACGGCGGTATATTCACAGGTTGACAATGATGTGTCCACAATCTAACGAGATATATATTATCATTCGCTGAATAAAATTAAAGAACGTCTTTTTACTCTTTGTGTACCTATACGTTCATATATTCGTATATAGTTATGATAAAGGTATTAAAATCAAAATTTTCAACTTCTAAAAACTTTTTATTATTACTTAAGTTATGGACGTTATGACACTCCGCAAAGTGACATAGTGTCCACGGACTTTACGACACCTCCGTGATGGACATTATGTCACTATCATGGACCTTATGACACTTTTAAGTGTGCCATGGACTTTATGTCACTGGACGTTATGACAATCTACCATAAAAACTTCTACATTCTCGTCGCAGGCACTAAGCACTAAGTTTAACTATCAGACCAAGAGAAAGCCTTTTGGATATAAACGGTAGGTCTTTCAAAGACAATAAAGATTTGTACGTTATGCAACTTAGTGGAAACTGAAAACACATTTCACGTTATTGGTATTTGTCTTGTTTTTAAATCATTCAGGCTTAAATTTTTCAACGAAACGCAATTAAACATTTCAGAAGTAGTAAAAATCCTCAACGGCGACACCTGTACTTTTGGCTGCCTTGTTAACTATTTATAATCTTCTTCAAAATATAGAAAATTAGTTTTAAATAAATTTCAGTAGATTTACTAAACCCTTACTTTTTAATTTGTTTAAAACAGCTTTTTTTATTTTGCCAATCTGGCGTACAACTTAAAGTTATTCCAGGTATAGATCACTACATAATATTTATAAATTTATTGTCAACATATTTGAAAATGAATCTATTGAATATAGTGAATAATAAATAAATAATAGAAGAGTTGTAAATTAAGGTTTTTTTATATAGAGAGTGTCCCAGAACTCATCGTCAAGCTGAAATAGGATGACAAGATTAATTGTAACCATCATGAGAAAAATCAGAAAAAAAAAAAATCTAAAAATAAAATACGAGGGCTTGTGCGAATAAAAAACATTTAACTGACTAAAATGGTTTTTTTTAGATTTTTCCGATTTTTCTCATGATGGTTACATATTGTTACCCTGCTTGATGTTGAGTTCTGGAACTACCTATATATGTATAAGTTAAGCAATTCACGAGATCATAATAATTATAAATTAACTGAGAAGCTCTAAAAGGTTTGATAAGATATACGATTTCAAAGAGTTTTCGAAAAGAGAAATACTCTTCAAAGATTTCAAAGTTTGGGAGAAGTTACTGTATTCGCTTCAACACGCTGTTTGGTTACTTCGAGTCTACATCTGGCGACCATTAAATTACGTGCAGTTTGTAATAGTTTGCTGGTTATATACACATTTAAAAATATACAGCTTTATTTTGTAGATACTATGTATCGGCAGAATTGTATTAACCTGCATGAGCGTAGAGTAATGGATAGGACGATTCTCTGCTATTTTCAAAGCCTTGTTTTGCAGGCGCTGTAGAGAGAGATTTCAGTTCATTGGTTTTATTCCAACCGTTCAAAATTGCTAAGTAGTTAAAGTGACTCTGTATTAAGGTACTGCAAGTTATTAGTTTTGTACTACGATTAAATTTATTTTTAAATTTACTACATGGGCTGAAAAATACCGGGCCTAACACATAGATGGCGCTAGTTTTATTGCAGTTAATACTAACCTTCGAAAGACAGTAGCGTCACTCCTAACTGTGCTAAGAATGACACTACTTTTGTTATATTCAAAACAATTTCATGTTTTCTTTTTTTCAAATTGAAATTTTTTTATTTTTATTGAATTTTTGATGAACTTTTATAATTTTTTAAATTAAATTTTTTAGTGTAGCGACTACGAAACAGCTAGTTGTCCCCCAGCTAAAGATTTGATTATTATTTTTCTTGTCTTCTTCAATCAAAATTATTGATCACAGCAGATTTGTATTGTAAAAAATCTTTCTCAAGGAAAAAAAAGCTTAAGAAAGAAAAAACCTGATCTATAACCCGTTGTACAAATGTACAAACCAAAAATTTAATTTAAAAAATTATAAAAGTTCATCAAAAATTCAATAAATTTATATTTACATCTCTGGGTACGGAGAATATTAAAATACAGAAATATGTATGTTAATAAATAAAATAAATACCGCTAGTTCTGAGACAGCAAACGCTGTACAAACAATGTCGGCAATTAACAAAATGCATATGTGATTCAATATGAGATGAATATATGTAGATAGAAAATAATTAAATGCTCGGTGGCTTAGTGGTTAAAGCAGTAGCTCATGATACGTCATGTCCCGAGTTCGAATCCCAGTGGGTGCTGATGAGTAGTGTAGCGACTACGAAACAGCTAGTTGTCCCCCAGCTAAAGATTTGATTATTATTTTTCTTGTCTTCTTCAATCAAAATTATTGATCACAGCAGATTTGTACTGTAAAAAATCTTTCTTAAGGAAAAAAAAAAACTTAAGAAAGAAAAAACCTGATCTATTACCCGTTGTACAAATGTACAAACCAAAAAAATGAAATTTTTTTAATTTTCCTGACGATGATAACAAATTGTTATCGAAATATTGAAAATAAATACTGTTGAATTTTTTAAATTGCTTGCTTCTAATTTTTCGACCCTTTTTTAATTTGAATTGTTATTTGTTGTTGAGCTAATGGTCTTCTTGTTTTGGTAAAAAGTACGGTTTTTATTTGTCAATATTTCGACACTCCGTTGTGTGTCTTTTTCAGGAAAATTTTTGTTTTTTGAAAAATTGTGTATACAAAATAATAAATTTGAAAACTCATATTAAAATAACAAAAATAAAATATTCAACTACATTAACATTTACAATGAAGAAACATATTTTACATTATTATAACATTAAACATATTATATAATACTTTTTTAAAAAGAAAATAAAAAGTTTTTAAACAATTTTAGGTAAAATACCTATCTACTCCTGTTTTTGTTTTTATGTATTAAATGCCTATAATTTTGCGCTAATCCGTCTACATCCTTCTTAAAATTTATCCTCTTATCTACAGACACGTTAGTTATCTGTAGCATTTCTAGCATATATCTACGTTTATAATAATTTTCTTTGTTTAAAATAGACGTTCCTCCAAAATCTGGATAGTGATTAAAATCACGGCAATGGATAGATAATGCAGTTTTCTGCGAAGAGTTATAGTTTCTATACTTCTGGTCAGATTTATGACCCGCTACCCTAGTTTTAAGTTTATTTCCTGTTGTCCCTATATATACTTTGTCACAATTTTCATTGTTGTTACCACTACATGGTATTTTATACACTAAACTAGACATATCCGACTTTTCCAACCTATCTTTTGTTTTACTAAAAATTCTACCTACAGTATTATGAACTCTATGTGCAATTCTATATTTCGTATTATCGTATATTTTAGAACTCTCTAATCTTTCTGACATTCCAGGTACATAAGTTAACGATTTATATATTATTGGATCAGAAACATTATTGTCCAATCTTCCCGTTATGTTGTATTGTCTTATCAACCTGCAGATGAGTTCATCAGGAAAACTATTATCACTTAATATCTTCCTTATTATGCTCTTATTCTTCTTATGAAATCTATGATCACTGATTGTTAATATTCTATCTATTAAGTTTTTAGCTGTATTAATAATAACCCTTTTTGGATGTTTTGAAAAATAGTTTATAATTCTACCTGAAGAATTTGGCTTTTGGTACCAATCTATTAATAATCTATTATTATTTTTTATAATTTTTGTGTCCAAATATGGAAGTGAAGAGTTAGATTCTCTCTCAATAGTAAATTTAATATTCTGATCAAATGAATAACAATAAATCTATCTCTTTCTCATCGATTATACAAAATAAATCGTCAACATATTTTGTGAGAATCTTTGGCTTTATAACCAATTTTTCCAAACATGTATCCAATAGCTTCTCCATAACAATATCCGCTCTAATTGGAGAGGCTGGAGAACCCATAGGAAGTCCTTTCTTCTGTGAGTATATTTTCTTATCATATCGAAAATATCTACTATCAATAATACAGAACTTCATAATACGCAAAAATAAGTCTTTATTGATATCTGTAAATTCTGATATTCTCTCCCATTTATCCTCAATAACCTTAATCGCCAATTCAACCGGAATACTAGGAAATAATGAAACAACATCTAGAGAAAATAGTTTTTCATTATCCCGTATTATTAAATCCTTAACTTTTTCTTTAAAATGTACTGAATTATTAATATTATATTTTGAATTTATAGTTATATTTTTAAGAATATTGGTAATATATCTACTAAGACCATATGAAGGCGAATCTATTGATGAACAAATTGCTCTTAATGGAAAATTCTCCTTATGAATTTTAGGCAATCCATATAATCTAGGAGCTACAGATATATTTGTCTTTAAATTATTTTTACCAATGGGTTGAATTTTTTATATAAAATAAAACGATCTTTAACTGCAAAAATAAGAAATATTTACTTAAACAAGATCAAATAATTTAAATTGTTATTTGTTGTTGAGCTAGTGGTCTTCTTGTTTTGGTAAAAAGTATGGTTTTTATTATTTTTCAATTATTTTAATTTTTTTGGTCTGAAATATATATATTTTTTTTTTATTTTTTCCTAGTTGAAAGTTGTTGTGTTTCAAATAAAATGTTGCTCAATTCAAAAATAACAATTGTTTATATTTGAAAAGCTATATTTGTGATCGGGAATGTTTTTCCTAATTTCTAGTGTGGACATTAGTTGACTTTTGTAAGTTGCATAATGTCCATACCAAAAACGGCATAATTTCCATGGACACTGTGACATTTTTGAAAGCGGCATAGAGTCCATAGACATTATGTCACTTTTAAGTGCGACACTACGACATGCCGCCGCAAAAATTATCCTTTTATGACAGTTCCAGCAACCATCTTTTCAGCAGAGTTATTCTTATTACTGGCGGCCTGCCGACAATTGTTTTGCCAAGCAAGTGCACGATCTGCTATGAGCTTTTGTTGTATCTGATATGTAAGGTTTGGCGGGCTAATTATTAATTTTCTGTCTTTCCTCAAATATCATACTTGGTTATAAACATTCCTTCTTTTCTTTTTAGAACAAGTTGTGTATAAAGTAATAAAAAACAAATACCTACAATGGCTTAATTAAACGATTTACAATGCAGTGCTATTATATTTTCAAGGAGCTTTATACTACTTTAAAGTTAAGGATATTGAGTAATATTATTTATAATGAAGACTCGAACAAGTTAAAAGGCTGTTTTTTCTAAATTGGGCTTAATGTTTCTCATGCAAATTTAAGCCCAAAATGTCGTTTTAATAGTGCTGCACTATGCAATAACATTAACTTAAAATAATGATTCATTTCAAAACAGATTACCTTCAAGTTACGTTTGCTACACATAATATTCCACATGATTACTTTGTTAACAAGCAATTTGTCTTTCAACTTTTCAATTTTAAATTGGCAAATGACATTTTTAACATAATTTAAATTGTGCTTGAGTACAAGTTTCCGAGTATATCCTGGCTTTGTTAATTTAAGCAACTAATGAAGTCACTTTAAAACAAATATAAAAAAAAAATAAAAAAAGCGAAGGATACAGGGCAGAAAAATGAAAGGCACAGACAAAAGTAAACTTTTGATTGAGTTTTAATCAGACATATTACATGCTCATTAAAACTATCATTAGCTTTGGAAATAACTTACAATCTTTTGCTACATTTTCCTGTTTGTTGTTTTATCTTCCAAAAGGACTTTTTGCAGAATTGAACTTAAACTCAACGCAATCATAGTGGGCTAATGAAGTGACTGCCGGGAAAATACAAAGAAGTTGTTGAGTAATGAAACTTTTAAGTACAAAAAGCCAAATAATAAATTTGTCTCTGTATTCAAACTTTCATGTGTGAAAGTTTTTTTTTCATACATGAATAAATTCTCTTGTTTGCTTCTTTTTATTAAAATATAAAACAATATGTCATTTGCATAATAAAATGAAATTTTAAATTTCAATTTACCAACAATAGAAAAAGAAGTCCCTTTTTCATATTTTTCGCCCAATTTTTGTTCTGTTGTTCTTGTTAGTCATAACAAACCACAAGATAATTTATGAGTATGACATGTTAGGGAAATAGTTGGGGAGCTTACTTATGTCTACGTATGTATGTACATGTGTGTGTGTGTGTGTTTGTGTTTGTGTGTTACATACGAGTGTGTATGTGATATTTGTTTTACATGTATGCTGAAGTTTACAGTATGAAAAGAGAAGTTTTATTTCTTTTTGGTATGATCATAATTGTCTTTTTGTTGATGTTATTTCATGTGTTGGAAAGTTTTGTTCATTTTTCGTTTTCGGAGCAGCAAACAACGGTAGCCATAAGGTAGATAAATACAATGAAGGCAAAAAAATATAAAAAAAAAATAAAAGATTATGAAAAACAGGCACAAAAATCCATTTTCTTTTTTTCTTCGTATTTTTCAATTTATGTTGCCGTACAATATGCTGCGTTGTCTGAAGAGTGCTACTGTTTGAGTAGGTGGACATGTTTTTGATGTGAAAACACAATCTTAGGTGTAACTGTTCAAGATCTGAATAGCGTTTACTGGTAAAAAAAAAACTACTAACATATTTTCTTCACCAGATATTTTACAACATGACAAGAATGTAGTATTTTGCTTTAATTAAAACTTGTAGCAACAATGTAGTTTGATGTTAAGTTAAATTAAATAATAATAAAGAACTAAATCTCATATAGATTACAGAATAACCAAGAAAGAAAACTAATAATAATTAGCATATTTCGCATTACAACTAGTCCAAGATCGGTTGCAAAGCGTTGACTTCGATAAATTACTGAAACTAAACTCATTCTAAATGGTGAAATTCTAGAAGAAAATTACTACAAGACAACAAAAACAGAAAAGTCAAAACATTAAAAACTTTTCCACAAGCAAGTTTGCCCCAACGGGCTCATTGATTTGGTTAAATTATTTATTGTGGTTAAATAAATAAATAAAAAAAAAGCGAGTTTTTATATCAGTAAACTATTTTTATTAATAACAAAATTATCATTAAATATAAAAATTTTAATAAACAACTACACTACATTCAAGAATAGACGTTAACTGCTGAAAGTTTAAAAAGTAGCAAAAATCTGCCATATGTGCCAGCCAAGCCCCTCCTCGACTTTCAACATAATTGGACAACATATCGCTCCTTTATTGCAACATAGTCATATCTCAAAAAATGAGCTTTTCGATTTAACAATGCCAAAATTTTATTTAAATTACCTATAATTCCTTTAGGAGATATTTTCTAAAAAAAATTTCTAACTTCTTGTATGAAAACTGAAAATTTGAAATGTGTTTTTCTCGAAACAAGCTTTTTTTGCGTTATGACTATGTTGCAATAAAGGAGCGATATGTTTTTTGTTGTAACAAAAAAAATGTATAAAAAGTTTAAATGGAAAAATGCACTAATTGTTAATCAGGTTACAATAAAAAAGCGTTTTTCATTAAAATATTAATATATCTAGTTGATAATTTCTTCTTGGTTCGAATTTTTTTTCATAAAATTATTTATTGAGTCTTTAAAATATGAACTAACAATAAGTATTGAAATTTTAGTTCCAAACTTAAAAAAAAATTATCTAAGTTCAGCCAATCCTGGACAAAAAAGCTTTATTTTGCCACCAAAATTAAATATGTTGCATGCAAGAGGATTTGTGTGAAGTTGCAGTTTACTGACAGTGGAACACTCAGATCCTTGTGAATTTATGAGCTTCTTTTATACCATGGAGGTGCAGTAATCGTACGAAGAATTTGATGTTGTCGCCTTTGCGTTTTTTCAATGTTAGATTTTGAGGCGGTGCCCCATAATTGAATTCCGTAGCACCATATAAGCTTGAGAGTGCATTGTATAGCAAAAGGTTGCAATCCAACTTCAACGTCGAGCTTCTGCCCATAAGCCAATTTAGTTGCGCTGCTTTTAATTTCAGCTGAGTGATTTTCGCATCAATGTTAGGCTTCCACGTTAGCCTAAGTACTTCACTTCATTTTGCTGCAGAATAGGTGAGTTGTTAATTTGGATAGCCATGAACATATGTGCTTACACAGTGTGAATGTAAATTTTTGGTTCATTAACTTTGATTTTCCAAAGTTTTACTCGTAGACATTTGTCTAATATTGAAATATATTCCCGTAAATTTCGTGAAGCTAAGTGTCGTCTGCAAAAGTTGAAGTGTGAATACCAGGTCCCAAAGTAGGGAACTCTTGCCTCGATTGGCTGAGTTAGCCTTAAAAATTTTCCTTCTCTAAAAAGAAGTTTTCGCCCACACAAATAGTTATCCAGAAGTTTGTGAGTGTTTGCAGGCAAGTTCAATTTTAGTTTGTGCAGTAATACCTCAAGCCACTTTATCATTAGCTCGGGAAACATCAATGAATAGAGCTGAGCAATACTTTTTGCTTCAAAAGTCTGTCTTATAACATTTACTAGCCTGTGTGTTTGTGTGTGGCTAAACACAGCACCATAGAACTGTGTTTAGCCGGAATACCGAACGGATAATTAGCGATACTTCCAACTTTTCGTTCTATTGCTCACATTTCTGAATCTTGTATGGCTACGGCCAGTTTAAGCTTTTCAGAAAATTCGCTAATCGACACATCAATATCCTCAGGCGTTTTCAAGGCAATATTTTCTGTACAATGAGTACTCAAATATTTTTCATATTTTAACCAGTTGACTCTAATGGCGGTCAACGCCAAGTAACAGAACGGGGAACCAACCTCCTGGGGGAACAAAACATATATTATAGTAGGTGGGTGATCTGATGACAAATCTAATGAAGGCTCCACTTGCATCCACTCTAAAGGAAAATTTTTCGCAACTCCAAAATCTATAACATCTGGGATCTCTCGTCGGTCTGACGGGCAATAAGTGGGGTATCCACTTGAAACCACATATAATTTCATTTTGGAAACTATGGCAAAAAGCACATAGCCTTTTTGGGGAAATTAAACGTGAACCCCAAAAAGTTTGTTTAGCATTATAGTCGCTAACCGCAAAAAATACGGTATTTAAAAAATTTGAATATTGATTTTCTGTTACTGAACTAGCAAAATGGACGCTATTTAAAAAAGTGTTGTTTAATACCTCTTTAAAAACACTCTTTAGTTACGGTGACGCGAAAGCTATTCTTTAGTGCTGTGCAATGGCTGCCTCTAATAAAGAATCCTTTGTGTTTTTATCAGAGATTTCTTTGAAAATTACTTTCAGTAACATCGGAAACTGATTGAAAGATAATTGATTTTACTAATCAGTAAACATAAATACAAGAGTCATTCATAATCAATAGCAGATGCAGCAATTGTGAATATATTGTGAATAGAGCTAGTGTGTTTGTTCTTACCTTTAGATGGATAGTGTGTCATTGAAGAGAGCACTGAAAAAGAAAAATAGTAAAAACATTAGTAAACGCTTGCCATCAAACAAATAATATTAGAATATTAGAGGAATCAATGTTTTACATTTTGCAAAAAAAAAAATATATCTACATACTTGTATATTGTATTTTACAAAAATTTTGCGCTCTTTTAATAAAGGTTTGTATCGAATAAGTTTTTGTTCTACACGTAAAATCTTTCAAGTACTAAAATAAACAATATAAACGCACTGCTCTTTAAATACGAGCTCATTGAATTGTGTGACCATAGCCAAATATGTTCCTAAAATATTGAACTTACAGATACCTAAACCTACCAATATGTGAATACGGTCCATTTGGCGCTGAGAGAATACTCAAACTATTTAAAAACATATGTAAACAGTATTTCTGTTGATTCACTATCTCTTTGATTTTGCAGTTATTAGATAATATGCAAGCAGGATATGTCTTTGAGCTACATCAGCACGACTCACCAGCGCCCCCGTGTGGCTTGCAAGACTCACGCAGGTCGCAGCTTTTGCAATAATTTTGTAGCACTAGGGGGTTATTAGTCCCCGGAGATTTTAGGTATAAATCACTACTAGAATGATTTAGACAAGATGCAGAAACTTTAACCAACTTCGGAAGTACGGCAGAACCTGCTCCCCGAGAGTATGGGGAGACCGGTATGGTCTGCAAGTCCGTTGATCAACGTTCTGCCAATTAATTATTAGTGATGGCTTCGGAAGTCCACCACAATCAGTGAAGATTCTGCTCGTTTGTAACTACCAATCATATCCTGCACTAGTGAAATGTACAGCCTGTCTTATTATTTAAGGCGAAAACAGTCAGGTTTTGATTACACGTCATGAATAATACGAGTATACTATTGTTTGTTGCTTATACATATATCTAGACTCTAGATATATTCAACAGCAAATGTATTATCAGTAAATTGTTTGTACACAAAATGTGTAAGTTTCTGTTGGCTTGATACTGCGAATAAATTTTCATGCTCTGCCATTGCATGTGTATATTAGGTATATAAAAATGTGGATAGAGCTCACCAAACAGTAACCCTGAGACAATGAAATGGTTTTCGATTTTTCACTTGAAGATTGTGGGTTCTTAGAGACCAGTAACAACAGTTTTGCTTTCTCGATGTGGCCTCTTAAAGGAAATTGAGTGCGAAAACGTTCCAAAAAGATGTCTCAAAAGCAAACGCACACTGCTCACTCGACCACTGCGATATCGTGGCAGACAAACCTGCCCAATCTATAATTTCGACTGCACCATCCTCCACCTCCACTTTATTACATTTTGAAATAATCCTATTTAAAAAAACATAAATTTGCCACCAGACACCGTGTACAATATCATTCGTTTACACCAACAAAAAATTCATTGTTGACTAAGAGAAGCATCAATTTACTTATATTCATAGCTTTGATTTATTTATTTATTTACTTATTTTTTATTTTTATTTATTTATTTATTTTTTATTATCTTTGATTTATTAATGCAGCTTTGATTTGTTTACCTTGTATCCTTAATGAAAACTTTCCACTTTTTAATTTCAGATCATTAAAGAAAGTAAAAGAAGTAGTTGAAAAAATCCACGGAAGACAAACACCCTCTAAGAAAAATTAAGTGCAAGCAATGTGGAAAACATGAATTTTTTTAGAGCCCTTATGTTGCATTTCGATTTATTACTTTGGCACTTACAGACATGTTGAATTGTTTTCTTTTTTGCACAAAACTTTTCTTCCCCAAAATCAAAAACAACAAAAAGTCAATATCATATATATCTAGTAAATCAGCATCAAGTACATGCACTTATGTATGTATGTGTGTGTGTATTAAGGAAAGTGTGCGATAAACATTTTTTTGCCCTCTACGAATGCCACTAATAGTCTTTAATTTATTTCTTAATTCCTCTTCACTTCCGGTTCTATTTTGAGGTTCTCTTACAAACTTCCTTAACAAGCATCTGGTTTGTTTGTTGTGCATTCAGCTCAAGTTTTTTCGATTTTTGTTGCCTTAAAGTTAGGACTATTAAGTTTTGTCTAATATGTGTGTTAATATACATGTATATGTATTACAGCGACTCATGGAAAACCTTCTCTCTAGCTGGAATTTGCATTATCCTAACAACATTAAAAAAATACGTAATATAGATCTAAGGCTTTTAACAGAATCATATTCAACATTTTATTGAAGTCCCACAAGCACGAATTTTTTAAAGTTGAACTTGCCTGCAAACAGTAAAAAGCTTCTGCAGAGCTACTTATGTGGCCGAAAATTTGTTATCGCCGAAGGCGATTTTTTAAACCCAACTCAGCCAGTCGAGGCGGAACTTTCCCAAGGCAGCATATTGGGACCTACCATATATTTGATTTATGCTGCTGGCATGCCAGCCAGTTCTTGTATCAAAACATCATTCTGCAGCGTCAATCAAAGCCATCAGTTAGTTCTACGAAGTTTGCAGGAGTATATTTCAATATTAAAGAAATGGCTTTAACTTTAGAAATGTTGGAAGTTAATGAACAAAATATACTCATGCTACATTCACGCTGCGAAAAGCAAACATGTTCAGTTATCCAAATTAACAATTCACCTATTCCGCAGCATAATGAATTCAAATAAATTGGTATTCACCTCGACCGTAGGGTAACGTGGAAGTCTCACATTGATGCCAAAGTCACACAGTGGAAATTGAAGGCAGCGCAACTAAATTGGCTTATGGGCAGAAATTCTACTTTGAAGTTGGATTACAAACTTTTGTTATACAACGCAATACTAAAGTCTATATGGTGCTGTGGACTTAAATTATGGGGCAGCGTCAAACATTAAAAAAATTCAGAGGCGACAAAACAAAATTCTTTGAACAATTACTGCAAAATTCTTTGAACAATTACAGAAGGGATAACCTTGCCACAATCAGAGCGTTAAATAGAGGATTTTACCGATATACGAGTAATTAGAGCAAAATAGAACTTTTTGTCTAACATTGCCTGGACTTAGTTAATTTTTTATATTTAGTATCTAGATTCGAATATTTAGTGTTAGTTTACATTGTGAAGATTCAATAAAAAAATAAATTTTATTTTTAATTGTTCAGCGAATTTATGTGAAAGTTCACCAACTTCACACATGTGATCGATGCCTGTATAAGTTATAGGGCTCTTCGATATAAGCAGAAACCATTGCTCCAACTGGCTCCCCCGGGGAACAGGTTTTGCTTTGGGGTATTCCTAACTTGTGCGCTCTGTTTTTTGGTGAAAAGAGGGGAAGTGGTCCCTCGTTTGGTGCGGCAAACAAAACTCTAGGAAGCCACATGACTTATGTTGTGTTGGCTTCCGAAATCCTTATCAAGGGTATAAATTGGCAGAACGGGGATCAGCATGGCACCCGGGTAGTTCTGCTTGCGGTTCGACCCGGGCTGATCACGGTTGAGGTGCCTACCTTGGCTGAAACGTTCTGGCTGTGGTTGAAACCTAAAACGCAGGAAGGGAGTGTCCTTGATAATTGTTTGGTGTGTGGCTTTTTTCGGGGCCTAACAATCTCCCGAGGATCTGTTGCCAGATACCTGTATTGTAAGAAACCAGTGATGATGGTTGACGGGTGGGTTGGTTTAAGAGCTGATGCTCTTAGTGGACTTCGGCCTACCAACTCATTAAGCTTTGTCCTCCATTGATTGCTGGGAAATTGTATACAGGAGGGATTAGAAGGCCCGAACTCCTCAACAAGAAGTTGCTCATATGACCGCAATCATATGACAAGAATTGCTACCTGTGTGAGCCTAGTAAGCCACACGGGGGCGCTGGTGAATCGTAAATAATTCACTCCGTGGAATTGGTCCATCATCAGATAAGGCTGCAAGGCAGGTGCTGATGTGAATGTTTTTCACAACGGCTCCAACTGGCTAACGAAGTGGTAGACAGTTTCTTTCTATAATAAAAGAGCTAACGTAATACCCTATCTGCGGATATACACTAGTGGTTGTATTAGTTGTAGCTAATTCGGAATCACTAGGAACTACTAGCAAATAGGCGCCAAAAAATAATACTTAATTTGGTGGAACCAAAGTAGCCAGTGAGTCGGAGATATTTCCTTATATATCTGTTAAATATTCCTAAGTTCAATCCAATAATAGACTTTTTATGGACCTGAAGATTCAGGAATATTATACTAACACATCACGGCATTTATTTATTTATTGACAACCAAAGTTCCAAACATTCTTCAACCCGCAAAACAAACTACGGCAAAAAATTAAAGAAATTCTAATTATGCGCAAATAATATATATAATTCGCATACTACATCTAGCTGTTTTCCTGTCTTCTTTGAACAAGAGTTATTGATCACGACAATTATTGCCATAATTTAAAATAAAAAGTTATTCATGGCTAAAGGCAGATTTGAGCATAAATCAGTAAAATATCATAATGTAATATTAGAAATATTTACTATGAAAAGTTCAACTATTTATCGTTCATACTTATATACTTATATATTTTATATACATACATATAAAAAACGAAGAAACAGGCTTTGATGATAATCTAAACTAAAAAGACGAAAATAATTGTGTATATGTATATGTGTGATCGATTATTCGACTTTTTTCTTCCGAATACTTCAATGAGTGGTTGTTTAAAAATCCCCGGTTTTCGGTAAAAAGTTAAAGAAAACAAGTAAAAGTGTGGTATATTCGGCTGGGCCGAATCTAAAATAAAATCAAACTTCGCCCAACGAAACTCAACCGAAATGATATTACTGGACATAAAGGCTTCATTCGACACGGTTTGGCATGAGGACTACTCTACAAACTAATACAATTTAATTTTCCCATAAATATTATTAAAATCATCCAAAGTTTTTTATGCTCTTTAAAGTTTATATTGGTTCGAAATTCTCCAACACATTTCAAATAAAAGCGGGATGCCCTCAAGGATCCTGTCTATCACCAATTCTTTATAGTATATATACAGCTGATATACCAATTATAGATAATTGTATTATTTCAATATTCGCCGATAATACAGCGGTATTATGCTGCGGTAAACTATCTTCGGATATTATATCAAAGCTGCAGATGGCCCTAAAATCACTGTCTGAATATTTCGAAAAATGGAAAATAGCATTAAATTGCGATAAAAGCCAAGCACTATATTTCACTAGGAAAAGAAAAGACATTTTTACCTCGCAGAGTAATATAAGCGTTAAGTTATATGGGAGAAAAACGTGAAATATTTAGGTGTAGTTTTGGACCCAAAGTTAACGTATAGGCATCATGTATCATATATCGCCAACAAATGCAATGTCCTAATTAGAACTCTTTACCCCTTAATAAATAGAACTTAAGCTTTAAGTATTAACAACAAGATCTTATTTTTAAGCTAATATTCCAATCGGTAATGTACTATGCAGTACCGGTTTGGAAAAATAGTGCATGCAGCCATATTAAAAGAATCCAGATTCTTCAAAACAAAATTCTTAAGTTAATTTAAAACCTTCCTAGACGATACTCTACGGAGAGACTTCACTACTTGGTGGAGGTCAAAATAGATATACTTTGCAACAATTTTAATTTTAGATGTTCAAATTCACGATGTTCAAAAACACGAGCATATAGTTGAGCTAGCCCCTCTCCATTAGATTAGTTAGTATGTTAAGTATTTTTTTTGCGAATTTTCACCTCCAATTTATAAAATAGTGTAAAAGTTCCTTATACATAGAAATAAAAATATTTATATTTAAGTAGAACAAAGAAAAATTCTTAAACTCTTGTAAATATATGTATGTGTTATTATAAGCCAATTTGTAAATAGCAAAAATTGAAAGAAATAAATTGAATTGAATTGAAATGTCCGCCCGATGTCTCAAAACAGAAACACAGTGTGGCTTCATTAAGAAACTCAAATAACTTTTTGTCAGGTTTATGTAATTTAGTTTTTAGAAATTTATTTGAAAAATAATACGTTTTTATTAAGTTTTGAAATTAATTAAATTTCGTTGACACATGCACATCTTATCAAAAATTATTCATTGCTGCCTGGAGTGTTGCAGCGGGAATTGTCTCAATTACCGTTCGAATAAATTTCTTTAAATCATCCAAATTTATTAGGGATCTGTTGCAAACTTCTTGTTTGCTATAACCCCACAAGAACCAATCAGGTACAGTGAGGTCAGGAGTTTCTTGAAATCAGTTTATTAGGAAATTTTTGCCGCAATTCTGTCATAACAGGCTCGGCAATGTGACAAGTTGCCCCATCTAGTTGCAAAATTATTTACAGCAGATAAGCTCCTGTCGAAACCTTAAGATTGGATTGTATGGCAATAGTAGGCGTAATAACAGGCGTGACAAGTTGTCCCATTTTGTTGAAACCAAACAGAGTTGAAAGGAATTCTCTTTTTACGTAATTCTGGAAAGAAAAACTCTTTCAACATCTTTAAGTAACGGTCTCCATTGACTGTTATAGTAAGACAGTTTTTTTCCAATACGTAAGACCCGATAATGAAACTTGAAGAACCTGCACACCACACTGTGATAAGAAGTGGATGGATGTAATTGCATCTGATTGAGTATCTGTGGGTTAGGCTTACTCCACATTCGAGAAGTTTGTTTGTTAACATTGCCGTTTAAATCAAAATGTGCCTCGTCAGACATAAAAAAACAGTTCAAGACGTTTTCATCCTCTGACATCATTTGTATGATTTCCTCACACAATTCCAAGCGAATTGGAAAGTCTCTAGGGTTCAGTTTGTTTGTTAATTGAATCTTATATGGAAATAAGTTTAAATCTTGGTGCAAAATTATCTGCAGCAGATAAGCTCCTTGTCGAAACTCTAAGATCGGATTGTATGGCAGTAGCTACAGCAGCGATAGTTTCCTGCGTCCGAATTGAGGGATCTCGATGATAAGACCTTCTTGCGATTGTGTCATGCTCGGGAAAATTCTTTACAAGCCTTATTATACTCCATCTGCAAAAAGGAGTGCCGCCATACGTGTGCCTATATTCTCTTTGGACAGCAGCAACGGACTCCAAAGCGTGAAAGCGTTGCACTATCGAAATTCTTGTTTCATGTTCATAATTTTCCATTTTAGTTAAATTTTACATTCAATCTACAAAATACAATCAAAATGGAACAGCTTAGCTATACAGAAAATAATTAATAAGTTTTTTTTGTGGTAGCAGCTTTCATCAGCCACCCTGAATTTCAAAATAAAAAATCGGTTCATAATTGGCAGAGTTATTTCAAAAATGTTTTTTTCTGAACCGTCATTTTGCCTCCATTTCTCTCTTTTTGCATAACGAATATCATCTAACTTAATTCAGAAGCTTAGGTATGAAAAGCTATAACGTTGCTCTATGTTAATTTAGCATTTACATTTAATAAATAATATTAGTAGAGAATAATAAGCATAACTTGTACTCAATGTCAATGAAGAATTTATTCTAAGAAATGCTATTTGATACTTCAACTCCGAATACGTACTTGCGATCCTTTGGCCTATTTACATGAATCTACTGTAAGAAACAGACCCACGGGGTCCAGTTACGACGATTATCATGTGAAAAAATGTGTGGTAAAGAATATCTTGTATAAAATAAGATGCCTTTTTCGACATTCTGCTACTAAAAAATTAAAAACAAAAAAAGTGCGTTATTGGTAACCGTATCATTCAGTTCATATTAAAAAATTCGTTGACTGCGATAGTCTGGTCAACTTCGTTCCTAAAGAACGAAGTTGACCAGAAGTTCCTAAAGAACGAAGTTCTTTAGGAACGAATTACATTCGTACCATACACGATAATTTTGTTGCCATAGTGGTTGCTGAAGATGTCTTTTTCATGAACATTATAATAAGAGTCACTTTCCAACAACTCCAGGGTTAAAATAAAGGACATTCGTCAGTGCCTAGATAAAATGAGTTTAGTTCGAATGCAGTTTAAAAGCGAAATTCGCCAAATTTATGTTTGTAACATAAGTGTTTGTACGACCATCAAAGCTTTTTTTCTTATGCCACACACGTATAAGATGAGTTGTCTTAATGTCTATGTATTATAAAAGAAGAAAGTTTGAGTATTTTCTATTGTGTGTATTTGCGTGCATTTTTATGAAAGAAATCTTTGACAAATACGATTTTCATAGTTTCGAGTTGTTTGCTTTTGTTCATTTTTATGTGACTTGAAAATAATTTTCAACTTTGTTTTTTTTCAGTTGCAACTACAAACTATTGTTTGTATGTCAACCGTATAGAATAAGCAATATCAATTGTATTTTCTTCTTCGTTTTTTTACAAATATTTTTGCTAATTCCTTTTGAAAGTTTAAAGTGCTAATAACAATTTAATGCGCCAAAAAATGCCACACAAAATATACTGTCATGTTGAAAATGATATCGACATTTAAGTTTTTATATTTGAATCTCTTTAAAAAAAATTATATATGTATTCCATTATGATTCTATAGAAAGTTTAATTTTTTCAACAAAGTTCAACTGTGTCAATTTATAAAACGTCAAGTGACAAGAATAAATCTTACATTATGTACAAGTTGAAATAGGGTAAAATATATAGCTTCACTTCATGTTATATAAAGTTTTCATAAAAAGGAGATATGGACAGCACAAAAAATAGCAATGGATATTAAATTCGTTAGTGCTACTTTATCTTTCGTACCTTGATGATGAAATGGCGCAACGAAGCCGTTTAATCACGAATATGAATCAGTTCATATCAATAAATAAACAAGTCTGTTCTCTTTCATTTATTAGTGTCGTTAGCATTAAATTAGGAAAATCTAAATATTATTTATATCTAGGGTGATCGATTATTAGACTTTATTCTAAAACGGGTTTTCGAATAATTCAACAATTAAACAAAAACCATTTACAAAATTAGTAATAGTAGACGCGCTTGGTGTTTTTCGGCGGAGAATACCCATAAAGTACGGAATTTTTAATACATCGCGATACCAGAGACAACAAATAAGAGTGCTTGGCCGAATCTGAAAAAATCATCTTTGTATTTTCATCAAAAAGATTAAGTTAAGTATCCAAATTAAAATTTCTCCAGATGTGTGAAAACCGACACAAAAAATAATTTTCCAAGAACGGGACTAACGAAGATAGATTTTCGTTTCCTAGAACTCCTAATAGATACTGAACTTTTGAAGCCGTTTTCAAAAACACTCAATATGCCATAACAAAAAAATAAAAAAATAAATAAATAAAAATAATAAATTAAAAAAATTAAATATGCTTAAGTCCAGACATTTTCCCCCCATTCATTTATTTATCGAATCTTCACAAAGTGAACTAACAATAAGTACTCAAATCTTAATACTAAATGCATAAAATTAATTAAGTCTACCCAAAGCTAGACAAAAATGTTTTATTTTGCACGATCAATATCGGTAAAATCACCTATTGAACGTTCTGATGGTGGCAAGGATACTCCTTCTCAACCAAGAGTGGCCTTCAAAATTAAGTATATTGCGTGCAAGATGATTTCGAAGAAGTTCCAATTTACTGATATACCTTGTTAAGTCCAGCCAATGCTAGACAAAAAAGTTTTATTTTGCGCGAATAATATTGGTAGAATCGCCTATTTACACTCTGATGGTGTCAAGGGTATCCCTTCTTCTCAACCGAGTGCGGCCGGCACAATTATGTATAGTGCGTGCAAGAGGGTTTGGGTGAAGTTCCAGTTCACTGGCATACCTTGTCGCGTAGTTAGAAAATTCCACTTTCTATATGAAAAGTTTACAATCGAACTTCAAAGTAGAATTTTAACCCACAAGCCAATTTAGTTGCGCTGCTTTTAGTTTCAACTGAGTGACTTTTGCTTCAATGTGAGACTTTAGCCTCCGGTCGAGTTGTATACTAAGGTACTTGACTTCATTGTGCTGCAAAGTTTGTTAATATAGAGAGATACGCATGTTTGTTTATGCAGTGTGAATGTGACATGCGTACATTTTTGTTCATTGACTTTCATTTTCCAAAGTTTCAGTCTAATAACGAAATATATTCCTGTAAATTACGGGAAGCCAATTGGTGGTTTTCATGAACGCTTAAGAACGCTGTGTCGTCTGCAAAATTTGAAGTGTGGATTCAGGAAGTCGTTGGCATGTCAGAGGCATAAATCAAATATAAAGTAGGCCCCAGTATGCTACCCTGCCTCTATATGTCATACCGCCAAAAAGCAAAATATATATTTATGCTAAAAACCCTTAGATACTAGCTTCGCGAACGCCGTTTTCTACAACGAATAAAAATATCAGAACTCAGTATAAATTGGGGAAAGTCCGTTTTCATGGATTCGGGATGATCTTATAAACTGGTAGATGAAAAACTTAAGGCCTTATCAAGAATGAATAAAAGTTTCACAAAATAATGCTTGATCAGTTTTTCAATCGCTAAAATCATCAAAAAACCGTTTTCAAGGGCTAATAAAAATATTACAATGGGGAAAATGGGTTTGCTTGGACTAGTGGTAGCCTTACTCGATTTTTGGATCTTAAAAATCCTTAGATACCGACTATCAAAATCGTTTGAGCCGTTTGCGTGAATTATTAAAATATCGATAATGGGCAAAAACTAGGACAAAATGAGTGTTCTCGGAACCGATGATATTCTAGCTTAATTTTTGGGTCTTAAAAGTATCTACGTACCGACTTTTTTCAAAATTGTTAGAGCCGTTTTCAATAACTAGTAGTCGTATTGCAGATGAATGAAAACCAGAACAAAATGGAGTTTCCCAGGACCGCGAAGATTCTAGATCGCTTCTTTCACCTTAAAACCTTTAGTTACCAAGTTTGATTAAAACCGTTAAAGTCGTTTTCGAGAACCAATAAAAGTATTACAAATAGGTAAATACCGTGGCAAAATACCAGGGACATTCTAAATAGCCTTTTTACCTTAAAAGCCCCTTGATATTGATTTTCATTAAAATTGTTAAAGCCATTTTCGAGAACCAATAAAACTATTACATATGAGTAAAAACCGGAACCAAATGAGTTTAATAATTTTTTTCGGGACCGATCTTCTAATTTTCATTAAAATTGTTGCAGCCTTTTTCGAATACTAATAAAATTATTACATATGGTTAAAAACCGAGAAAAATGGTTCTTCTGCAGACCGAGGCAAATTGGTTTGTGACTATTGAGACTAAATTGGTTTGTTAAACTCAAAAATAGTAATTTTCATTGAAACCGTTGAAACCGTTTTCGAGAACCAAAAAAAATATTACTATTTGCACATGGATTTTCCCAGGTTCGGAAAATCGGTTTCTCATTCCCGAAACCGCAAATTATATATACCAATTTTAATTAAAATCGTTACAGCCGTTTTCGAGGAATCAATAACAACTATAAAAAGTCACACTTTGTGTCTGTATTGGTTATTCAACAATGCACTTATTATTGACGAATAATCTGAGATGAAAATGTGCCTCATCGCTGCCAATGACTGAATAACTGTAACTCGTTGCACGATTGTGTATCTTTCCATGGTTAAACTTTCCATGGTTGAACTGGCCTGATCAAAAACTAGCCGTTATTTTCAAATTTCGTGAGTTACATATGTTCGATTTTCGAATATTTTTTCTCTGTTATTTTTTCTCTGTTATGTACACATGTCTGGTATATATGTTGACAATAACAGCTATTTTCGATCTTCAGTTTATTTTTGACAGATAAAAATGTTAGCCGTGTTTTATTCTGAAATTGAGAAAATATTAAATGCAGAAAAAAACTTGACGTTTCTTCACATTCAGCATTGGCCCTTAAAATTTAATCACCCGATCTATATATGGACTGGTATCGTAAATTTTCATTTTCTGTATTTTAATAACCTCCGTTTGCTTTAATCACAAAAATATTGTTTTAGTTCGGTTACGCGACATTTTCGTCAAAAATCGATTTAAGCTATATCTCGGATATATATATATATATATATATATATATATATATATATATATATATATATATATATATATATATATATATATATATATATATATATATATATATATATATATATATATATATATATATATATATATATATATATATATATATATATATATATATATATATATATATATATATATATATAGCCGTTATTTGCAAATTTCGTGAGTTACATATGTTCGATTTTCGAATATTTTTACTCTGTTATGTTGGTACACATGTCTGATATATATGTTGACAATAACAGCTATTTTCGATTATCAGTTTATTTTTGACAGATGAAAATGTTAGTCGTGTTTTAGTGTGCTCTTCGTTATTTTTACTAAATTTACTCAATTTTGAGTAAAAACAATGTCGCATGGACATCGCTCAGGAGCTATTGAACATCGGCAACAACGATCACGGTTTCCTCAAAAAGGTCATAAATGATGAAAAATAACCGTTATTTTCAAATTTTTCCAAAAAGTGTTTATTTATTCATCAATAGATATCAATAACAGCAAAACACGACTAACCGTTTTATCTATCAAAAACGAACTGACAATCCAAAACGGCTGATATTGCCAACATATATAACAGACACATGTACCAACATAAGAGAAAAAATGCGAAATTTGAAAATAATGGTGATTTTTTTAATCTGACCATGTATAGTCGCAAAACGCATTACATATATGTATATATATATATATATATATATATATATATATATATATATATATATATATATATATATATATATATATATATATATATATATATATATATATATATATATATATATATATATATATATATATATATATATATATATATATATATATATATATATATATATATATATATATATATTACAAATACAGACCAAGTACACGTATAATAGCAAGTTACTCCAAAAATTGAGTATTATTCACTGTATCTTTCAAAATAATTCTTCAAATCTTAACGTTCCAAAATGTTTTCTACTAATAGAATCGCTTAGCTCATTTTCAGAATTTTGTTTACAATCATCGCTATTAATCTCTTGACATATTTATCAGTACACAGATATTTCACAGTATCATAATTATCAGCAGATAAAATAGATACAAAAATATAACATTTATATATTAAGTTTAAACTATTAAGTTATTCGATATTTAAAAAAACAGACGTTTCAGAAAAGCCGTTGTTATTAAAATCAAAAGAAAAACCGATAAAAATCGGGCGAATACCACCAGTTAAATCACCCAATTTATTATGTTATTTAATGGCAACCACATATGAATATTATTTTGGGTTTGTTTAGTTTTCTACTGGTTTCTTCGCCAATAATAGGAAAGGGGACGTAAAATAACTAATGATTAATAAAAAAATCTGCCGGTAAAAGATGTCCAATTAAAAGCTTTATAAGGTTCAAACTGAAAAGAAGCTAGGAAATAGCCGACATTAGGTTAGGTTAGGTTTGACAGGCTGCCAGCTATTGTAAAGCCAGCCCACTTGGGTCCAGTCAGGTCTCATTGTGTTGCCTGGATATGATATGTATCTCAGTAGATCTACATATCACTGGTTTAGAACCAACCCGAGGATCGGATAAAGGAGTCCAATCCACTTACATCGCATTCCGATACTTCCGTCAAATCATGCAGCATCGGTCTGGAAGATTTAAAAGAAGGTTAAATGGAAGATTTAACCTCCTCGCCTGCGTTCCTATGTGGCAGTGTCCCGTCAGGACCACCACAGCAGAACGCAACCTCCGTCGGGGCAAGCCCCTAAGGATGATAGTCCTCCTGTTATCATATCTGGGCCATGTCAGCGTTGATATTCCTCAGGTATCCTCAGTCTTGAGCGGTCTGAAAAAGTTTACGCTGTACTTGTTTCTTACAGCTCACAAGCGGGATTCCAACGATCCCATCAATATCTCTTTGTTGTAGCTGGACACCGGCCTTTGCCAGTTCATCCGCTACTAGATTTCCAGACACTTCACTCTGCCCTTAGCCGACATTAAGGCGATTAGAATTCGAAAAAGAATAGACCGAGATTAATGTATAGAATTCGGTGCTGGTAAATAATATAATACGTATATTGTTGAGAGAGGCCAATGAAGAGCCGATGGTCTTAGATAGCCTGTTATTGTTTGCCACGGTGCAATTATGATGACATATACTCGCACTATGAACCGTTTTAACAAAAGCAAAACTTAGACAATGGAACAACTACTTTGAAAATATATATTTACAAACTCTTCCCCAAACTGAAATGTCTAAGTTTTAATTATGATACCAACTGATGGTCAATATATTTCGCAAGAGCTTTTTTTGCAAATGTCTTAATAAAAAAAAATACTTAATTATGAATCACCCGGTGCATTTAGCAAAAAAAGCATACCGAAATAATCCTTATACTCTACTCTTTATAAAAAAAATTCAAATGTTCTTTGGTATCCATAAAAAAGAACCGCATAGAAAAATATCAAGACTTGCAGGCAACAAAGTTTTGACGCTCTTAAATTTGACATCTCGTTAAGTTTTATGTACATTGTTACAAGAATAATAATTGCTGCATAAAAGTTTTCATTATCTGAATGTAGCAGTGAAATTTTCATCATTTGTATACTACTAGCACATACTCATGGAAAAGCATACTCACTCAAGGAACACCATGGTTATTTGTTTAAGGGAATGCAAATTTCACGAAAACATCAAACCGCAACTTGCACTTGGCTGTAATTTGAGATGTGTGTTTGTGTTTATTTTTATCCATTTTATAATATTTAAGTTTATGTATCAAAGTCACCTTGTAAAACTCGTACGAATATTTTCTAGTACGAGTATGTGTTTGCCTGTATTTACATGCACTTCCTCGGAGCTGACCTAACATGACGCTTAGGTTTCCGCATCCGTACGGAAGTGATATTATACTCATACTTGTTATACTTGTTTATTTGCTATTTCTACATCCTGGTATTGGTTGCTTGCTCTCCAACAACAAGTTAACTTTTGTGTGAGTATATAAGTATTGTACACTGATGTGCGAAGACTGCATTAATTTTTAATATTTATTTACTTCTTTTTTTTTTGGCTTTTTCCCCAAAAAAATTGGGGTGTTTTTCCCATTTAAATTTATCTGTTTTTGTGCAAAATTTTGCATTCAAAATTGAAATTTATTTAAGTCTTCTACGAGAAGTTAAAACCTAGTGTATTGAATATTTAAATGCGAAAGATATAATATAACATAACAGCAACACCCTGGCCCACCATGTCATTCAACATCGCTCACTCGCATAAACACCTTTGAAACAAAAACAAATTTTAAAATGTTTTCGGTTTGCATGTATTTATGCGAGCGGGCGAAGTCGAGTGACGACGTGAACCAGGCAGTAACATATAATGTGTATAATCCTAGTGGCGATGGTACGTATGAATATCACCGAATAAGACTGCACGCAAATAAAAATCATAACAGAGTTGGGCTCATCGCCTTCATCGGTCAATTTTTTTTTTTCTTGGACCAGTACTCAGGGGATGACCCCTACATATGCAGTGCATTGTACCGGAACTAGGAAAATAGGTTGTGAGGAGGGGAAAAGAAGGAGTAGTGTTTGTGAACATTTGACTTGAACCTTCCAACGTTATAACAGACAGGAAACACGTTTGCAGCAAATTATTCCACAGACGAAGGGTTCGGCTGAAAAACGAATTCTCTCTCTAATGCGTAGTGCGATTACCCGGGCAATCGACCACAAATGGATGAGCTCTGAACGATACACGTGTCCTACGTAAAAATGTGCGAGTTTCGGGAACAAGATCCCTAATCTCGTCAGAACAAAATCCATTGTAGTAACGATAGAACAGAGTAACGCACCCCACTCTGCATCGATGCTCCAGTTAGTCAATAGAGTTGGATACCCTACTGTCACCGATGAGCTTCTTCGCCCTCTCCTGCACACGGTGGAGTAACCCCAAAATAGACTTTGAGGCACCGGCCCAAACATGAGAGCTGTATTCCATTTTCGGTCGGATGTAGGTGGTATAAATAGTAAGGAGGTCGGATGGCGTGAAGTCACCGTTTCAAAAACCCGAGGCACTTGAATGCTTCTTTAGAGACATTAAAAATGTGTTCAGTCCAGCGAACGTCAGACTGTATCTTCATTCCAAGAACACCAAGACCATCCGAGTTCTAAATATTTATACCATCCATGAGTACAGATGAAGCAGCATTTGCGGTCGTTTGCTTGTGTGTTAATAAGCAACATTGGGTCTTACGAGCGTTGAAGGCGACTCTGTTTTTACGACCCCATTGGAAGATTAATTTGACTTCTTGGAATTCGCAGTGGTTTCTGATCATATTCACGTTATTTTCATTTTTCCCAAGGTAATTGTACACCCAGCAAAAGTTAAAACCTAACAAAAAAAAACTGTTGTATATAAAAATAATCCTTTACTTATTTTTTATTTATATTTGATTGAAGAAGACAAGAAAAATAATTTACATCTCTGGGTACGGAGAATATTAAAATACAAAAATATGTATGTTAATAAATAAAATAAATACCGCTAGTTCTGAGACAGCAAACGCTGTACAAACAATGTGGGCAATTAACAAAATGCATATGTGATTCAATATGAGATGAATATATGTAGATAGAAAATAATTAAATGCTCGGTGGCTTAGTGGTTAAAGCAGTAGCTCATGATACGTCATGTCCCGAGTTCGAATCCCAGTGGGTGCTGATGAGTAGTGTAGCGACTACGAAACAGCTAGTTGTCCCCCAGCTAAAGATTTGATTATGATTTTTCTTGTCTTCTTCAATCGGCGACGAGGATAAAAAGCGTTATTGTAAAAAGTGCATTCACTTCGGGAGTGGAATTTTCAGAAACGGTTTAACAGAACGGCAGATATAAATGTTGGAGATAAGGTGCTGCTAAAGAATGTAGTTTTTTCTCATAAGATAATGACAAATTTTGATATGAGAGAGTATGAGGTCATCCACAGAAAAGGAAACGAGGTGACAATAGCTAGTAATGTGAAAACTTTTAAACGATGCGTCAGTCATGTGAAAAGAACACCGTCGTCAACGATATCCGAAAAGTCAGCTTCGCAAGATAGGGATTTATCAAATGTAACACATACAACAGATATTACGAACTCGTTGAGAGTTTTGAATGGATCGGTAAAAAGCGAAGTGCAACCAGGCTATTCTGTGATGAAGTTAAAGCTGAAAAGAATAGGAGGGATGTGGCAGTGCTGATTTATATTGAAAATATTAAATATAAAAATCATCGTAGCACGCGTTGATATTTTGGGGTATTCTACAGAAAATATAAAATAAAATAATCTTTTTCTATCAGCCGAACAGCGAGATCTGTGTTTTATTTAGACGATTTATTACAGGCGTTTATTGAATAATACTTAAGGCTAAATTAGTTCATACGTGCTTTTACTTTCTGAATCAGCTGTTTTGTTATTGTTCAATATAAACTATATGTACATGGTTTGTTTTTACTTTTACGTTCTGTTCTGTTACGGACTAATCTGTTGAAAATAGAATTCAACGTTAAGTGACGGCCAGATATGTGTATGTTTTATTTTTTTCAGATATGGAAACATTAGTTTTTTATTCAAATGTATATTATTTTCTTTTCGTCAGAAGCTAAAAAAAATTTGTTTCAATTAAAGATTTTTAAAAGTTAATACTTTTTTATCAATTAAGCAACTATGAAAAGAATATTATTTTAGCAAGAAAAAAATTTTATTTTGTATAAGAAGTGTCATAAACTCTGCAGATTTGGAGAAAGAAGTGGGCTGTTTGATCACCATTTCTAAATTATTAATTTGTTTGGTTTTTTTTTCATACAAGATAATATTTATGTACATATTTGATTCTTCATTCCAATGATTTTCTTTTTTTATGCCCTACTGTAAAAAACAGCTGAATATTTTTACGGAAAAAGTAATTGTAAAATATTTCCTACAGAAATGAACCTCACAGAACGGCGACAGAAAGTAATATCTAATGAGGCCTTTACCTTTAGGTAAATGCAAAAATATTATTCAGGGTTAATAAAATAAATTAGTTAAATATGGAAATTTTTTTTTTTTCAAATTTACAAGGGGAAATCTGTTGACAAAATTTAATCAAATAAACTAATATTTTACTCAAACTAACATTCATTATAGATGTTAATTGGAATTTAAGTACGTTTTGTTTGCCTTTCGGCGCATATTGGGAATGGTCGATAGTATTTCTAGATTACGCACGTATGTATATAAGCATTATTAAATGAGATTTTGTATGTTGTGACGTCCTTTGTTTTCGTTACATTATTGTTATTCATTATTTAATTTAAAAAATTTATCGAATAAAAATTATACTTTATATGAAAAATACATAAGTATATGTTTTTTTAATATTAAAAATTTGGTCTTTTCGGAATGATTTTGGAAGGACCAACTTTGGTCGGATTGAATATTTTTAACTGGCAACCCTGTTGACAACCCTGCTTTGATATTAGAAAATGCAATTTTAACAGAGCGTAAGAAAGAAAGAGGGAGATTTACTATCTCTCAGTAAAGTTCGCTTCAAAACAAATGTTTTTTGCAGCCGTTACGAATCAAGAATATTAAAACTAGAGATTGAATATGCCATGCGCATGATTTCCCGTTAAATGACGCAAGAGTATGTATTTAAAAAAAAAATCATCTAGGACTGTTTTTGCATTGTTTCGTGACATTATTTAGCGGACTTTATCACTTTCCATTTGATTTAGTAATGTTTATTAAACAAGGTTTATAAACATTACTTTTCATGACAAACCAATAACGCTCTTACTTAAGTTACTTACTACAGCATAACATCAAAGCATTATATTACATTGCGCTTTAGACCCTTTAGGCTGCACTATTAGAAAACTAATGTTTCATGCGCTTAATGGGTTGATATAGCCATTGGCCCTGATCATTATGTGTAAAAACGATGATGATCAGAACATGGAAAGAAAGTTTGTCAGAAGAAGCCACATGCGACACCGCGCACTACAATGGATTTACTCAATGAAATTTTTGGTGAAAGAATATTTTCACGTAATGGTCCAATTAATTGCTTAGCATAATCGTCCGACTCCTGAAATCGTAACTTTTTTCTACATATATCATTCCTTGCCATAACGATTGCATGATTTCACATTATAGTTTTAACGATAAATATTGCCCAAATATGTCATTGAAATGCAAACTCGACAAAATATCGTTACAAAAACCGTTACACCGCTAGTAGTCCTAAACAACTAAAATTTTTACTTTTTTCGTATTCGTGCGAAAGAACAGAAGTAGAAAATAATCCAGAGCGAAACAACTTAACATATCAATAATAATTTCTGCAAATATTAAAGTGACATTATTTTATATTGCAGTCAAGGAGTCATAAAATGTAACAGAAAACCCCTTTTTTCAGCAAACGAGTAAGCAGTGGACATCATTCGTTCATTTTAAAAGAAGAACTAATAAAAACAACATATTATAACAATTGTTTTGGAAAACACACAAACACACGCGATCAATAAACTAACCATAAGGCACTTGTAAAAAATATGTGCTGAAGGATAGTAGAAAAATTCACAAAAAGAAATTATTTTTATGTAATTTTTTTCTGTTTGTGATGTCACATTCTTAAGTGGCCGTTCTTACACATTCACATGAACTGAAAGTGCCAAAGAAACAGGGTATAAAAACACAATGTTAAAACATTGCTATGGAATAGATTTTTTACATGCTTTGCATTTTTTCCTAAGTTTTTTTTTTTTTTTTTTTGCCTACTAAGCTGTTTTCTAAGCCACTCCACTTGACTTGAGTCTCTTAATACTTGAAATAGCTTACAAGCAAATTCATATTTTTATTTTTGCTAGTGGTGAAATTTCTGCTGTTGTTTCAGTGTTTCCATCTGCAATGACTGTTGTCAATTGATGTTTTGCTTGCTATTTTAGTATGTTAGACAGAAGTAAAGTAGGATATGCTGTCTTGCAGGCCTTTCCAACTCCCTTCTTCCTTCAGTTTCCGGTACAAGGTATTCTTATTTAAACGGCATACCTCTACATACCTTCCTTACAGGTGTAGCTACCGTGGTGAATACCTAACAGGACGAATGGTTTCATGAAATATGTTTTTTTAACTTTACAAAAGATAATAAGGAAGGCAGATAAAGTAGAGAATATAAAAACATATCCTTCATATTTTGTCCAACATAGTTTAAAACAGCTCAGTAGTTTGCGTATTTCGATTTGATAATATTAGGGGTACAGCTTTGCTTCCGCCGTTTTGCAATAGATGGCTGTAATGTTAAGTAGTAGTAGAAATTAAACGTCTGCATTTTTACGCTGAAACGGCGTAAAAATTTTTCTTTGTAGTATAACGAATGTAATGTGCATTCGAATTATAATTGTTTTATTTATTCATTCATGCGATATTTCTTGCACTCTATCAAACAGTTATATTGTATTTACGTGCTTTTACTCTTACAAATAAGAGAAAATATATATTTGAATTAGGAAGATTATACGACAGAATCTATTTACTCCCAGCAGTCCACAAGTTATTACAATTTGCAAAGCATCCGATTGTAAGCGATTGTGTCAACAGAAAAAATCAAAATAAGCATGTTAAGCACAAAAAACAACTAGCATTCGATTCAGATTACTCTTTTTCTACTCATATTGTTAAATAAATTGTACATAAGAAGCAAAGAAGAAAACAAATGCTAATTATATAGTTTTGAACTCATCCAATCTTCGCTTACAATGTATACAGTGTTGGATGCATCTTACGGCCTAGGCCATCGCTGTGTAAATGTAAGTAGGAATTGTATACAGATTTCGGATGGGTCGCACTTACATTGTCAATGCTCTCAGATCGAAGATGTATGTGACAAAAAGTTCACTGGGATGTTAAGCACAACAAACAACTAGCATCCGATTCAGATTAGTCTTTTTTTCTACTCATATTGTTAAATAAAATGTACATAAGAAGCAAAGAAGGAAATAACTGCTAATGATATAGTTTTGAACTTATCCCATCTTCGCTTACAATGTATACAGAGTTGGATGCATCTTACGGCCTAGGCCATCGCTGTGTAAATGTAAGTAGGAATTGTATGCAGACTTCGGTTGGATCACGCTTACATTGTCAGTGGTCTTAGATCGAAGATGTATGTGACAAAAATTTCACTGGGTGACGACCAACTATAAAACAGAATTCATTCTCTTTTCGTTTTTTTCTCGCTTTACTTTGTTAATCTCTCTTAAAGTATTCGATATTTGAATGAATGTTGTATTTTTAGTTTACATAGAAACAAATAAATGTATTCTTGCAGCCTATTAGTAGAAATAAAGAAATTGCAGATGTCATACAATAAGCTTAGGTATTTGTAATCATAAGACCAACGCAATATTAGTTAATTTGTATCTGCAGCATAAAGTTATTCTCGATTATACTCGTCAGTTTATGAGCCAAATTATCATCATTTGCGGTAGCTTTCGATTTTCTGCTTTAATATAAAGAAATCTGCGACTAAGGCTCATCGAATTTTCTCAAGTATCTATGGTGAGGCCGCTATTAGTAAAAAAAAGTGCCAAGAGTGGTTCCAAGGCTTCAAAAACGGTCATTTAGACGTTAAAGGAAAGGGTTTTCGCAGATGCAAAATTGGAGGCATTACTTAATCTAGACTCGTATCAAACGCAACAAGAGTTGTCAAGATCATTGGAAGTGAAATAATGAGTCATTTCAAAACGCCTGAAAGTCATGGGAATTATTCAGAAACAAGGAAATTAGGTGCCGTACGAGTTGAAGCCGAGAGATGACGAACGTCGTTGAGTTGCTTGTGAACAGCTGCGTGCAAGGCAGAGACGGCAGGGATTCCTGCATCGCATTGTGACTGGGAATGAAAATTGTATTCATTATGGTAATCCCAAACGCAGAAAATCATGGGGATAACCCGGTCATGATTCCACATTGACGGACAAAGGAAATATTCGAAATATTAGTATTTGGTGGGACCAGCTTCGCGCTGTATATTATGAGTTGTTAAAGCATACTGAAACAATTACCATACAAGCGATCATTATAGAATGCAAATAATGCGTTTAAGCCAAGACATAAGGCCGCAATACAGCAGGAGACATATTAAAGGAATTTTACATTATGACGATGCTGCGAAATTAGCCTGCTGCGAAAGTGGCCAGGACATACTTGAAAACGTTAAAATGGGATGTCCTACCCAAATCGCCGTATTCTCCAGACGTTGCTCGCGCTACCACCTGTTTCGAGCAATGGCACATGACCTCGCTGACCAGCACTTCCGATCTTATGAAAAAGTAAAAAATTAGATAGATTCATGGATCGCTTCAAAAGATTACCATTTTTCAATAGGGCTGTCCGAAAGATGTATGAAAGTAGGGACTAGCAATGGACTTCTGGTTGTAGTATCCCAAAAATTTCCCTATCGTCAGGGGTTACGTCGCCTATGTGGCTCATAACAGTGATTGGTTTTTGTGCCTATGCACTGACAAACACCTGGGACAGTATAGAATGCATATGAGATCCATAGACAAAGTCCGTAAAGAAATTAGTTCTTAAGCAACACGCTCATCGTCCAGATCTCCACTAAGCCACGTTTCCGAAAATGCTTCCGCTTGCATATTTAAGATTTGCCCATTGCTTTCCTTCTGTCGCTTAGATTTGAAATAAAGGCAGATGAATAATCGATACATTATTTATTGTGAATAAATCATTCCGGGACCATAGTGATGTTCCTTTTGCCCGTTAGCCTTTGGTAAGCGACATTGAATTTCCGGCTCAACAAAAAAATTTAATTACTATAACGTTGAGAAAAATTGTATGGCCCCTCACAATTAAAATACTCGTATAGTAACGTTGTAAAATAGGCATAATATTTGAAGGCCTGCACAGTTTCAGTACTGGGTACCAACCTTTCGTTGTACTCGTGTGAATGTGTGTTCTGCATGTGTACTAAACAGTGTGCTACTTGATGCTGTGATATAATTATTACAAAGGCACTATAAAAATTCTTTTTTCATATGGACTAAGTTTTTATGCATGTGATACTTAGCTCTAATATCTATAATTATTTTTCTCATTGGTGTTAGTTCACGAAATTTATCGCAATAAAGAAAAAAGGGGAGGTTTACCACAACACGTACGATAATTCACGTGCTATTCCTTCAATTGATTATAAAAGCGTATTCACTTAAATAAATTTACTGACAATCTTGGTGAACGGGGAACGCTTCCACCCAGCTGCCATACCCATGGAGGATACGAATAGATATCAAGCTCATTGAAGTAGCAACATGATGGAGTTGCTGGAGTTGCTGGAGTTTAAAAAAGATTACGCTGAGTAAAATTATCATATTAAATCTCGGTCAAAACGGTTTGCAGAGGAACTATTTAGATTAACTAATTCAAAGCACTCATCTTTTGTTCAGAATATAGCTAATTTCAGTTAATTTTGAATAAATTCTCAACTTATCAATGGATTAAAACAAAGTATACCTTTCTTTAGTTTTTTTAATGAGTTTTTTAATAAAAATCATTTTTGTTTTTGAAATAGGGTACCTCTCACCTACTCATCATTGCCTTAGCAGACATTTTATGTTGCCCCTTCTTTAGGCCAAACATCATTTCTTTGTGCTAATTAAGAGCCTGTGTTTTGTGGCCACAACATAAAAAATACAAACCACAATTGAAACTAAGAGATAATAAAAGAAGGAAGGAGTACAAGTGTAAAAAAGAAATGTATAAAAGAAAATAGAATAAGAATTGAATGCATTTGAAATGACCAGAAGCATGTCATGTACAAGAAAAACCACTTTGTATGTTAAATGTGCATTTAGCCTTCCTTAAACCGAGCTCTGGCCAGTGAAATTGACTGTTATGATCGAAAAAGCAGCAGTTTAAAACTTGAGAAATGTTAAATTAATGAGTTTGTTGCTTTCTTTCTATTCCTAACAAAAACCGATTTAAAGACCGCAGCTTTAAAATGGAACTGATAAGAAAAAAGAGACCATGAAATAAGAAAAAATACTAATGTTAATAATTGTAGAGCTAGAAAGGGGGGATGATTCTTCATCAGAATGGCGATAACTGTATACATAAGATAATGTAAAAATATAAATTTTGTCTCTTTTTTGAACTGATACTCGATGATGGGAACTGGTGACATGGGAAAAAATAGAAATACGCGTACGTATTAAATAGTGCACATTTGGAAAACATCCAAAAGAAACATTTATGCGGGTACATTTATGAAAATATTTTTTAGCCCTCCTTTTTGATAGAAGGCATGCAACAGTGTGCACGTGAACTTGCCAATGGCTTACTAACTGCACATACAAATGTGACAGTTACTTAAGACTATGTATAATATTGACAAAAAACTTGCTGGAGTGTTCATATCCAATATCTAAAGCAAGCAACTTCCTACGCTGTCAAAGAAGTGGTGGTATCTGACCTGGACATCAAGAACATCAAGCTTTAATGATTGCTCAAGTTTTTCCTTTCTTAATTTTTTCTTAAGAAGGATTTTTTACAATACAAATTTGCTGTGATCAATAATTATTGATTGAAGAAGACAAGAAAAATAATAATCAAATCTTTAGCTGGGGGACAACTAGCTGTTTCGTAGTCGCTACACTACTCATCAGCACCCACTGGGATTCGAACTCGGGACATGACGTATCATGATCTACTGCTTTAACTACTAAGCCACCGAGCATTTAATTATTTTCTATCTATATTCATCTCATATTGAATCACATATGCATTTTGTTAATTGCCCACTTGTTTGTACAGCGTTTGCTGTCTCTAAACTAGCGGTATTTATTTTTATTTATTAACATACATATTTTTGTATTTAATATTCTCCGGACCCAGAGATGTAAATATTAATTTGTTAAATTTTTGTTGAACTTTTATAATTTTTTAAATTAAAAATTGTTTGGTTTGTACAAGTTGGCAATTAACAAAATGCATATGTGATTCAATATGAGATGAATATAGATAGAAAATAATTAAATGCTCGGTGGCTTAGTAGTTAAAGCAGTAGATCATGATACGTCATGTCCCGAGTTCGAATCCCAGTGGGTGCTGATGAGTAGTGTAGCGACTACGAAACAGCTAGTTGTCCCCCAGCTAAAGATTTGATTATTATTTTTCTTGTCTTCTTCAATCAATAATTATTGATCACAGCAAATTTGTATTGTAAAAAATCCTTCTTAAGAAAAAATTAAGAAAGGAAAAACTTGAACTAAAAACCTGTTGTACATATGTACAAACCAAACAATTTTTAATTTAAAAAATTATAAAAGTTCAACAAAAATTTAACAAATTAATATTTAATGATTGCTATTTACTCGACATACATTTGTTACAAGAGAACAGCATCTCGAAGATGCATTAGGTCCCCGAAAATGTGACCATGCACAACAATCATCACAAATCACCAAACCTCTTCTTACGATTTTAGGCTTAAGCCTCAATCAGGATGTTCCATGCCAGGTAGTCACCTCAGCTTTTGGCCAATACTATCCTTCTTCTGCCAATTAGTCTTCGCTGAAAGTTTCGAAAATTTCTATAGTCATGCAGTTTTAATTATGAAACAAATTCAATAAACCTTCCCGCCTTTATGTCCTAGAAAGCAAACTCCACCAGTTTGAAATAGACCTAACACACAAAAAGGTACAAAGCAAATTTTTAAAATCGTTTATGCGGTTACACCGAGTAAGAGTACCAACATTGCAGTTTTATAGGTTGCCACAAATTCAATGCTTCCTCTAGGTATGTATCGACTTCGGAAAAACTTTCACTATATCAATTATCATGAAATCTGCAGAATAAAAACGTTCCCTACCTTTTTACCGTGACACGGAATATTGCGTGATATGATGCGTAAAGTTGTTATACAAAACAAAAGCAATTGCAAAGGCCTTACGAGTTCCAAGTCTGGTATATACAATTGTATTTGACCAAAACTCATCAAAATTTAGTAGTTTCCAGTTATAGGGAAATTTGATGATGACATTTTCAAACTATTAGTGATGAGTAGATCTAAATGTGCCGTCACTTGATGGTACCTAGCTGATAAGATTATAGACTTTCGTGATTAACTTTTAGTTAGTGCTAGAGCCAGGTTCCTAAGTAACTTCTAATTGACAATTAGCCTATGTCAATATTCAATATTGAAACACTGTTGATGATAACAAGACGTCAGTTATATGCTGACTATCCAACAATTTTTAGTGTATTAAATAAATCAACATATGTAGAAATTCTTGCGGAGAACATTGACTACTGTCCACTGGCTCTACTGCCCGACAAGAGATTTGATGTAATTTTGTCAGGCACTGCATCGAAGGCGATCGGCATAGATCGTCAAGAGGACGTGCTTGAACTCTTTTCAGATGGATCCATGTCGGATTCGGGAGTTCTTAAGGTTATCTTTATCCCCCAGTATGAGAGGAGGATGAATTTTAGACTGCAAAATGAGTGTAGCGTAGTACATGTAGAAATCGCTGCCATAATGAACTGTCAATGGGCAATGAACTGGTTAAGGTGTACAGCATAATCGGAGAGGATATCCGAATTTGTACTGATAATAAGGTTGCACTAGCTACGCTCAATACAATGCCCAAGCTGGTTCGTGAATGCCAGATATCTCCAAACGAGATAGCGAGACATTGGAGCCTGGAGCTTTTCTGGGTATGGGGGCATAGTGAAGTGCCCGGAAATGTTGTAGCGGACGAAATGGCAAAGGCCGGAGTCCAGCTATACTAGTGGGATGTAGATGCGATTGTTGGAATCTCACTTGGGATCTGTAAGAAAAAAGTACAGCGACAGATGATCTAGTGAGGCTACCTGTCATATATCAATACTGGCAGAGCCCAGATATGATAACAGGAGGACCATTACCCTTAGGAGCCTGCCCCGAAAGAAGTTTTGTACTACTATTGCGGTCGTGAAAGGGACATTGCCAGATCGGGACACATGCGAGAAGGTTAAATCTTTCATTTAATGACTATAGTAGAAGTGGCAGAGGAAGTAGAGAGTGTTCTGCATTTGCTCTGTCGGTGTTCAGCTCTTTATTATATAAGAGATTTGTATCTAGGCAGACTGATGCTGCATGACTTGTCAGAAGTATCGGAATGCGATGTAAGTAAATTAGACTCTTTTTTCTGATCTTTGGTTTGGTTCTGAACCAGTGATATGCAGATCTGCTGAGATACATATTACACCCAGGCAGTACAACGGATATAAATTCGACCCAAATAGGCTGGCTTATCAATGGCTGGCAGCGTCTCAAACCTAACCTAAAATTCTCTGTAAAATCTGTTATCCTTGTTTCTTTTTCTCTGGCCTTTCTCTGATAAATATCCAATTGGTAATAAATTGTGCTTAATGACATCTTCTCCATGATATAAGACTTTGTGTGCTTTTGTCGAAATATTTCTCCATGTATGTATAGTAGCGGTTTCTTGTCATAATCGCCAAATTTTCTAGCAATAATTTGATCATTGTAAGCAAGTACTTCAGTAATTGCTTTAAATCTTGCAATAAGATCAATAACTACATCTGGTATATTATAGTTTCGAGATCTAAGAGGAATCTTCTTGTGGTATTGCTATCATTTAATAATCTGTTCATCTATCATTTCTTTTTTTGCGTTACCATTTTTACGTTCTTCCCTTTTAACTTCGTTACTGTTATAAGTTTATATTAACAAACGAAATTGAATTTAAACAGAAACAAAGAATTTTTTAAGAATTTTACAAAGGGTAAGCATATCCACCCAGTTAAACCTGAGGAAACTAATAACTTCTCTCTTTTGGTTTCCCATAACCCCTACTAAATATAATCACTATCGAGTGATTATAATTAGCCATCCACATTAGCTTGGCATTAACCCAACCCATATTCCTCAATGCCAACCTAAATGTGGATATTTAGAAAATAAAACTCAATTTATTTCAACATTATGAACATTAAAAAAGAGTTAACTTCCAGTTTCCATACATTTTTAATTCACTTCCATTAAATGATTGTAGCAACCTTCCGATCAAGTAGAGCTTGCAGTTGTATTGGTGTGATTGTAAGAGATACTTTTGAAGGATAACAGTCCTTATCAGCTGCAATTGTGTGATGGGCATAAACTTGAGCCTTTTTTTCAATCGCACGCAAACTGAGTTGAATATACTGTTGGTTTGCTAACTTTAAATCCAGAAATAATGCAAGCGCTTCGTCATTTGTAATTTTTTGTTCTATTGGTGTTGGAATATTAAAAAAAAATAACGTTTAAGAAAACTATCTTTGATACTTTCGCATCCAATCTGGATAAGAAGCTCACCTTGTAAACAGTTCGCAGAGCGCTTGTAAAGTTTACTTTTACTTCAGTCAACTTCATTGTAGCATTTTTCAAATACTTTGTTTTTTATAGCCGATTTTGTTTCGATTTGTAATTATGATTGTTTATTTGGAAGTATTACTACCACCTTTTTTTTATAACGTTCAAAAGTTTGATAAGAAGAAGTTCATCATTATTTTTTTTTTTATTTTGTTTTTTTTTACTTCTTTTGCTTTTTAAAAGTTATACACTTCTAAACTAAAAATTTTTCGAATAGATTGTGGTTTTAACTTTGTTACATAGCGCTGGAACTAAAAATTGTACAGGATGCGCAAATGTCATTTCTTAAAAACAATATGATCCAACAAACAAAAATAAAAAAGGCAGCCCATTATTGACAATAGATTTCGTGGGATCGCAATTTATTTCAGATCAAATACAATAATTTTTTTTTTTAACTAATATAAATTCTTTGCTTTTAGCAGCGTGCCACGCCAACTACTGCGACCAACCTTTTTGTCTACTGTGGTTTTGATATGTTTCCTTTTTGATAGCGTAAACATTTTTAGAATCAAGAAAAATAAATAGGTTTTGGCCAATAGAAATCGGTTCTGCGTCAGGCGTGGGCGAGTGTATATTGTAGACAGTTGTGTATTCAAAAAATAATTTTAGATGCCAATATTTATCTTAAAAGGCATACAAAATCGGAAACTGGTTTTGACATAGGGTACCTCGATGACTGATTTAGTAGAGAGTTCAACCAACAGTTTCGAGGTCGGAGGTTCCACTCTTGCCAAAAACTCTGTGGGTTACCGCAGACAAACAAAATTTTGAAAAACGTTAAAAGGGTTAAAAAAGGGTTAACGAACCCTTTTTTTTAGAAATAACCATATTTTCAATGCAAGTAGCTTAATCAGCGTCTATAGTTAATAAGGTAAATTAAAACAAATAAGAAATGATCAAGAAATTGGCAAAATGCAGTATTGCAATAAGCTACCAATTTCTTAATAATAATATCACGCCACATTTAGAATTAGGTCATACAATTAAGTATAAATTAAGAAAGTTTGTAATTTTTAGTTTGAGTTTTAATTCCAATAAAGTGCGGACGTGTTGTCCGTAAAAAATAAAATAAGTTTTTTTAGACTTCCCAATAGGGAAGATCTTAAGTTATATATTGTTTTCAAGCGTTGTAGTTCCCTCCCTCTCTCTCTCTCTCTCTCTCTGCCTTCTCTTTTCTATCAGCATTGATGGTGGCATACCATGACTTTTTACATAACATTTTTTGATATTTGACAAAGAAGTTTACTTTTTCTACATAATTTTTTGCACAAAATTTAATTATAAATTCAATTTATACATAAAAGAAAAAAACACATTTTAGAAATTTAATTGTATATAAGAAAATGTTGCTTAAAAAAGTTATTTCCAGCCAAACATAAAACTTTATAGTATATGATGTATAGACGTTTATTAACGTCTGGTTGGGAACTTCATTTTTACACATGTATATATGTATATATGCATTGCAAACTGCATTGGTGTGTGGCATTCAGTCATCGTCTTGTGCAAAAGCATAAGCTTAAGCTCGTCTTAAGAGCGAACATTTTTCTTTTAAAGATGTTTTCACAATCGCTGCAAATACACACCTTACGAACATACTTTAAAACAAACACTATCAAACATTATTGTAAATAATAAGGACGAACGCTTATTTTCACACACACACGCACAAACACATAGAACGTATAACATTTAGGCAATCATAGAGTTCTATATCTTCAAGATGTGAAAAAATATGTTCAATGTCCTTCGTAGAACAAATGTATAAAAGATAAATACAAAGCAGGTAACTATAAAAGTGTAAAAATAGAGAAACAAGAATTGTGTCAGTGCTAAAGGTAACTAAGACGACGATAATGACAACCAGCATCACTTGCGAACATGAAATAGTTTTTACGGTTTCTATGAACAAGTGCCAGCAAATGTGTAAGTTTTTCTTAAACAGGTATTGATGTGATGTCTAACTTTTCGCCTTGTCTGCAAATTTTGTACAAAAAAGGTATATTCGGAGAAAAAGGAAAAGAGGACGCAAAAAAGAATATTAAAATATGTTAAATTTTTTTGCTTTCAACTTTCTTTACCATTTATTTATAAATAATATTTTCACCAGTGGAACTCTAAAGAAATTCTTAGCACGAAAAGAAACTTCAATCCAACCGAAACTCTGCACTGATACAGAAAAGTGGTACAAAAAAAAAAACGGCATAAGAAAATGTAAATACTGCTGTTTTCAAGTAATTCGCTTGAATAAGCCAGTGTGTAAAACTGCCACTTATAATGACAGTAGTTTTAAGATTTTACGACTTTTGTTGCTATAAGAAACACAAAGATGGGATAGAAACTGTAAAGCGAAAAAAATTCAAGAAAAATTATGAGATTTTGACCATTAAACTAACACACACAAAATTTGAATAGGGAAACTATAAAAAAAAAATTTTAGAAATAATAAAAGCTTCAATAATACAAAAAAACTACTTGAAAAAAAGCTTTCTTGTTTTGTTTCAACATTTTAATCAAAGGATACGAGTGCAGTTTAAAAAACATCTGTTAAAATATAAAATGGAAAAAATTAGTTATTAATGCATTTCACTTTTGTTGAACAGCTCATATTGCACAAATTAATTATTGTTGGTCTTTTGGCAAAAAAAAAAAAATCTGGAACACTTGTTCCACTTGGCGCTGTCAGCTCTAAGTCATCACCGTTATTTTATTTTCTTAATTTTCTATATACCCTTCTATTAAAAGAAGGTTTAAGTATACGGTTAAGTTTAACCCGCCCACTACCACGAGCTTTTGTAGATCGATTTACGCTAGGAACAGAACTGCGACGAATGACAAATTTGTGGTCGCGAATATTCGTCGCCCAAAATAAAACACATTGGTATGATCAAAAAATAACAGTTACTTTGAAATTGTGTGAGTTACGTGTGTTCGATTTTCGCATTATTTTTCTATTATCTTGGTAAACATGTTGGCAATATCACCCATTTTGGATCTAATGTCAGTTTGTTTTTGACGATAAAAAGTTCAGTCGTGTTTTGGGTTGCTCTTCGATCTTTTACTATCCGAAAAAATTGATAAAAGAAACTGTACTAAGTTTTGTGTAAAAAATAAAGTTAAATGCGCAAGGACATTTAAAATGTTGACTGTGGCGATTGGCGAGTCTACTAGGAGCAGAACACAATTTCAGTTGTGGTATAACCGATTTAAGGGCGGCCGAGAAGATGTCAATGACGATGCTCGTCCTGGTCGCCCGAGCACATCAACAACCGATGAAAACATTAAAGCAGTGAAGAAAATGATTTTGGATAATCGTCAAATCAGTATCATAGAGGTTGCCGATGATGTTGGCATATGCCAAGCAATTTTTACGGATATTTTAGACATGAAGCCTGCGGCAGCGAAGATTGTTCCAACATTGCTAAATTTTGAGCAGAAACAACGTCGCATTGACATCGCTCAGGAGCTGCTGAACATCGTCAACGACGGTCCAGATTTCTTTAAAAAGGTCTGGTAACGAATGATGGGTGTACTGGTATGGCTATAACATTGAAACCAAAGCCCAATCATCCCAATGGAAGAATTTCGGCCAAATGTAAAGGTTTTTCTCACTGTTTTCGCGTACAATGGCATGGTGCATCATGAATTCTTGTCACAAGGTCGCACAGGCAATAAGGAATGCTACCTTGAAGCTATGTACCATTTGCGCAAAGCAGTTTGTCGGAAACGCACAGATTTGTGGAAAAAACAGTCATGGATTTTGCGCCACGATAACACACCAGCTCACACGTCGATGCTTGTGCTTGAGTTAACATGCCCCAACCACCGTATTCACCTGACTTGGCCCCCCTAACTTTTTCCTTCTCCCAAGACTGAAGACACCGATAAAAGAAAGATCGAAGCAGTACCTGTTGGTGATACCAAAAAGCGCGTTTCAGAAATGTTTCGAGGATTGGAAAAAACGCTGGTATGTTATAAGTATGTTATATCTGAGGGGGATTACTTTGAAGGGGACAAGATTAAGTCTCAGTTTATATACATTAGGTTTTCTTGATCAATTCTGCTTCAATTGCCTTTATGTTCACACACGAAAGCTTTATGTCGTCAAGTTTAAGTTCTTTTGCCTTGAAGTTTTCATACTTTTTGGCATTTCATTTTAAAATTGACGGTATCGTCAAGTCTGCACCTTTTTCCATTCTCTTTTCCCCGTTCTCCTACAAACTCAAGACTTGGCGAGTCAAACTTGATGTGTGTAAACTGGCACTAACTATTTTGATGAATAAATAAATATTTTTTGAAAAAAAAAAATTAAAAATAACGTTGATTATATTTTTTTAAATAAAAAATTGTTTGGTTTGTACATATGTACAACAGGTTTTTAGTTCAAGTTTTTCCTTTCTTAATTTTTCGAGTTCAAATCCCAGTGGGTGCTGATGAGTAGTGTAGCGACTACGAAACAGCTAGTTGTCCCCCAGCTAAAGATTTGATTATTATTTTTCTTGTCTTCTTCAATCAAAATTATTGATCACAGCAAATTTGTATTGTAAAAAATCCTTCTTAAGAAAAAAAATTAAGAAAGGAAAAACTTGAACTAAAAACCTGTTGTACATATGTACAAACCAAACAATTTTTAATTTAAAAAAATTAAAAAAAAAATTAAAAAAGTTCAACAAAAATTTAACAAATTAACGTTGATTATATTTTGATCAGACAATCGTGGTCTTGCTCGAAATTTGTCATACCCAGCGAAAGTTGAAATAGATGTATTTCAAATTATTTCGTCAGTAAATGATGAACTAAACAGTATCAGGTGACCAGGTTTCTAATATAATAAGCAGTTTTCTCGCAATAAAACTATTTATATTTATATTAATCCATATAGTAAAAAAATTATGAAGATATTCACAATATATAAAATGCCTCAGATAATTTGTTAAAAAATTCCTCTTGCGGATAGGATCTGCATAGGCTTACTTTTAATATGGCCCCCTTAGTACTCATATTAATTTTATTCTTTGCACGGAATGTAAACAACGTTATCTACACAAAAGTTTGTTGATATTATGCTTCACACGCCAATTTTTTATACAACGAATAAAAGCCAGATAATTCACCCTGAAGGGAGAAATTCGTTGTTCGTCAAAGTTGTGTTCCTAGCATTATATCGCCGCAAATTCGTTACTAGTAGAGATAGTTTCAACAACTCTGCTCAGCCAATCGAAACAACAGTTTTCCAAGCAGTTTTATATATAGACAATTCCATTTTGCGGAAGACATGACATTCCCCGCATCATTTATGAAGACCTCACGTCCTTAGCTTTAGGAGTATATTATTATAAGAAATTGTTGAAGAATTGAAAAACATAAGTTAATGAACAAAAGTATGCTCGTGTTGCATTTACACCGCGTAAATCAAATAATTCTGCAGAACAGAATAGTCAAACATCTTAATATTCACCTCAAACCAACACGTGCACGTAGAAAAAAAATATGGTTGATATGACAATATTTTAAGGGCAAAATAGTATTGTTGTATTATATGGTTGAACACAACCACATAATATGATATTAATCTGAATTTTTTAACAGAATTAAATACAGCCAAGAACCAAAATTATACAATATAACCATATATTTGGTAAAAGTCGTAATGTAACCATTTTTACGCATTAATATTTATGAGCTCATTATTATTTTTACATATTTAATTTAATAATTAATTGCTTCAAAATAAAAGATGAAATAAAAATATGTATACATATATTTCACACCAATAGTTAGTTTAACGCAAATGTGTTGCTGATACATAAATTAAACATATGTATGTTAAAAACCATCCTATTATTGTACATAACAAAACCTATTATTGAGTTCGAATTATTTTTTTAAACACTATTATTGCATTGAACCATATTTTAAAATGATAGAAATGTTATAAACTGGATTAAACTATATTAAAAACGATAATATGCTGCTAGTGCCAACAATTCAAATTATGATGGTGCAAGCACTAATGTTGCTACAACAATATTCCAAACTAATTTTCCTTTGCGTGTGGAAGGCTTACTTTGCAGTTCGATGAGCTGATTCCCAAAGCAGTACAATTGAATTGGCTTATCGGCAAAAATTCTGCGTTCAACTTGGAATGCAAACCATTGTTGTAGAATACAAACCTAAACTTTGTAAGGAGCTATGGGATTCAATTGTGGGCACCATTTCGGCATTCAATGCTGAAAAAGTTAAAGGTATAAAAAAATGCTCTTTATAACTAATGCAGCTCCAAGCACGTCTAGAACACATAAATTCACGTTGTCATATGCGTACGTATGAAAAAAGGTGAGTTTTTAAAGTACGCAGCAACTTATATGAATAAACTTGACTTCCGTCTAGATCCTCCTACAAGTAACTAAACTTTGGCGGTCATACCCCAATAGTGAGACGTTGCAACCATTAGAGCTTTAGACAAGAGAGTTTACCGTGTATTATACACGTGAAAAAAAAAACTTTTTATCTCGCACTACGTGCACTTAAGAATAGACAAAATGGTATATAAATATATTTTTTAAATTATATTTACTTATTATGTGTACTTATTTTTAGTTTATTTTGAAAACTCAAGAAAAATATTAAAAAATAGGAAAACATTTTTTTATACTTATATAAAAATCATTAAAAATATATTTTATAAAACAACTTTTTGGTGAAACTTCGAAATTCTAAATCGAGTTACTGCTCGCTAACCATCGGTTAAAGCTTTTGTACGCACAACTATATGCATGTGTCGATGCCAACCTACCCAAATTTTGTACAAATTTCATTTATTCAGCGAACTTTTTTTTTTACTAACTACTTATCAAAAGGTTTCACCTTTTTAATACCAAAAAATTTGTATAAAAATTCATAAAAGCTGTCATATTGTGTTGTGACAGCAATGCCAGACTAGATGACCGCATTTGCAAAATTCTACAAAAAACAAAAATGTATGTTAAAAAAATTGCAATATATTGAAAATAAGGTTTTCTTCACGTTTAACTTTAAAAAAAGAGGGCAAAATGTTGCACCAAATAAAAAATCTTTAAATCAACTCAATTAAAAAATCTCACAAAAACTCACTTTTAAAAAAACGTTCAACATGCTTTAGTCCTGTTAGCCCTGTTACCAATGCATTTTGGCCTGAATTATATTATATGGACAGCAACGGCATGTGCTTTACGCGACCGACATGGGGGTATGTTCATCGCAATGGGATCTGATTAGATTTTATTTTAGTAGTGTTTTATCATTGAGTTACAAGTGACAGAGTGGATTTTTCAGCCAGCGTGACACATACCATCGGCCCCGTATTTTATAATTTATGTGCCACAGTCGATGTGATATTGAAATTTTCGGATGCCCAACGCTCAGCGTTATATTAAGTGTATAATATCATTAGTTCTTTGAAGAAGTAAACTCAACTCCACATACTCTATACAGTTAGTGGTTTTATATTGCAGAGTATATTTTTATTCTAAAATACTGAATCTTCTATTGCATTAATTACGTTTATATTATAGTGCGATATAAGCGGTTTGAAATATTACATGAGACTCCGGATTGGTTTCAATCTAAGCCGGTGGGTGATATATAGATGGCTAAGCTGAATATCCCTCTGACCCAGTGTGCTCCCCCCAGGGAATAAGTTTTGCCTTGGCGTATTCCGAAACAGGGCATACTATTTTTCGGGGTATAGAGGGGAAGGAGTCCCTCGGTTGTTATAGCACAGCAAAACTCTAGGAAGCCGCATGACTTATGTGGTCGAAACTCTTAGCAGGGCTATAAATTGGAAGAACGGGTGGTTTTGTTTGCAGTTCAACCTGGTCTTACCATGATTGAGGGCCTACCTTGTCTGGACCGTTTTGGCTGTGGCTTAAACCTAAAGGTGCAGGAAGGGGGAGTTACTGTCCCTGATAATTGTGTGGTACATGGCTTTTTTGCCTTACAACAGAACCAGACGTGATGGTTAGACGGGTGAGTTTGTTTAAGAGTTGATGCTCTTAGTGGGCTTCGGCCTACCAACTCATCAAGCCTTATCTTCCATTGATTGTTGGGAAATTGCATACAGGAGAAATTTGATGGCCGGAACTCCTTAACAAGAAGTTTGCCTATATGGCTACAAACAAATGCTAAAAGTTGCGAACTGTATATGCCTGGTAAGCCACGCGGGGGCGCTGGTGAATCGTGAATAGTTCACTCCGCGTAATTAATCCATCATCAGATAAGGCCCTAAAGGCAGGTGCTGCTATAAATCACTTTTACTACTGCCCAATGCGCTCCTCCGGGGACAAGATTTTGCCTTGGCGTACACCAAACCACGTCACTCTGCTTTCTGTAGCACAAAAGGAAATGAGTCCTTCGTTTGTTGTAGCGTATAAAACTCTAGGAAGCCGCATCACTTATGTTTCGTTGGACTTTCAAACCCTTTACTAAAGGTTAAAATTAGCAGAACAAAGTCCCCGAAAGATTCTGCTTTGCAGACCATCTCGCTGCTGATCAGGATTAAAGTGCTTGCCTTGGCGGACACGTTTTGGCTGTGGTTTAAACGTAAAATCGCAATAAGGGGAATTAGTTTCCCTGGTAACTTTGATACATGCCGGGTTTCGGGCGCTAATAACTCCCAAGCTGACTTTGTCTTGCAATAGATACCTGTACTGTAAGAAGCCAAAGATGATGCTTAGATGGGTGAGATCGTGAAACGGTAATCTTCTTAATGGACTTTGGCGTACCAACTCATTAAGCCTCGTCTTCCATTGAGAGTTTTAAAATTGCATACAAAACTGATTAGAAGGCCAAAACTTTTAATCAAGGCGTTTGTTCACACAGAAAAAAAAATAGATGCTATATTGATAAAAAAAATTGCACTATTTTTTTATCAATTTTCATGTGAAAAGGATTTTTTGCCGAATTGATAATTCAAATTATAAAGTAGAAAAAGCTTTTTCACTTAAAAGCAAAAATTATTGAGTTGAAAAAAATTGTTGTTAATATGTAAAATCCGCAAAATATACTTAACAAACAAAATTTTTTTAAAGAAACAGCAACTTTTCATTGTTATGTGACAACCCTTGAAATTTATTTGCTAAATAACAATCAATAATTCGGAAAATTTTTTATTAGTTTCATTTTATTAAGAGATATTTCCAAAAATGCAATATTAATAATAATTTAATTGAGTCATTACAAATTTGATTAAATTGATGATTTTTTATTAATAACATAACTTGAATGAGAAAAAAAAATCGCATCTATTTTTTCTGTGCATATGACTAGAAATTTATGGCAGAAGTTGCGACCTGTCTGAGTCTTCCATCATCAGGTTAGGCCGTCAAGGCAGGTACTGGTGTAAATCAGTTTCACAATCTGATCAATTGGGCTGAGGTTTCTTATATTTGACCCAATTTACAAGTAACTTAAAATGGATGACCACATTTATTATCATAAAAACCGATAGAAATTTTTATAATTAAAAGAGAGAGAAATCTTTTCGTTTATTTAGGTTTATCACTATAATATCAGCGACAAGCAACCCGATTGTTGCTCAAGTCAGTAAGAATTATAATTGTTCTTAAAACTAAAATTACTTCTAATTATATACTACTTATGAGAAGTTCTAGACGACTCATATTATTATAATTAATGTTTGGGAAACCAATTTGGTTACCACGGCTTAGAGGTAAACTGATCAGACTTTACATATGGCTCTCTTTGGTATGTGCGTACCATATGTGTATGTGTGGCGCGATTCAAATGTGTAGATTTAATTATAACAGTGCAGCACACATGCATACGTACTTTCATAAACCATATCATTCGTGCCTCAAGTGTATCTTCACTTAGTAGGCACACTGTCGCGACAACGGTCAGTGCCAGAAAAGGTGTCAAGTGACGAGGGTTATGAACTTAAAAGTATCTTAATATTCTTTTAGTTATTTCTTGTACATGCCTTTAATAGGATGCATTCATGTTATGGCTAAAAGAATGAATTTATGTCGTGATCATGCTACAATCATATATAAACATTAATTTCAACGTATTGACAAATATCGTAGTTTAGTTAATCTTTTTGATATTCGAACAAAGAAAACGTTGCCTGGTTGTAGTAATTTTTTTAATGCATTGAACATTTTGTGTTCACTATCATAAAAATATATAATAATAATCGTCATTATTTATTAATTGAAGCCCTTTTTCAGTTATCAATTCATCAATCTACACTAGTTTAAATAAATTTTTATAAACAGAAAATATTACATTTTTCTGTTAACATATTCAAGTGAATAGCTGACAGGTTTATAAATTAGAAATCTTTGGATGGAAAAATACGATTGTGCTTAAAAATTAGCTCAAACAACGAAAAGCAAAAGAAAAATCCGAAAAAATATGTTATCATAAAACTTGACGAAAATTGAATTCAGCGCATAAAAATGAAATGAAAATAAACTTAGATATGATTTTTGTTCTTTTAATTTGAAGTAACAATTTGATAATATTTCTTTTTTGTTTGCACTTCTTTTGCTTTTAGTTCTTGAATTGTAGATTCGTGCTTTGCATGAAATCCTTTGGTTTTAAAAATTCTTTTTTACGATATTAATTTCATTTTTCTTTTTTCATTCGTTTTTTTTTTATGTTGTAAAACTGTTTCCATGTTCTACCTTCAGCCACAGATTCGTTTTCTTTTTACAAACATTTTGAAATCCTTTGGCTTAAACACTTCAATGGCCAGCACTTTGTTGCAATTGTTGGTTCTCATACCACATTTCTGTTTCCTTTTTTTTTATTAAAGATATGCTGTTTGCTTTTACAAGCACGTTTAGAGAAAAAGCGAATTAAAAAAAAAATAAAAAAAAAGAGAAAAGATTTCTTTTAATTTTATATTTACAAAGTGTCATTCACTAAGCATATAATGCTATAAAACTACCTGCACACGTACCTGCTAACATACACTCACTAAGATTTGAAAATATAACGAATATGAGGAAAAAACTACCAAACAGAAAGAGAAGCAATTTCACTCTACACCGTTTTGCCAGCAACCGTTTAGTGCTAACACGGGGAAGCAAACGAAATTAAAAACACAAACAGTTACAACAGTAGAGGGTCATAGCAGGGAACAACAAGAACGGCATCGACGTCGCCAGCGAGAACGACAGCGACAGCGACATCATCACTCACTCTCACACTTGCATAAACACCTTTAGTCCCAGATGACAGAGTATTAAACAACTTTGTTATTTATTTTTGTTTTTGTGTTCCGTTTTATCTTCAACTGCTGCTTCTCTTCCTTTCACTAGTGGGTGTTTGAAATCCTTTTAAGGTAAAATCGTTAAACGGTAAACTTCTAGTGTCAAAATCTTGCCTGTAACGGTAATATAACGCGAAAGGACACAAAAAATGTCAAATGTTTAAGAAATATTTTATTTTTGAAGCAGTTTTTGATTTAAATAAAATTGACAGTTTTCTTTATTTTATTTTTTTCTAATTTCGTTTTGTATTGTCTTTGCCTTTTATCTTGAGTGTTTCATCACACAATTTTATTAAATTTTTCTCGTTATGGCCAGTCAGTCAGTCAGACACTAAACGAATTAACTGTTTCATTTTTCTTTTTGTGTTTTAAATTTTTCTACTTAAATTCTTACAAACTTGCTGGCAACAATCAGAAACAAAAACTTTGAAATCCTTGCCATGACTTTGTGCTAACAGGAGGTGCGGCATGATGACCGTTTCCAAAGTTGCTCTTCACTAATTCTTCTCAGTGATTGTTGTTGTTTTCGTTTTTCTTTCCTTGCCACCCTGACGAACAGTTTTTGTTTGCTTTTAATTAATTGCACGCGTTTGTTTAGTCAGTTATTTGCTAAAGTTTAACAACAGGATTTAGCATGTTTTGTTTGAAGGATTTCAGCAAAAATTGAAATTTGATTTTATTTCGTTTTTACGAGTATATTTTCTTTCTTGTTTCATCATTTTTTTTTCTTCTACAATTTTATGACATTCAACTTTATTTGCTAAATTTAAGTGGGTGGCAGCTGCGTGTCCAGTGCTCATATGCAACAATGTTTAAAGTTGCTGATACCATTTGTTAAAAAAAAAAACAAAAAAAAATTATTACGTCCTTCTTACACTATCGAAACACAGCTTACTTCTCCCTTTCCCTGTTGCTGAAGTATTGTTTTACAAAAAAAAAATATAAAAAAATTAAAACAATTAAATGAGAAGTGTGTTAACGGATGGAGTTGTTCTTAGATTCCAGAAAAAGGAAGTAAGCAAATTTGTTCTTAAAGTACGTAGTTTAAAAAACTTCTAAAAATGTTGTACTATAACTGAGTGCCTTAACTCCAAAATTCTAGTTAAGCAAGATTTCATTACTATATCACTTATTAGTGGTAACGGAAAGGATGAAGGTATTATTAAGGCAATCTGACCGTTTGAAATCAATATCCATAAATCAACACCCGAGCATATGGAGAAAAGAGTTTCACAGCATCGTAGAATACGTCAGATTACATTTCTTTAAAAAAGAATTGAAAAAACCTGACACCATTATCTGTTCAAAGAGTGCAGAGTTATGTATTTGCCGTGTACATACACCACATACGAACATTAAAAAGAGGTAGAGTTTGTATGTTTGTTGAATTTTAAAAATTTCTTGAAAAATGTAGCGTTTGTCATATAAAGTAAACCTTCCATACTGAAAAGATATTTATTATCTCCTCATAGTTTTAGAGGATATTTATTAAAACAATAGTTTCAGAGACAGCAAACGCTGTACAATCAATGCGGGCAATTAACAAAAATGCATATGTGATTCAATATGGGATGAATATAGACAGGGAATAATTCAATGGCTCCGCGGCTGAGTGGTTAAGGCAACAGTTCGTGATACGCCATGACCCGAGTTCAAATCCGAATGGGTGCTGATGAGTAGTGTAGCGACTACCAAACAGCTAGTTGTTCCCCAACTAAAGATTTGATTATTATTTTTCTTGTCTTCTTCAATCAAAAATTTTTGATCACAGCAAATTTGTATTGTAAAACATCCTTTTAAAGAAAAAACTTAAGAAAGGAAAAAACTAAAAAATCTAAGAAAAATTTTTTTTAAAACTAGGAGCAGAGCGGTAGTTTTTTTTTACCACAATTGGTACCATCCAATCCTAGAGTTTCGGCTAGGAACTTATCTGCTCAAATGGGTATTAGCAGACAGTCACTGCAGACAATTTGCACTTGTTTCAATTTAAGATTCAAAATTAATAAACAAACAGAACCCTAGAGACTTCCTGATTCGCTAAGAATTTTGTAAGAAAATCAATCAATGAATACCTCTTGAACTGCATTTTTATGTCTGACGAGGCACATTTTGATTTAAACGGCAATGTTAGCAAATAAAATTGTCGAATATGAAGTAATTCTAACCCACAATTACTCAATTAGATACAATTCCATCCACTTCGCATCACAATGTGGTGCGCAGTTTCTTCAAGGTTCATTGTCGGTCCTCACTTTTTGTTTTTTTAACTTGGACCAGTACTCAGGGGATGACCCCTACAAATGCAGTGCATTGTACCAGAACTAGGAAAATAGGTTGTGAGGAGGGGGAAAGAGGGAATAGTGTTTGTGAACATTTGACTTGAACCTTCCAACGTTATAATAGACAGGAAACACGTCTGCAGGCAACATGTTCCACAGACGAAGCGTAAACGAATTCTCTCTGTAATGCGTAGTACGATTCCTCGGACAATCAACCACAAATGGATGAGCTCTGGACGATGAGCGCGTACTACGTAAAAATGTGCGCGTTTCGGGAACAAGATCCCTGATCTCAAAAATCCATTGTAGTAACGATAGAACAGAGTAACTTTTTGGAAGAAACCGGTCTCAGTGTTACGGTCAATGGAGACCGTTACTTAAAGATGTTGAAAGAGTTTTTCTGTCCAGAATTACGTAGAAAGAGAATCCCTTTCAACTTTGTTTGGTTTCAACAAGATGGGACAACTTGTCACATAGCCACGTCTGTTAACACTGAATTGTGGCAAAAAATGTCCAATAAACTGATTTCAAGAAACTCCAGTTGACCTCCCAGGTCTCCTGATCTCACTGTACCTGATTTGTTTTTGTGGAGTTGCAAACAAGAAGTTTGCAACAGAACCCTAACAAATTTGGAGGATTTAAAGCAATCCATTCGAACGGTAATTGAGGCAATTCCCGCTGAAGCACTCCAGGCAGTAATGAAAAACTTTTTGATAAGATGTCGCACATGTCTCAACGAGGGTGGAGGTCATTTAAATTCAATTATTTTCAAAACTTCATGATTTACTTAAAAAAAAAGTATTATTTTTCAGCTGAATTATTTACAAATAAATTGCATAAACTTTACATAAAATTATTTGAGTTTCCTAATGTGGCAAAATTGATCAGCCACCCTGTATAATAAAACTTTTCAAAAATATTTATATCTAATAGTTCTTAATACCTGTAAGATTAGGCTTCCAGCGCCGCACTCGTTGAACGAATTTACTTGGTATATTACGATGGCTAGGGCTTTCGGCATCATATAAAACATTAAAAAAAATTAACGCATTTCTTCAATGCTACATTTTTGAAACAGTCCAAATCTACCAAGACTAACATTTCCATATAATATGCACATCAAATATATGAAATTGAAATATATGAATTGAAAAAAATTAACGCATTTCTTCAACGCTACATTTCTGAAACAGTCCAAATCTACCAAGACTAACATTTCCATATAATATGCACATCAAATATATGAAATTGACTGCACTCCATCGCTGAGTACTAGTTCACCCCTATCCTCTACAAAGAGGAGATTGTAATTGATTTCGCTTCCTCAAGAATCATTAGTCATTGTCATATACTTGTTTGTCAGCTTAATGTTATGCCTGTATAATATGTAAAAAGTACTGAGAAATTAAATATTGCATTCCGTAGCATGTTTCAATGAAATAAATAATTGTTTCAATAAAATAAATATCTGAATTTGCTTAACGGTGAGAGAACTGTGCCATTTCCAAAGCGATTGCCTCCAAAAGTTCCCTATTCTTTAAATCTGTAAGCTGATCTGACAGGTTAGTAACGGGTATGGCTGTATGCGATATGACAGTGTTTCGTTAGTACCACATGTTAATCAACGTAATACAGTTGTGGCGTTAAAAAGTTTTTAATCATATCACGTTTTCGCTCCCTATAAGCGGTTTCCGTTACGCCGTTTTCATTTTCAAAGAAATAAAGTCCAATGATTCTTGTTGACTAAATTGCACACCAGACTGCCACTTTTAATGGATGCAAAGGTTAGTGATGAATAACTGCCCAAAACCGACTATTATGGTTATTTACATATCTATTCAAATTGAAAATGTGCCTCGTCACTCATTATGATTTTGTCATGAGAATTGGTGGTTGGCTTTGATACTCGCAAAGTTTTTTAAGGATTAAAACACGTTAGTTTATCCAATATTTTTCCATAACAAATTTGCCACGTGTCTCCTTTACGACTGCCAAATATTGTCAAGTCTAATGTTTACCAAAAATGACGGAAGGTATACCTTCCCAGCGGACACCGTGTATTTTATCAATTTTACTTATAAAATCAAAAAAAATTAATTTACAATTTTATATAATAAATTTCCTTGTTACATACATCAAAAGGAAATTTATCAATTGTAATCTGCTTTAATTGCAATACATGCAGATCTAAAATTGATTTGCGTCAGCACATACTTTTTAACTAATCTGATGGTGGACCTAATCAACGGAGTGAACTTGTCAATGATTCTGCAGTACTTCCATGTGATTTGCGAGGCATGTGGAGGTAGATCAAGCCTCAAAATCCTTATATGCAATTCCATAGGCAGATGGAGGAAGGCACAGTACCCGAATCTGGTATCATGAAATTGATATAGAACATCAGGCTTTAACCAGACTCACTTTGACGTTCCCCGGTGTTTAGTTCATTGCAGTACTTTAGGTTTAACTTACAATCTTGGTGTTACAACAAGCCAACTTGTGGCAACACTAAGATTTCTGCTCGCTACCAATTAACCTTTGGTAAATGTTTCGTAAGTTATGTCTTCCCTTACTTAGGTCTCTTAAAGCCTCAGACATAAGTTAAGAATAGATCTGATCATATACGCTCCAAAGCACTGCACAAGACCCCATATTATATTTTTCTGCCACAAAAAAATCCGAGGTATTTGCGGTAGAGTGAGTCTTATACAAAACAATTTGCTGATACCGTGAAATAACTTTCAAATTAAATAACTTTCTATGCAATAACTCCCAATGAAATAAGTCCCAATAAAAATGAAATAACTCCCAATACAAATTATATTTGCACCTGGGCACTATTTAATTGTTTTCACCTCTATGGTATAACAGGTAACTCTCGATGAAAGAGGTCCTTAATTTTGATATCGTACCATTTATAATAGATATATGACCAAAGGCCGGCTATACAGACAATATTTTGCTTATGTATCCGGCCTTCAGGCTGAAAAAATCGTTTAGCTTCTATAGTATAACAAACCCTGGTTCCGCTCACCAGAAGTTTCCGGCATAGCCGGTCTTCGGCCGGGCGGAAGGATTTTATTCTCTGTGGTATAACAAACATCGGCTTTGCTGATTAAAAGTTTTCTCTGTATCCAGAATAATGGAAAAGTCCTAATTAGATGACTTCTATTAGGTGACCCCTAATAATAGCTCTTTAGTTAATTTAAATGAAATAACTTCTATACCACACCTGAAGTTTGAAGGAGGAAAATATTTTGTTAGCGAAGCCGGTGTTCGAAATACCATAGAGGAGAAAATCTTTCAACCCGCCTGAGGGCCGGCTATACACAGAAAGCTTGTAAGCGAAACCAATTTTAGTCAAATGAAATAACTCCCACTAAAAATGAAATAACTCCTAATTGTCGAAATAATTGAAATAACTCAGTTAGGAGTTATTTTATTTGGGAGTTATTAGTTCATTATGATATAACTCCCAATTTATATGGGATTTTTTAATTTTTTGTTGGGAGTTAATTTTTTTTTTTTGTTTTTTGGAGTTATTTCATTTGGGAGTTATTTCACGGTACCCAATTTGCTTTCCATCTTAAACGTGCACCTCGTTTTTATACATACATACATACAAGTATCGTTATTAAACATACATATCTTTATCAAAGATAGAATATATATGATGCATTTTAGTCTTTTTGACAGATGTAGTGTCAAATTTAGTTAAATGAACTTTGTTTGTTTAGAAAGCAATCTTCGTTTTTCATTTTTGTTTTGAACCAATTATAATTTTTGACACTTATCCTGACTTACCTAGAATTTAACCCAGACGAATGAATTTGCCACCAGGAAAAATGTTCTGCAATGAAAAATATAAATTTACAGGTCTTAATTATGGTTATTAATGGAAATATTTTATTACAACATTTGAAATTGATGAATAACAAGATATGAGAAGATAAAATGTTCAAATACGACAAAAGTGATAGTTGATTCTCAATGACATTTATCGTATCAGCCAAATCTAAGGAAGTTTGAAATCACGGGCGAACTAGTAAAGGACTCACTGTATATTTGCCAGACATACACTGTAATGATATGACATAGGGAATAATTAGGACATGTTCATATCATAACATGAGTAACATATTTGCTACCCTATAGTGTATCTCTTAATTATTGATAGTTGTAATTGATTAGTATAAATAAGTATGCATCATTGTTAGATTAGTTTTCTAGATATGGTTGCATACACTAGTAGCATTTATGAAAATATTGTTTAAGGCAACAATAGCTTTTATCACGCAAAAAATTATTTTTATTATATGTATGGTACGCTAACTCGCATACAACATAACTAAACTTATACAATAAACTTACTATTGGCATCATTAATGATATTTTCGTGTTCGTCACTAACATATAATATTTATTCTTTGAGTTTTATTTTTTCTTTAAAATTAGAACAAAGTGTTGTGTGTTGTTTCATTTAAATAAAAATATCTCTATAAATGTACATACATATATTGACATAAGCAAATAAGATGAAAAGTGCACAAAAAAGTCCGTTTTCAGTGATAGCATAAATCAAAAGATTAGTTTATTAAGATGTAAACATATGTATGCGTCTTATAACCCACAATACTATTGACAACCATACTATTTTTGTGATCAACCATACTATGTTACATCCAACCATTTTAATATGGTTATGTATTACTCTTAATATCGCAATTTCAACGAAGTGCTTAATAATTATTTTTGATTTATTGCAGCAAATATATAATTCAACATTAAAAAGGTCATTTGTGCTTTCATCCCATCCAGAAACAATCCGGATAATTGTTCCGTATTATTTCCAATTTATTTTATACTAGCTGACCCGGCAAACGTTGTTTTGCCTTCAAATTTATTGATATTGATATAGGTGAAAAAACGTAGAGACATGGGTTTTTATTGCGAAAGCAGGCCGTAATGATGGAATAGTGTATTTCTCGAGACCATTAGGAGTCGTGGTATCAAAACTTCTTCATCTTTATACTTTTATTTAAGTATTCTTACTTTTTGAGTAAGAATACTTTTGTTCATCACTTTTTTCACCGGAAGTCGAGTTTCATTACAGATATGTGGTTGATGTATACTTTGTAACATTATGATTACCGATCTGACCTTAAGTTGCGTATTGTGGTTGAAATGCCAAAGTGGAATTTACGATTGCCAATCTTCAGTAATTTCTTTCAAAATAGTTGCTTATATTTAGTAACAGTATGATTACCAATCTGACATTAAGTTGCAGATTGCGAAGTGGCAACCTAGGTAAATCTCGGTTGTATAGTTGACGACATCATATTGGGAATGAAGAGAGTCACTGAATTTAGCATCACCGATCGCCGACATCACGTCTGATCAAGTAATCGTAATTTTTGTAACTTTGCTAAATATTTGAGAGTACATTACGGATGAGCTCAGATTTTCATTCGGTAAAATGGCAGAAAAGGATGGTAAATTGAATACAACCAACATATTGGTGAAATAGATATGATTGACCTTATTTTCACAAACTATCAATCCGATACGAATTGTAATTGGTTGAACTTACTTTTTTGTTAGCTTCAGTATATAGAACTCCGTGTAAATGAAATTAATACATATCTATTGCAATGGTTATCCATTGTTCGTATTGTTATTATGGTCTTGAGTTCAGAAAATATAAAATTTACGTGTTACTTTAATTATTCTTTCTCAAGAATTTAAAAAAAGTGGACGTAGAAGTAGACGTTGACAACGTTGTACAAAACTATTTCTCTCCGTAAAAATTGTGTTAAAAAGTGGGTGTTATACAATAAATTTTTCGTTCCGAAAAACACTTAAGTAGGTTATGACGAAGACTTCATAAAAAATATTATTCTAATCATCGGTCCAGACTTATCATTTAGACTTAAAATTTTGTTATATCATAGATAAGTACATATGTACATATGTATATACGTTAAAAAATCCGCGTTATATTCCGTGATATAAGGTAACTTTTTAGGAAAAACTAAGACTTATAATATCTTCTATCTCGATCTCGCCGCACTAAAAGAAGACCATTCCTGTAGACTGCCATTAATTTCGCGGTCATAATTAAGAGCAGCATATTCCATGTCTCGTACAACATGATATGCAAGTCGTGTTAATTATCCCGATACTGGATTTCTTGGATTTGGAATTGGATCCGCAGATGTATTTTGAGATCGTGCATAGCACTGCAATTAATTTTGAGATAATCGATCAGTTTGTGATCTGCTTTGAAGTAATATATTAATGGTAGAATATGCACGCCGATCGAGTATATCATGGCATTACTTTTAAAATAAAAAAAAATAAAAATCTAGAATGAAAAAATTTGTAACAACAATAATAACATAAACATATGACTTTAATGCACGTGAAACCACTTCTCTTTTTCGTTATAAAAATAATCAAACTTGCATGAATTTCAGAATCGACCGAAATTAAATAACATTAATTTGCCACAATTTTGTTTGCATTGTGTTTTTGTCACTATAAATCAATGATTGAAAATACTTGTATGACAAATTTTAAGATTTTTCGTATATAAATTCGCTCGAAATTTCTTTTGAAATGATGAAATGAGTGTGGACTAAAAGTATTGAAATGAATGATATAAAATAGAGCCAGAGGTTGTGTCACATGAAACTTTAATTTTTGCCTCGCCTACAGTAAGATGTAATTACAATTTGACGTAAATCTATAAAAAACCATTTCAAATCAGTCACTTAATTAAAAAAAAGTGGGCGTGAAAGGGGGCATGGTAAAAAAAAAGTGTCTAATAAAAGGTACCAGAGCTTTTGTGGTGGGCTGTGAAAATTTCAGGCAGATCGGTCCAGCAGTCTGTTCTACACGGTAAGCGTCATCCCACATGAGATGGGGTATAAAAATGGGCGTGGCAAATAAAACTTTTACTTTTACCTCGCCTACAATAAGATGTATATATACACAATTTGAAGTAATCTGCTAAAATCTATTTCGAATCAATCAATTTAAAAAAAAGTGGGCGGCAAAGTGGGCATGGTAAAAGGAAAGAAGTGTCTTATAAAAGATACCAGAGCTTTAGTGGCGTGCTGTGAAAGTTTCAGGCAGGTCGGACCAGCGGTCTTATCTCCCCGGCAAGCGTCGTCCGGCATGAGATGTGGCGTACAAATGGGCATGGCACATAAAACTTTTATTTTTATGTCGCCTACAGTAAGATGTATATACAATTTGAAGTAAATCTATTAGAACCCATTTGGAATCAATAATTCAATTTTAAAAAAAGTGGGTGTCAAAGTGGGCGTGGTCAAAAGAAGGAATTGTCCAGAGCTTTAGTGGTGTGTTGTGAAAATTTCATGCAGATCGGTCGAGCGGTCTGTTCCAAACGGTAAGCGACATTCCGTATGAGATGGGGCGTAAAAATGGGTGGGGCACATAAAACTTTTATTTTTACTTCGCCTACAGTAAGACGTATACAATAAGACGTATATACAATATGAAGTAAATCTGTTAAAACCCATGTATTACTCAATTTAAAGAAGGGGGCGTTAAAGTAGGCGTAGTCGCACCAACTTAGAAACATTCCCGGGCTAATTCACATAGAATTTGAAGTAAATCTGTTAAAACCGATTTGGAATCAATAACTTAATTTAAAAAAAAAGTGGGCGTTAAAGTGGGCATGGTCAAAAAAAAAGAAGTGTCTTATAAAAGATACCAGAGCTTTAGTGGTGTGGTGTGAAAATTTCAGGCAGATCGGTCCAGAAGTCTGGCCTACACGGCAAACGTCGTTCCGCATGAGATGGGGCGTAAAAATGGGCGTGGCACATGAAAATTTTATTTTCGCCTCTCCTACAGTAAGGCGTATATACAATTTGAAGTAAATCTGTTAAAACCCATGTACTAAACAATATAAAAAAGTGGGCGTTAAAGTAGGCGTAGTTGCGCCTACTTATAAACCTTCTCGGGATCATGCACAACAACTTTGCCGAAGATCAGAACATGCTAAAACGCGCAGTTTACGATTCTATAAAGGACAAACATACATACATACATACAAACATTCATTTTTATATATATAGAAGATAGAAGATCATGAAAATATAAGTTTATATTTTAGCTTTAATTTATTATCATATGTATATTAAATTATGGCAAAAACATGGTTCTATTAAAAGAAAGTTATTTGCAACATTAGTATAGTTCTTTAATGGAAGTAATGTGGTTATATATGACATGGTTAAGTATAACACTAATATGATAACTCTTATTAATACTACAGTTGTTTACTATTATAATAATGTTGAACCAAAATATAGAATAATTATTTATAATATTTTTTTTTACAATACTATGGAGTGCCATATCAATAGCGTTTTAAAATAACAATATAGTGTTATGAGGTACAACCATATAATTCAACAATATTATGTTTCCCTTAGTATAATGTTATACAACCATATATATTGTTTTCTACGTGTACTCTCTAAGGCATACATATACCGCAAGATAATAATAGGTCATAAAACATTTAGACTGCGAAAAAAGGGATAGCTATGCTTTCATCATAAAGATCTGCCAGAGCTTACCTCTTGCGATAACAAAGTAAACCAATTAGACACATATGTAATTGATTTCAAACTTAAAAATATGTGTTTAAGTTCTACTCGTATATGCCTAAAAATATATTTCCTCTCTTAATTCACACTTGTGCAACCCTTCACATGCATCAGTCAATCTGTTTTTGGCTTTTGACTAACAGAGTTGCCTTAAACGAAAACTTGTTTTTCTTTCTCTTTTTATTGAAAACCATCAGTGCGAGTATATTTGCCGACATTTTTTAATTTAGGTCTTGTAGTGAAAATAGAAACTACAAAAATAATAAATTATTTTTCTTAAAAACATACTATTACACTTGGCTTCATTATTACCATTCACTCACTCGCTCGCTCACTCACCCACTCTATCAGCCACTCACTCATTCATTCACCTACTCATTGACTTGCAGCCAGCCAACCACACATGTTAAAGACTTTTTGCCAAACAAACACCCGCATAACAGCTTGAGTTACAAGTAATATAAACTAAAGTGGTTTAAAGTGTAAAATAATGTTGAAATTATTATAATATATGTTTTGTTTTTTGTTCTCCGCTTCCCCCTTGCCATGCAAAATCCTTCCAAGTTTGCTTTTGTAACAGTACCTCAAGTCCCAGCAATCAGTTGCAGGTCTGTTCAGGCATTTCAAATAAATTTTAAGTATTAAAATTCAATTAAACTGAGTCGCATTGTAAACGCTTTTCCTAAATTTGAGACTGTAACGCTTTTTAAGGCTGGCAAAACGGAAAATATTTACTGGGTTACCCAGTTACTACTATTTTTCTTTATTCAGTAATTCATTCAAGTAGTAGTAATTGTAGTACGAGTACCCTTACTTTAAACTGCATTGTTTATATGGGGCTATGTGTGTGTGTGTGTGTCAGAATGTCTATGTGTGTGCATGTAGGCGTGTAGGTATTTGTGCTGCTTGCAATTGTAGCTGTGGTAACGTTGGTATTTTCAATCTAAAGTGTTGTGTTATACATTATGACTATATTGTACTTTGCCAGCTGCTTATCTGCATTTTAATTTTAAACGAATTTTGTGTAAAAATACAAAAACACCAAAAAGAAGAACAACAACAGCAGCAGCAACAAAAAGTAACAAAAAAAAAAAACAAACATACAATTTTCTCTAGAGATTCTGATTTGTAAAGTAAGTAGTTGCAACAAGAATTACATACACTTGCCTGAACATCCGTGCACTAAAACAGTCTCATACCAACATACATACACACATACGAATATGCAGTTGTTACGTACGCGCCAGTTTTCTTTTGTAAAATTAATTTATATTTCCAAGTTTATGTGTGCGAGTGTGTGTCTGTGTGTGTATATGTCACTTTACTACAAATAACTCTATATTGTTGGTGTTATTGTTGATTTTTTGCAAACATTTTCTCCCTAAGGGTGTGGCATTAAACTAAATTTTACTTTATGCCAAAAAACCAAAAAGAAAAAAAAGAAAAAAATCAAAATAAATAAATTAAACAACGAAATGGAAATTAAACAAGTACAAGTATTAAATTCAGTTAAAACGAAATTTGTGTATCCTGCATCATGGTCGGGCTTACAATGATGATAGTGGGTCATAAGACAATGTTATATTCACTTTTTTTTCCATTTCAAGCAAAAGTTTTTCTACTCGTAGTTTTGTTTTTTGCTATTTACAAAAAGAAATGCTATATTTTCACCCCTTCAAAGCAAAAAATGCAATTAAATATACATTGAAAGGGTTAATTTATAAGAAAAGGACATTGCATTTCTTGCTACTTTTAACGATGAATGTTGCTTTCCGCAAAGGGGGCATAAAGGATACTTTTTCTTTGTTCGAATACTAAATAAAGGATGATGGCAAAACATCTAGAAAATTGGGGTGAAAAATTATATTTGAAAAATCAGCTGCTTTAATTTACAAACATAGCAAGAGGTAGTTAAGAATTGCAACTTAATTGAATAATCTATGCACGGTGTTACTTGCAACTAGTTTAGGATAGGTATAGTGAGCATGACGTTGGGAAGTCACGGAATTGTTGACCAGCTCACGTCGATCCCCCTCTAATATAATTGTATTAAATTGATCAATTTCCTTTATTCACAGCTGAAACTGCAGACTTCTTTTTAATCGCCAATCAGAAAGTAAAAATAAACAAAACCAAACGTACGAGTATATGATTGTGAAATGTCCTTGAACTAAACAGCAACAAATCAAACAACAATGAGAACGTTAAGTTTGCTTTTTATGACCATTTACTATAAATCTTTATTGTTTAAACAGGGGTTACCTTCGGGCTTCAGTATGGTCAGATGAGATTTAAATACTTTTTTATATGTTTTTTCCCAACGTTTTGTTTGCTTTATGTAATTTCTACAATTTTCATTTCCGACCCTACATATATATAGATCTCCGTCTGTCCGTCTGTCGGTCGTTGAAACATTACAAACTTTTTTTTGCCATCGATTCACAAGTTTGCTATTTAAATTCAGTAATATCGGTTCACATATAGCTGAGATATATCCAAAATACCGAAAAGGCAATTTTTTTCAATTTTGTATGCACATTTGTGAAAAAAAAAATAATTTTCCCGATATCGGTGCGTGATATAGGCTAAACAGATTTCTTTATGAAAATCTCGCGCAAGTGACTTTAATTAAAATAATAAGCGACTTTAATTAATATAATTAATTAATTAAGTACAGAAAATGAGCATTTTCGATATCGATCCATATATACTCGAAATATAGACTAAAGGCCGGGGGGCACATAGAATCCGTCGTACTTTGTCCGTCTCCTTTTTAGCTGACATCAACGTATACGAAGTATGAAGATGGCACAATCAGTACTTTGTTAACGGATATAAAATACTCTGCATTCTACTTTGATTTCATTAAAATCATTGAATTTATATTTCAGACGCACCACAAAAAATCTAACGCATTTTTTTTCAATTTATTTAATTTTTGAAGGAAAAATTAAATCAAAATATACAAAAAAATATTAGCAGATAGTTGTCAAAGTTCTCAACGTACATTAAAAGTTGAAAGTTGCTCAACTTTAATACTTTGCGTTGACGGAGAAGTACAGAATGTGACAAAGTTCAAAAGTATACATGTGTTTCAACTTAGTTGTCAGTTGAAAAAGGCAAAGTATAACGTACGACGGATTCTATGCGCCCCGGCCTTAAACCGATTGTTTCATGAAAATGTCGCGTAAGTGAGCTTAAACAAATTTGTTTGCTTAAAAAAATTTCTGGTAATGTAAGGAGGTTACCAAATAGAGAAAATTAAAAATTCCGATATCGATCCATATATACTCGAGATATAGTATAAACCGATTTAAAAAAAAATTGTTTTGTGTTCTTAATTTCACTATTAATTTCTTTTAAATGCATTTCATTACCTATTAGTGTCAAATATATATGCACTAGGCACTGATCAGTTTTAACTAATTTAATTCCAACATTTTAAATGCTGTAACAGAGTTTGTTTTAGTCTTTCGTGTTCTTATTGTTAAAATTAAAGCTTCGAAAACACTACTCTCTCTTTCCTCCTCATCATAACCTATTTTCCTAGTTCCAGTACAATGCACTGCATATGTAGGGGTCATCCCCTAAGTACTGGTCCAAGATAAAAAATAAAAAAAAACAATATAGCCTAAACCGAGTTTTCCATGAAAATTTCCATTAAAGATTACCTTTTTGGCATGGCGACTACAAGGCAAAAAGAAAATGTTATCCGATATTCCGAGCATATTTAGTTAAAATTTGTAATAATACTATATATTTACGTGAATATCGGGAAGGGTATTTTAGATTCGGCCCAACTGAATATACTATACTCTTACTTATTGTTTCCAAGCTTTCTATATGTCAAGATATCATATGAACTACCCTAGTCATCAGCAGACTTGGAAATCGTTAGTCTATTATTTTAAATCAAACAATGATGATTTAAAAAAGCAAATATATATATATATATATATATATATATATATATATATATATATATATATATATATATATATATATATATATATATATATATATATATATATATATATATATATATATATATATATATATATATATATATATATATATATATATATATATATATATATATATATATATATATATATATATTTTTTTTTTTTTTTTTGTTAAGAAAAGTAAAAATGTAAGAAAAAGAAAAACATATTAGGGCATTTTGCTTTTTTAAATCATCATTGTTTGATTTAAAATGTTTATTTTTACCGAAAAATGGCCAGTTAAGTTTTATTAATAATATAATTGTAAAAGTTTGTGTGTATTGTAACAATAGTTTGGATGTTTGTTTTTTCATCATAAAACACAAATCGCATAATTTAGCGGAAGCAACACTTTCCGATTTTATATGTCATCTTTATGATTCTTCTGCTACTTTTCGAGTTCGAGTATAATACTCTGTGAGCAGAAAAAAATCCAAAGCTGGTACTCTTTTATGAAATCTCTCTCCTCCGTTTAACAAATATGGCGCAAAGCTAGATTATAGGGCATTACTCTTCCTCTCTCTCTCTCTCTCTCTCTCTCCCGCTGTTCGTATAATGAGTTCTACGGAAATTCTGGGAATAAATAGGCGAAAGGGTGTGTTGAGCACTTCCTCTATCGTTGTATACCTTTTAGCACTTATTAGTTTCAGTTGTATGTTTTTGGTTTATTTGTATGTTTACAACACTCTAAATCCATGCCATATGAGCGCTTATTACAGAGTAGGCAGAGTTGTCAACTATTTCTAACGCAATGGCACCATGACCTTATCCGAAAAGCGCTAAAAACCAGCATACTATATATGTATGTATACTTAAAAAATGAAATTATATGTAATGGGAAATTCAAAAAAAAAACACATAAAATTCAGAAAAATGCATGAAATATTTATTTGGATCGATAGTTGGGTCGATATAATTTAATGTTTGAAGATTATTTCATGCAAATGTTGGCCGCGACTGCGCCTCAAATGGTCCATCCGCTTAGTCCAATTTTGGCATACTCTTTCCAACATTTCGGCCGGTATCTTACGAATAATGTTGGCAATGTTGGCTTCCAGTGCATCAATCGAAGCGGGCTTGTCGCTATAGACATTAGCCTTAACATAGTCCCACAAAAAATAGTCTAGAGGCGCACGATCTGGGCGGCCAATTGACTGGTCCCAAGCGTGAAATAAACTGTTCACCGAACTCGCCTCTCAATTGGTCCATTGTTTCGCGTGCCGTGTGGCATGTGGCACCGTCTTGCTGAAATCACATTTCATGCAAGTCAAGCTCTTCCATTTTGGGCAAAAAATGGAAGAGCACGGTAGCGCTCACCATTCACAGTAACGTTGTGATTCGCATCATCTTTGAAGAAATACGGCCCAATGATGCCGCCAGCCCATAATCCGCACCAAACGGTTGTTTTTTGTGGATGCATTGGTAGCTCTTGCAATGCTTCTGGCTGCTCTTCACTCCAAATACGGCAGTTTTGCTTGTTCACGTATCCATTCAACCAGAAATGAGCCTCGTCGCTGAACACAATTCTTCGATAAAAAAGTGGATCTTCATCTAACTTTTCAAGAGCCCATTCACCAAAAATTTGGCGTTGTGGTAGGTCGTTTGGCTTCAATTCTTGCACCAGCTGTATCTTATAAGGCTTCACACCCAAATCCTTCCGCAAAATTTTCCACGTAGTGGAGTAACAGAGGCCCAATTGCTGCGAACGGCGCCGAATCGATAATTCACGGTCATCACCAACACTGGCCGATACGGCTGCGATATTTTCTTCAGTTCGCACTCTACGTAAGCGTGTTGGTGGTTTAATGTCCAACAATGTAAATTTGGTGCGAAATTTTTTTACAATAGCCCGAATAGAAGCCTCAGTAGGTCGATTAAACTGACCATAAAATGGAAGAAGCGCGCGATGAACTTTCTTAACAGAGCACGCATTTTGGTAATAAAATTCAATAATTTGCAAGCGTTGTTCGTTTGTAAGACGATTCATGATTAAATTATAGACCAAACTGAAGATGTTTGACAGTGACACAAGATACAAAACGTGCGTGAGCTGTCAAAACTAGTGTTGCCAAAAAGATAATAGCAAAAAAATCACTCGTTATATGCATATGTTTGTATGCATAAAGCAGAATTTTGCTTTAAATATAAATAAAAGTATGTTATTTGTAAAAATTTTGTAAAAACCACTTCAGCAGCATTTTCGAGAATACAACAAATTTTTTTCTAGCTAGATGATGGTTCGCGAGTTGCTACTGATCTTATCTCCGCGAAAGTTTTCGTCGACAAGTTTAAAGATTTTAATTTTCATGGTGTTATTTGAGTTCAAATCCACTTTCAGTCAGGAGCGATTTTTATTTATTATAACAGAAAAAAAAATAGGCGAACACTAGAGCTAAGGGACAACAAGCTATTTCGTAGTCGCTGCACTACTCATCAGCACCCACTAGGATCCAAACTTGGTATCATGTAAACATGATGTATTTTGAATATGGCCGCTCAATCAACTTAGCCACCGAGCTCTTTAGTTATTTTTCACCTATATTTGTCTCATACTGATTACATATGCAATTTGTTATAGTCCCAGTTATTTGAACAGCATTCTGCTGATTTTAATCTGAACCTTATAAACAAGAATCAAACATCAAAAATTTGAAGCTTTATATTGAAAAGGCAATGTAAGCGCCATGCAGTCGCCACCCGTTGCGGCAAGCCGCTGACATTGGCCTTTCACCATTAGTTCTAACAGAATGTTTGAATATATTTTTTTACTGACGATTAGAACAGCACCTATGAATTGCCAACATATGGGCATTTTGATTGGTATAAAAATTAATATTTTAAAACTAAGTACCTTAAATGAGTTTTATATTTATTTTAAACAGAAACACGAATTTAAATTTCGTCAATTTCATTTTCAAAATCGAACAACTTTTTCACAATTAATAATTTGTTTCATAGAATATTGTTATAAAGGGTCTTTCTGAATCAGAACTTTAAAATTTTTTCTCACAACAGATTTTTATATATAAATCTTCAAAAATTTACATCAATTTAAAATGAAGTTAATATCACTTTCTAAATCACCTGAACTTTCCATAAACTTTTACAGATAACAAAAAAATAAGTGTATCAAATGGCGAAAAAATTCAGATTTTGATATGTTGAAAAACGCTAAATCTAGCGAGAAAGGCGCGAAATCAGCAACCGCGTATGTAGGTATATAAAACTGTGTTGCTGCTTTAGTTACAAAATTGAAGTTGAGGTATTGCTTGTGAGGAATTGGAGAATTTTGACGTTTCCTGAAGCCGACTTTGGGAATTCCCAAAAAACTTGGAACCACTTCGCCAACCGAACCGTGGAACGTGCATCTGAACTATTAAGGGTCATTCGATTTAGTGCGAAAACTTTATCCGAGGAAGTAGGGGATTTTGGCAATTCCTATAGCCGATTTTGGGAATTCCAAAAAAAAACTTGAAATGCGGTACGTGTATATTTCTTAATTTTTGCTTTGAAATCGGATAGTGTTTTTTAGTTGTACTCATATCTAGGCAGACCAGTACTACTGGGTGGCCCAGAAAGACCGAAGTGGTGTGAATTCCTTATAACTTTTTTATTATAATTTTTTTTTCTTTTCTTTTCAGTATTTTGTAAAGAAGACTTGGATAATTTATAATGGAGCAATACACAATTGAACAACGTGCCCAAATTGTTGAAATTTACTTTTCAAATCAACGGTCCATTGTGTTGACTCAGCGTGCATACCGTCGTCAATTTAATGTGCGGGTTGCACCCTCTCAGTCAACAATAAACCGTCTGGTTGCAAATTTTCGAGAACAAGGAGCAGTAAGGAACCTTCCTGGTCCCGGCAGACACCGAACTGTCCACACGGCTGACAATATTCAAGTGGTACAGGAGAGTATTCGGGAGGATCCAGAAACATCAACCAGGAGACGTTCGTCACAACTGGGCCTCTCAAGGACGTCGCTGCAGCGAATTTTGCACACCATAGGATTGTTTCCATACAAAATTCAACTTGTCCAAGAATTGAAACCAACAGATTACCAGCAACGACTTGACTATGCAATTTATTTCCAGCAAAAAGCACAAGAGAATCCAAATTTTATTCATAACTTAATAATGAGTGACGAAGCCCATTTTCAATTAAATGGGTTCGTTAACAAGCAAAACTGTAGGATATGGGCTACGGAAAACCCGAGAGTACTTCATCAACGACAATTGCACCCAGTTAAGTGTACCGTTTGGTGCGGTGTTTCTTCAGAAAGGATCATTGGCCCATTTTTTTTTGAAAATGAATAAGGTGTCGCCATTTCCGTCAATGGTGATCGATATCGGGCCATGTTGCAAAATTTTGTAAGGCCAGCCGTGGAAAACCATCCGCAAATATGGTTCCAACAGGATGGAGCCACAGCGCACACTGCGAGGGCCACAATGACTCTTTTACGCGACATCTTTGGTGAAAGAATAATTTCTCGTAACAGCAATTTTAATTGGCCTCCGCGTTCCCCGGATTTAACTGCTCCAGACTGTTTTCTTTGGGGCTATTTAAAAGGAAAAGTTTATGTTAATAAGCCTAGGACTATTGAGGAGTTAAAAACCAATATTCGAGAAGAAATTAACAACATACCACCGGAAGTTTTGCGAAAGGTCATGGAAAATGTGTTGGAAAGAGCACATTTGTGCGAAGCAGAATATGGCCACCACTTGCGGGATATCATTTTTAATAACTAATCCAAAAATATTCCCCATAAATTTAATGTATTTAAAAAAAAAAAAAATTAAAAAAATATCTCTTAAATAAAAAGTTATAAGCAATTCACACCACTTCGGTCTTTCTGGGCCACCCTGTACATTAGAGTTATTTCATCCAATCCTCATATTGCCTAAGATCTGGAACAGAAAAGTTGCTAAGCTGCACATAATACTCAGCTAACTAAAGTGGTGAAGCGTAAGTGTCTGCTATATCTAACAGACTTGTATTTGTATTTGTTGAAACTTGTGACTCTCCTAGTCTGCAACTAATCGACTCTGTTTTTACAAAAATATTTTTCATAAAATTTCAAAAGCCTACATTTATTATACCAGGGTCTTAAACAGAAATTTACTATCCAACAGTTTCATTTATTGCGTTTGTGGATATATCACTTAAAGAAACACATTAAGATGTGGTATTTCTGAAGTGGCCCATACACGTTGCAATTCAATTGTGAATTGAGTCTTTCAACTGAATTGGTTATTGCCCACACACTTTATAAACTGAACTGAAATTACATACAATTTTAAAAATATATAACGTTCTCTTTGCAAAAACATTACAAATATAAATTTTGAGACTTGATCAAGAGACTCGAATTGAACGACTTGCTAGTCAACTTGAAAAAATCAAAACATTTTAATTTTTCTTCAACCAACTCGACATCTGCCAAACTAATGAACTGACAAAGCCATACACGTTTTGATTTCTACAACAACCGACTCAGCTGCCAACTGAGTTGAAGCGTGTATGGGGTGCTTTACACAACTGACAAGTTTTTGCATTGTTTGCTTTTACACGAGCTTATGTCAAAAAGTTCTTCATACTTGTATTAAGTGATGAAAGGGAAAGAAGCATATAAAATAGTTTAAATTATAAAAATGCTTAAAAATGTCTGCTGAGCACCAGCTACTATTGCTGCGGATTAGTTACCGCACTGATAACAATCATGAAAAGGTAGAGTTTGTAATATTTTTTTTAATATGACCCTGTAGAAATACAGACCGGAAGACGAGAAATAAATTTGCTAGTTTACAAATATTGTAGTATAAATATTTTTACAAAAGGCATATACCGGCCAAGTATTTATCAAAGCCCAAAAAAATTATAAAATATTTGGGGGATTCAAACGGTGCCATATCCCGCATACTGTCATAATATTTTATTTTATGCTACGAACAAAAAAGTCAAAAAGTACTCGTAATAGGACTTTTTAAACGGAGTTTGCCGTAACTAAACCGTAAACATTTCAGCTGACTCAAATAATTTATGTCAGATTGCTCATAGTATTCATATATTTCATACTAACATTTAAGACTTATGACAACTCTTTGAATACCGTAATTGGGTTTATAGAAAAACTTAAAACAAATATAGTATTAAAAACCTTTCACTAATAGTATTTAACTTCCTTTTCCATTTGTGAATATAAGTAGTCTTCCTTTCAGAAATAAGGAATAATAAAATGTTTAGCGAAAATACTTTAAACTGCTATACCTTCTATCTAAATTCAGTCAAAATAAGACTAAATAAATAAAAAGAAATATGTAAAACGAATATTCTTTGTTATCATATCGCTATTAATATAATGCAATTTATATAACAGAATTCAAAAACTTTTTTTTACAGTAAAAAACTTTTCAAAAATGCAACATTATTAATAAATTTTTTCCAAGATAATTCATTTCAAACTGTTTGTTGGGTTAAAAGCTAGTGAATTATTCCTAAATATTGTTCTTCATTGAAGGATTTATACATGTATTTCATGTATGTACTTTGAATTTATGCACTTGTGTGTGTTGTGCCTGTTTCTGGCACCACAATGTCTTACAGACGAACGAGCAACGCAATTATTTATCTTTTTTCGCACACTGTCTTCATTCTTTGACATTCGCTGCTGCTGCTCCTGCCTTCGTGTTGTATCTACTAAAATACAAAAATTATCATATTTTTGCCTCTTTCATTGTAAAATTACAAAAATTTTCTTACAACGCTCTCATATGCAGCACTGATATGGTTGTATTGTATTTATTGAATGTTTGTTTTGTGAGTTTGTAAAAATTTAATGAAAATTCATGACATCTACTTAAATGTAAAATTTATAACATATTCTTGCAGTTTGTTTTCATTTCACATTTTGTTTTTTAGTGATTACTAACATCAGGAATTATGTAAATCAGAATTTGCCTAAGAAAAATTTATTTGCTCTCAAAAGTATGCTTTACTTTTTATCGCTTATTTGTTAAACTTCATTAATAGCAAAAATAATATTGCTTGCAACAGTATTTGATAATGTAAATGTAATGTAATATAACATTTCTCTAACTTTTAGCAGTCATTATATTAAGAGTTTAAGAAAATGCATAAAATATAAAAACATTTCAAGCAGGCGATTTAAGTCTGAAAGACATTAATTAATCACTGTCCACAGAGGCAGTTTGGGTTTAAAAATTGGAATTCTGCTCTTTCAAAATTTCGCACTATTGTTATTCAAAACGTAAGGGAAAGTTGATGTACTGTAGCGGTATCTCTGGATATTGAAAAGTTTTTTGATAAGGCGTTCCATGATGTCATTTTATTTAAGAAGATTTTGTGTTCAAGCATGTTATCTGACCATAGTGCGATTTTTTGTGGAGTGCCTCGATGCTCAGTATTGGCATCCCATCTTTATACGATTTTTATTAATGTTTTACCTCATGAGCACAATAATTCGCAGAGCATGCTTTATGCTGATGACGAATCTCCTCAAGTGGCACTTCAACGTGTTTCTACGCACCTCAAAAAGGTTGAAGAGTTTTATACGTAGTGGGGTATTAAAATAAATGTTGCGAAAAGCTGTGCAATATGTTAACGAAATCCTTCTGGAAAATGTAAGTGTACAGTTGTTCCAGAAAGCAAGAATCTTAAAATAACATTGCATGAGAGTGAAATAATTATATACATGTATGAGTTTGGATAAAATTTCTGTCATATCACATTTTGCTTTCGAGCTGATGAGAAAGTTTGTTGAAAAGCTAACATACTTCGACCGTAGTAAGATTTCACTTGGTCGAATACACAATATTTATTTTGTGTTGGGATGCTCCAGGAAAATTTCGATGGTTTTGTAGTACAAAACTTTTATGTGGATAATACTCCCGGTGTACTCAGGGGGTAGCAACATTATATCTTTTGGATTTTTTTTTTCTTTTCTTATTTTTTGGTTTTATTTTTATATACTCTAAGTTTTAAATTGAAGTTTGTTATAAGTTTTATTAGTAAGCTCATTAATTGTAAACGAAACTTTTCGAAAACTTACAAGTGCCGGGAGCAAACACTGTAAATATCCAAACATATGTTTAATATTGTTATATAATATTTTTTTTATTTTCATTTCGGTGAAAGTAAGGTGGTGGGTCTGGATATCTCCAAAGCGTTTGACAGAGTGTGGCATGGTGCACTATTGGTAAAATTTACTGCTTTTGGTGTCGGTGATGACTTTTCTCTGTTTATACCGAGCTTTCTCAGAGACCACATTATACGAGTTGTTACAGATGGGGTTTCATCAAACGAGTTCAAGATTAATTCAGGGGTACCGCAAGGCTCCGTTCTTTCTACTACCCTATTTCTTATTATCCTTAATGACCTTCTCTCTCAAACTTCGAACCCTATCCACTCTTTCGCGGACGACAGTAAAATTTGCCACTAGGCTGGGCGTAATTATAGGCCCACCCTATGAGGGATTACTGCCAAGAGGCTAAATATGAATGATTCACTAAATAGGGACCTGCTATTAATTTCCGAATGGGATTAAGGTTGCTTTTAACGCTCGAAAGACCGAATGTTGTTTATTACCATACAAACAAACGACCTCGAGTGCTGCTGATGATATAAATATTGAGAAATTGGATGCTCTTGATGTTCTGGGAAAAAATACAGTATGATATTGGCTGGACGGAGCACATTTTTCATGTCTCTAAAGAAGCATTCAAGCGCCTTGGGTTTTTGAAACGATGCAAGGTGTACTTCACTTCTGCCGATCTTCTATTTATTTATACCATCTATATAAGACCGAAAATGGAATATAAGTCTCATGTTTGAGCCGTTGCCTCAAAGTCTGTTTGGAGGTTGCTCGACCGTGTGCAGGAGAGGGCAAAGAAGCTTATCGGTGACAGTAGGCTATCCAACTGTATTGACTCACTGGAGCACCGACGCAGTGTACGGTGCGTTACTGTGTTCTATCAATACTACAATGGATTTCGCTCTGACGAGATTGGGAATCCTGTTCCCGAAACTCGCACATTTTTACGTAGCACGCATTCATCGTCGAGATTTCATCCATTTGCGGTCGATTGCCCAGGGAATCGTACTCTTCATTACAGCGAGAATTCGTTTTTCAGCCGTACGTTTCGCTTGTGGAATAAGTTAGCTGCAAATATGTTTGCTGTCTGCTATAACGTTGGAAAGTTCAAGTCAAATATTCACAAACAATACTCCCTCTTTCCCCTTCCTCATAACCTACTTTCCTAGTTCCGGTGCACTGCATCCCCTGAGCACAGATCAAAGATAGAAAAAATAAGCGTGACGCATTAACAAAGAAAAAAAAATGTTTTTAAAATAAGCATGTGATCTCGTGATTTCAAATAATATGATTCTAAGCTAAATGATTTGAAATTATGTAACCTGAAATCATGTGATATGAAAACATGTGATTTAAAATCGTGAGATTTTTAAACAATGCAAAATTTAAATTCTTTAATTTAAAATTTTTTTTTGGCACCGAAAGTTTTTTCGTTTTTTTTTCTTGTTATTATAAAGTAAATTTTAGTTCACTAAAAATTCTTCTCTTCACCTCTATTAAGGAGCTTTTTTAAATCTTTTTGTTTTATTTATAAAACTTCACTTGTTACATAAGAATGACTCAGAATGTATTTTCTTTAAAAATTTAAACACCGACAACGACTTTTTTTATTCTTAGCTATTTATGTTATTTCAACTTAGAATAATTTTGTTGCTGTTGAGGAAAAATATGCATTTTACTTTTGACTTATAACCGCAGCCACCACAACTTCCTCTATCACTACAACAATTGCAAATGCTTTTACAGAAATATTCTTTTATTGCTCTAAAGAAGAAATAGAACAACTTACAACACGCATTAAAAAAAAGAGAAAAATACATAAAACAAAACTTCAAGTTACAAAAAAAAAAAAAAAATTAAAAACAAATAAAATTCTAGTCATAAATAAAAACGCACATAAATGAAATATTTGCATTAAAAAAGGGAAAATAAAAACTTTATAGACTTACGAGTAGATGTATTTAAATGCACTCTTAAGTTCACGTAACTTTAGTAAAAACTATGGATGCAAAATATTGCGCGGCCAGGTTAAAAAAGACTTATTTGGAGAAGTACGAGTACGTCCAGCACAACGTCTTAGGGCCATATCCAAAAAAAAAATCTTACTTGAGTTTTAACGCATACGTTAGTTACAAACACATTAACAATACCATACAATTGTTAAAACAGTTTATGCAAAAACAGTACGTTAACTTTTAAATGTAGTAAGGAATTTAATTGTTTTATTCTGGCAATGCCATTATGTTCAGTTGTAATTTTTTTTAATAGTGATGCATCAAAACTAATATTCGAAAATCGAAAAACAAATTAAAAATATAAAATATTATTATAATTACATAAAATAACACATTTTTTATAAACATTTCCTGGATTTACCTTTTTAATAAATAATAATAAATATATAATTTGTAGTATATTAATGAAATTGAGAAACATTAATAAAATTACTTAAACTAGAAATATTTTTATTATTCGAATAACGTTTTTTTCTCTATTCGCTTGAATGAAAGTGCATCACTAACATATTTCTTATTTATACTTCCCTCTCAAAAATAATATTTTCAATTCATATTAAAAGTAACGTTCTAATTTTGTTAAGATATCTTAACAACACTAGGCCTTCATTTCATGATTTTTAATAATGTGTACTATAGCTGATTAATTTGTTTAGCATAAAAAGCTAGCTATCTCTATTGCTCCTAACGCCTAAATTAACCAATACATCCTAAAATCCTACTTCCGTTTTTATTATGACTTTTTCTTATTACAAGTAAAAGCTCTCCAAAACCACAGGTAACTATTAGTAGAATAAAACTTGATTTGAGTGATTCCAACTCTAATAAACCTTGTTTTAATTCTTTCTTTCCATCCACGATCGAGCGAGATCTTGATTGCTTTCGCAAGGCAAAACCAAATAAACGATTATTTGTTTTGCTTTATCGGCTTAGTGAATCGTCCATTTCTGCATTCATTTACAGTCCACTCTTTCTGCACCAGAGTTTAACCTTTCTTAACAAATTTATTAATCCAATCACCATAATGCATTGTTTTTGCAAATATTTTCCATAAAGTTGTGTATTTACTCGTAAAGAAAGTTCAAAATCAACAAATCAAATGTCATTTTAACGTACAGTTAAAGTGGTCCATTTCAACTTACGTAAACGTATGGAAATTTTTCTTAACAATTTTTTACCAAGCTTTGTTAAATTTTTTTGCATACGGCCGTTAGTGTTTAATGGTACAATTAAAACTTTGATATGATTTTGTCAATTGCTTAGACGACATGAAAAGCACTAGAAGTTTTTTAAGTTCTTGAAACAATGCAGCAAACTAGTGGGCATACAGTTTATAGTCCATAAGAGGAAAATCCTTACGAAAAATCCACCAAATGTTTCTTGGTAATAATTGCAAATAAATTCAGAAGTTCAGATATTATTCAGCATTGCAATATTTTTTTATTTTTATTTACAGCTAGTTTGCCGATGTCGAAAGGATAAGTTCATTCGCATTCTAGGCGAAAGAAAATTGATTTGAGTTTTTTCTAACTTTATTCTATGCGAACGATGTGTCAGAACTCAAATAAAATACATTAGTTCATGCGAATGAGCAATAGCGACATAGACAACCCCAAATTGATTCGAATGTGAGTGACTAGCTTTCTTGCGCATACATTTTCATTCGATATCGTCGTACAGGCTGTTTGTTATTAATACATGGTAATAATTGAACGAAGCCCAAAAAATTTTTAGTTTTAGCATTCTTTAAAAGAGTAGAGCAAAGAATCACTTTCACAATACAGTATTTGAGCGAAACTGAATACATCTTTACAATTTTCAAGCACCAACTACTGATATAGTAAATGCATATCACAACATAGAATGTAAAAATTTCCATTTTAATTTTGCAGTCATTGTTCAAACTCTCTAGTCTATACTGTACGATCATCATGGATAGCGTTAAACAGCTCACTTGAATGATAAAACTGTGAAATAGGTGATCTATCGGGAACAGATTACGCGTACTTAGCTCATATACGACTGGAATAGCGAAGTATTAACTGTGTGGTGAATAACTTTGGGTTGACCAGTTTTAAAAACAAAACACATTTATGGCGATGAAAATCAATACTTGTCAAAAGCATCACTAGTGACATTGTGCAGAAGAACGTGTGGCTGCAGATTCCGTGTTGCTTATATGAATTTAGCTTATTGTAAGCCATAACCTAACCGAGTTCCCATTACGAGCACTGCACATGCTGAAAATCAAATTGACCAGCAGCTGATGGTAAACAACAATAGGAAACGACGTATGTTCCTGCCTTCACGGCTCAACCTAACGGTTAGTTATCTGCGGAGATGATTCAGCTTGGCCCAGTTACACTTTCTCTTGTAGGATTTTCTCAAGGCAGAGATCACAGCCTATTGGCTTTGTGTATTTGTATTGGTTAAGTTCAATGTAATTTGTGCACTGTTAAACATAATGGCACATGTAGATCAGTCTTTCAAGAGAATATAAAATCTGAATAATATTTCCTAAAGAATTTTATCGATTTATAGAAAGAAGTCGGAAGCATTTAATGGAAGTTCTTTTATGTATGATTTCTTCCACATTATCGGAAAAAACAATCTCGCTGAGGTATTTTACTTTGGTTCAATAAGTTATGCTTTGCTAATGGGTGCTTAAAATCTTTACAGATTGATCCAAGTCGGGCTCGGGAGTTGGTGGGGGTATCTTTATCCCCGTGTATGAGAGGAGGACGACGTTCAGGCTGCAAAATGTAGTCTAGCGCAGGCCGATATCGCGGCCACTATGAGGAGAGCTAACTGGTTAAGGTACTACAGGATAAACGGGGAGCATGTCCAAATTTGTACTAATAGTAAAGCTACACTGCATGCACTAGCTGGGGTCTATACGACGTCCAGGTTGGTTTGTGAATGCTCCAGGTTCGAATGTGCCGCTATCGAGACATTCGAACTTGGAGCTTTTCTGAGTAGGAGGGCACATTGAATTGCCCGGAATATCCGGCTACAACAATAAGATGTAGATGGAGTCGTTGGAATCCCGCTTAGGAGCTGTAAGAAACAAGTCCAGCGTCAATTTTGTGAGACCACACAAGAGAGATGGTTTAGTGTGGTCACCTGTCGAGTATGAAGGCCGAAATGGCGCAGATATGATAACAGGAGGACTATTGTTCTTAGGAGGTTGCGCTCTGCTGTGACGGTCTTAATGGGTCATTGTCACATCGGCTCGCAGGCGAGGTGGTTTCTTCGATTTAATGACTTCTGTAGAAGTCCCAGAGACGATGAGGAAGTAGAGAGTGTTGAGCACTTCGTTTGTCGGTGTCTACCTCTTTTCTACGTAAGGGCTTTGTATCTAGGCCGACCGATGCTGCGCGATTTGGCGGAGGTATCGAAATGTGGCAACAGAACCAAGTTGGACCCAAGTCAATTTTCAATGGCTGGCAGCCTGTTCAACCTAACTACCTACTGATGGAAAGTGATAACTCCCTCTAGGGAACAGTTTTTGCCTTGGCGTATTCTTAACTTGGGCACTTTGTTTTTCGGGGAAAAGAGGGCAAGGGGTCCCTCGTTTGGTGCGGCAAACAAAACTCAAGGAAGCCGCATGACTGATGTTGTGTTAGCTTCGGAAACCCTTACCAAGGGTATAAATTGGCAGAACGGGGATCAGCATGGCCTCCGGGTAGTTCTGCTTGCGGTTCGACCCGGGCTGATCATGGTTGAGGTGCCTACCTTGGCTGAAACGTTCTGCCTGTGGTTGAGACCTAAAACGCAGGAAGGGAGTGTTAGTATCCTTGATAATTGTTTGGTGTGTGGCTTTTTTCGGGGACTAATAATCTCCCGAGGATCTGTTGCCTATACAACAGATACCTGTACTGTGAGGAACCAGTGGTGATGGTTAACGGGTGAGTTGGTTTAAGGGGTGATGCTCCTAGTGGGCTTCGGCCTACCAACTCATTAAGCCTTGACTACCATTGGTTGCTGGGAAATTGCATACAGGAGGTATTAGAAGGCCCGAACTCGTTAACAAGAAGCTTTTCATATGGCCGCAAACCTGTGTGCATCCCTATATATTCCATTGTTCCTGCAATATTCAATATCCTGTAGTCTAAGCGATCTATCAACCCGATTCATCACAACGGTAAACCTGGTCTACTAATAAAGGCGTTTGTTATATATTAGATTGATTGAATTATTTTTGAAGGAAGATTACATAATCCGTTTCCGATATTAATAATCTAAACTCTTTCTTACATATGTACGATATTAACTTTTCCTTTTACTTAAAACTCAACGAAGTGAGAATACATCATCCGCCGTGTAAATGGGTGTTATCGCAATGTTCCATAAATTCTGTTCAAAAATTGATGGCACAGTATCGACCAAAACTTGTCGATTTTTTTTATAGCTATTGGCAAACTTTTGCTATACAACGCAATACTAAAGCCTACGGAATTCAATTATGGGGCACCATCCAGCGTCAAACATTGAAAAAATTCAAAGGCGACAAAACAAAATTCTTCGAACAATTACTGCAGCACCATGGTACGTAAAAAACTCCCGAATTCACAAGGATCTGTGTGTTCCACTGGTAAAAGATGAGTTTTCAAAGTATGCGACAAGGTATATCAGCAAATTGGAACTTCACCCAAACCCTCTTGCACGAAACATACTTAATTTTAGCGGTCACACTCGGTTGAGAAGAAGGGATACCGTTGCCACCATCAGAGCGTTAAGTAGGTGATTCTACCGATATAATTGGCGCAAAATAAAACTTTTTGTCTAGCATTGGCTGGATAATTTATTGTATTTAGTACTAAGATTTGAATACTTATTGTTAGTTCACATAGTAAAGATTCAATAAATAAATAAAAGCTAAAAAAAAAAAGAAAAAAAAATTGGCATGAGAAAAAAAGTTCGACTACGACATATCAGACAAATAATAAAAACGTTTTTTAATAAATAATTCAATTTGATCAAATATAGTTGAAAGTTGAAGTTTTTTCCTCAAGCCATAAACTATCGAAAAACCTCACAATATCGATTGCTAAATTGATCCCCCCTAATGCACATACATACATACAATACTGCACTTAATATACTGAAAAGTTTTCTACTTTTTTTTAGCTAAAACCGTTTTTCTTTGTTTTAATGTTTTAAAATGAGTATTTCATCTCAAACAAACTAAAATTCCTTTGTGTCGGCCATTTGTAATAAAGTTCTTTCGCTTTCGTCGGCATAAATGTGAAATAAAAAGGATTTGAAAGCTGAAATTATTAGTGTTGTTAAGACTAAAGATTTCTTTGTTGTTCAAAATAAAAAGGTGGTGGCTGATCCGTTGGAAGGCGTGCAAACATACAAAATACAAACTTTTAAAATTATCTTTGATGTTACAGTTTGTTTTTTGTTATATAGGGTGTTTTTTTAAGCCCGATAGAACTTGAAATTGTAAAAAATAACACAAAAAATTAAATTGTAATCAAAATTTTTTTTTATTCGAAAGATCAATACGTGACATTAACATTTGAAAATGATTTCGGGCATATGGGCACCGCGGCTGTTCTTGACGAAGCGCATTCTGGACGTCCAATTTTGGGCCACTTTTTCGAGCACTGCTGGCCGTATGTCACGAACAATACGAACAATGCTGGCCTCCAAGGCGTCAATTGTTGCTGGTTTATCAGCATAAACCAGTGACTTCACGTAGCCCCACAGGAAATAATCGAGAGGTGTCAAATCGCACGACCTTGGAGGCCAATTGACAGGTCCATTTCTCGAAATCAACTTATCGCCAAATTTTGATTTCAGTAAGTCGATGGTTGCGTTCGCCGTATGGCACGTAGCGCCATCCTGTTGAAACCACATCTCCTCCGGATCAATGTCATCCATATTTTCAAACAAAAAATCATTGATCATGGTGCGGTAACGATCTCCATTGACCGTAACGCGAGCTCCGGCCTCATTTTTGAAGAAATAAGGTCCGATGATGCCACCAGCATGAAAACCGCACCAAACAGTGCATTTTTCTGGATGTAATGGAGTCTGTAGGGTCTCTTGTGGATTGGTCTCACTCCATATGCGGCAATTTTGCTTATTAACAAACCCGTTAAGCCAAAAATGCGCCTCATCGCTGAACACAATTTTGCGTCTATAAGTTGCGCGAATCGACGACTGATTTTCAAAGTAAATTTGGATAATTTCGTAGCGTTGTTCAAGCGTGAGTCTATTCATGATGATTTGTCAGAGTATACTGAAACAAATAAAAAAAATGTTTCATCAAAATTTAATTTTTTGTGTTACTTTTTACAATTTAAAGTTCTATCTAGCTTAAAAAAACACCCTATATTTCAAAGATATAAAGTATTTGTTTACATAAAACAATAAATACTTGATGTTTCGTTAAAAAAAAAAGTTGCGACAAAGCTCAGTTAAAATATAAACCGTGTTTCGTAATCCTATAGCTCTTTTTCTATTTTTTTTATAGTCTTTGATTTTTATTTGAAATTATTTTAAATGAGTGTTCTTTTATATATAAGTGTGAAAAATACATTTTCTTTAAAGCTTTTTTAATAAAATTTAGATTTTCTTATGCATTTGTATCATTGGACTTGTCTTCTTTTCCACAATATCTAGAATATTATTCAATCCGTAAATTGGTTTATGTTACACACATAGAAATGTCTAAAAATTTGGTTAGAAAAGCATTCAGCGTTAACACGACATGAATAAGTTGTGCCAAAACTTCCTAATTATAATAATAAAACTTAAAATACTTCCAACAGGGAAAATTTATTAAAGAAAATATATTTAATAAAAAGCTTTTTTTCCATGTTTCCTAGCTGTCATTTAAGTTTCCCTAAAAATTAGTAGACTTTGAAACCTTTTAAAGATATTATCAAAAATTTAACTATATATCACAATATTTTAAAGAAATTAATGAAAATTAGAAAAAAGGAAAATGGTCCGATGAAACTCTTTAAAACAAAAGTAAACAAGGATTATATTTCGCTAACATTCCTACTTTTCTTAACAGTTTTGAAACAAATTAACAACTATTCGTTGATACGATTAGTTTTTTGAAATTATAGAAAAGAAAGAAAACAGCCAAGTAATTGAGATTACTTACTTTATTAGCCACTAATATTGATACCAATCCAAAAATAAAAACAGTACCTTCACTCTCTATTGCGATGCAAAAGTGCGTTCGATGCGAAAGGCAAATGCGATAAGAGTATAATTTTGTACTCTGTTCCCTTTGCACAAACTTTTTCGCGAAATAGTTTGAAAATGAACCCATGCTGGTATCATAAAATAAACAATAGCGAAGAATGATAAAATACAATGTGCGAAAGGGAAAAATTAAATGCGATTTTGCTTTCGCATCGCAATAGAGAGTAGCCCCCCCAGCAGTGCTACTACATTAATCAAATAATTTAAAATCAAAAACAAGTCCAATAAATTAATGAAAATATTTCAGATTATCCTTCTGAACTACCACATTATTCAAATAATTTAAAATCAAAAACAAGTCAAATAAATTAATGAAAATATTTCAGATTAGTTCAGAAGGATTACAAGCAGCACGTTAGTGAAAATTTTATGCTCAATGTTTTGATTATAAATTTATGCGTAGTAGAGAATAAACAAAGCATAACCTGTTGCATTTGCATTGAATTTTCTTCTGTTTTAGAAAAACCTTCAGAGCTTACCTAACCTGCAATGCTTTAGTATGTTACTTAGCAGGTTTAAAGTATGTAGTAAATAAAATTAGGAAGTTGAGCATGTCAACTTCCATGCCCTAACAGTAGATCAATATATCCCCGGGTATTTCGTACCAAAATTTATTTTCATATTTTAATCAATTCAATTCTTCAATAGCTACATACAAAATGTTAGGTCTTGGGGTCCCTTGCACTGAGTTTTAACTCTATTCTAAGTATAGTTTCAATTAATTTTGAGAAATGAACTTGAGCACTTCCTTTAGAAAAGCAACTCGATATAATGATGTTTGCTGAAACTCATTTGACAAACAACAGATATTTTAAAATTAAAGGCTAAAGACACTAAAGATCCCCGTGGAAGACCTTGTGGAGGCTCGGCAATTCTAATAATAAGCAGAATTAAGCACTATTTACTGAACGAGATATGTGAGGAGTATCTGCAATCAACTGATATATACATTGAACATTTCCATGGAAAAATCATTATTTCCCCGATTTAATCACCGCCCCAATTTGCTGTAACAGATAATCAATATTCACATTTTTTAAACCACTTTTTGAAAACATGCATCCTGTATAAATTTTATAAAAATGCTCCTGTAAACTTTTTAGAAGAACTATTATCAGTCTTCAATTGTATATTTCTACAAAAAAAAATTCCGGATTCTATTAAGCGTTCTTTCCCCTTATTCAAAAAGGGTGACCAAAATGTAGTGACAAATTATAGATCCATCGTTGATGGATTCTGTTTGTACAATTTTCAATAATATTTTACTAAACCGTTTGTCGGATTGGCTAGCCAGAAACAGCGTTTCAACTGAATTTCAAGCGGGTTTTAAAAAAGAATTTTCGACAGTGGATAATATTTTCAATATTGTCAACATTATCAACATAAACCAATTAACACATAAACACACATATGCGTTTTTCGAAGACTTTTCTTGCGCTTTTGATATGATACCGAGAAATAGTCTCTTCTTCAAATTATCTTGCTTGGGAATTTTATCGAAATTCATAAGAATACTTATGCTTTTATATGAAAATACTAGGAGTCGTGTTTGGGATGGATCCACATTTTCTGGATACTTTCCAGTGGAATACGGGGTGAAACAAGGTTGTATTCTAAGTCCAGTACTGTTTTCATTATATAAGAATGATTTGCCTGACGCACTTCCTGGTGGAGTAAATGTTGCGAATGTTAACGTTAAAATATTGCTATACGCAGATGACATTGTAATTTTATAAGACTCTTCCAAAGGTCTTCAGGAAATTATTGACTCTTTACAGATTTATTGCTCGTCCTGGGATCTTAAGACTGAATTTGATAAAATCAAAAATTGTTGTGTTTCGCAACGGACCATGAATTTCAAATGATTTAAAGTGGCATTATGGAAATGAGAATATCGAAATTGTCAACAATTATACGTATTTTGGTGTAAACCTATGCTATAATTTATTGTTTAAAAAACATCTACACAATAAGCTGTTAAGTTCTAAGATAGTTATTGCTTCTTCATGGTCGAAATATATTTACCACCCAAAAATATCGAAAAATAACAAACTTCAAATATTCAATGCGTGCTCAAAATCTCTCATGAGTTATGCCGCACAAGTTTGGGGTTACGAAAGGTTTGATGATGTCGAAAAATTATTCCGCTTCTACAACTACATACTATATTTCAAAACTGGATTTAACTCCTTGTACATCTCAACATTAAAGATGCATTTTTTTACGTCAATAAGATATTGTCATACCTTCTGAACAGACTGTCGCGAGTATTGGCAGACAAAATAATAGAGCTAGATATATCTTATGCAAAACAATGGAAACTTTAAAGTAACTCTCTGCAGTATACTTCTGCTAATTCCAACATTCCTATGTATTCATCATGGAAAGATAGTATCAACCTCCTGAAAATAAAAGACACTAATGATTTTGCTGTTCTTGCCACCAACTCACAGTTTCATGATCTTTACGTGGTACTTAAGTTCGACAAAACTTCCAAGCTCACGGCTAATCTTTCATCTAGGGCTACAAGTCTAATTATTAAAGCCAGAGGTGGCCTTCTTGATTTAAACTCTAGATGCTTTAAAAGTAATACAGATGGTATATGTACAATTTGTAATATAGGTGCCCCCGAAAACACCTACCACCTCATCGGAATTTGTCCTGTTTATAGAGAATTTCGAGTCATATACTTTGGCCACTCTACACTATGCTAGAACGATGTATTGAAAATATTAAACGGTTCTAATTTTCACGCACTACACAAATAACTTGAAACCTGCCTAAAATACTGAATGAATTTAACAGTTAATACCAAATCATAATATTTTAGTATTATATTATCAGTCTATCTGCTTTTTTTATTATGTAAAATATCACCATTACTAAAAATACGCTGCCAACTTGGCTTACAGCAATAACCACTTGGTCCTCGATTTTTAGCGTCTGGTGACTATAACGCTAAACACAAATTTTGGGGACCACGTTTAATATCCCCCAAAAGCCCGTGTGCTTTCTTACATTATTTCCAAAATTTACTTAGATGTGGTTTCAAGCGGATACTCCACTTATTTTTTTTTTTTTATCTTGGACCAATACTCAGGGGATGACCCCTACATATGCAGTGCATTGTACTGGAACTAGGAAAATAGGTTATGCGGAGGAGGAAAGAGGGAGTAGTGTTTGTGGAACAATAACAACACGAAAATCCGAAACAACCCCTATTGCAGCATATAAAATGTTAGAATTAAATTAGTTAAAACTGATCAGTGCCCTTCGGCATTGCTCAGACTAACAAAATTTAGTCCAACATCTTCCACACTACAAGATAATTGAGTACATTCAAAAGAAATTAATAATGAACATATAAAGAAAATATGCAAAACGGTAAAAGAGAGAGAAAACGTGTTCACATATTGCTACCTATTCCGGCGTAATTTGCACCAGAATAGGCTCATATATAGAATATACGGCGAACGGTAAAAAGACACAAAAAAACACGTGTCCCCAGTTTGCTACCTATTGCGGTGCAAATTAGTTTCATACGAAATTAATAACGAACATAGAAAATACGGACAGTAGTAACAAAAGACGTGTGCACAGGACAGAAGACGAAACACTACTCCGTGGCCGTCAGACCGACGAAAGATCCCAGATGTTACAAATTTTGGAGTTGCGAAAAAATTTCCTTTAGAGTGGATGCAAATGGAGCCTTCATTAAATTTGTCATCGGACCATTCACCCACTATAATATCCGTTTCGTTCCCCCAGGAGGTTGGCTCCCCGCTTAGCGACTTAGCGTTTGCCATCACTAGAGTTAATTGGCTAAAATATAAGAAATATTTGAGTACTCATTGTACAGAAAATATGGCCTTGAGAACCCCTGAGGGTATTGATATGTCAATTAAAGATTTACCTGACGACCTTAAACTGGCCATACAACATGCTACAGCTAGCCAGGTCTTCCCGGCGTAAAACTAGGCTACGGGAATGCGTAACTCAATTAAAGAATCTGCTTTAAATCCAGAAAATGGCTTCCCTTAACATATATTTGAAAGGTCTTGATGGTACTCCTCGATCTGACTATTCTCTGTGGAAAGCGACAAATGGTCTGAAAAGACCCGTAATATGTAAGCTACCATTGCGTACTTCAACTGGCGATTAGGCATGAACCGATTCTGAAAAGCGGATGGTGTATGTAATCATTTAAAAAATGTTTTTATTACAAATGATACAGCGGATGATACAGCTGAATATTCGTCATATGCTGTTAAGCCGCCTATGCCTTTGAGACTTAGTTTTTAAGATGTCGAAAACGTCATACATAAAGTAAACCCCAGAAAATCTCCAGGAATTGATCAAATTACTGGCAAAATGCTTGTACAGTTACCTCGTGTTGTTAGAAGAGTTCTCTTTATTTTCTATGATTACTATGATACCCAAGCCAGGGAAGGATCTGACTTGGGTAGAATCATATAGACCAATAAGTCTTTTACCAAAAATTTCAAAAATGTTCGAAAAATTGTAAATGGCGAAGTTGAATCCAATATTGAATGATGTAGAATGTATTCCTAATCATCAATTTGGCTTTCGGTCTAAACACAGCACCATAGAACAAACACATAGACTAGTAAATGCCATAAGAAAATTTTTGAAGACAAAAAGTGTTGTTAAGCTCTATTAATTGCCGTTTCCAAAGCTTTTGATAAAGTGTAGCACGCCGGTTTAATGCACACGATAAAGTGGAAAATGCCTGCATATACTCACAAGCTTCTGGAAAACTACTTATGCGGCCGGAAGTTTGTTCTCACATTAAGCGAGTTTATACGTTCCACTCATACAATCGATGCAGGAGTCCTCGAGCGTAGCATTAAGGGGTCTACTTTATATTTGATTTACGCTTCTGACATGCCAACGAGATCTGGAATCCACACTTCAACTTTGGCAGATGACACAGCACTCTGGAGCGTTCATGAAAACCAGCAATCAGTTTCACGAAATTTACAGGAATATATTTCAAGATTAGAGAAATGGATAAAACTTTGGAAAATCAAAGTTAATGAACAAAAGTGTACTCATGTTACATTCACACTGCGTAAAAAATATGTTCGCCTACCCAAATTAACAGCTCAGCTATTCCGCAGCAAAATGAAGTCAAGTACCTTGGTATTCATCTCGACCGTAGGCTAACGTGGAAGTCTCACATTAATGCAAAAGACTCTCAATTGAAACTAAAAGCAGCGCAACTAAATTGGCTTATGTGCACAAATTCGACATTGATATTAGATTGCAACCTTTTGTTACACAATGCGATCCTAAAGCCTATATGGTGCTATGGAATTCAATTATGGGGCACCGCCTCAGCGTCAAACATTGAAAAAATTCAGAGGCGACAAAACAAAATTCTTCGAACGATTACTGCAGCTCCATAGAAAACTCACGAATTCACAAGGATCTGTATGTTCCGTTAGTAAAAGACGAATTTTCAAAGTATGCGCCAAGATAGATCAGCAAACTGGAACTGCACCCAAACCCTCTTGCACGCAATATACTTAATTTAAGCGGTCACACTCGGTTGAGAAGGAGGCATGCTGTTGCCACCATTAGATTGTTAAATAGGTGAGTTTACCGATATACGAGTAATTGGCGCAAAATAGAACTTTTTGTCTAGCTTTGGCTGGAGTTAGTTAATTATTTGTACTTAGCTATAAATAAAAAAAAAGTGAAACCTCTGAAAATTAACAATTATCACAAATGTTGATTCCGATTATCAAAAATTAAGTGCCTTGCGAAAAAATTCCGCATTACAGTTGTTAAAATTTGCCATGAAAATTTGGAAGGTTATGCGAAAAAAAATCCATCTCTCGCGAAGGGAGTTTTGGAGCTAAAAATATACTCATGAGATCCATGAAAAACAAATTCACCCACAATGGGCAATTGTCTAGTGTGCAGCGATGCTAGAATGAAGAGTTTACCTTAATTTTAAAACTTTACAAACAAAATAAGATATGAAAAATTTTTATTTCAAAATTTAGATTTTGGAGATTTTTTATTCTAATAAAAAATGAAAGTCATTTGCAAACATTTTCTGGTGAATATGGACCTATTTAATAACATGGAGGTAAAAGTCATAGTATATAAGCTGTAGCACACAACGGTAGCTAACTTTCAGTTAACGTTGATGTACACAAGTGAGTTTGCTGTAGCATGCAAATATATTCCGTCATCTGTCTCGTCGGCAATCGAAGTGGGTTGTTAATTTGCTAAACTCATTTATTTTTGTACTACAGACCTGTTATTTTGTTATGCATGCTTTAAAAATTCAATATTAGTTTTAATTGGTTGTTGCAAATTGCTATTTATAGACAGCTAAATCCAAAGACGTTGACGATGGTGTGATTAATGTTGCACACCTTCGTAAAACAAACCAACACAACATGCGTAGTTACTATTCACACAGTGCAACTCGTGCACACTGCATTATCATAGTGATGGACTGTTTTTACTTGCAAGTACAGTGCAATAAGTAAACGTTAGAGTGATCGATCATTCAGTTTCTTTTTTTTTTCTAAAACCGGTTGTTGGCTAAAAATTTTATAAAAACACCTATACAGCATGCAAGTAATTCTAATTAATAAGTTATTGAAGAAAAATGTGGTATTATTGAACTTTGAAATTGTATGGTGATCTAGTTTGCTACGAGCACCTTACAAAGCTGACAATATTAAAACATCCGTGACAAGTGTTAATTTTGCTTTGGTGCCACATATGAATTTGCAAGTTTCATTTTTCAGTCATCCATGCTTTTGTAAGACCTAATAAATCTAGTTTCATTATTGAATGATGGAGACTTATAGCAAACAAAGCTCTGCAGTGCTCACTTTCTAACATATTGCCTGTTATAATTGTATGATATGGCGCCTAGTTTTTCTTCTTAAAGGCAGAATGTCATTTCTAACTCTCCCCTTTTATGTCATTGCATTAACACAGATTACTGAAATTTTGAAAATTTTACAAACGAATTCAATGTCAGAGTATGAAAAGGAACGCGAGTGTTTTTCTCAATATGTCACAACATTTCTCCTTCAAAAATATTATACTGTTTTTTGCCGGATGGTCGAATTAATTTGCCTCGATGGCTGATTTGGTAGAGTACTCGACCAACAGTCTCGAGGTCACAGATTCGATTCCTGACTCAGACCCTGTGTGTTACTGCAGAAAAGCTTTGCAGTTTTTGTGTTTGTTTCCAAGAAAAAAAACAGCAAAGGACGTTGATTTGTTGGATTATTTTTTCCTTGCAAGTCCAAAGCCTTGTTGTAGTAAATAATATAATAAAATGATATTTTATTTACATACATATAAGTTGATCCTTTTTCTCTTGTTTTTGTTGCCAATTATATTTGTTTGCAAAAGAGCAACATCTTTTTATTGAAGGTTTACTTGCTGCAAGTTGTAAGCAATAATATTTGCAAACTTTTAATTTGCGGTTAAAAATCAAAATTTAAATATACAAATTGTAGAGATACAATAAAAACACAGTCGCCAACAAGTCTCAAAATAAAAAATATATTAAAATACACAAACACGCACACACACACACACATATATCAGCCAACCGGAAGAAAGCTTAAACACAGCAAAGTAGAGTAAATCTTAATTTTTATACTACACGAGTACTTTATTATGCATACTAAAAATCTTTATCTGCAACAATGTTTTGTATTTTCCTTTGAATGCAATTTTCCCTTTTGACATAAAATCGTTTATTTTTTTTTTCTTCTAATTTTCAATGTGTTTTTTAAGAGCATTTATTTGTTGTTTTCTTAACATATAGTGAAAAAAATATGTATGATGGTTTTGTTGCGTGCCAAATGTTATTAAAGCATTTTTTTCAGATATTTTTGTTTGGTTGTTGATATATTTAAGCAAACATATTTATGTATGCAGTTATGTGAGTGTGTGTGTGTGTGTGTGTGAGCGTTTGCATCTCGTTTGTATTTGTTATTCATATGACAAACTAAGTACATACATACATACAAATAAAACAAACGAAATTTTAAAGTAGTTATTAAAAGCTGGCGCCAAAACCTTTATTTTTTATATGTACAAGTATTTTACGTTTCTAGTTTAAAGTATAATTTGTTGTTTCATGAATATGCAAAAAAGTTGTAACTACACATACACACCCACCCATATGTGGCACACACACAGATACATATTTAAATACTTTGTTATTTTTTATCTCTCCCTTTTTCATTATTTTTGCTTCTGTTTCTTTGATTCAATTTTAATGAAAAAGCTAAAAGCAATATTTTTTACTCACTTAAGCCCAGGACGTTTTTTCTAAAGGCAAAGTTACATTTTATTACATGCGCATTTTTAAATTCACATGTTTGTGTAAATAAATTCACACTTGTACATGTATGCTAATTAAATGTGTGGAAAACTTTTGACATCAAAAATATAAACGAAAGGAAGGCAAAATCACAACGAAACTGTCTAATGGCCTTGTAAAAAATAAATAAATGTATTTGTAGCGGTAGTGGTACTTAGAAGGAAATTTTCTAATTGGTCACGGCTGAAATTCCAGAAGACGTTAAGTTGAAAAAAAGCTTTTCACCACTTCAGTCTGTATCTTAAGAAGTAACGAAAGTGTAAAGCCAATAGTTTTTATAAAAAAAAATTTCATATGCGTGCATAGGAGACATAATAATACCTTAAACTATTTGTTTTATTTAAATAAAAATTTACTTGCTGCTATTAAACCTTTAATAATTTCAAACAAAACCTTAATTGATATTGTCTACACAGTTAAACTTCACTTAGATTTGTTAAAAACGATCAAAAGCTGATAGAAATAAATATTAATATGTTTACAAAATTAAAATTGTAGAAAAACGAAGTTTGGTTTTATAAATTTTGGTATTTTGGCTACTTTAATATTAATGTTGTACGTTTTGCTGTTACTGCACAGAAAAAAATAGATGCACTATTTTTATCAAATTTCCTGTGAAAACGATTTTTTGCCGGATTGATAATTCAAATTATAAAGTAGAAATAGCTTTTTCACTTAAAAGCAAAAATTATTGAGTTGAAAAAAATTGTTGTTAATATGTAAACTATACTTAACAAAAAAATTGTTAAAGAAACAACAACTCTTCACTGTTATATGACAACCTTTTAAATTTATTTATTGAATAACAGTCAATAATTCGGAAAACTTTTTTTTAATTGCATTTTATTAAGAGATATTTCCAAAAATGCATTATTAATAATAATTTAATTAAGTCAATGCAATTTTTATTAAATTGATGGTTTTTTATTCATAACATAACTTGGTTAAAAAAAAAATCTCATCTATTTTTTTCTGTGTGTGCTCGTAACTTACCAGTAAGTTCACAACAGCATTCGCTGCCGCTGCCAACTTAGACTAATTTCTATTTTCGTAAGCAGCAAAAAGTAAACGCAGTGCTGCCACTATTTATATACATTGGCAGTAACAAGAACAAATTTTTTTTTTTTGTAATATTTAATAGAAAACAATATCACAAAATTAAAATAAACAAATAAATTGATGTGTTTTAACAGTTTTACGTGATACTATAACGTTTTCAGTCAATAATTTCAATATATATACACTACGTGTATTTGAACAATATATATATATATATATATATATATATATATATATATATATATATATATATATATATATATATATATATATATATATATATATATATATATATATATATATATATATATATATATATATATATATATATATATATATATATATATATATATATATATATATATATATATATATATATATATATATATATATATATATATATATATATATATATATATATATATATATATATATATATATATTGTTCAAATACACGTAGTGCTGCTGCTGTCTTTAAAATAATTATCTTGCTGAGTAGACGGCAGCATTTGAAGTTAACTTCATTTATAATCGTGAAGTTGTCTGCTGTCGTCTAAGGATCATATCCAAAAAAAATGTTACTTGAGTTTTAAGGCATACGTTAGTTACCAAGCACATTAACACTACCATACATTTGTTAAAAATGTTTATGCAAAAACAGTACGTTCAGGGTTGCCAGGGCTAAAGAGGTAAAATCTGCAAAACTCAAGAATATCTCATGAATAAATCTGCAAAATCTTCACTTTGTTTTCCAAATATTCAAAAAATCTTCAAACTCTTATTAACATGCTTTTTTATAAATAGTTTTAAAAATATTAACAACATATTGAAAGAAATTATGCATTTCAGAATATTAAAATGCAACTAGATTTAATGAGAAAACAAACATATATGCAAATTGTTAAAATTAATTAATGCCTAAACACGTATACCGATGTACGAGCATATTCGGGCTTCTGTGTCGTTAACATTTACCTACACGTAGAAAAAAAAAATGGTTGATATGACAATATTTTAAGGGCAAAATACTATTGTTGAGTTATATGGTGGAACACAACCACATAATATGGTTTTAATAAGAAATTTATTTACACAACCTAGTACAACCAAAAACCATATATTTGGTAAAAGCTATAATTTTTGTATCATGACTAATATTGTGTTATTGTCGTGTCCCACCATATTATATTATCATTCCCGACCATATTTGTAAAAAATTGTAAATTCCATTGTCAGGAGCAATCGTACTGATGTTGAACGTCATAATATTATACAATTACGTAATATACAAAATACATACATAGAACCATATGTGTATAATTCTATGTACTACTATAGTTAAAACAATACTTTTTTAAATTATTAATATGTAAAATAATATATTTTTCTGCTTAATATTTTAACAAAAATATTAAAACTCATAAAATTTGGCAAAATCTTGATACTCTAGAAAGACTGAAGTACATAAGTATATCTCTTCAGGCCAAAATCTGTAAAAATACATATAAAATTCAAACACATTAATACACATATATACATACATGTATTTCTACATAACTTCATACACAAATTTTCTTACTTCCAAATGTATATTTGACTATTTTCTCCAATTAATAAATATATGTACATATAATCTTGACATCAAAATAAACTGATTGCTTCAAAATTAAAAAAAATATATATAAATATGTTCAACAACAATAGTTGTTTAATGGAAATGTGTTATAGATACATATATTACATAAAAAACATTATATTATTGTACTTAACAAAAGCTATTATTGTGTTCACATTATCTTTTTAAACATTATTATTGCATTCAACCATATTTTAAAATGACAGAAATGTAATAATAGAAATGTGGAACATGGGTATATTTATAGAGAATTATACTATATTAAAAATTATAATATACTGCTAGGGGCAACAATACGGAATATCACAGAGTAAATACTAATGTTGCCATAACAATATTCCAAACTGCTTTTTCTTTGCGTGTAGCTAAAGACTCTCTCCACACTTGCTGATGAATGTGGTAAAATCACTGCATATTTAATCAACTCTGTTAGAATTTGAAAATTATGTCAGAATTATCTGGTTTTATTTTAGATACAGCCCTGACCTGGAGAGCAGATTTTCAGGATGGTTTAAAGCCATGTCTAAACGGAATTTCTTCATGTACTGAAAAACTGTCACAACGAAAAACATTTTTCATGTTTTTTTCTAATTTCCTTTTGGCTCACTTGTTATGTTTTTGAAATTGTTTTATTATCATTTGACTGACATCGATATTAGCAAAAGGATGAAAAGAGGCAAACGAATATCGTCGTAAAGACGTAATATATTATTAGTAGCAACTTTAAAAGAGAATTGTATAAAAAAACACTTTAAATAAACAAGCTCATACTACTTTCTAGAAACTTGCCAAAGTTGCTTTGACGAAGTAAATTTTTAAACTTTGAGTCCAAAATCAATCAACTTCACGTAGATTTCAACCTTTATAATTTTTTCGAAATTTCGCTTAATTTTCTTACATAACATCAAATAACATGTGCAAGATTTTGTCTATTTTAAAACATGAACAACTGATATTTTCGTTATAACGTAACGTAAACAAATCGTAGTAAAAATATAAGGGGAAAAGTACAAAAATTTACTTTATTATTAAAAATTTTTAAAATCTGCGTTTTTAGGCCAAAAACCTCCATTTAGTGTTTTTAGAGAGGAAAAATCTGCAAAATTAAGATTAATCTGCATTTCTGGCAACCGTGAGTAACGTCCTCACACTATTTAATATATTAAGGAATTTAATTGTTTTATTCTGGCAATGCCGTTATGTTCAGTTGTAATTTTTTGAATAGTGATGTATGAAAACTAATACTAGAAAATCAAAAAAAAAATTTTTTTAAATAAATATTATTATTATTAAATGCTTATTATTTTTTATTTCGACTGTTTTTTTCTTTCTTAATATGTGTAATTGTTCGAACTTAAGGCCTTTTTGGGAATCTTCAGTTTTTTTGGTTTTTAATTATCTGGAAATATTTCGCTTCCCTTTGGATAGCTTCTTCAGGCCAAATAATATTTATTTAATTTCAATTTGAAAAATTAAAACAACAAAAAACAAATAATTTGAAATAAAAATATTTTCTTTTCCTTTCATATTTTTCTATATATTCGGAAAGAAAATATTTTAATTTCTTACAAATTCATATAGATACATAGTTAAAAACAACACCAAACACAAATAACAACATTTTACAAACAACCCTTAATTTTAACTAAACACTTATATGTTTGGGCTACATTCTCAATATCTGTTTTAAAATTAATTCTCCTATCCTCTGGTGTGTTAATAATTTGTAACATCTCTAGTGTAAGTCTACGTTTATAATTATTCTCTCTATTCAAAATTGTTGTGTCTTCAAACTTAGGGAAATAATTTGATCTTGTATAATGTGCAGTCAATGCTGTCTTTTGTGTTGAGTTCCTCATTTTATATTTCTGATCTGATCTATGCCCAGCTAATCTAGTTTTAAGTTTGTTTTAGATGTTCCTATATAAACCTTATCACAATTTTCTATATCATTTCCACCACACGGGATTTTATTAACCACATTTGATATCTCAAGTTTGTCTGTTTTATCTTTTAATTTACTGAACAATGTACTTAATGTTTTATACGTCTTATGGGCCATCATATACTTTTCTTTATTATAATTATATCTTAGATTTTTCCAACCTTTCTGATATTTCCGGGATATATGTAAATGACTTGTAAGTTTTTGTTTCTATTGTGGTTACATTATTGTGTGTCCCTTGAATTCTATATTGTTTTACTAATTTATTTGTAAGTTCTGTTGGAAAGCTATTTTGCGTCATAATATCTTTAATTATCTCCTTATTCTTTCCATGAAATTGTCTATCACTTATTGTTAAAATTCTATTTATCATATTTTTAGCTGTGTTCAAAATTATTCTTCTAGGATGTTTTGAAAAATACAATTATAATTATAATAATTGCTGTGAAACAATAAGACCAAAGAAGAACAGCAAAATAATTGAATAACATTAGCTGGGGCAAACCAGCTGTTTCGTAGTAGGTACACAAATTCGAACTCGGGATCAAGTGAACATCATGTATTTTTAATACGGCCGCTTAACCAACTCAGCCACCGAGCTCTTTAATTATCCTTACGTTAATGTGTGCCGCATATTGATCACATATATGCAATTGTTATAATACAGGATTTCCTGCCATTGAACAACCAGTTTTTCATTTTCTATTTACTAATAATTCTCCTAACTGTGAGACTGTATGTATAAATGATCAATAAGTGAACTCTTTAGTTATTACATATGTACTAGTTGTGGGTTCGAGTCCAACTTCAGTCAACTGTGAAAAAGATTTACATCAGCACCTGCAGGCCAATTGCAGGGCTAGATAAATGTTTATTTTGTTAGAGACGTGTATAAATGAAAAAGCTTGTTGTTTGTGTTTTGACAGGTATTATTAGAGCATTTTTATTTTTAAATTTTCAGAAATTTTGAGAATATCTTTCAAAAAATTCCAAATTCTACTGATGATTAGGGTAGCTTCTATGAAATGTCGACATATAGATAGCTGGGAAACATACACTGAAAATAATTCCTTCATCAATATAATGAATATTGACATTAGTCTAATGAAAATTTTCATTATTTTTCGGCCAATGATGGCCTTCATTAGACTAATGAATCTTGTTTCATTAAAAATTATGTTATGAATATATTCGTTAGCTTAATGATAACTTCATTAAGTTAATGAAGCATGAACCATAATATTTATGAATAGTTTACATTAAAACAATGAAAATATTCATTAAGTTAACGACTCAATTTCATTCGTTTTATGAATTTGGTACATTAACACTAAGTAAAACTTTAATTCCTTTAATCAATCTTCTTCATCATTCAAACGTAAATTTTTCATGAGGCCAATGAATGTGTTACATTATTTTTATGAAATATTTTCACTAGTGTAATGAACACATTTGTTGAACCAATGAAAATGTTCACTAATTTGGTGAAAAATTTTCCTCATTCTAACGAAATAAAGAATTGTGCTACTGAAGAGAAACTAAACAATTTTTTTTTATATTAAGCATAAAATAATTTTTTATTGTTTTAATACACTATTGAAATTTTTATTAAACAATTTTTTACACAGTAATTAATGTAAAATAATTTACTTTATCATTTAGATAGTAGTTGTAATAATATATTTATCATTTCTCTTTTACTAAATCTCTAAAATTTTGCACCCAGCCTTCAAAAATTTTTTATTACAAATCCAATGAAATTTTCTAATGAAATTAAGAAACCTAATGAATTAATTTCAATGAATATTTTCATTAATGCTATGAATCTTCATAGATTGAACGTAATTTTTCATTTCGTTAATGAAAATTATCTAGCGAATTGGGTTCATTAGAAATATGAAGCAAATATTTTTCAGTGTAGTAAAAACCCTATTTATAATTGTTTATTTAATATTTTTATCAGCCTTTTTTCCGAACTACCGAACAAGCTTAGAATCTGTCAGCTTCTCGATATTTATTGACCAAAAAACAAATCTTAAAAATTCGCAATTTCCTATAACGTTATATTAACCGTTTTTTTTTTATTTGTTTTAATGTAATTTCCACCTAAATGCAAATTATACAATACATATGATTTGCAATGCATTTTGTTGCATTATATTTTATTTATATTTTAAAATATTCTACAGTAATTTAGCAACAAATAAAAACAGAAGACACCAGAAATAAATGTCGCAGTAGGTTTCATTTCATCGGTTTGATATGCAATGTAGTGTAATGGTTTGGTTTGGTTTGACCCAGTTCGGTTGGTTACTACGTACAACAAAGTACCAACCACTCACTACCAACAGCTGTGACTTTACGGCCGTAAAGTTAATTGTTTTATATAAACATTTATGCATGCTTACTCGTACATACAAATATTTATTTTTTTAGACTTGTAAAAATACCAACATTTATTTGTTTGTATATTCCTGTAATTGTGTTTATGCTTTTTTGCTTATTTTGTGGCAAATTATAATAAAATTTATTTAGTTTATTAGGGGCAGGCAGCAAAAAAACCCCTTTTTACACTTTTCATTATGCAATTTTGTTTTGTTCTTTCATTTGTTTTATATATAGATTTTAATTAGAGTAAAATTAGTTTTTTTAGACGTTTTTTTTCTCCTCTGTTTTGTTTTGCCGTTTTACCAGTCAAACAATTAATTGTTTTTATAATTTTAATAGGAAATAAATATGTCGACATTTTATTAATTTATTTAATCTTTATTAAATCAAGCTATTATCTGCAGTTTATTTTATTTAAATACAATGGACCGCGTTCCATTTTTAAAATGAGAATTTAAGCTTTTTATGTGGTTCACTTTTATTCAATGAATTTTAATTATATTTATATTGTAGGTGGTTGATTTTAATTACTTAAATTATTAATTTTAATATGCGGCAATTGTTGGTGCGTCAAAATAAAACAAATCTCTAATAGGCAGCACACAAATTTTAATTCCGCTTCATTTTAATATCTTTGGTTTTTTGCCATAACATATTAAAATTTAAATGATTCCATTGAAATAATTTAATTTAATCTTTGTTAAATTTAAGAGAAAAAAGGAGACATTATTTATTTGAATTGTTTTTCATAGACCATAATAATGATAAGATCATCAGAAAGTAATATACAGACTCAGTGCACGAGTATACGAGTATAGCAGAGAGTGTGTCTATCAAACAGACATAATTAAGACATTTCTACTTCGACTTTTAAAACAATTTGTCTAGTTTAGATTAGAAGCTAATAAGCCTGGCAGAATTCCTGAAATTTTTTTATATAAAAAAAACATACAAAAAATTTTGTACCTTTTAAAATATATACATAAATATAAAAATATATAAAAGGTCGTGCAAAATTGAGACATCATCAATCAATAGAGATCGCTACAGCGCTTAAAATTGCTGATTTCGATGTAGAGAATCTGGCTTGTCAGACGGCAAGAGAAACAATTGACATTTTGAAAGAAATCACATTATTTCTCTTAGAGGAAGAGTCAACTGTCTAGAAAGATCGTGTGATTTAAGTTCATTAGGGTTTTTGGGGGTTTCATCAACAACACAACAATGCAAGAACTTAAAACTAACACTATCGAGCACATATCAACCTTTGACAATAGCTTATGGAAAAGCGTGATTGATAATTTTTGTAAAAGATTGGTAGCTTGGCGAGCCAATGGGTGCGTCATTTTTAACGAGAATCTAATTTTAATAAACTGAAATAAAACAATATATTTATATCTGAAAAAAGTCTAATCAAAATAAAGAATGGAACCTGTTGGCAGACATATGCATTATATATAGTGTTGCAGCACTCAATGCAAGCCAAAACACGATTCCGGTCACCGACTGTGACTTTCAAGAGAGAGATCATCAACGAATCTATCCCATGCAGTTTGAAAAATTTAAGAAAGCATTTAAGAAAAAATTAGAAACTTTTCGGTTATTGTGGTTAGTTTTTATTATTTTTGTTCATTTAAACTTTGGAAATAACTTTTCTAGAACCACAGTCAAAACTAATGAGACAGTTGCCCCAAGTTTTCTAGAACTACGACACTGGCCTAACACCACAGGTGGCGCTAGTTTTATTGCAGTCATCTTTTTTCAGTTAATACTAACCTACAAAACACAGCTGTTCAAATTTCATGATATTCTATTCAGTAGTTTGTGAGGTATTGTGCTAAGAGTGGCTACTTTTGTAATTTTCAAAACAAAGGATTAAAAACAATTTCGTGTTTAAATTTTACACTGCTTCTTAGTGGGAGCGTTATGGGAGCTCCGCTTCATCAGAAACAACATTAAAACACTGCAGAACGCAGTGGACGTCCATTTGAATGATCCATTTGAGTGATCGTAAAGTTGCGCGAAGATCGTGTTGGCTTCATATTGCATGAGCATTTGACTATGACAAAGCTCTGTTGAAAGTGGGTGCCGCATTCGCTCACCCATTCTAAACAGTGTTGCCATGTTTAAACGTAACACACCGGAACTTTTGCATCGATATGTCACAATGGATGGGATGCAACGTGGATCCATCACTTCACTCCAGAATCCAAACGATTGTCATCTGAGTGGACAGCAATTGGCGAACCTCATCCAAAGCGCCCGATATCACAACAATCGGCTGGACAGATTATGACCTCGGTATTTTGGGATGTGCATGGTGTAATATTCATCGACTATTTTGAGAAAGGAAATACCATTAATAGTAAATATAGCGTTCTTGGAGCATTTGAAGGCCGAAATTTCAAAGAAACGACCGCATATGGCAAAGAAAAAAATGTTGTTTCAACAAGACAACGCACCATGTCACAAGTCATTTAAAACAATGGCAAAGCTACAAGAATTGAACTTCCGAATTGCTCGCACATCCACCGTATTCGCCAGATATGGCTACAAGTGACTGCACTGAAAGAATTCTGCGTCATATATTTAATGAAACTGTTTCATTAAATATTTTTCATTAATCCCATGAAAACTTTTCACAATATGCATAAAACTTCATATATATTATGAAATAGTTCCATCAGAATGGTTTCATTAAGTTTCATAGTTTCATTAAAAAAAATCATTGGATTTATGACTACAACAAAATTTAATTTTTTTTTAAATTTTTTGAATTTTGGTAAGATATATTAATGGGCATTTATTAATCTTAAGCTACAGTTTAAAAAATGTCCAGTTTTTTTTTTATTAAAATGTAAGTTTTATGAGTTTCATAATTCCAATGAAATAGAATTCATTAGATCAATGACAAATAAATTTCTGGCTACCGAACATGGGTATGTATGTACTCAAATCAGCATAATAATAGTTTAAAGAATTTAAATACCAGTCTATTGAAGTCATTTGAATTCATAAAATCTGTTTTATTTGGTAAATACTTGTTCAACATTTTCTTTTGTCATAATTAGATACAATTTCACAAAAACAAGGAATAGTATTGTTTGTGTAATGAAATAAAGTATCAATGAATAAATGATATAATTCCATTGATCTTATTACGTACATTTGTGAACATATTTTATTAATGTGTGTTATGATATTATTTCATTAAACAAATGTAACTATTTTATTGATTTAATGTCAATTTTTCAGGTGCTCAATGAATAATAAAATTAGATAAATGAAATAACTTCATTGACCTTATGAAGGAAATTCATATTTTTAATAAATATATTACATTAGTACAAAGAAGTTATTTCATTAAATAAATGTTACTTTTCATTAATTTAATGTACAGTTTTCACTTGCTTTATGAAATTGATTCTTTCATCTAGAGACATTATTTCACTAATCATATGATTTGTCTTTCATACTTTTAATGAAAATAAGTCATGTTTCTTAATAAAATGTTTCATTACTTTTATGAAGGTTTTCATTAAAATAATCTAATGAAATTTGTTTCATTATTGCTATAAAAAGTTACAATGGTTGAAAAATATAGAAAAAATTCATAAAAGTAATGTCAAAATTCAGAGAATTTCTCAACAAAATTTTTTCAGTGTTTTCGCAGACTTGAAAATAATGCTCGCCGGTAAGACATTTCGTACGAATGAAGAGGTTCTCTGAAACTGAGGCCTATTTTGCGGCAAAAGATAAATCGTTCTACAAAAATGGTATTGGATTGTTAGAGCGGCACTGGAATGATTGCTCTGCTCTTGACGGAGATTAGGTTGATAAATAAAGCTAATTTTGAAACCAAAAAAAAAAAAAAAAACTGTGTTTTCTTTGTTAGGCCCGGGACATATCACCCCATGGGAAGACTATTTAAGACTAGTATTTAAAATTTTCAAAATTCGTCAACTTTGAATGACTCTTCTCCAAAAAAATTTACTAATATGCCTTGGAAATAGCATTAAAAGTTCGTAAATGCTCGATTGTAAAATGTTTTTATACTTCATACTAAAAAAAAAGAGTAAAAAAAATAAAAACCTCAAGTAACCCGATTTTTGATCAGGAATATCCGTGAAGGTGGGTTAGGGTTGCAAAGTTTAAATAAACAAAAATAATAAAAATTAACCCCAATAACCGAAAAATTGTTACAGTTTGACCAAATTTCCAAGTTTTTCTTAAATGCTCATAGTTTTTAAACTGCATGGAATAGATTTTTTTCTGATTTTTCTCATGATGGTTACAATTAATTCTTTGGCGCCGTTTCGGCTTGATATTGAGTTCTGGAACAGGAAGGATTCATTTAAGGGCTTAAGATAATAACATAAGTGTATTGTTGTAGTATAGTACTCAGAAAATATTTATCATTATTTAAAAGAAAATCCTTTAAAGCAATAGTTTCAGCCAACAAAAAGAGAAAACTAAAACTCAATTAACGTCCTGTTTGCATTCCGCAAATAGCGTACTCACACGTTTGACCGCAAGTCCATCTCTCAATCAAATAAAAACGAATTTAAGGATTTGTTTGATGAATTGAAACAGCCTTATGTTATTGCAAAACTATGACCAAGAATGGGAAATTAGTCAATTTTTCTGTCTGCACAACTATCTTAATATATAAAATTGAATGTGTGCTTGTTTATTTGTTTGTTTGTACCTTAAGATCTGCCAGACTGCTGGACCAATCTTCCTGAAATTCTCACAGTAGTTGAATGGAACACTTGTCTGACATAAAATACAGATTATTGGCTACGTAAATAATACCATATATGGTATATGTAAAATCTTGTTGTAAATAAAGATAATTGTAATTGCGAAATATAGATACAACTGCATCTAAAAGTAGACGCAGGCTCCATATATCTTCAGTGCTAGGACAACGAAGACTTGCGGAGAAAGTTTCTCCTTCTCTTGAGCTGTCCAACCGACTTTAAATAAATTTAAAGAATAAACATATATACTTACGTTTTTAATACGATGATTGAATGAATGATAGAGCGGAATTTCTCTCTATCAAATAGTTCATAGTTTACAATATATTTTATGTAAAGTATATTATTTCCAATGATCCAGACGAATGATACCATCATATAATATTAGAAATATTAAAATAAGTTCGACTACTTATCATTATACATACGTGTATATTATTTCCTTGAGAGTGTATCTGATAGAGGCTGTCATTGGTTACTCTCAATGGCATTAGTGTCGCCAAGAAACAAACAATTATTGGCCATTTCAAGATCTGTGAGTCAACTCACACTATGTACTATGCAACTCACACTATTTTATGGTCTATAAAAGATTTTTTGGCTTGCCGCCACACAAGTTTCTACTTAATTGTCTAACATATGCAATAGATCAATGCTCGGTATCTAAAGGAAAAGTTAATTATTAATCTAATGATCTGACAAGTTTTCAACACATTTTTAGTGACAACTAAATCCAGAACACGATTTGCAAACACGTTTAATAAATCCTAGGGGCAAACTTTTTCGCTTGGGCATATATATGTTGGCTTACCCCGAGTTGGCAATCCAAGCCAACAACATACATATTTTGGTATCATCAAATAGTACGACAGTACTATATAGTATGTACGATAGTACATAAATTAACTGTATTTTACGTAAGGACATATGTATGTATATTAGTTAATGCAAGTTAATGCACTATTTGCAATGCTTTTCCCAATTTGTAAAAACGCTAGTTAAGCAGTATTTATAATAACGAAAAGAGAAAAAAATAAATTCTTTTCTCCTTTACATTTTCGATATTTTTCTGAAGTTAGTTAATTTTCTGTACCAGTAGTGCAATTCACTAACCTGTTTTAACGCTAATAAAATTCGCTTAGAGAATTTAACACTAGCGTTGGTGTTTTTGCGATTCTATAACAGTTTTTAACACTATTTGTCTTCCTTTTAAATCAGCTGCTTTTATAGCCTGACTGAGTAGCGTTAACCAAACACCAATTATTTTTGTGGTGTTTACCTCAACAACAATGTCGTTAAAATTTCTACTAGAATAACTTCACAGTATTTGTCATACGACTTGTCGGAAGACTCCAACAGCCGGTCGGCGTGTTTTCCGTGAGAAGAACTTATCTTATTTATCAAACAATATTTTAAATAATAAACATATAAATAGTTTTACTTACCCTAAACATGGAATTATTTGCAAATTTGTTTGTTTTTTTTCTGTTCCTCTTTGTGGTTTTCTTTATTTTTAACAAAGCTGCCACATTATTTCAAATTTTTTTAAGATATAACCAGAGGTGTTAAGAATAAGTTAGTGAATCACATAAGCGTTAGTGCAAACCACAATAGCTCGCGTTAAGTTATGCTCTTTTAAAATCGTTAAAAATTAGTGAATTGCACTACAGGCCTACATAGTAGGTATCTTGATTTGAACGCTTATAGAAGCTACAACAAATTGTTAATGAACATTGTAATAAAATTGCAATAAAGGTTATAGCAAAAAATTCGATTTTGTATGAAACTTATAAATAAAAAAATAAAAGGTAAATATTGATCAACTTTATTAGAACGTTAAAAACTAGAAGAACTACTACTTAAAAATATATTGACATTGACACCCACAATAAAAAATTTTAATTGTGAAATATTGTTTAGTTCTTGTTGCCAAGTGTCAAATTGGAAAATAAAAGACACATGACTAAATTGTGCCTTTGAAAGGTTAAAATTTAATTGAAAAACATATTTCTCCGTTAATGCAGTTACTAATGAAATTGTAAAAAAAACAATTTATGAATGAATAAATATGTTACTAAGCAAAACCGTAATAGTCCGCTCTTTAATTTATATTTACTCATCAGTAAATTGAACTTATAAAAATATATTCAACTGTTACTCAATAAGCTTAATTTTTAATTAATGAAAGAGAAAGAACGAAAGGTAAAATGGATAATAAAATATTAAATAGACGCTTTAGTGGATGAATGAACGCGTGGTGAGCTTACTATCGAGAGTAGATGTTCTCGTAAAATTAATTTATATATTATGTACAAAAATATAAAAAGTATATGCACATTTTCAGGACTGGAATCTGTAGCCTCGATACGTATGTATATCAAGATAAAAATATTTTCCAATGTGAAAAGTTAATTGAAAATAGGGTTCTCTGGAAACTTATATGAAAGGATTCGGTACGCAAACCTGATTTCACTGCTTGGGCTTAGTGAAATCAGGTCGCTTTGGCTGACTATTTCACACAGGTATTTATACAACTAAGGTTACAGCATCTTCGATGCGGTGATTTAGACGTACTGTTAACACAGCATATTGGGGCGGCTGCCTCTACTTCTACTTTATGTAACTATTCTCAACTTAACCTGACTCTTTTAACATGTGAAAATAATGTGATCTGCACTTTTAGACAAATCTTGCTCTTGCAACATATTTGACTGAAGAACCGGAAAGTTTATTCTGTTGTATCACAAAACGTGAGTGTTGTGTTTTAAACTGGGCCACTAAAATTTCTATGGAAATTGCATGAACAAATAATTGTTAGTTCTTGACGATGATGTTGTTAGTGGCAATGCTTTAGAGAGTCAAAATGTCTTTTAGAGTGCATATCTCAGTAAGCAAGTTAGTAGAGAAGTAATGTTTTTAAAGTACTTCAGCACACCAATTCTGCAATATATTGTTTCTAAAGTGTCCAAAGGTTACACTAGTGAGAGTTAGCAAGTGGTTTGTTATGTAGTCCGAGATGAGCATTTACAAGTATTTGCCATCCATGTGCGACGGTAGAGAGGTAATGACTATACCAATTAGGATTTTGACCACCGCTTGCATAAGCCGACGATGTAGAAGAGGATGAGAGTTAAATAACGCTGTCATCGTAACTTTGGAATATTTAAAATATAGGTTTTGTTTAAACATGCATTAAACCATCCCTATTTATTAATAGCTCAATAATACGAAGGGAGGAATATCAATGAAAACAGTATTTACTTTGTAATAGCTGACCGCCCCGGTCTCGCTCGGATTCTTAGTGTAACAATATACTAACAATTGATTTAAAAAAGAGGGTAAAATATATCTCATTTTAAGCTTGCTAGTAAATAACATTTTTAGTTTTTCTACCAATTGGTAGAGGAAAAACATGGTTAATAATTGCCCTTGAGTTTTATTAATCATATATTATTATTATATTTGCGTTTATAGCTTTTACCATTAGCATTTTAAAAACTAATCTAGAATCATCGTATATTGTTGGCTGGCTACGTAACACTACAACTACCGACCCCAGCTTATGCTGTAAATCATAAGGTAGCATTAGCGTTAATTAAAATGAGTTCTGGGGCTTTATCGGATAACTGAAAACATCACCAGGGTCTGTAATCGAATCGATTGACATATACGAACGCAATTCGCCATTAATAAAGTTATAGATTTTTAAGTTTATTTATCAATGTTCTTATTTATTTATTTTTTTTTTTGCTACTAAAAAAGCTCATTCGCTGAACCAAACGTAATTACTGTAATTTTGAAGAATTTAAATTAATTATTTAAAAAAAAAAAGCTTGGCATTTCTGAGTAGAGCAATTTTCTTGCAGGAAAGGCGTACATATTCTAAAAAAATTGGTAGAGTTCTAGATGGTAGTCATTATGATCCCTGCGTTTCATTTGCTTCCGAAAAATGAACTCGTCCATTCTCTAAGTGTACGAGTACAGGCAAATAAATTACAGTCTTGCTCATATTTTTCCATTCTGGTATTGAGACAACTCATCATTTCTATTCGTAATTGCAATATAAAAAACAGACAAAACGTTTTCACTCGTAGCATACTTGCAAATATATTTAATAGCCTTACTCTGTATTAAGTAGATCTTATCAATCGCAATCTGCGAAACTCAAAATCTTCTTTATTTCGACGATACGTAATTCTGGGTTAGATACAAACATGCATGCAACCATTTATCTGTGCCCACCTTCTGTTTGATGATTCGTTTCGATTATCATGTCCTTCAAACCAAATTTAAAAACTTTAGTTTTAATCGTACTCGAGATATAGAAAAATCAATATTTACTTTGTATAGGATATACCATACCTACTTTCCTGACCTCATCCACTTTTTGTCTGATAGTTTTTGTCGACTATCATTTCATTCGTATTAGGTTTAGAAACTTTAGCTTTAATCGTTCTCAAGATGTACAAAAATCAACATATTCTTTGTATGGGAGGTACCATGCCCACTTTCCCGACCTCACGCACTTTTTATCAGATAATTTGTTCGCACCATATTTGAAAACTTTAGCTGTAACCATTCTTAAGATATACAAAAATCAATATTTAGTTTGTAGGGCAGATACCACACCCACTTATCCTATTCCGCCTCCTTTTGAACCGATAATTTAATTTGGCTTTTAAGCAATCTAGACCAAAACGGAAAATCTTACTGTTAACGTGTTCAAGATATAAACAAATCAATATTTATTTTGAATGAGTGTGGCAACTTTGTAAAATTTTATTTCTTACAAACCATCTTCTGAAAATTTCAAACCATACGAAGAGAAATTTAGTCAAATCGCTGCAGCCGATCGCATGAGTTCCATTTGGTAACTCATTTTTATGTACATATATAGATAATTCAGTGGGGGGAAAACTTCAAATTTATTGGAGCTGTAGGATGTTAATTTGACTAATATTGTTAAAAAAAAACAAAAAAAGAAATTACATACAGTTAGCAGTTTCCAAAATTCGGCGAATTAAAAACTTACAATAATCCAGAGTTGGAAATTATGGCGGGTTTCTAGCACTTTGACTGTCAAAGCAACTTTGTTTAAAACTTCGCGTAATTGCATTCTGATCTTTTTATAGTATTATCAGTTGACGGTGGCACCGATCGAGAGATCTTAAAAGAGTTTTGCAGATGATTTACCCAATGATTGCCAAGGACTGCTTACAGAGCACTTTCGCTAGTTAGCTGTTTTATAATTCTAATTTCTTTTCGAATATTGAAACTATTTAAAATCTGGCTGTTTAGCTTACGAATCGATTTACGTAGTTATGTGATATTAGCTTTGGCCGAAATCGCTCTTTTTAAATAACATTGCTTTACTTTTTTTCTATTATCCGGACTTCATTTAACAATAACTTGTGTTTAACTATTCTCTCAACTGGAAAACAAAAATTAAGAACCTTAAAAATTAATTTATTCAGATATTCATTTGCAGCTTGTTCTTTTTTTTTTTTTTTTTTTTTTTTTTTGCTTCTGATCATTGTAGCTTAATTTGATGTCAATATTATAATATTTCAATTGATAACGACATTTATACTGGTCTTATGTCTGCATTGTTTGTCTGATACTGAACCTGCCTATGCTTTTTATACGACCGACATTTACAAAAGAAGTAAAAGACATTTTTGCTGCATTTCCTATATTAAGAATAGTTGATTGTTTTTTGACACAATAAAATTTTACTCCAAATTCTTATTGTTTTCCTGTGATTTCTTTGCTTCTTTGTTATACGTTTTGTTTTTTCGTTCCTATTTTCGTTTTTGTCTTTTGCAATCGAATTAAAGTGTTGACAGTGACACTTGTCGGTGATAAACAATATGTTGTTGTTGCTGTTGTAATATACACCCTGCACACTTGCATTCATTTGCACGCTCATATCATTCACATACATGCATACAAATATGGATAAGAACAGGGAACTTTAGTTGCAACATGATAATAAAATGTCAGTATATGAAGGTATGAATGCCAGAGTAAGTTTTGTATGTGTATGTGTGTGTGTATGTATTTTTGTATTCATATGAGTATATTTGTCTACAGTAGAAACAAATATGAAGTGTAATTTCAAGTGACAGTCAGTCGGTCCTCATCAGCATCCCGTCACCATCACCAACATCATCACTATCATAATCATTAGCAGCAGTGCTTGCTTCTGCAGTAGCCTTAGTAGCAGCTGCAGTATGTTATAAAACAAGTACATCATCGCCACCATCATCATCATCATCGTCATCATAATAATCAGCACTCGTTTATGTTTGCGTGTGATGATATTCGAAATGCTGGTTGTTTTGGTTTTAGATAAATGCATGTCGTCTACCTCAGCACAATTCAAAATTCATATGTTGGATGCATGTAGACAAACCTATTCAAGTTGTCAGAAACGTGCCTATCAGGCGCTTCATCAGCATGTGAATTTCATCGTCATCATAATCACCATTTATTCTTGCGATGCAATGAATTGCATTCATTGTATTGCTAGAACAAGTGCATGTACGAGTAGTTCTTTTCTGTGCAACAGCAGCTTTTTTCTTGCAATTCCCATTTAAACAGAATTCATAGTGACAATCGAGAAACAATACAAATTGTATTACAAACATACACTTCAGTACATATGTATAATACTTGTGTACATAAACATGAAATTCACGTTACTATTTTTTAAACAATATTAGGGCTCAAATTATTTTTCTGCGCTTGAAATTATTTTAAATTTTTCATAAATTTTGTGAAGAATTTCTTTTTATTAAAAGTTAAGCTACTTTGTTACTTTTTGTGCCCTCATAAACTATATATATATCAATAGTGATCACAGTGCAAACACAGAAACATTTATGCAGGGGGAGTAAATTTTTGAATACGAGTATATAATAATTTGGAAAACGCTCTTCAATCTAATTTACTCTTTCTGTGAATTAATGTAATGTAATGCAAGTTCCAGCAGTTTGACTTCAGTTTCTGAAAGTACTATTTATATTAGTAAACCGCCATCAGGTTATTCCTGTCTTAACTCAGATTTATATTTTGAATGAAACTTTATTGTTATGAATCTTTCAAATACTGGGGCATGTCTAATGTTCGTATACTCTAGTTATGTTCGTACGTACAACATTTTATTTGTATTTGCTGTGTATTTAAATAAAACAAACGATGCGTTTTTTCAGATACGTATTGTCTTAAATGATTTTCAAAGTCTTTAAAACGTGGCGTTATTAAATTTTTTAACAAACAAAAAGGTAACGGCCTTAAATAATTGATTTTTATAATCTATATGATCATTATTTTGCTGACAAACTTAATATCTGAAATTAAAACTGTGTCGTTCATGGACGAACGGTTTAAATTGAACGGATCATCTAAGTGAACTAAGTGAGCTAGTCATTAAACTGACTGACACTTTTCGATCAAAAGTGCAACGTTCAATTTTGTTCAAATATTTTTTCGTTCTTTTGTTTCAGTTAATAGTTTGAGTAGCAATAAAAGTATGTACATACATTCTAGGTTTGCTGCTATATGAAATCGAACCTGAATTTCATATTCACATATTCACCAGTGGATGGAAAAACTTTGATTTAATTTTCAATTTTGTGGTTTTAGTATTTCTTACACAAATTTTATCACCATACATCACAGAAGCTCATATCAATTTTATATAATATTTTCTTGATCGTTTCCAAGCCAGCTTTAATAGGGCCACCCCCATACATAATGTCCAGCGTCGTAATGACATAATGACGCACTTTAAGTGCTATATTGTCCATGGACATTATGACATTTTAAACAGTGACATAACGTTCACAAAAAAAGTTTCGTAAAGTCCATGGACACTATGACACTTTATGATATGTCATAATGTCCAAAAAATTTTAATTTATGTATCGAAGTATTAAAGACTGTTGTAGTTTTAAAAGTTCGGTGAAATTTAATGTTAGTATGCACGTGTTCTTCAAGTGTTAAAGTAAAAATTAAAACCTAATATGGAAAATAAATCACATAAATATGAATTTAACTATTTGGTTTGTTATTCTTCGATTATCCATTAAGTGATATCTTGGCGCTAGTCTCATATTCGCTTCTTAGTTTCTTCTTTTCCACAACAAGAACAACTCCGGCTTTTGCGGTACTAATGCATTGTTTATAAAATCCTTCCAGAATTATATATTAAACTTTCCGTAGCGTGGGGTGAATAAAATACTGGTTTTATATGTCCATATTAAATTTTGTAATTCTTCTGCGTAAAGATATAAGGAAACTGAAAATATTAAATATTGTGCAATTATTACAATTGAGTTCTATTCACTATATTAGCTTCTAATATTGATACCAATAAAAATTATGAACAGCTTGCTTTCTATGTTTTCCAGCTGAAAGATATTCTCAAATATTCAATTTTATATCCCAACAATCTAAATAAATTATTGAGAATTTAAGAGAAAAAAAATTGTTTTTTATAATACCTGCCAAAAAAAGACTTCTTTTTTTATGTCTTGACAGGTATTATTAAAACATTTTTCTTTTAAATTCCCAGTAATTTATTTAAAATGCTGGGATATAAAGTGTAAAAAATCCTTCTTAAGAAAGGAAAAAATTCAACTAAAACCCGATGTACAAACCAAAAATCTTATTTAAAAAATTATAAAGTTCAACAAAAATTCAATAAATTAATATTTACATCTCTGGCTACGGAGAGTTATTAAAATACAAAAATATGTAAGTTAATAACTAAAAATAGAAATACCGCTTGTTCAGAGACAGCAAATGCTGTACAAACAATGTGGGCAATTAACAAAATGCATATGTGATTCAATATGAGTTCAATATCGATAGAAAATAATTAAATGCTCGGTGGCTGGGTGGTTAAAGCAGCAGATCATGATACGTCATGACCAGAGTTCAAATCCCAGTGGGTGCTAATCAGTAGCTAAAATTTTAATCATTATTATTTTTCTTATCTTCTTCAATCAAAAATTATTGATCACAGCAAATTTGTATTGTAAAAAATCCTTCTTAAGAAAAAAAAAACTTAAGAAAGGAAAAACTTGAACTAAGACCCGGTGTATAAATATACAAACCAAAAATCTAATTTAATAATAACGGTTATTCATCACCTATCGGCCTAATGGGATGATCTGCACACCAACGTATTAAACTGGACATTCTACTTGCTATTTCATATTATGGTAATGTGTTTTCTTGTGCACTATTCTGAAATCGCTGATCTCTGAACATTAGCAGTAAAATTTTTAGCAAAAGTTATCTCTACTAGCAGTTAATTCCGCTTAACGTATACGCCAGAATAATTAAAGAGGGATTAAAATATATCGTAAGTAAAAAAAATTAAAATGAAGAGACATAAAAATTTAAAGAGAGCACACGCATAAGAAACCCTTCTTTACAGTTTTTAACATGATATCAAAAATACAAGGTAGTTTTATTCTCTCAATATTCCTTAACAATCACCATCTGATAAGTATAAGGATTTTCTATAAAATTGTGCTACCGTATTATTATATTCCCTTGTTTTCAGTTTTGTTTGAAGTTGTGTCTAAAAATAATAATAATGTTGTGACTTCTAACAAAAATAAATAAAAAATGTTAAAATAAAATACAAATATAAATATAAAATATATAAAAATGGCCTGAAAAACATCCCTAGACTAAAATGCTACCGACACCATGTTTCAATGTGCCTTTAGTATAACGTGGACTAAGACGTTGACTTTTCGGTCATCTAATCAGTCTTAATCTATCGGAACCTTTTAAATTAAACTTGGACTCATCGGAGAATAGCATGGAATTCCTTTGTGTGGTGGTCAAATTAATGTGTTCCCTTGCAAATTCCAAGCTGGCCAGTCTATTTTTCTGTGCTATAAAGATCTTTTTTACACTTTTGTATGGTATGCTTTTAGTCCGCTTTCTGCGACCTGCCTTTGAATCCTTCTGGGAGTAACATTTAATGACAATTGTGTGGCGATGGTTCTTGACGACACGAATTGGTCTTTTTTTATCAAACATATTATTGCCTGGCCATCTCATTTACTGGTTTTTCGGGAACGTCCACCTTTATCTTCTGTAACCAAAGTACCCGAACAACGAAAACGGCTTATAATTCTTGGTGAATGTAAAATGTTTTTGCAATTGTGGTCAGTGATTGCCGTTATTAAAATCAGCTATTATTTTTTCTTTTAAATGCACTGAATAATTACATCGCGGCATTTGTTAGAGAAGTTACAAGTCACGTCCAGAACAAGTTTGAAGGCCGGAAAACTATACGCTATACATGATTACTTTGATATTTAAACAAATAATGGCATCTTTTGGAAGTAGAATATTCAAGGTTACGTGCCTTAGTTTAGTCGCTGCATCCTGGGTCATTCTATTAGAAATAATTATTTATATATTTTTAACCCACAAGCATCAAACTTTTCCCTTTGTTTTTAATATCTAAAGAGTATTTTCTTTTAAATGTAATATTTTCTTCAAAATAGGCATTCGTTTGAATGCTATCGTAAAGTTTACTGATAAGCAGAGTTCCGTGCTTTTAGTTTTTGGGACCTATTGGACCCAAGTGGGCTGGCTTTACAATAGCTGGCAGCCTGTCAAACCTAACCTAACATGGGTTTCAAAACGACGGCAGATACCTACTTACATCAGCTTATTATTTCTAATATGAACTACACATTTCATAAAAAATCCACTTTAGGAGAAAATTGCCTTATTCAACTGCCTTTTTATATTTCTCTCTAAAAATAAACTTCAAAAATCCTTATTACAAATAATAAAAAAAGAATAAAACTACCTTGTATTTTTTATATTACGGTTTCTAATGCCTTCTTGAATGAAAAAGGAACTGAATTCCGAATTAATTATGCTAAATAAAATAACGACTAAAATTAAAGTTCTTAGTTCTTTAAGAAAAACAAAAAAAAACGAAAGCTATGAATGCTCCTGAAGTTACGCTTTAACGATACGACGAATAATTTTAAGAAGCGGATACATAAATTAAGTGAAACTGCTGTAGATTTAAAAGCGTACATATCACTTTTTAGTTCGTTTACTTCTTAATTAAACTAAGAAAGATTGCTAATCAGAGCTCGCTAGGTTTCGAACTCAGGATCATGTAAACATACTGTATTTGCACGGCTGCTTAAACCACTCAGCCTTCGAGAGATTGAATTTACTTTTTGCCCATTTTTATTATTATTATTTTTTTCTTAAAGTTTGCTAAAAATAATTCTACAGTTTAATTACAAGTTTTAGTTCTCCTTACGCATGTTACTTAGCAACACATTGCTGCCGCAAATTTAAACTGTGTTGGTTTTAAGAGCACTGAATGTTAATGCAATGCAGCCTTTAGGGGATAAATGTTTGTTAAATCGAAAGACACCAGCGTTATTTTCATTAAGTATTAGTTTCAGTTTATATGAGCAATTTCTAGCGTGTGTTTATCCAACTAATGAGGTCATTGCTTGACAATTGCATTTACACACACACACACACACATACACATAAAATCATATCTACTGTCAGATAACAAAACACCACCGCATCTGCTTACTATGAATAGGTTACAACTGAAAATATTCTAAAGCAGGCAACTACTACTCGTATTTACTATGCAACATTAGCAGTGGCTGCAGCAGGAGGAACACACAGTAAAATTAAATAGTACGAGACGTACGTACGTAGTAGACGCTGCATGTGTAGTTGTAATAGTACATTTTATAGTATGTCGCATTTGGTTTATGGTTTTATTTCCGTTTCCGTGTTTCTTCGTCGTAACATAACAGACAAAAATAAAAATTGAAATCGGGAGGAAAGACTGCAGCTCGTGCATTCACTCACTCACTCACACACATAAAAGCAGCCAGCACAAGCAGTTCATATAAAAGTTGTTATAACAAAACGCACACTATTACCGCCTTAAAGTAGGCAATGTTCATTTAAAATGAACATGCACAAAAAGTCATTAGATGTTTTGTCTTTTGGGAAATTCATTTTTTTCGTTGTGTTTTTTTTATATTCTTTGTCTCCCCATAATTTTGCTTTTGGTTTATTATTGCACTATTTTTTAATGTTTTTTTTTTCACTTAAATTTTATTTAACCATTTTTAAGCTTTATGTTTGTTTCATGTTGCTCCCTTATTTTTTGGCTCTTACTGTCAATTCTTGTAGCATTTAGCTTTTTTCGCTAAATGACATTTCATTGCATTTCCAAGTGCTGTTCTATTTTTTATTAAACGTAATTTATGTGACAATACAAGATAAATTTCCATTGAAAATTTTTATATTACATTCCTTTACTCAGAAAAAGAAAACAAATTTTCAGTCTTTACAAAAAAGTCCGTAAGTTTAATGAGCCGAACACTTTTAAGCTTAAAATGGAAATATATGATACTTTACATACGAGCATAAAAAAGGCGAACAAAAATGTTAAAAGTGATTGTCCTTGCAATTTTTCTTCTCTATGTTTTTTTTTTTTTTTTTTGCTACTTGTATTAAAATGAGTATAAATGTTTTGTGTGCTTAAACAAAGGAAAATATTTAGATTATTTTTAAAATGCAAACTATAAATTCTAACAATTCCTTTTTTGTTTTAATTATGTTTCCATGTATGCTGTCAGCATTTGTTAAAACAAATACATACAATAATTAGATATGCATACATACATACAATTGTATGTATGTATGCATATGTATATTTAGCTGTATATGTTTGTTCCATAAGTCGACAGCGTAGACTGTTTAAGTGCACATACCTTCTTTGATCTTCTTAATATGTATGTCATATCTTTATCTGAAAATAGAAAAGAAACATGTTTAAAAATATTTTCTAAAAATTCAAAACGAAGAAGAAGTGTATGTAAATGAAAATTAAAGCAGGAAAATAGCAAAGATATTGCAGACTAACTACAGAATACTGCATCTGAGACATTAGGAAATAAGGTAACGGCTTACCCATTTTTCGGCTTCAAAAGTAAACTTGTATCAAAACACATACAAAGCTATGATGTCGATTTAAAGGTTGGGCTTTTTGCAATTTTGTACGAAATGTAACGATATCTGAATGACCGTCTGTAGATTGTAGCAGCTTTTGACTACTTTTTCGCACATTTTGGGCTGTACATTGACGATAGCCTTATGTATGTATGTTATCAGTTGCTTCAACGACAGGGTATTAGCCCAAAAAAAAGATTAACAGTGTTATACATATTACATGCTCTAGGGGCCATTTATGTGTGTGAAGATAAATTTTAAAAGATTTAACCTCAGCCAGAAAGCTGATATATTAACATACCTCTGTTAATACAGTAAAATGTATCTGCTAAACAAAAAGTCGAAAACAGTAAACTGCGTTAAAACCAATAATTTTAGCGATTTCATATGGAGCGCTTTAAGATCATAGGATAAGTTAGGTTTAACAGGCTGCCAGCCCACTTGGGTTCAATTCGGTCAATTGTCTCTTAGCAGATCCACATTTCACTGGTTCAGAACCAACCCTAGGATCGGATAAAGGGGTCCAATCTACCTAATTTACATTCTGATACCTCCCTAATCGTGCAGCATAGGACTGGCTAGAAGCAAAGTCCATATATAAGGAAGAGCTGGACAACGACATACGAAGTAAAAATTTTGGACACTGGAATATACTGGTATTTTCGTACACACATAAAAAATTTTAAAAGCGACGTACAACAGGTTCACAACGCTGTTAATTATAAAGTTCACTAATTATTTAATACGCATAGTAACGAATTAATACGCATAGTAACCAATCGTTTTAACTAGGCGTATAAAGCTCAATCACATTTACGAGGGTGGTTCGGAAACTTCTTAGCCTATCAATAAAAGAGAATAGTTCGTTTTTCAAATATATTTTTATTTTTCAATATAATCTCCTGAAACTTCAATACACTTAGTCCAACGCTTTTCTAGCAATTCTATCCCTTGATTAAAATAGTTTTCCTCAAGGTTTTCAAAATAGTGGTTTACAACTGTAATTGCATCTTCATTTGAGGTAAAACGCTTGCCAGCAAGGAATTTTTTTAGATTTGGGAACAGGTAAAAGTCATTGGGAGCTATGTCAGGAGAATTAGGTGGGTGGTCAAGCAACTCGTACTTTAATTCGTTGATTTTAGCCATTGTTAAAACACTCTTGTGCGCTGGTGCGTTGTCTTGATGAAAAATTATTTCTTTGTGTTGTAAGCCAGGACATTTTTCTCGAATTCTCGCAACCAAAAGGTTGCAATAGTGCTCTGGATTTATTGTTTTACCCTTTTGCAGATAGTCAATCCATAAAATACCTTTGAAGTCCCAAAAAACCGCTGCCATAACCTTACCGGCCGATTGAATTGTTTTTGCCTTGTCTGGGGCACGTCCTCCAGCTTCAGTCCATTGTTTGGATTATTCTTTTGTCTCTGGAGTATTCATATCTCATCAACAGTTATGAAACGACGCTTAAAATCCATTTTATTTTGCTTAAAACGATCCAAATAAATGTTCATTCTTATGCGTTTTGGTCGATGTTAACAAATGCGGCACCCATCTTGCAGCTTTTTCATCTGTAGTTCTTCATGCAAAATTAAATGGTCTCGATCATTTGAGATGCCCATGATATTAGCTATTTCACGCACTTTTATTCGTCGATCATTTAATACCATATCACTCACTTTGGCTCCAATTTCTGTTATTGTTGCTGTTTTTGGACGTCCACTACGTGGCTAATCTTCAATGCTTGTACGACCACGTTTAAATTCAGCAACCCAATTTTATGATATGAAGGAGCACTTTCACCTAACACATTCACCATATCGTTATGAATTTCTTGTCCCGATAAACCTTTTTTATGTAAATATTTAATGACACCACGCATTTCTAATTTTTCCATTGTAAAAAAAATCGCAGATCAAAACAAAATTTAACATGTGTTCATAGCAGGGACGGAAGTTTCCAAAACACTTAACTGTTTTCTGTTTATACCGCACTTTTTGTGCTAGGCTAAGAAGTTTACCCCCAATTTGAGAGCATCGTTGTCTCACCAGAAGGTGATATGAACCGGGAACTGATGCCATGCGATGTAACAAGCTGCAAGTTTTCTTTCCTTTTATTGGAGTAACCCTCATAACGGCGATCAAACTCAGCCAGAATAATTTTAGTGACCGGTCATATCAGATCAATCACGCTCAATCGGTCATTTTGAACGAACGGTGGCACGAGGCCTCAAGTTCGGATATTTTATCAACATAATCAACAAAAACCTAAACAAAAATTAGTAAGTTAAACTTGCGATAAATATTCCCCTATTTATGTTAATTAATTTATTGTTTTGATAGAGTTTACAATAACAATACACCCCATAAGAAATTCGGAAAAAAACGATCGAAACGTTGAGTGAAAAAATAAAATGAAATATGTCTATTTTATTTTATTCACTTTTGATTGATAATTAGCCCGTAGAAAAGCCACCGTATTTTTGTTTTTTAATAACAATAAGATATGGTCATAGATACTTGAAATAATATTGGACATTTCAGTTTCATTCAAATTTGAACTAATATAGAGTTTTGTGTTTAAATAGAACCTAAACCTAAATGAAATTTAAATACTATAGACATTTTCACAACTCCCTTCAAGAAACGATTTTTCCGACATCCAATATTTATACAAAATAGAAATTTAAAATTTTTTCATACTCTTGTTGAGATATTAAATGAAATACTCTAGAGCATTGCTGTTTACAAAAGCTCCAAAAAGAAAAAAGAAAAACGCTTTTGAAATACCACGAACAATATTGAAAGATTTGAGATTTCCTCCCAATACTTTGTAGGCAAATCAGAAACCATTCACATTCATTCATATTTTACACAAAAAAAATCATATTTTTTACGTTGTTAAAAAGTTTTTTCTATCGTTTACATTTTGAGAAACTTTAATTCTCCGAACAATTTTAAAAGCAATCAATCTTGTTACCATAATCATGGTGGCGCCACAAAGTCTTGCGATTATGCCACAAAAGCATGAATCGCACAAAAAAAAATAGGAATAAGTACAGAAGAGAATATTCAACATGGCAACATATCAAAGCCACTTAAACAGAATACTTAATGCATTTAGGTTTTTGGCTTATTGCGTGCCATGTTCACACACACACACACATAAATTAAACGTATGTTCGTATACATTTATGCCAAGGGAAAAAAATCATTGTCAATTTATCTTTTTTTAAACATTTCGTCTTACTGTTGGCTTTCTTCTAGACTTGGTCAATGAGGTGTCAGAAAGGCGTAACTGTAACCTTTGCGGTATTACAACTTCAGTAAGGATATAAAGCCAACTGAAGAAGTGAAAAAATATGTTTTTAAGTGGCTTTTGGGACTTTTGTTTATAAGTTGACGCTTAAAGCACCGCGCCTTTTTTACAAACCATGACTGAACACTAAATGTGAGAAATTTTCAAATACGGTAAACATCTTAAGTTAGTCATTGAAAAGAAACGCTTATGCGGTAATATATACAGGGTGGCTGATCAATTTTGCTACATTAAGAAACTCAAATAACTTTTTGTAAAGTTTATGTAATTTATTTTTTAGAAATTCATTTGAAAAATAATAAGTTTTTATTAGAGTAATTTAATAAGTTTCGAAAATAATTGAATTGAAATGGCCTCCACCCTCGTTGACGCATGTGCGACATCTTATCAAGAAGTTTTTCATTACTGCCTGGAGTGTTGCAGAGGGAACTATCTCAATTACATCCAAATTTTTTTATTTTATTTGTAAACTTCTTGTTTGCAATAACCCCACAAAAAAAAATCAGACACAGTGAGGTCACGAGACCTGCAGCCGTATTCTGTAACTCGCTTAGCTAAAGCTAAAACTCGAACGCTAAAATGCTAAAAAAAATTAGAATTAAATCTGTATTCTGTAAGCTAAATTGCTTAGCTAAATTTTTTTATTTTCGCCGCAGCTAATTTGCTAACTGTATACTATTTCTTTCTTTCTATTTGAACGAACTTCTGTTAAAAGGAAATAAACATAATGTAATAATTTTTGGCAATTCATTATAGTGTTACCTTACTTTATATTGTGCTTCCCGTAAATATTCTTAAAACTTTTCTTCAATAACGTTGTAAAATATGTTTTGAAATATAGATTTTAAATAGTTACTGTGAAAGATCCATTCAAAATTTATTTTGTTTTTGACAAATATTACTTAAACAGCACTTAAGTCGATAAATTATAAGCAATATTTTTTCATGATACTACCAAATGTGGAATTTAGGGGAAAATTTTCAAAATACGGCATCATAAAAAAGTATTTGTTTATTTACATTTTAAATAAACAAAACAACGTTCATGAGGTTTAGAAAAAATTGTCTGCATTTTATAATAATAAATATTTAAAAAAGTGAAAATGAGCAGTTTTTATCGGCGTCGTAATATAATGAACTCATTCAGCCATGTCATAAAGTTTAATTCCGTTCGGAAACGGAATTGAATTATTTTTTTCCTTCTTCAAAAAACGAAGAGCTGAAAATTTTTCGGAATGAAATCCTTTTTAATTGCAAGAATGTCTTATAGCATAGATTTCATTCCGAAATAAGTTTTAGGTTTTCGTTTTTTGAGAATTAAAAACCGATTCAATTCCATTTCCGAACGGAAGTGAATTCTGTGACATGGCCGATTAAGTGCAGTTACTCGTAGTGAACGCAATAAGCTAAATGTGAACCAGAAACATTTATGGAATTCACAAATCTTAAAAAAACGAATTTTTGTGTTTTGCTTCACTTTAAGTTAAAATTAATTTTTTACCTATCATGGGCAAATTTTTTGTGCTCCTCCAAGTACTGAATAAGCATATATTTTTACTCCTATGTAATCCTTTTTGTTGTTTCTTCCATTATCCTGTAATAATATTTTTTTTAACAAGAAACAATAGAAAAAGGAAAACATTTGTAATTTACTTATATTTTAGCACTTAAAAATCTTCGTTGCTAATATTTTAGCGTTTTCGACAACGACAACTACTTATTTGGCGTTAGAGAATACAAAATTTAAACATTTTAGCGATGCCACTAATCGCTAAAATTGCGGCAAATTCAATTTTTATGTCATTGCCAAATTTAGCTATGCACGTTACAGAATTGCATTTGTGGCCAAAAATCGCTAAATCATCTTTTTAGATTTTTAGCGATGGAGATTTAGCTTTAGCGAGTTACAGAATAGGCTGCTGGAAAGCCAACGGAATGTGGAGTTGCTTGAAATCAGTTTATTGGAAAATGTTTGCCTCAATTCTGTCATAACAGGCGTGGCTATGTGACAAGTTGCCCCATTTCTGAAACCAAACAGTGTTGAAAGGGATTCTCTTTTCGCCCAATTCTAGAAAGAAAAACGTTCTTCATTGACCGTAACAGTTAGACCGTTTTCTTTGAAAAAGTAAGGCCTGACAATGAAGCGGGAAGAAACTGCACACCACACTGTGATGCGAAGTGGATGCATCTGATTGAGTATCTGTGGGTTAGAATATTCGACAATTTTGTTTATTAACATTTAAATTAAAATGTGCCTCGTCAGACTTAAAAACACAGTTCAAGACGTTTGCATCCTCTGACACCATTTGAATGATCTTCTCACATAATTCCAAGCGAATTGGGAAGTCTCTAGGGTTGAGTTTGTTTGTTAATTGAATCTTATATTGGAAATAAATTTAAATCTTGATGCAAAATTGTCTGGTATTTTTATGTTATGTCCATAGTAACCAGAAAGGTTTCCGACTAGCCATATCTAAGAGCACTTGATCACTCAGCGGGTTTCCAAACCTCCCTCTGAGTACGCTGACATAATAAACAAAAATTCTACACTCTAAAAAACAAAAAATCTTCGAAAATATACCAAACAAAAAAAGCATATACTAACAGCCAGTTCGTCGATGTCGAAAGGATAAGTTCATTCGCACCCTAGGCGAAAGAAAATTGGTTTGGGTTTTTTCTAACTTTATTCTATGCGAACAATGTGTCAAAATTCAATTAAAATACATAAGTTCAATTATAATACATAAGTTCATAGTGACATAGACAAACCCAAATTTATTCGAATGTGAGTGACTAGCTTTCTTGCGCATACGTTTTCATTCGATATCGTCGAACAGGCTGTTAAATTTTGCACCTCTAATATCCGTACACTTTTGTCCATATGACACCACCACACCAAGGACAGATGTTCGCCTGGGATATTGCCCTCCTAAGCATGTCACAAATGCTTAATCTCTAGGGTTGAGTTTGTTTGTTAGTTGAATCTTATATGGAAATACGAGTAAGTTTAAATCTTGGTGCAAAATTGTCTGCAGTGACTGTCTGCTGACACCCATTTGAGCAGATAAGCTCCTTGTCCTAACTCTAGGATTGGATTGTATGGCAGTAGCTACAGCAGCGATAGTTCCCTGCGTCCGAACTGAGGGATCTCGATGATAAGCTTTTCTTGCGATTGTGACACGCTCGGCAAAATTCTTTACATTATTCATTATACTCCATCTGCTAGGAGGAGTGCCGACAAACGTGCGCGCCTATATTCTATTTAGACAGAGACAACGGACCCTAAAGCGTGAAAGCGTTGCACTATCAAAATTCTTGTTTCATGGTCCTAATTGTCGATTTGAGTTAAATTTTAAATTTAATCTATAAAACACAACAAAAATGGAACAGGTTATTTACACAGAAAATAAGTTATTACGTTTTTTTTAGTAGCAGCCACTCTGTATATTAAACCCGTTAAGAGAGTTTTGTTTTTTCATTTATTTTTTTGCAAATTTGTGTTTTTGAATCTTTAAGTTTTGGCTTGAGATCCTTTTTTTAATAAACTAAAAATCATTTATTTAATTAAAAAAAAAAAAAAATCTACCCAATATTAGGCCAACATTGTTGGTCATCCTCGGGGTGCTCTTAAGCTTTACAATTAATAATAATAATACATTACACATTAACAATAGAATTGTTAACAATTCAACATACATACATTTAACATAGTGTGTACTGTCGTCTGATATTTACATTTTCAACTCTATTCACCTACTAATTTTATTAATTCTTATCAGATATTTTATTATGTTTCCATGTATATTGTGTGTATATTCGCATGTGTGCGCAATTGTTTGTGTCTGTGTCTGTTTTTTTAGTTTATGCGTTTATTCGTGGGAATCAGGGTTGTCGGACTTTTTTCCACTTCCAGCGCCAAACTGCCCATCAAAATTCGTCAAATTTTTTTTTTTTTTTTTTTTTGTATGATCTTTAAAAGACAATAAATCTCTAAAAGTCTCCTGAAATTATTTTTCATAGTTTTGTAGTCATAAATAATTTTTATTCTTTTAATTTATGTGTATTATATTTATTTAACAGGATTATTTTCCCTATGTGCCTAGTGTAGCGATGCCCAGCCATAGTATTAAAGTGGTAAACCGAAGCAAACACAATCTTACGTTCATTAGTTAAGTCGCCAATGATACAGCGACGAATGAACAGATGAGTGTTTGAATTTGTTCCTTGTTTTTTCTCTGTATTTTGCTTACTTTTTACTTTTTTTTCATATAAAATTTATTAGGATTACTAAAAACATATATTAATTATTTACTTTTACTTCAATTTTAAGTAAATTGTAAATAAAGCGATTTTTGAATTGTTAATTTTTTCTCCCAGTGCAAATTTATTTACACTCAGAGCATAACTATGGTATCACCATTTCTCTTTCGGCATCACTATCCTAGTGGTACTTATTATAAATGAATAAAATAAAATTTCATACATATGTTTGTTTTAAAAAGCTTTCTATACAAGTCTCGCCGGTTTGATCTGTACCGTTTTCTACATCATACATAACAGTAAGATTGAACTTTTTCAACATGTTTTCCTTTGGCTCAAACGTATTGCAACAGTTCTTATTTACATTCACATAATTTATTATTCTTATTAATGCATCAAGAAGTTTATGTTGTACTTTATTTTGGAAACGTGGTTTGGTATGGAAAATACTATGCAAGCGTTTCTAGTTGGATTAGCCAACATAATGAATACTGCCAAAGATAATTATTTAAGATGAAACGTATCCGCTGTGAAACGTGCCTTTGTAGTTATAAAAGTTGGGACAAAAATAAAAAAAATCGTAGGTATTTTTTCATTGAAATACTGTCTCCAATTAATATAGCACAACTTTGCTGATTGAATCTCATACTCACCAGCTGAAACTTTTGTGCTCATAAAGGGTTTAACGAATGATGAATGACGGAAAACTTTGCTTGAATTAGCGGAATACTGCATTTAATTATTGAAACTTTTTAAAAACTTTAAATAGCTACGGGCGGTCAGGTACGCGGCACAATATTTCCTTTAAAAGTTTTTTTCATATATGTGAGGCAATTTTCTTTTAAATAATTTATTTCTTCTGGTGTCCAATTATTCCGGTATTCCTTAGCTAAGTTTCACATTAAGATCCATAATATATTGCATTTAACGGTAAGAAACAGTCGGATCTATCAATGCCTGCATTGGTTCAAATAGGAATGCCAGATTTAAAATACAAAGGATGTAAAAATAGCCAACTATTTCGCCACATGACTTTTAAATCGCCAGTCGCCAAACCAAAAATTTAGTCGCGATTGTAGATAAAAATTCGCCATGTTTGGCAAGAAATTGCCATATCTGACAACCCTGGTTGTGATAGTAATAATATGAAGCATCTCTTGGAAATATCTCTTTCTGCAATTTTTCTCTCTTTCAAGTATTCCTACGTTGTTCAATTCTACAAGTGCTGTTTTTTGGGTCATTTGTTGTTCTACCATTTTTGCTTTTATATGTGGGGGGGCTACTCTCTATTGCGATGCGAAAGAAAAATCGAAGAATTGGTACCCTGTATTGCGTTTTCGTATGTTCTTTTCGCATTTAATTTCCTCTTTCGCATATTTTATTTTATCATTCTTCGCTATTGCTTATTTTGTGGTACCAGTCCTGTTTCATTTTTAAACTATTTCGCGAAAAAGTTTTCGCAAACAGCACTGAATACCAAATTATACTCTTATCGCATCTACCTTTCGCATCGAACTTACTTTCGCATCACAATAGAGAGTAACCCCCCTGATAAGTGAAATGATAGTATTGTCTTTAGCTTCATCCGGATAGTACCTACATATGCATTTTACATTTTGGCAAAAGATATTGCATTTTATTTTATACTGAATAAATTTCCAGTTGTATTTTTCGCTCTTATTGTAAGTTTATACGAGTATTCTTCTTTTTTATATATGTCTGAGCATTTTAATCTTTGTGATAATCCTGCTACATAGATCAACGCCTTATAAGTTTTAACTGGTTCAGCATTTAAAGCGTTGTCCTTTGGTTTCATTCTTTTTTCTCCCACTACTCTGACTAGACAATAGTTTTATTTATTTTTATTTTTTTTGTAATATGGAATCGAATATCACTTTGTTTTTTTCATGCAATATTTATAGCTAAGTTTCTAGAATGGAAGTTAATTAATCTTCCAGATGCCATAAGTTTCTGATACCAGTCTAATTATATTTTATTTATTTTTCTTATAACTTATGAGTCCAAACAGGGAAGTCTGTTGGTAATTTCTTTTTGCATTGTGAATTGTAGTTGTCTACTAAAACTTAGCGTGGAGGCCGAAGCCCATTTAAGTAATTCACCTCGTGGAGTTACTTCAGCATCGGATAAGGGCATTGAGGCTGGTCCTGACGTAAATTAAAAACGTAGAAAAGTCATTCGATATTCCCACACAGTCAATATGAAACCAAGAAGCTTTCAAATGCCACGGGTTTTTGCAACGGTGTAAGATGTGCTTCTCTCCATCCGACTTCCTTACTATTTATACCACCTACATCCGACCGAAAATAGAATACAACTCTCAGGTTTGGGCCGATGCCTCAAAGTCAGTTTTGGGATTACTCGGCCGAGTGCTGGAGAGGGCGAAGATGCTCATCGGTGACAGAAGGGTATCGAACTCTATTGACTCACTAGACCATCGACGCAGTGTGGTGTATGTTACTCTGTTCTATCATTACTACAATGGATATGGCGAGATTAAGGATCTTGTCCCGAAACCCACACATTTTTACGTAACATACGGTCATCGTCCAAGGCCCATCATTGCCCGGGGAATCGTACTACGTATTACACAGAGAATTCGTTATTCTCTCGTGTGCTTTGCCTGTGGAATTAGTTTTCCGCAGATGTGTTTCCTGTCTGTTATAATGTTGAAAAGTTCAAGTCAAATGTTCACTACTCCCTCTTTCCCCTCCTCACAACCTATTTTCCTAGTTCTGGTACAACGCACTGAGTCATCCCCTGAGTACTGGTCCAAGATAAAACAAATATACTACATGAATCACATTCCGTGCCAGAGTCAGACTTGGTGACATTTGTCTTGCAATACTTCAATTTGCTACAAAAGCTATCATTAAAATGCACGAAATCAAGTGTACATGTAAATACAACTAATACAACTGTATGCGCACTACTACACATGTGCAACATATGTATATGTAAATCCAGCAAGTGCACTTCACATCTATAACGAATATTAGGCAGCAGAAGTTATTAGATTTATTATTTGCCGACGACTTTAGTAAAGGGATATATGCAAATACTTATATTATGAGTAAATTATATTTTTTTGCAGAAAATTTACATAAAAAGAAATAAAGTGTTAGTACTCAGATGTTGCCACCAAAAAAACTCGTTTACTTGCTCATGTGCCCAAAATAATTACAGATGTAAATGACCCTTTCCTTAAACAATAAACTTGTTAATAAGCTAATTTCCAAAAAAAAAATCTCAAAAGTATAGTCTTAACAGCAAAAACAATCTCTTTTGTTCAAGGAAACATTTTTTGTTTTTACTTTTGGTATCATTCATTTTAATTTAGTAAGCATAACTGTCGCCATTTTAATGAACGAAATTCGTATTGGCGGTTTATTTTTGAACTCTACGATTGAATTTAAGTGTAATTGACGTGGCAATGTGTAAATTCCGCACTTAGTGAATACAAATACTAGAAAATATATTTGTTTCAATAAATATACATAAACAATTTTTCTATATCAGTATTAATTCGTGTTAATTTAACATGAGCTGCACAGTCTTGCATGACAGTGGGACAACATCTAGTAAAATTAGTTAAAACAAGTTAGCGTGTAGAATACTGGGCCGAATCTAAAATACGCTCCCCGATTGTCTCGTAAATATATAGTATATATTATAAATTTGAACTAAATATGCTCGGATATATGTATATGGACCGATATCGAGATTGTTTTTGCCTTGTAAGCCATAAAGGTAATCTTTCATGGAAAACTCGGTTTAAGTTATATTTCGGGTATATATAAAATACGATATCGGAAATTTTCATTCTCGGTATTTTAGTAACCTCCTTTTATTGCCAGAATTGTTTTTAAGCAAAAAACGGTTAGTAAAACTGTTACATAGAAAAATTTTCATTTGCTTTCAAGCGAAAAAACTTGTTTAAGTTCGCTTCTGCGACACTTTCCTGAAAACATCAGTTTAGACTATATATGAACCGATATCAGAAACCAAAATATGTATAATTTATAGGGTTGGAAATGAAAGTTGCAGAAATTACATACGGAATCACAAACGTACATATACATATATACACGCAAAGAAAAAGCTGTTTGGAATACTGTTGTAGCAACATTAGTATTTACTCTGTGATATTCTTTATTGTTGCCATTAGCAGTATATTATAATTTTTATTATAGTATAATCCTCTATAAATATATCAGTGTTGAATGTCCAACATTTCTATTGTTACATTTCTATCATTTTAAAACATAGTTAAATGCAATAATAATGTTTAAAACGATAATTTGAACACAATAATAGCTTTTGTTATGTGCAATAATATAATGCTTTTTATGTGGTATATGTATCTACAACACATTTCCTTTAAACTAACTATTGTTGTTGAACATATTCATGTATATTTGTATTTCATTTTTTTAATTTTGAAGCAATCAGTTTACACATGTAGTGTGTGTGTTTTTTCAATATTAATAATATTAAAAATAATGAAGATTATATGTAAATATATTTATTAATTGGAGAAAATGGTCACAAAAATAAACATTTGAAAGTAAGAAGGTTTGTATACGAATTTATTTATAAATATATGTATATATATGTATTAATGTGTTTGAATTTTTTTTTTTTACAGATTTCTGCCCCCGAAGGAAAATATGTACTTCAATCTTTATAGAACATCAAGATTTTGATAAATTTTATGAGTTTTACTCTTTTTGCTAAAATATTAAGTAGAAAAAATATATTTAATAAATGACAAAAGTATTGTTTTAGTTATAGCAGTTATGTGTTATGTATGTGTATACATTACGTAATAATATAACATTGTGACGTTCAACACCAGTACGATTGATCGTGATAATAGAATATACAATTTCGCAAAATTTTGGTGGGAATGATAATATAATATGGTGGGGCATGACAATAACAGTATTAGTCATGATACAAAAATTATAACTTTTACCAAATATATGGTTATATAGTATAATTTGGTTTTTGGCTGTGCTAGGTTTCGTAAACAAATTTCGTATTGCAACCATATTATGTGGTTGTGTTCAACCATATAATTTAACTATAGTATTTTGCCCTTAAAATATTGTCATATCAACCATATTTTTTTCTACGTGTACCCTTATCATTTTTGTGAAGGATATACAAATTTTCAAATTGCAAGCGTAATTCGTCTGCTCATAAATTTTTCCTGCACCACTTCCAGCTTCACACAAAATTTTGCAATTGAAATATGTTGAAAGTGAATTAAAACATTATTTACCCAGACGTACAACATACGTAATATACATATGTATGTATGTACTCGTATATACTCATATCATCATGAAACAAGATTTAGCAGATGTTTTTATACAGCTTTGTTTTGATTTGCATAGATTTCAATTTCAAATCGTTTTTTTATTTTTTGTTTTATTGCGAGCTTGTTCTGCAAGAACCATTAAGTCATCAAATTGCGTATTGAATTGCCATATGCTGAAATTCATGACTCTCATAAATATACTCGTAGTGCAAACACACCGACCCACAACAACAGCTCTTTGCCTAAATTGACAACCGGCAGGTCTCTCTATAACACACTTGAACAAGCAAGCACCAGGTGAACAAACAGCCCAACTTTGATTACGTGCCTCCGACAGTCTGTGAAGCCAAAAGTGTTAGAAAAGTTGACATCCACACACTCAATACTCTCAAAAAACTAAAACTCAATAACTTGATTTTTTCGGCACTTTTTCGGGATTTAAGCATTTAAGTATCACATGCAAACATACATACATACATATATTGTATATACAAGCAGCGGAATAAATCAGTGTTTTTTTTTTTTTTTATACCCTTCACAAAAATGTTAAGGGTATATATAAGTTTGTGATTCCGTTTGTAATTTCTACAGTTTTTTTTTGCGACCCTATAAAGTATATATATTCTGAATCAGAATTAATGGAAAAGTCGATTAAGCGATGTCCGTCTGTCCGTCTGTCCGTCTGTCCGCTGTTGAAATACCGTTTCTGAGAAAACCATTAGACTTAGAAACTTTTTTCTTTCACCATTCTTTTACCCCATCGATTCATGGGTTTGCTATTGAAATTCAGTAATATCGGTCCACGTATACCTGAGATATATTCAAAATTCCGAAAAAAGCCATTTTTTTTTGCAGTTTTGTATGAAAATTTTTGAAAACAAAAGTTGTTCGTTTTGCTTCAAACTTCACACACTTATTAAGCATGGTGACTAAAAGACAAAAAATTTTTTTTTCAGATATCGGTCCATATATACCCGAGATATAGCCCAAATCGGATTTTAATGAAAATGTCGCATAGGCGAAGCTAAATAACTTTTTTTTTGCTCAAAAGCAGTTCTGATAATAAAATTAGGTTATATAAATATGGAAAATGAAAATTTCCGATATCGGTCCATATATACCCGAGATATAGCACAAACCGGGTTTTTCATGAAAATGTCGCGTAAGCGAACTTAAACAACTTTTTTGTGCTCAAAAGCAGTTCTGGTAATGAAATTAGGTTACATAAATATGAAAAATGAAAATTTTCGATGTCGGTCCATATATACTCGAGATATAGCCCAAATCGTGTTTTTCATGAAAATGTCGCGTAAGCGAACTTAAACAACGTTTTTGTGCTCAAAAGCAGTTCTGGTAATGAAATTAGGTTACATAAATATGAAAAATGAAAATTTCCGATATCGGTCCATATATACCCAAGATATAGCCCAATTCGGGTTTTTCATGAAAATGTCGCGTAAGCGAACTTTTCATGAAAACGCTTTTGCTCAAACGCAGATCTGATAATGAAATAAGATTACATAAATATGAAAAATGAAAATTTCCGATATCGGTCCATATATACCCGAGATATGGCCCAAATCGGGTTTTTCATGAAAATGTCGCGTAAATGAACTTAAACAACTTTTTTGTGCTCAAAAGCAGTTCTGGTAATGAAATTAGGTTACATAAATATGAAAAACGAAAATTTTCGATGTCGGTCCATATATACCCGAGATATAGCCCAAATCGGGTTTTTCATGAAAATGTCGCGTAAGCGAACTTAAACAACTTTTTTGTGCTCAAAAGCAGTTCTGGTAATGAAATTAGGTTACCTAAATATGGAAAATGAAAATTTCCGATATCGGTCCATATGTACTCGAGATATAGCCCAAATCGGGTTTTTCATGAAAATGTCGCGTAAGCGATCTTAAACAACTTTTTTTTGCTCAAAAGCAGTTCTGATAATGAAATAAGATTACATAAATATGAAAAATGAAAATTTCCGATATCGGTCCATATATACCCGAGATATAGCCTAGACCGGGTTTTACATAAAAGTGTCGCGTAAGCAAACTAAAACAACTTTTTTGTGCTCAAAAGCAGTTCTAGTAATGAAATGAAGTTATATAAATATGAAAAATGAAAATTTCCAATATCGGTCCATATATACCCGAGATATAGCCTAGACCAGGGTTTTCATGAAAATGCCGCGTAAGCGAACTTAAACAGCTTTTTTGTGCTCAAAAGCAGTTCTGGTAATGAAATTAGGTTACCTAAATATGGAAAATGAAAATTTCCGATATCGGTTCATATGTACCCGAGATATAGCCCAAATCGGGTTTTTCATGAAAATGTCGCGTAAGCGAACTTAAACAATTTGTTGTGCTCAAAAGCAGTTCTGGTAATGAAATAACGTTATATAAATATGGAAAATTAAAATTTTCGATATCGGTCCATATATACTCGAGATATAGCCTGAACCGATTTTTTCATTAAATTTTTTTTTTTTTTTTTTTTTTGCTGAAAAGCAATTCTTGTTATAAAAGAAGGTTACTAAAATACAGAAAATAGAAAATTCCGATATCGGTTCATATATAACCGAGCATATTCAGGCCACATTTTTAATATACTATACATATTCGTGACTCTCGTGAAGGGTATTTTAGATTCGGCCCAGCCGAATATACTACACTCTTACTTGTTTTGTTATTTGTTTGTGAGTTGTGTGAGGGTGTATGTGTGCGTACTGTGTGGTATTCAATTTAAAAATTGTTCAACAAGTTGTTGAACTGCCAAACTAAACAAAAAAGGGGGTGTTTCATTTCTACTTTTTTTAAATGAATTTTTCCATTACGTACTTAAAAATTTTTGGTTTGCTTTTTAACTTTTCTGTTACTTTTGTCTGTTTTCCTTCTCAAAGAACAATTTTGCTTGTGAAGAGAGTAGTTTTTGACAGCAAAACTGAGCGATGCTATTTTGATGCATTTTGTGTTTTCGCTTATATAAATTATGTTTGCGTATTTATTTATTTATTTGTCAATAATATACTTTACAAAATTAATTTATAAAATATATAAAAACGCGCGGGTAACTAGACCATATGCGCTCGAAGTAAAGGCATAATTAGTTTGTACGTTCTTTTCCGTTCTGAATCAGCTGTCTTGTTTCTGTTCAATGTAAACTATATGTACATGGTTTGTTTTTACTTTTACGTTCTGTTCTGTTGTGGACTAATCTGTTGAAAATAGAATTCAACGTTAAGTGCCAGCCTGATATGTGTATGTGTTACTTTTTTCTGGTATGGAAAATTTAATTTTTTTATTCATAGGAATACAAATTTTTTTTTTGTCAAAAGCTAAAACCATTTGTTTTAATTAAAGATTTTTAAAAATTTACTATGTGTTTACCAATTAATCAATTATGGATGATCAAAAGAATATAATTTTAGTGAAAAGCGTATAAGAAATGTCGTAGTGAAAAACATTAAATTTTGTATAAGAAATGTCGTAGATCGTGAGAGAAAAGTTGGCTGTTTTGTCACCATTTTTAAAGAAGATAACACACGATATGTTTTTAACAATGTAGATGGCATTTTTCACAATGTAAAATGCCAGGAAAATTAAAATGTTATAAAAAATTATTTGAAAAAATGTCAAAAAATTTTACATACAAAAAAATTCATACACATGAAAAAACTCTTAACAATATTAACAAATTAAGTTTAATTTAAATTATTTTATTTTTTAATTTGTTAATATTGTTAAGAATTTTTTCATGTGTATGAATTTTTTGTATGCAAAATTTTTTGAAATTTTTTCAAATAATTTTTTATAACATTTTAATTTTCGTGATGATTATAACAAATTGTTATCAAAATATTGAAAATAAAATACCGTTAAACCTTTTTTATAAAAACAAAAATCAATCAAGATCTTTAGCTGGAAAATTTAGAAGAAAACAATAACAAGCAGAACTGTACGTTCTTGGGTTCTGAAATTCCAAGAGTTACTCATCAACGCCAATTGCACCGCATTAAGTATACAATATAGTTTGGGATTACATCTGAAAATATCATTGGGTCTTACTTCTTCGAGAATGAAGCTGGAAGTGCTGTAACCGTAAATGGAGAGTGGTATCGGTTTATCCTGCTTTTGAAAAAAGAGCTGGTATGTGGTTCCAGCAGTAAGGAGCAACCGCTCGAAAAACAATGGCACTTTTAAGTAAAATTTTTGAAGAGTCGCCGCGATCTATTTTCTTTGGGATCATTTCAAGAAGCGAGTATTTGTGGACAAGCCAGAGACAATCCTTGAACTCAAAGCAAACATTGTTGCAGAAATTCGAATGTCACAAATTTAAAATTTTTTTATTTTTAATACATTTGTTTTATTTATTGAATCTTCAAAATGAAGTAACAATAAAGCCCAGTTTTTGAATTGGAATTTAAATGTTATTTAGCTTTAAGTGCCATTCAAATACGAAAATCTGTTTTTCACTACAAATTTAGACTAAACTTAAATGCCCAAACTTCTTCATTCATGTATTATTTAAGTTTCTCTCATAGTCCTTATGGTTTTTGTGTGCTTGCATTTGGATTAGTGCAAAAAAAGGTAAACACAACACACATACGAGCTATTGCTTGAAGAAGATATTTGAAAACTAGTTGCTACTATTGCACTCAACAACAGCAGAATACAATAATTAATTAAAAATAGCTTCACATGAAATAAAATTATTAAGTTTTTCTATGCCGTTAATAAATTTAATATTTTTCTTTAAGAATTTTTCTATTCCTCCACTAACACTTTCAATAATATTTGGAATATAAGTAAAGCTGCCACACTTTCATCGCATTTAAATAAGACCAATTACGTATTTAAGACTAATAAACTGAACTTGCATTTAAATACAACTTAAATTTAAATGAAAATTAACTAATTTTGTACTTAAATACGCAGTCAATAACTGGACCTAAGTATTCAAATCTTAAAAATAAAAAATTCAGAAAAAACGATGTACTTTTTACTTGAGCTAGGACAAAAATTTTATTTTGGGGGAACTATATCGGTAAATCACGTATTTAACGCTCTGATGGTGGCAAAGGTATCTCTTCTTCACAATTGGATATGACCGCCAAATTAAGTATGTTGCGCGCAAGAGGATTTGTGTGAAGTTCCAGTTAACTGACATAGCTTGTCGCGTACTTACAAAATTCGGCTTTTACCTGCGGAATACTCAGATCTTTATGAGTTCGTGAATTTTTTACGTACCATGGAGCTGCAGTAACCAATCGAAGAATTTGGTTTTGTCGCCTTTGAGTGTTTTCAATGTTTCAGAAATGTTGTGGAAAATGTTCTAAAACGAGCCCATCAGTGCGATGAAAACGGTGGTCATTTAAGAGACATTATTTTTCGTACTTAGTGTAAAAAAATTTCCATTTTGTTTAATATATAATCTGAGAAATAAAATATAAAAAAAAATAGTAAACGAAAAAGTTATTAAACTTTTGAGCCTCATAGTATCTGTCCCACACTGTATAAGCGATACTCAAACTCAGACACTAAATGAGAGCTTCGAGTCATAGCTTATATTATATTTTTGTTTAATTTAGTATATGATAGTGTAAAAAAGTTCTCACCTCTTCTCAGCAGGGTTGTACGCGAATCTTAAACGTTTCTCCGTTACGATCATGCTTTGCTTGAGGCAGTTTTTTTTTTTTGCTGGGTATTTATAGGCATATGTGGATTATGTAGATATGGTACTATTACTACATTCATATTTAAAAATAGTTGTTGCCTCATTTTTTTTAATAGGAGTTTCTATTGAATTATTTTTGTTTCTGTTTACATACCTAATGAAATAATTTTATATCTGAATTTTATAAATTGCTCTGTTTATTTTTTTAACAACATATCTAAACTCCTTATGTCATTTTGCTAATGTTCCTTAAAAACAAACGGAAAGAAAAGTAATATTAAAAAATGCTGGTTTGTAGGTGGAATAGGTTTCAAAGTTTTATAAATTTGAATAAATAAATATTTAATTAAAAACTGAATCAAACTTACAAGTTAATTAAGGTCATTCACGTTCAGGATTCTTCCATTTCGGAAAACACACTGTTCTGCTTAGTTTTGCTGTCGTTTTACTTTTATCACATCCTTTTATTGGGCGAATAATGTTTAGTGATATGTTATGAAATATTAATTCTACATGAAATCATATTAAAAGTCGAACATATTCTTTTATATTTAAGCATCTAGCGCAGTATTGCCAAGCGTCGCATTTAACCGCTTTTACGTGTGAAAAAAGGACAGATTTTGTCTGAGTAGGTACGGATTTTTTAAATTATCGCGAATGGTTAACACAATAGTATAATTTTTCCGACTATGAAGAAAAATCCTTATCTAAATTGGATACCGTTGCAATTTGGTCCAATTTATATACAATTTTAAGTGTTTTAACAATTTAGTTTTGCCAATTACGCAAAAATTATAAAAATGGTGTTGAGACTGCTGTTACGGTTCTTGTTACATAACTAAACTAAAAAACTAAACTGTGAAGTTTCAAATTCCATTTGCATCCTAAGATCTCATTTGAGAACTTATTTAAGTAACTACATAAATTTTAGATATTAGATATAGAAATTTAGAAAAAAGAAAAACTTCTTTTTTAATTAAAAAAAATTTTTTTTTGTCGTGTTCAAGGTGAGATCATTTTACCAGGTAAAACTGGGATTACAATAAATACAAGAATGCAAAAACAACATGGGAATTTGTTATTGCTTGAGTGTGTCAAAAAATTTATATAGAAAGTATGTACATACTAAAGGGCTGCACAGGATATTCTAAAGAACACTGCTCACTACTGTGTAGTAGTTTCAAGCACTGTATTTGAAAACAATTCTTAAAACAAACAATCTAAAGAACATTTAAAAACAGAACAAACACTTCGTAGTAGCCTTCACGACAGTGCCTGACTGTACTTGAATTCTGTTTCACAACAAAATCTAAAACAAAATATAACAATAAAGCAAATAAACGATGAATCACAGCAAGCACATTGGCATTTAAGCCTATTGCGTCTTAAATATTTGTGCTTAATACAAAGACAAAACCAATGAACAACAACAACGTACACATGAGCATACTGTGCATACTGCACTTGTGCACTAATCCAGAGACAAAACTGAAGTAGAACATCACTTCAATGCTTGTGTTTGGTCTAAATACTTATAAGACAATATTCGTTAATGTGTTTAGAATATTTCGGCACTGAAGTTCGTTTTGAAATGTGAAAGAAGACGATGGATGGCTAGTACTTGAAAATACTACGATGTTTTTTGTAAGACATTTTTATTGTGCTTGATCAGCCCTCTAGAACATACATACACACACTTACACACTCAACTTGCCGATATGTTTGTATGTGAGCAAACCACCCTGTCGGAAACTGAGTTAATTTTAAGCTAACTTTAAGCTAAATTTTCCTCAACTAGTGCTGACTGACACTTGAATACTTTTCAACGGAAGCAACTAACTATTTTAACATTGTGATATCCTAGGAAGTAGTGAATTGTCCGACTTTACACTACTTTTCAACTAACTTACAGTTAGCTAGCTAAATGCTAACTTACAGTTAACTTTTTGAAGCTAGCAATATTTTTAAGTCAACCATAAGTTAGTTAGTTTTAAATCAACGAAAAGTTAATTGTTGACACTATAGGTGAAAAACAACTTTTTGTAACTAGCTGACACCTAACAATTATTTAATTGCAACATTTTTTCGTAATAAAATAAATTAGTCAACATTTTTAACGTATTTATTTGTAATTTTTCAAACATAATTTATTAAAAACTTAATTTTTATATTACATATTACACCAAACAAAAATTATTACATTGCATGTTGCAAAACCCGTAAAAATTTCAAAAATAATTTAAATAAATAATATTGCATCAAATGTTTGTTTGTTGGCGTATACATTACATTCTTTTTTAAAAAGGCTTCTTAAATATATTTTGCTAGCGACTCTCATTCTTGTACTTTTAATTAAAATTAAAACAATATTAATATCTTTATTATTTGACATACATATGTACTTATATAAAAAAATTTATTTTAGAAAACTTCCCAAATAAAAAGACTTCAATATCACGCAATAGTATTAATAAAAAAAAACTGAAATCTATGGCGCCTACTAGGTGGCGACATTGGAAATACATTTTTGCATTGTATACATGATAGTTTAAAATTGGTTCATAAAAATTAACTAAAAATTGGCTACTTTTGTAGTCAGCTACTGAATATCCGACAGGGCAGAAACAGCTTTTGACACTTGATGTTTTATAAATAGAAAAAAAGTAGTACATCTGTTTTTTCAGTTTCACCTGGTAAAATGAATTCGCCTCGGTCGTGTTTTAGGTTCAATTTATTCAAAAACACACATTCCAAAAAACTTTTTTCATAAAAAAAAATTAAGAAAAAATCTTTTTGGCATCTCAAAACACCAGCAAAAACAGATAAATATTATGATCTGACAATAGTGGCAGCACCCCCTGACCACTCGTAACTAAGCATATTAAATTATTGAATATCAATTTATCGTTGATCTGAAAAACTTGATTTTTTCCCCGAAATTGAGTTTGCTAATGACTCTAACAACTTTCACGTAAAACTCGTCGCAAAGACGACAACGAACTTACACTTAACTGTACAATGGCAGTTATATTTTCGTTAGACAATTTACTATCTTTATCACGTCGTCCTCACTCAATTTTCTATTGGATTTCTCGCATTTTCCTGGTGTTTTTAGTTTTCCATATTTCTCTTTTATTATATTGTTATCAGCAGAGGGAACCAAGCCAATGTAAAGTACACCGACGGCGGCATCTAACAAGCGGTTTTTTATGACGGCTTCAATTTTAAGTTAGATAAAACCGTCGATTGCTATTATTTGAGTGCAGGATGAGCGACTGCAACTAAGCGGCGATTACGAACTAATTGACTTTGCATGAACACATAAGACTAGCAAGAGCATTGCTGTGTATTTGGTTAGTGTAGAGTAAAAATATGCTAAGCAAATGCTATGATGCCATACCATTTGCACGAAACTGTGACTAGAGCTATTATGTCTAATTTTTTAAGACTATCATTCCCAGCCATCAGATTTAAAAGCAAAAATCACAGAACAAAAAATGACCCGAAAACAGCATTTGCGACCCATTGTGCAATAACTGGACATATAACAGGGTTGAACCCAGTAACCCAGCGGCGAACACTGCCTACCACATTCATTCTCTTCAATGATGTATGCAACACTTTGTAATCAATGAATGCCAACTTACAAAGTATATATCTTGTATATCACATTTATATCCGCATATTTTCTAGTTGTAAATCAAACGTTCACCGTCTTTGCCACAATATGTTGCAAAAATTTGTATGGGATTGTAAAAAAGTTGAAAGTAAGGTAAAATATTTAGTGAAAAAAGAAAAAAATGCAGTAAACAAAAAACATAACAAATTTATTTAATGGAATATTCCCAAAAAGCTGAAGTGCGGAGTACGTCTTCGACCCACTTACAAAGTAAGCGAGATTGTATCCGAGCTGCCTACTACTGACTTACAACGTATGCCAGATTGTATCCGAGCTGCCTGCTGATAACTTACAAAGTATGCTAGAAAGTAATGCGCTTTTGTTGGATGAACACATCTCGCTTACTTTGTATGCAAGTGGTAGGCATTCACTCTACAAATGTGGCAATGTGTATGAAAATGCATACTAGGTTTGTATATGAGATGGTGTGCATTACTGACTTACAAGTGTGCATCGGATCAGCACTTTTGTAAGCGAAACTTTGGCCGCTGGGATTATAAAAAATTTGAAAGTAAGAAAAAATATTTAGTGAAAAAAGAAAAATATGTAGTGAACAAAAAACATAACAAATTTACTTAACGGAATATTCCCAAAAAGCTGAAGTGCGCAGTACGTCTTCGACCTACTTACAAAGTAAGAGAGATTGTATTTGAGCTGCCTACTGCCGACTTACAAAGTATGCGAGATTATATTCGAGTTGCCTACTAATAGATTACAATGTTTATTAGGTAGTAATGAGCTTCTGTTGGATGAACACTTCACTATCACGCTTACTTTGTCTGCAGGTAGTAGGCATGTGTATGAATATGTATACTGAGTTCGTATATGAGATGGTTTGCATTACTAACTTACAAGTGGGCATTGAATCATCGCTCCAGTAATCGAAACTTTGGCCGCGGGGTAATATCCCAACGGATAAGCGCATCAACTACAAAACAGACACAAATAATTGCGCATACATTCGAGTACGTAGACACACAATATAAAAACATTAAAATATCTAATAAAACTTAATAAAATTAGTAGGTGAAGAGAGTTGAAAATATAAATATCAGACGACAGTACAAACTATTTTAAATGCATGTATGTTGAATTGTTAAAAATTCTATTCCTAATATTGGATCGGAAAACCAAGGAATGCAAACTCTTCTGAAATAGATGTTGACTTGCTGAATAAGCTTTTTACTGAAATACCAAATGCAACAATTGCTCCAAAGTTTTACGCTCGTAGTGCCATGCCATTAGATAATACAAGACCGCCAATTTCTTTCTGATCTATTACCCAGGCTGATACCGTTATTGCTTGTCACAACGTCAAATCGAATGCTAATACCCTAATACACCCTAAATTTGTAAAACTCATTCTACCAAACTTGCTGTCACAAATTACCCACATTTTCAACACAGTAATTACAAAAAGCATTTTTCCTTAGATTGGAAGTATGCAAAAATTGTTCCTATACCCAAAAATAATAGTAAGTATCGTCCAATTGCTATCCTTTCATATCTATCCAAAGTTTTTGAAAGAATCCTACGGAACCAAATTGTTGACTTCATTCAAGAAAATAATTTATTCACTGACATGCAATCAGGGTTTCGACCCAAGCACAGTTGTACTACTGCACTAATTGAAGTCACCGAGGAAATTCGCGGCTACATTGATAGTGGAAATATTGCATTGCTAGTACTTTTGGATCATACCGAAGCATTCGATATGGTCAATCACAGTATGCTGCGTGTTAAATTATTAGAGCTGTTTAATTTCACCTCCTCTGCGACTGATCTTGTCTCGTGATATCTAAATAATCGGTATCAGTATGTCTGCTCAAATAACAAATTATCCATATCGGTGCCAGTAACCAAAGGTGTTCCTCAAGGGTGCATTTTAGGGCCCCTATTGTTTACAATTTACATAAATTACTTAGCAAGCCAATTAGTACACTAACATTCATATGTATGCCGATGATGTCCAAATTTATACATGTAGTGAACCAGAGAAGATTGACGAGAGCGTTTTAAAATTGAATACGGATTTATCGAGAATCAAGGCTTGGGCAGCAGCAAATAGCTTATGTTATGTGTAATTGCCAGAAACACTACAACATAACTGCTGAACCGAATATAATATTAAATTAAATAAAAAAAAAAAAATTAAAATTGTTAGGAAGACGAAAAACTAAGGCATTATAATAAATTTTTCGCTAACATGGTCTGATCACGTAAATACTGCTACAGGGAAAGTATTTGCGATGCTTCGTTCATTATGGGCAACTCAGCACGCAACACCGATAAATATACGGATGATTTTAACGAGCAGCGATTAAAAAAGCACCAGAAAATAAACTTCTGCATATAATGCTGTTCTTAGATATGTTTTCAATTTCAGGCGTTTTTCTCATATCACATCTGAGACTGAACTTTACGGTGTACGTTTTTGTGACCTGTGAAAAATTCTTTGTATTCTACTGTTACATAAAATTATTTACACTGGTGTACCGTCATACTTGTTTAAACGACTTGTTTTTACGCAATCAATGAGAAACAAAAACCTGGCCCAGATACGATTTAAAAAGTTGATATCTGAATGGCAATTTTTCATTCACCCTATAAGACTATGGAACTCAATACCAGCATCCTTACAAACCATTAGCAATGCAACACAGCTTAGGAAATGTCTATTCGATTTCTATAATAGAAGTTAAAAACTTGTTGTTAAATTGTAAAATTATTTTGAATTTTTGTACCTCTCTTTTTTTTATTAACTGTCTTTTTGTTTAGATTTTATATATTAAATTGTTATTTAAATCCTTTATAATTATAACTATAACTAAATTCTAATGATTTGTAAAACCCATGCTATAATTATAAGACTGTAAGTCTTGTTGTATGGGTGTACCAATAATTAAATAAAGAAAATAAATAAATAATAAATAATGTGTAATGTATTATTACACCGCATTACACATATTCTGTCTGAACCAAATGTATTTTTTTTGGAAAGGGGGAAAAAAATAAAAATACACGTGTATTTTCATGTACACGTCAGATATATATATGTATATATATTTTTTTTTGTATAAAATATAAAGCTTGTATTGTCCGTCTGTCTGCCTGTGTGAAAGATTTTGAGTAAGTTCCTAACCTTTTTTCCGTGATCCAATCAATCTGAATTTTTGCAGCCAGACTCGTGAAAATGTCTGTATAGCGTCAAGTTTAAAAAAAAAATAAGTTTTTATCAATTCTCAGATTTTCCTGATTTTTTTTAATTGGTTATCGGTTTTTTGTAACGGTTTCAGTTCCTTAAAAACCCGATTTTTTATTTATTTTCTTAAATTAGCATTGAAAATTGTTTCATTAAAAATTTTAATGCTTTTAAGGAAACTTCGGCCGTTTACTCTTGCATTTGTAAGCAGTTGTGTCGCCACGCATATGCGTAATTTCTTGTCCTTTAAAGCGCTTTTCAATGGCCGCAATGTTCAGATGTAATCTTTCGCCATGCTCATCGCAGCAAGCTCCTAAATTGTCATAGAAAAAATCTAAATGGTTGTGAAGGACATGGATCTTTGGCATTTCGCCATATGCCAAAATCATTTGTGCGGCAATATTTTTATAATTGGCAACTCGTTTGTCGCCAACAAACTGCTCAATAAGTCTCAGTTTACACACATCAGGTTTTCTTGATCAATTCTGCTTCAATTTGCTTTTGAACTTGCATTTATGTTCACACACAAAAGCTTTATGTCGTCAAGTTTAGGCTCTTTTGAATTCAAGTTTTCATATTTTTGGCATTTCATTTTACATTCTCTTTTCCATTCTCTTTTCCCCGTTCTCCCACAAAGTTAAGACTTGACGAGTCAAACTTGATGTGTGTAAACTGGCACTAAACTTTAACTGGTTAAAGTTAAACCTCGACAAAAACTACTCTCTCATAACCTATTTTCCCAGTTCTAGTACAATGCACTGCATATGTAGGGGTCATCCCCTGAGTACTGGTCCAAGATAAAAAAAACTGTGCCTTTCCACTGTTTTCGTAATATTTCTCAAAATTTTACTTGGTGCGAATAAGCCACAAACGTAAACAAAGTTATTTCGAGTTGAGCACTGCATTGATAAACTGTATTTGTTCGCATAAATATGAAATCAAACTTGTATATATTTTTCTGTAGATATAAAAAGAAGACACTAATTTTCTAAGAGAATTCATCAGGAGCTTCTGACGGATAGGAAGCATTTTTCTGTGCCACTTTAATCAAAACCACTTTCTCCTTTTTTTGGATTTTTATTTGCTTGAATACAATTTTTTTATTGTTATAACCCATTTTTAAATGGAGCAAATATCACATTTATTATAATATCTTACGTAATAATATTATTTTATTACATTTTCGTTATTCTATTTTCAGTCGGAATATACAACATTTAACAAATATTTTGGCTTCTTCAATTAAAATAATTTTATTTTTGTCTTGGCTTTGGAAAAGCAATTAAAATATGTTGTCCTTGTTTATTCTTTTTTTTTTTGCTAACAACTTATTGTAATTTTAAGTAAAAAAAAATAAACACAAAGAAACTGAAATAAACAAACCACTAACCAACTTTACAAAATGACTGTTGTCATTATTACACACAAGGTTGCCATTATGTGAATTTACATGTTAACTTGTTCTACTCCATACACAGAAGAAAAATATAGTTTGTTTCTTCTTGATGTTTTTCTGCAGTGTCTGCAACACTTGTTCCCTCTCTAAACCTCTAGACTTACCGCAATGTAATATCTATAACTATTCAATATATTCGGGCGTATAAAAGAAGTACATTGTTGCTTTTAGAGTCCAGCCTTGCGATTTGAAAAATGACGGCATTACTATTGTGATAATAAATTAGTATAATTCGGAAAGCCCTGTGACCGTACAAAGCCCGGCTCGTAAACTTGTAAAATTCGTATTCTATATTAAAATACATTTTATAATCATATAAAACATTTGTAGTTTCTAACGAAAACTGCAATATCAAAATATAAAATCGGCATTCTTTGTGATCGAAAGAAGGAACAAAATCTATCTGTTTAGCTTCTATTTTGTTTTGCGTATTTACTATTTTACAGTTTGCAAATTTGAAAGCTGGCAAGTTAAAGAAGTTTGATGAGAAAAATCGAGCAGCACAAATGCTCAACTAAACCTGGGTTATATATATTAAGTAAGTTAAACAAATCTAGAAAAAGATCGGCCGGTGCAAACAAAAAATTAAAAGTTATTCCAGTAAAAAATTATAAATAGCTTGCTTTCTATGTTTCCCAGCTATCTATATGTCGACATTTCATAGGAACTACCCTAATCATCAGTAGACTTTGGAAATTTTTGAAAGACTGGGAAACATAGAAAGCAAGCTATTTATAATTTTTTACTGGTATAAATGTTAGAAGCTTAAATAGCGAATAAAAAACTTAATTTGATTTAATTAGTTTGAATTAAAAGTTATTAAAATAATTTTTTTAACGATAGTATAATAGAGAAATACTGAAATTTTTTATGAATTCCCTCAATTTACCCATAGTTTTTTTCAAATGAGATGAATAATCAGACGGTTGTGCTGCAGAAATGCAATTTCTCATTTCTGACAACAATTTTTTGCAAGTTTTTTTTATATTAAAAAATTTGGGGTATCCAAAAACTCACTCATTTTCACATGACGGTGATAAAATAAAAACAGCGAGAACCGTATATTCACAAAAGAATTACTATAATTTAACTATATGAATAATCACTATTTGTTTAAGAATAAATTTGGTGAAAATATAGTAATATTTTAATGTTTGGATTATTGTGGAAAAAATGTCACGTTCGACATGTCACGTATCGACCCAAAATAAAGGTAAGCAAAGTATAGAAACACGAGCCTTTTTAGTTAAATCATAACATTGTTAGGAAAAATTCTGAAATTAATTGCAAGACGAAATTACGTAACGTTTAGCTGAAATACTCCTTTCCAAGTGCAGACGCGAAAACATCCACCTTTGTCACGTTCGACCCAATACTTATTTTTAAATTTTTTGTTTCATTCGAGATTCCATTTGTTATTAAGTTTAATATAAATTGTTCGCTATTAGCTATAATTTGAGATTAAGTCGAACCTGAAAATACCTTTGTTTTTTTTTTTTTGCTTTTTGGTTTTCAACGAATGTCACATTCCACACCAGAGATTTACCCATATGTGACAAAGCTATTAGTATTAATGAACACGAAATTATGTTTACCATCTGTCAAAGTGTAATCCAAAATTTAGACTTGGCTACACTTAGGCTTTGGCCGTTCAAGGTATCATTATAATTAAGCCGTTCTTTTTTTAATTGCAGATATATTTCCCAATATTTTTCTATGTACTATTGCGTACCGGTGTGCAAATATGTATGTATCAGGTGGTTAAGGGCCGATGGTGAATATAAACCACACCTAAACGTCAAGCTTTTTTCGACATTTCCAAATTTCAGACAAACTCAATGGAGCAACGCGTTAGTTATTCAGACAATGGCAACAGTGGATGATTAATTTTCCTCCTTTGGGGTTATTTGACAAAAAAGGTGTGCGTCGATAAGCCAGCGACAATTCAAGAGCTAAACGATAGATATTTAGGCACATTAACGGTATAGGACCTCAGCGTCATGGAATATTTTTACCATCGGATGGATGTGTGCCCCCGAGGTCGCGGCAATATTTTGTTCAATACATAATTTAATTATACCAATATTATCATAATAAAAAGAAATGACAATAATTCCTAAATAATTTGTGTTTTATTCAAAATCAAAATCGGTTCTTAAAATTTAACCACCCTTTACATTGTTTACTGAAATAACAATGACGACAAAGCTTTTTATAGAACATAAGATAATTAGTTATTTATTCACAATCTTTTTTTAGTTAACTTTTTTTTTTTTAATTTAATAGATAAAAGGTCTATGGAATCATACTTACACACTGTAATATACAATATTGAATACTATGCTATTGAATAACGACATGTATTTATATGTAAACTATTATTACGATTTGTAGAGATCATTATAAAATTTATTTAAACTTCTAAATGAATCCGCATTTGCATAATTGGCTGGAAAACATTGTAAATAAATTGGGTTAAAGTTTCTAGTTGATCTATATGGAATATTGAATTGAGTTACTAATAATGAGAAATTCAGAATGAGTGATATCTTCCCACAAACGTTGTCAACTTTAAAATTTCAAAACGGCCCAGAATGGGAGAAAAAACGAGTTATTTCAAAAATATAAAAAAATCTCCCACATTTTTTTTTATTAATTTTATAAATAGTTCACAAAATTCTGAAAAAAGATAAAATATTTGTAATCGAGACTAAAAATAAGCAAAAGATTAAAATTCTCTTTACTTAATATGCCGTTCACAGAAAGTTTTTTTTGGCAAATATTAACAAAATTTTGTGCTTTTCATACTTTTTCTAGATTGTGTTCATCTAGACTCTTTGAACAGCACATTAATATTTTTATGAAAATAATTTTTATAAATGTATAATATTTTTATATAAAACGCATACATGTTTTAAAATTGATGCCAGAAAAAATTGGCGCCAGAAAAAAATTAAAAATAAGCGGGCCGCGCCCTGACTGAAGAACTTTCGGCAAAAAAAATGTTAAGAAGCACCGAAACTAATGCGAAGCGCACCGAATTGACAACGCTGAAAACCACCTATGGCCAATCTTGTGGCACGGAATAAGTCTCACATCAGGATTCCAAGTTGCATTATTAAGAAAATAATAAAATAATAAAAACTGCTTCTGAACAGATTCTATACAGTTCCTCTGATAAAATGTATATGTTCTTTTGTCTTCCATCCTGTGCACACGAGTTTTGCATCTTTTCTATAGAAGTATGTTCATTATTAATTCTGTTTGAATGATCTTACTATATACGGAATAAGCAGCGGGCAGAAATGGGTGCTATTCTCTTCGATGTGTACACGTGCTTTTGATTTTTATTTGCTTTTTTTTTTTTTGTTGTTAATCTAAGCAGTGTCGAAGGTATATACACTGAACACTGATCGGTTGTAACGAATTTAATTCCAACACTTTAAATGCTGTGATGATGTTTGTTTTGGTCTTTCCGTGTCGCTATTAATAGGTGTCTAACGTAGAGTAGGGGACATTCCCTGAGTACTGGTCTAAAATAAAAAAATAAGGACTCTAAATAACCGATCCATATTCAAGTATAGATGGGTCTTGTACAAATTATCTTGCATTTGTAAAATGTGTATTTGTATAAGTTAATAATATTACTTTATTTACATTTGATTCATTACAGAAAAAATACAGAATGCAGAATATACTCTTTTATCAAGATGTGTTTCGTCTGCCTCTGCTTATTAACTGTTTTCTGAAATCGGTATTCATTAGGAATAAGGCGAATCAATCAATATTTTAAATACCGTTATTTTACAATTTTTATTTTAGCTTTACTTATTAAAGTTAAACAAGATCAAAAGCCCAGTAGAAAATATATCCTTCAATGAGTACATATGTAATGTATGTTAACTTACATTTCTACTAACAAAAAAGCGAAGATTACTTAGTTACATTATTGCACGTGAGCAGGACTAAAATTAGTAGTTTATATTTGCAAAATGTGCATATAAACACTAACTGCAAACGAATCCGAATGCCAGTCAACCAAAGTAATCATTTCCAAGCGGCAACCAATGTTCGCAATTGCCCAAATAGGCAATATTAGGTGTGTTCATTTACTTTACTAGTAAAAATTAAGAACGAGAGAGTAACAAGACAATTTTCAAAATTAGTCTCAAAAATGTGAAAAAGTAAGTGAACACTTTACTAGCAAAAATTTGCAATTTAGAGTAGTGTTGTTGTGTATAGGAATATATAAGTACTTAATAACTACCCTTATATCTTTTGGAGAAATTATACATATATGTATATTATTATGAAAATAATGTGATTGTGGTCATTTATATCAACATTGTCTTGACTGGTGTTTTTCGAGTACGGCTTGTAATAGAATAATGAAAAGTTTTACAATTTTATTTAATCTAGTACTAGGCATACTCGAAATACGCTAAGCACTATAAGGGTGATTAGCTAATTTTGAATAAAATATCTATTTTTAATTAGCAACCCATACACGTTTCAATTTAATTGGTAACTGAGTCGGTTGTTGTACAAATCAAGCCGTGCATGGCTTGATTAGTTTGCAGTTGTCGAGTTGGTTGAAGCTAAATCATAAGATTTAGATTTTTTCAGGATGGTTAGTAAGTCTCTGAATTCCATTGTACTGCGTGTGTTCGAGTCTCCTGATCAGCTGTCAAAATTTATATTTGTAACAGCTGGTCTGTAAAAATTAAAGAAACAAAAACATTTCTTAACACTAGAAAAATATTATTGTAATTAAAAATGGAAGGATCTAAGTGTAAATTTATTTGCTCCCCTAAAAGTTTGAGACTCATTCAAGCAAGTAAATTCGCCGGAACATCCTTTGCCACTGATTTGCCAGATACTGTGATGCTTACTTCATTGCCATTAGACGTCTTATTTTACCTCCATTGTTGCCAAGTTATACAAGAATAAATTTGTTACCTTTTTAATATTTGTTATCGTTTTAAAAGTTTACATACACTTACAATTTCTTAAATTTTCCAAATTGTTTTATTTTTAACTTAATTTAGAAATATTGTTTTGTAAATATAAACGCAAAACAGCTGTTTGAACAATTATTGCAAGTACAAATTCTACTTGTAAAAACTTGCAAGAAGTTTTCTGTCTCTCAATTTTTTACGTTCTTTTGACATTCTCTCGTTGCAAATTTTTTGGGTTAATGAACGCTTTCTAGTAACAAGTGTTACAAATTTGTGAAAATTTTTAGTAAATGAGCTGTTATCAGTGTTGCCGGAAGCGCAAATTAGTTTTACGTACCTGTACAGAAAAACTACACAAAATTTCATAAAACTATTTTTGTTCAATAGAAAAGTTAAAGATGAATGCCATTTTACAAAAGAGTATAAATAATTAAAGAAAAAAAATAAATATTTTAATTTCCCATTTTTTTAATTGTGCAAGTTCGAAAAAATCAAAACATTTAAACGTCTTTACTAAAAAAAAAAAAACAAAAATTTTTATTACTTGCAACTCAACTGTCAACAAAATTCAGTTGTAAGCAAATTTTCAACACTCACTGCAAGCAAAATGAAAAAAATTAAATTTGAATTAATTAAATAAAATTAAATTTAAATTAATTAAAATTAAAATAATTTCAAAATAAAAATGATTTTTAGCATATACTATATGTATATAACAATAAAAAAATAGATAAATAAATAAAATAAAGTTTTTATTAAGGATTTTGTGGAACGACAATATTTTCATTTTCATCTTCAGTGTAAATTCAAAAAAATTTAAATTTAAATTACCCAGAGAAATGGTGTCTTTTTCTGGATGGAGGCAAGGGCAGTTTGAAGGCACCTTTGCTTCATAAAGGGAAGACGAAACCATCAATTCCAATCGGATATGGAAAATTCATAAAAGAAACATATGAAACAGTGAAAGAACTTCTCCATCTCATACATAATGACCAACATCAACGGAAAGTTTACCATACTATCTGGATTGCAAGAAGGCAATGCGAAGTTTTCCTGTCCTTAATAAAAACTTTATTTTTCATCCGTTTTTTTTTTAATTACGCTTAAAATGTTGGTAATTAAGTAAACTATTTAGTAAAATAATAAACCATTCCAGATCTTTACTACAACGTAGAAAAAAAAAAGAAATAAAAATTAAAATTTTTGAAACAAACCTAAAGAAAAGCAAATTTTGGATTTTGAGGTGCCATAACTCAGCCACTTCTTGTCAGATATAAATTCGGATTATATCGACGGAAAAGGTATTCAATTACCTTTCCAACGGATGGAACCTTTTTATTGGGTTTGAGTAGGACCACACACCGAAAAACACAAAAGTACCGCTATCTAAAAAACGGTACTTAGAAACAAAATTACATCATTTTTCGTGTTCAGGAGGTCCCAATTGACTTATCTAGGCATGTGGTGTTCTTGGTATTTTTACGCAATAAGCCAGTGTAATTAATTTTAAAAAAAATTTATATTAAATTTATTGATAAACTCATTTTTGTTTCAATATTTTTTTAATATACCTACAAACATAAGTACATAACTATAGTAGATATTTTTATTTCGCACAAAAACTGTACAATATATGCTTCGTACTGCTGTTAATATTCAACTGAGCAGAAATAAATACTTACATTTTATATTTTCCTTTTTTTTTAAACTCCCGGTAATTTTTTCCCAGAAATATTTTGTTTGAACGGTTTGAAGACTAGATTGAAGACATTGCCGCCCATCGGTGCGCTCACTTAAACACAAATATAAATTCTTGTTTAGAGTACCGTTGCTTTTTGAAATGCCTACATAAACAATTTGTAGACATGTTCGCTCATATGTCCTCAACAGATGAACGGCCAGATTTTGGTATTGGATATTGCAAAATAAAGGACAAATCGTGCATATATCTTCGAAGACAATGTGGTCTAGGACGGTTTCGCCAACTGGGAAGTTGCGAGACATTCGAGAATTTGTCCGACATTTTCGATAATAATATGTATACTGAACTTATTTTAAGTTAGTTGGATGTGTAAATGCAGTGTAAGCAAGAAATAAAAACAGAAATAAAAGTGAAATAAATTGTAACCTTCTGATACAATTTCTACATTGGTTTTTGCTATAGAGAATGTAAAAAAAACTATCTGTGTCATATCTTGCATACAATAGCAAAATTGAAATTCGAAAAAGAAAGGGTCTTAAAATAGAAGTTTCTACAAACGCAACTGTAACTTTTCTGTTGGTGGGCAATAAAATTATATGACAACTGAATGATCAATTAGATTATAACTTAAAATACATAATTACGAACTTTAACAAAAAAAAAAAAACACCTTTTATACGTTGAGAAAAAACAATTTAATTCATTCATTCATTACTTACGTAACCTGGTCTATACTAGACGAAACAAAAGCTAGATATGTTTGTATAAAAATAACTTTTCGTTGTAGAAATATGCTGTTGCATTGTTTTTTAGGAATGGTAACACTTTACTGCATAAGTGTCGACATATTCAAATCTTACATTCATTTCGGGACACCCTATACTTAACTTTCTAAAAAAAAAAAAAAAAACATTTATTCACATGTGAGTACGTTCATATGTTGCTTTATAATAACACATGCACACATATATTTACGAAAAGCATAACATGTTTGTTAGTGTAATTTTCGCTCAACCTTAAGCAAATTACTTTGGCAAAGTCAGCAAGGAAACAATGTAAACAAAGAATAGAAGAAAAAATTCGAAAGAAAACAGCACTTTTTTAAGAGTCAAGCTGTCACACTGACATTTTTTGCCAAAATAATGTAATTTTTTCCCGCTCTTCAATTTTAAGTTCTTCTTGTTTGAGAAGGACATAATCAAAATCTACCTTGATTTATTGCACTGTCCCATTTCCTTTTTTAGTTTCCAAGCCGAACAAAGAAAAATAAAAACAGACTTGATTTAATAGAAGAAGACATGAAACTAAAGCCAAATGGAAGTCAGATACACAGACACACACATACATATAGACATAGCTTAAAAACAGGGTCATTGTTGTGATATAATTGCGCCAAAAGTTTTCTAAATTTCGTTGCAGATAATTTTTGATTAAACTTACAGAAGTCGGCAGCGTGTTGTGCTCTCTTGTCTATAAAATAGTTTTTAATAAAATAAAAACACTAGAAACCCCATTTGAATCCTTGGAAAAATGTTGTTTAACAAATATAACAAAGAAAATAATATATAAAGATAACATTAAATAAAACAGGCGTTTCCTGAGATCAAAAGTTTTATTTAAAAAAATAGGTGCTGACCGTTTTGGCAGTAGAATGGTTAAAAGTTTAAAGCCCCGGTTTTTTTTTGGGTTTTGCATTTAAAAAAGGAAATCAGGAAACAGAAAAACAAATAATGTGCTGTAGACATCAGTACCTTACACCAAAGAAAAAGCTTTAACATTTGAAATTTTTTTAAATAAACGCAACATTAGTTTTTTCTCAGCCTTGTCAGGGCGCATAAGTAGACAACGTACAAAGTCTGCGTTCATCGATACAACTTTTATAAACGATATAATAATTATAGCGATTATGGAATAAAAATCACATACATACTCGTATGTTGCGTGAATAAAAAAATAGTGGATTATGTTTTGCACAGGTCCGTTATGGTGTTTGCGCCAGTGAGCTGTAGAATGTGACGTATAGGGATTGGGTGGAATCAATTAAGTTAACGATGTAAATATAAAAAATATTGTAATATTATTATATAAAAGAAATAAATTTAAAAGACATGTGTGTTAACCTAGAAGAATTCGACACCAAAATATCCTGCAGACTACCACACGGGTGTAGTGTTCTTCATAATAAAGAGCTAGATGGCTGACGCTTAACAAAATATTAGGTACGGATAGCCTGATGGGAATATACACCAAATACGGAATAGTCTAGTAATACCGGCCATCTTTAAATGAGATGGAGACACATTTAAACTTGATGCTAAAATGGGTACGTGGAAACAGTTCCAATAACGACAACAAAATCGTTGATGAACTAGCCAAAAAACGGACAACCCTATTCCGTAGCACCATATAGGCTTTAGTATTGCGTTATATAACAAAAGTTTGCAATCCAACTTCAATGTCGAATTTGTGCCCATAAGCCAATTTAGTTGCGCTGCTTTTAATTTGAACTGAGTGACTTTCGCATCAATGTGAGGCTTCCACGTTAGCCTACGGTCGAGGTAAATACCAAGGTATTTAACTTCATTATGCTGCGGAATAGGTGTATTGTTAATTTGGAGAGCCGAACATGTTTGCTTACGCAGTTTGAATGTAACGTGAGTACATTTTTGTTCATTAACTTTTATTTTCCAAAGATTCAACCATTTCTCTAATATTGAAATATACTGCTGCAAATTTCGTGAAGCTTCTTGATGGTTTTCATGAACGCTGAAAAAAGCTGTGTCATCTGCAAAAGTTGAAGTATGGATTCCGGATCCCGTTGGCATGTCAGATGAGTAAATCAAATATAGAGTGGGTCCTAGAATGCTACCTTGGGGAACTCCTGCTCCGATTGACTGTGAGAGACTTGTAAAGTCACCTTCTTTGATAACAAATTTCCGGTCGTATAAGTGGCTTTCCAGAAGCTTGTGAGTGTTTGCAGGCAAGTTCAACTTTATTTTGTGCATCAGTCCGTCGTGCCACACTTTATCAAAAGCTTGGGAAATGTCGATGAATAGAGCTGAACAGTACTTTTTGTCTTCAAAAGTCTATCTTATGACATTAACTAGTCTATGTGTTTGCTCTATGGTGTTATGTTTAGCCCGAAAGCCAAATTGATGATCAGAGATACATCCCACATCATTAAGTATTGGAGACAACTTCGCCATTAACAATTTTTCGAACAGTTTTGAAATTTTTGGTAAAAGACTTATTGGTCTATATGATTCTACCTAAGTCAGATCCTTCCCTGGCTTGGGTATCATAGTAATCATAGAGACCTTCCACTCTGCAGGATAATACTCAAGGCGTAAAATAGCGTTAAAAATAAAAAGTATAACTCTTCTAGCTACACTAACTGTTCAAGCATTTTACCAGTAATTTGATCTATACCTGGAGCTTTCCTGGGGTTTATGTTATTGATAACGTTTTCGACATCTTGAAAGTTAAGTCTCAAAGACACAGGCTGTCTAACAGCATACGGAGGAAATTCTGCTGCAGCATCCGCTGAATCATTTGTCCTAAAAACATTTCTCAAATGATCAACGTATACTATCCCCTTTTCGGAATCGCTTCGTGCCCAATCGCCAGTTGAAGTTCTCAAAGGTGGCTTACCTTTTACGGGTCTTTTTAGACTTTTTGTCGCTTTCCACAGAGAATAGTCAGATTGTGGAGTACCATCCAGGCTTTCAAAATATGTTTTAAGGGAAAATATTCTCTGGATTTCAAGCAGATTTCTTAGTCGAGTTACGCATTCCCGTAGCCTAGTTTTAAGCTGGGGAGACCTGCGAGTTTGCCACTCTCTTCTAACTCTTCTTTTTTCTGACAGAAGTTGCTCAATTTCAGCCGAATAAGTTCTATTGTTCTCATTTCTGGATCTTATATGACTAGTGGTAGCATGCTGTACGGCCAGTTTGAGGTTTTCAGAAAAATCGTTAATTGTCGCATCAATATCCCCAGGCGTTCTCAAGGCGATATTTTCAGTACAATGTGTACTCAAAAAATTTTTTGTATTTTAGCCAATTAACTCCATTGACGGTCAACGGGGAACCAATCTCTTGAGGGAACGAAACAGAGATTATAGTGGGTGAGTGATCTGATGACAAATCTAATGAAGGCTTCACTTGCATCCACTCTAAAGGAAATTTTTTCGCAACTCCAAAATCTATAACATCAGGGATCTTTCGTTGGCCTGACGGCCAATAAGTGGGGTGTCCGCTTGAAACCACATCTAAGCCCATTTTGGAAACGGTTTCGAAAAGCACACGGCCTTTCGGGGTAATTAAACGTGATCCCCAAGTATAGTCGCCAGCCGCAAAAAATCGAGGACCAAGTGATTTGAAAAAATTTGAATATTGGCTTTATGTTATTGAAAATCGTGGTGGTGAGTAAATCGAGGATATAACAATTTTTTCATGAAAATAATCAAGGCATATATTTGTAGCTTGGAGATATTCCTCACGTGTCCCGTTCATTAGATAGTGCTTAATTCTGGTCTTTATCAGAATTGCCGAACCGCAAATGGGTTTCAGCAATCATCATTATATCGATCTGCTTTTCCATAAGGAAGTGCTCAAGTTCATTTTTATGTTGGCGAATGCCGTTTGCGTTCCAGAAACATATTTTTAACCAATTCATTTTTTTTAAATTGCCTGTAAAATAGTGGATTGCATTTTTAGCATTTCCTGCATCATGTTTGTCATAGAGATGGTAAAAGTGTTAATGGATTGAACAAGAGTCTGCAGAGTTGCCTCTAGGTTACTAAAAGTTGGATCGCACTTTTGAGGTTTGGGCTCCTTTAAGGACATTAGCATATGAAAATTGTTTGGAGGTTTGCGTATTGGTATGGGTGGTTGAATCGCCTAATTGGGGAAAATTGTTTTTACCAATGACATTTGGCTGCTGGGTTGCTGGAGAAACCGATGACTTATTTGTCATTGACCGCTTAAAGTGAGTATAGACAGGGCAACCTCTATAATTTGCAGTGTGGTTACCTCCACAGTTACTGCATTTCTTAACACTTGCGTCGGCCTTTGGCTTGTTGCACTGAGGTGTGCCGTGAAGCTCGCCACATACAACACAAACAGCGGGCAACTTACAGTAAGCCTTTGTGTGGCCAAATTCTTGGCAGTTTAGGCACTGAATGGGTCCTGAACGCTTATGTGGCTCCTCAACGGTAACCTTACGATGCAAAAGAAATTTAAGGTTATAAATTGGATGAATTTCACCTTTTTTCAGGACAACATCCCTGGGTTCTAGTTCAACCCTAAACATCGGTTGAGGGATCTTTTCACGGTTCCTGATGTTTACTATGGTTTTTATTTTAAAACCTTTATCTTCCAATCCAGTTTTGACGTCATCAAACCATGCCATGACAATGGAGATTTTAAAACTGTATAGCTTATATCCAAAATCAGTATAGATTTTGAGAAATTCAGTTTTGAAAAAAGTGAATTTTACCATATGGGTAAGTTTTTAAAGTAAAAAAAAAAAAAAATGGCCAAATGGGCCTGTAGTAGAACCATCCATGCTATGCTTGTTAAAAATATGCCTTAGAGGTAATTCGTTTAAGTGAAGAATGCAAATAACCCACCGCAAGGGGCACTGGAGCCTTTCTTCGAAAAGTTTAATTACGTCACTAAGTTTCCAGTACCATTGCTATCAATAGCCATCAAATTATCAAGTTTAATGTCCTTTGACAAAAGCAGGTCAAAAATCACTTTTTCAATACCTTTAGACGTGCCATTTAGATGTACGGCGTAACCAATGTAAAGTGAATTTGTGTTTAAGTCCTAGAGAACTTAAAAGACCTTAGAATACAGTTGTTATTATGTTGCCTCTACAACATCTGCAATGAAAGCACACAGAAAAAAGTATTTACAGTACAAGCAATGAGTTAAACTTTGAGGTCAATGCGCAGGCTGTTACACTAAAAATAATTATGCAATATTTTACAGGTTTGTTATTGACGAAGTAAGACAGCTTTTTTTACTATTAGAAGTTGATTTGAAGAAAAAAATTTTTTTGACCCAGCCTAATGTATAATAAAGCTGGAATGTCTTTGTGCACCGTGTTTTGATTGCAATCTGCAAAATGATACGTAATAATTTTTGACACTTGAATAAACTTTTTTCTTACATTAAAATAATAAGTTGAGTTGAATTGAAAAAAACGCACCGACTAAAGAATTTTTCGCACAAATAATTTTAAAAAGCACTAAAAACGGTGCAAAACGCACCAAGTTGACAAGGCTGCAGGAGACGTTCAACGCAGGTTGTTTTAGTTCTACAAATTGTGAACAAATTGTATATGCTCTCTTAAAGCAATGCTCAAAAACTAAAACATCCGTTTGTTCTAAAAACAAAGCGGCAAAATATCCTGAATCTCTTACACACGCCGATAATGATTGACAAATCTTATTTGCAAATTAATGTCGTCTGCATATCCAGGTAAAGAAGAAATTACCAATTACTTTGATAAAGTAATGTTTTCTTTTCCATTCTGTCTACTCGTGTGTTTCATTGTCGTCCGTGTTTTCTATACATACATGCTTATATGTTCATTATATTAGAGTTTTGCTTTCCATCATGTGTACACGTGTTTTTTGTTACTGCCGTTCGTGTTGTCTTTATATGTTAACTAGCAACTTGTTTTGAATGGTCCTGCTATGTAATTCATTACTTTGCAGTGTTGGGCTAATTTTTGTTATTCTGGGCAGTGTCGAATGTATATACACTGGGCACTGATCAGTTTAATTCCAACACTTTTAATGCTGTGATAATGTTTGTTTTGGTCTTACTCCGCTATTCCTCCTTCTTAAATAGTTTCCGTACAATGCACTGCTTATGTAGAAGCTATCCCCTGAGTACTGGTGCAAGGCAAAAAAAAAAAAAAAAAACAAAGAAAAAGGTCCCACACACAAAATGAATTCAATTGTCATTAAAAAGGTAGTATGGGGGCTTTATTTGAGTCACCCTGTATAAATCTTTTCATTCATGATCAATAGAATGCATGTCCATGAAGCCGCTCGATGGCTGCAGTTATTTGTCTAGGTTGTTATTCCTCTGAACTGCTATGAAAGGTTTTTATTTCACATTTAGTTGCTACATTTAAATGTTTACTCTTTGATTTATAAAACTTTTTATTGTTTGCTTACTAGTTGTTTTTTATTATTCAATTAACAAAAAAATTAAAAAACATATTTAATGACTGTCAACGTAAGTTTGCCCCAAAAGGCGCCTGAATTTTTTTCTAAATGTTTTGCAAAATTTCCACAAGCAATCAATATGATGGTAACATCCTCCATTCATTATAAAGATATTGACGTTTAAACATTTCAAACGTTTTTGTGTATGGAAACTGTATAAATTACAAAGAAAAGACCTTAAAAAATACATTTGGTTTCAAGGAAAATAAACGAAAAAAAAAAAAAAAAACAAAATGCATACTGCAACATCAACATGTAACGAATGTCAACATCATTTTAAAATTTTATGAGCCTATAAAGCGGAAGTAGGCGTGGCAGACAATGCAGACATTCGAAATGAAAAAGGCACACAAAGAGGAAGAGAACAATAAAACTAAAAGTTTGCCAAAATAAACATCAATACACCGATAATGTCGTTTCGCATATTTTTGTTTTCACACTTTTTCGGGTGTTTTTAATATTTTTCTGCTTTGAGTCATTTTTTTCGTTTGTTCTTTTTTCAGTTCAGGGCTGGCATTCAATTTTATCGAGTTCTAGTTACAACCACATGAATATACATTCATAGACTTTGGAGTATTTTTAGTTTGTGTTTTGCTTTTTCAAATACGTTAGGAAAATTATTATCCAAAAACAGGAGTAAAAAATCGCTGAAACGAATGCAAGTGTGAGCTTAAGCTACAAGAAAATACAAATTTTCATTGAACAGCCGACTTAGTTTTACCTTGAATTTAATGAAATTGGTCAAGTGCAAGACTTCATTGAGAAATATTTATTACGAGAATAATTGAAGGATTAATGATACTTTTTATACCCTTCACAAAAATGTAAAGGGTATATATAAGTTTGTGATTCCGTTTGTAATTTCTACAGTTTTTTTTTGCGACCCTATAAAGTATATATATTCTGAATCAGAATTAATGGAAAAGTCGATTAAGCGATGTCCGTCTGTCCGTCTGTCCGTCTGTCCGCTGTTGAAATACCGTTTCTGAGAAAACCATTAGACTTAGAAACTTTTTTCTTTCACCATTCTTTTACCCCATCGATTCATGGGTTTGCTATTGAAATTCAGTAATATCGGTCCACGTATAGCTGAGATATATTCAAAATTCCGAAAAAAGCCATTTTTTTTTGCAGTTTTGTATGAAAATTTTTGAAAACAAAAGTTGTTCGTTTTGCTTCAAACTTTACACACTTATTAAGCATGGTGACTAAAAGACAAAAAATTTTTTTTTTCAGATATCGGTCCATATACACCCGAGATATAGCCAAAATCGGATTTTAATGAAAATGTCGCATAGGCGAAGCTAAATAACTTTTTTTTGCCCAAAAGCAGTTCTGGTAATAAAATTAGGTTACATAAATATGGAAAATGAAAATTTCCGATATCGGTCCATATATACCCGAGATATAGCTCAAACCGGGGTTTCCATGAAAATGTCGCGTAAGCGAACTTAAACAACTTTTTTGTGCTCAAAAGAAGTTCTGGTAATGAAATAGGGTTATATAAATATGAAAAATGAAAATTTTCGATATCGGTCCATATATACCCGAGATATAGCCTAGACCGGGGTTTTCATGAAAATGCAGCGTAAGCGAATTTAAACAACTTTTTTGTGCTCAAAAGCAGTTCTGGTAATGAAATTAGGTTACATAAATATGGAAAATGAAAATTTCCGATATCGGTCCATATATACCCGAGATATAGCCTAGACCGGGGTTTTCATGAAAATGCCGCGTAAGCGAACTTAAACAACTTTTTTGTGCTCAAAAGCAGTTCTGGTAATGAAATTAGGTTACATAAATATGAAAAATGAAAATTTCCGATATCGGTCCATATATACCCGAGATATAGCCCAAATCGGGTTTTTCATGAAACTGTCGCGTAAGCGAACTTAAACAACTTTTTTGTGCTCAAAAGCAGTTCTGGTAATGAAATTAGGTTACATAAATATGGAGAATGAAAATTTCCGATATCGGTCCATATATACCCGAGATATAGCCTAGACCGGGTTTTTCATGAAAATGTCGCGTAAGCGAACTTAAACAACTTTTTTGTGCTCAAAAGCAACTCTGGTAATGAAATTAGGTTACATAAATATGAAAAATGAAAATTTTCGATGTCGGTCCATATATACCCGAGATATAGCCCAAATCGCGTTTTTCATGAAAATGTCGCGTAAGCGAACTTAAACAACTTTTTTGTGCTCAAAAGCAGTTCTGGTAATGGAATAGGGTCATATAAATATGAAAAATGAAAATTTCCGATATCGGTCCATATATACCCGAGATATAGCCTAGACCGGGTTTTTCATGAAAATGTCGCGTAAGCGAACTTAAACAACTTTTTTGTGCTCAAAAGCAGTTCTGGTAATGAAATTAAGTTACATAAATATGGAAATGAAAATTTCCGATATCGGTCCATATATACCCGAGATATAGCCCAAATCGGGGTTTTCATAAAAATGCCGCGTAAGCGAACTTAACAGCTTTTTTGTGCTCAAAAGCAGTTCTGGTAATGAAATTAGGTTACATAAATATGGAAAATGAAAATTTCCGATATCGGTCTATATGTACCCGAGATATAGCCCAAATCGGGGTTTTCATGAAAATGTCGCGTAAGCGATCTTAAACAACTTTTTTTTTGCTCAAAAGCAGTTCTGGTAATGAAATAAGATTACATAAATATGGAAAATGAAAATTTCCGATATCGGTCCATATATACCCGAGATATAGCCCAAATCGGGTTTTTCATGAATATGTCGCGTAAGCGAACTTAAACAACTTTTTTTTGCTCAAAAGCAGTTCTGGTAATGAAATTAGGTTACATAAATATGAAAAATGAAAATTTCCGATATCGGTCCATATATACCCGAGATATAGCCCAAACCGTGTTTTTCATGAAAATGCCGCGTAAGCGAACTTAAACAATTTTTTCGCCTTAAAGCAGTTCTGGTAATAATATAAGGTGATAAAAATATGGAAAATGAAAGTTTTCGATATCGGTCCATATATACCCGAGATATAGCCTAAACCGGGTTTTTCATGAATACGCGGCGTAAGCGAACTAAAACAACTGTTTTTGCTTAAAAGCAGTTCTAATAGCAAAATAAGGTTATATAGGTATGGAAAATGAAAATTTCCGATATCGGTCCATATATACCCGAGATATAGCCTAAACTGCGGTTTTAATGAAAATGTCGCGTAAGTGAACTTAAACATCTTTTTTTGCTTAAAAACAGTTCTGGTAATGAAATAGGGTCATATAAATATGGAAAAAGAAAATATCCGATATCGGTCCATATATACTCGAGATATAGCCTGAACCGATTTTTCCAATAACATTTTTTTTTTGCTGAAAAGCAGTTCTTGTTATGAAAGAAGGGGACGAAAATAGAGAAAATTAAAATTTCTGATATCGGTCCATATATACCCTAGATATAGCCTAAATCGGCTTTTTCATGAAAATATCGCGTAAGCGAACTTAAACAATTTGTTGTGCTCAAAAGCAGTTCTGGTAATTATATAAGGTTATATAAATATGGAAAATTAAAATTTTCGATATCGGTCCATATATAGCCGAGATATAGCCTAAACCGATTTTTCCATTAAAAAAAATTTTTTTTTTTTTGCTGAAAAGCAATTCCCGTTATAAAAGAAGGTTACTAAAATATAGAAAATAGAAAATTCCGATATCGGTTCATATATAACCGAGCATATTTAGGTCACATTTTTAATATACTATACATATTCGTGACTATCGTGAAGGGTATTTTAGATTCGGCCCAGCCGAATATACTACACTCTTACTTGTTGATTTTATATTTCTTTTCCGAAATGTGTGCACAATGTAATAAATTCAGTCCTACTGATCATCCTTAAGCATACTCATTGTAGTCCTTGTGTTTCCAAAGGCATTGTTTGCGGTGAAATTAATACGCCTTGAGCCAGAAACGACAGCAGGTGAAAATTTACCTCATACGAGTATGATTTCGTGTAGAACGAAATTTCGTAACTGATTCCTTCATTCAAAAGCTTACGTAATTTCTAATATAATGTTAATGATGTTTTTTGACTATTACGAATAGAACAAAGATATATCTAAGAAAAAGCTGCACAATAAGCAAAATTTAACTTAAAAGATAATTAATTAAATGTAATAAAAATCACTTTTAAATAATAATGCCAGTGTTAATGATATTGTGTTTCAGAGTCAGCAAATGATTGTAACCTAAATTGGGGCGTAAAGCGTAACGTAATTTAACGCTTTGGTTTTATGCTGCAGTAAATAGCTAAATTAAGATCTTAACCGATGTGCCATGAACAGTATTGCTAACTAACCTTTTTTAATATAAATCACTAACTAGAAATAATAAAATATGATAACCTGGCTAAATAAGTGTGAAAGCATTTAAAATGTGATTACTAACTTTTTTAAGCGTGTTTTATTTATTGAATCTTTAACACGAACTAACAATAAGTATTCGAATCTTCAGTTCGTCCAATGCTAGACAAAAAGTGTTATTATGCGGAAGCTATACCGTCAAAATGACCTCTTGAGCGTTCTGATGGTGGCAACGGTATTCCTTCTTCTCAACCGAGTGTGGTCGCCAAAGTCAAGTATATTACGCGCAAGAAGATATGAATGAAGTTCCAGTTTACTGACATACCTTGTCGCGTACTTAGAGAGTTCATCTTTTACCAGCAGAACACACAGATCCTTGTGAATTCGTGAGATTCTTACTTTCCATGGAGCTGCAGTAATCGTTCACAGAATTTGGTGTTATCGTCTTTGAATTTTTTTCAATATTTGACGCTAAGGCCGTGCTCCATAATTGAATTCCGTAGCACCATATAGGTTTTAGAATTGCATTGTATAGCAGAAGTTTGCAATCCAACTTCAAAGTCGAGTTTCTGCCCATAAGCCAATTTAGTTGCGCTGCTTTTAGTTTCAACTGAGTGACTTTTGCTTCAATGTGAGACTTCCACGTTAGCCTACAGTCGAGGTGATGAATACCAAGGTACTTGACTTCATTTTGCTGCGGAATAGGTGAATTGTAATGGATAGATGCACATGTTTGTTTACAGAGTGTGAATGAGTACATTTTTTTACATTAACTTTGATTTACCAAAGTTTTGGCCATTTCTCTAATATTGAAATATATTCCTGTAAATTTCGTGAAGCTAATTGGTGGTTTTCATGAACGGTTAAAATCGCTGTGTCATCCGCAAAGGTTGAAGTGTGGATTCCGGATATCGTTGGCATGTCAGAGGCTACAGTATGCTACCTTGGGGAACTCCCCTCAAATAACAAATTTCCGCCCGTATAAGTAGCTTTCCAAAAGCTTGTGGGTATTTGCAGGCAAGTTTAACTTTATTTTGGGCATCAAGTTGTCGTGCTATACTTTATCAAAAGCTTGAGAAATGTCAATGAATAGAGCTGAGGAATACTTCTTGTCCCCAAAAGTCTGTGTTATGACATTGGCTAGTCTGTGCGTTTGTTCTAAAGTGCTGTGTATAGCCCGAAATCCAAATTAATGATCAGGGATGCATCCCACATTGTTCAACATTGGACTCAACTTCGCTATTTTTCAAATAGTTTTGAAATTGTTGGTAAAAGATTAAGTGGTCTATATGCTTCTACCATAGTCGGATCTTTCTCTGTCGTTAGTATCATAGTTATCGTAGAGACTTTCTACTCTGCAGGATAATACTCAAGATGAAAAATAGCCTTAAAAATAAAAAGTAAAACTCTTCTAGCTGCACGAGTTAACTGTTGAAGCATTTTTACCAATAATTTGATCAATGCCTGGAGCTTTCCTGGGGTTTGTATTACCGATAACGTGTTCGACGTCTTGAAAATTAAGTCTCAAAGACACAGGCGGTCTTACAACATTTGGGGGTAATTCCGCTATATTATCTTATAAAAACGTTTCTCAAATTATCGACATACAACATCCCCTTTTCTGACTCGGTTCTTACCCAGTCCCCAGTAGAGATTCGCAAGGGCGGCTTCGCGAGGGTGGCTTACCTCTAACCGGTCGTTTACGACCTTTTATTGCCTTCCACAAGGAATAGTCAGATTGAGGATTACCAACAATTTGAATAATTTGAATATGAATTCAAATTATTTTTAAGAGTATTGCGTTTCCGTGATTTAATAACATAAAGATAAGAATCTGAGAGCGGTCTTGCTATATGGCATTTACTGAAACCTGTACGAGTTTTGTCATGGCCTTTCCAAAAATATCTAACAATTTTGCTTTTAATTTTTCTTAAATTTTTATTTCCAATTCTTTTTCTCCTTCATTTATTTATAATACTCTCCATATAATTTACAGACCGCTTAACCATTTCATATATAAATTTATTCTGTAGCAAACTGAACTTTGAAATTTACAATGAGACTTTTTTTACGGTGAATTTAAATACTTTTCACAATTAGAAATACGGGAAGCAGTAGTTAAACTCGCACAAAAGCTATTGGATAGAGCAAAAGATACCAAAACAATTTTTATTACTTTATCGCTTTACGTTTGTGGCAATAAAAAATATATTTATTTTAAATGCTGGTGGCTGAACATTTTAGGATAAAAACGTTATTGGTGCTCCAGTGAATGAATAAAATAAGATTTTTTCCTCGCTCGTATTTTAAATGCATAAGTCGTTAGTCAAACAGAAAGGCCCTAACTCGCATTTTTCTTTAATTTGAGTTTTTTGCTGTTTTCAATACATTTCACACCGTGTCATAAATATTTAATGGAATAGTTCCATAAACAATGGTCTTACACGTAAAGTTATATATTGATAAATACTGCTTCTATTATGCTTTTCCTTCTCCTGTAAGGCTACAATTGTGTTAGTTAGGGCCTTTCTGCATAAGACCAACGAAATGTGTGTTTGCAACCAAGGCATAAATATATCAGCTCTACATTGCCACAGTTGTATGACTAAAACTTTAACAACCAATAAATACCATAATCATAGTTAAATAATTTCAAAGGTAAAAATATAACTACTGTTGTTAACAAAATGATTGGATTAGGTGGGCAGCAAATCCGCAAGCCCATTATGCTCAGAATTAATCTACACGAATCTGTTCCCAAATTACATAAGGCAAAAATTTCATTCATTTGAAAACACATGTTGTATACGAGTATCTACTAAACTTGAAACCTATAGATCTTTCTAGGAGGAGATCAAGCGCCAACTGCTACTATAGTTTTGGTGCACAATGATGTCATACTTAATAAGTAAAGAGCAATAAATAACTGAGAGGAAGTAAAGCTTTTAATGCATTTTTCGTACATCGTACTCTTCAAATATAAAAATATTAAATTACAGAACTTGAGATCAATGTGCAGCAATATTTTTAGTCCCGGTAATCTAAGTAATATCAAAGACTAATATTTAAAATGAATTACGAGAAACCATATTCTTTTGTATATCACGCAAGAAAACTCCAACTGAAAATCGTTTTTTATTGAATAAAGCAGACACACGTATATTAGAGTATAGCATAGTATAGGAAGGCAGGCCGCTGGATATCCCGGGATAGCCTAGGTTGTCCAGTTTACTTGGGTGCTGAAGTCGTTCCCTTTGCTTCACTTGCTCCAGTAGCATAGTATGCAAAAAAACATTGAGTTGTTGTAGAAAAAAACTGGTCATAGTATTTGAGCACTGTTTGCAGATTCGTAGATATTTTTTGCAGCAGAATGTCAAAACAGCTTTAGTTAATTTTATTATAAGAGACTCCCCCGGAAAAATAAATTTTATTAAATTTATAGTTATTTCCACTGTTTTCTTGGCAACAGTGTGGCTTTTATATACAAGAACTACTACTGAACTGCTTTTTAAGAACCTACGAGAATGGATTGATATTTAAGCTAAGTAGGAAAAAACTTTTTTTCGAAACCATTTATTTTTCAACATAGTCTCCTTTTAGCTCAATACTCGTACACTTAGTAAGGCGATATTGCAACTTTTTTTCTATCATCTGAATAATACGATTTTGGGAACCCCTCAAAAAATACGCATTAGTTTCGGTAACTCTTCGTTTGAGATGAATACTTTTCCTTCGAGCAATTTTTTCAAGTTTGGAAATAGGAAAAAGTCACTAGGAGCTAAATCTAGATCATAAGGTGGACGATCAACCAATTCGAAGTGTATTTCACGTAATTTTAGCATCGTATCTAATGCTGTGTGCACTTGCTTCTTAAGCCGTAATGACACTTACTTTTTTGAACTTTTTAAGATTTTGGAGAAGAGTATAGATATATTACCATTGAAATTATTATTAAGAGCAAACAGTTCGGCTATATTGAAAAAAATCTAAAAACGCCAAAACTTTTCAACATGTTATCGATAAAAAGTGGGAAAACCGCCAAAAAAATGTTTGCTTTAAAGTGACGTTTGCTGCTTAAAATTATACTGTGCTGTTAACTTTATAGTTTAATGCCTGAATGTAGGGATTTTTTCTCAAATAAACGCTTTTTTCATACATACAATAATGACGCATCACTGAATGTTAAAAAAATAAGCAAAACAAACGCAAAAACAAAAACAACAAAAAATATTTTACAATTAAATGTGTTTGCCAAATTATAAATTGAAAATTAGACACGACACAAATAATTAAAAAGAGTCTTTTTTTTATAATAATTTTTCACTAATTTAATTCAACAAAATTACGAAAAAGTTTATTTTTGAACAGAATTGCATGTTATCATTGCTTTGTTTACAAATGTCGTATTTACGTGTACAAAAGTTATTTTGTTGTAACTTATATACTCGTCTCTTTCTATTATTGACTGTTGTGAAAAAAGTGTCATTACGGCTTTATTTAAATGTGATCGTTTTTTCTTGAAAGCATCAATCAATTGATCCAATAACGCACGATAATACTTTCCTGCGATTGTGATTCCTTTTTCATAATAATCGATGAGCAATATTCCGTGTGCATCCCGAAATACAAAGGCTATAGCATTGCCAGTCGATTTCACCCCACCCATTGTTTCGGTTGATTTTTGGTTTTAGGTCTGTGGTGGTGGACCCACGTTTCATCAATAGTTATTAATCGACGCCAAAAATAATTAGGATTACGCTTTATCAAGTCCAAACACCGCTGTGAAGTGGCCTGTCGCACTCAGCACACTGAGCAAACGGAGCATCCATCTTGCCGATAGCTTTTTCATATGCAAATGTTCATGTAAAATGTTGAACATAGACATTCATGTGATATGTTTGACATTTCAACAATCTCATGTAACTTCACTCGGCGATCATTCATAATGATATCGAGGATTTTTTTCGAATATTTTCTTCAGTAACCACCTCTTTTGAGCTTCCAGTTGATGATACTGCTGCAATCCGGGCTTAAATTCAGCAGTACGAAGCAGACTCACCGTAATGTTTATCGAGCTTTTCGTTTGTCTCTTTCGCCGTTCCCCTTCAAATAATACTGTTTAAACACTGCACGAAATTCGCTTTTTTCCATTTTTCAAGAATTTAAAAAGTTGCTTACTTCAAACGACTACAACAAATACTCGTAAACTAATAGATGAATTTGGCTGAAATTTTAATAGCTAACAGATCGATATTAAAAATAAAATTGTTTTTGTGCTGCCATCTTGTATTAGGTAGCTTCAATATCAATCCACCCTCGTATTTAAGCTTATGCGTTTGAGTATGTAATTGGAACCATTCAGTTACCAGATGTCCGGTCTAATGAATGTCATTGTTCGGAGCAGAGTAGTTATCCGCAACTACTCTGATAAAATACTAATTCGATGTATAGCAGACATACCGAGAGTTTCCTATATATTTAATAGTTTTGTCCAGCAATAGAAAAAAATCTACTGTTTTTTGGATATACCTTAATTTAGCAGAATTTGGCGGCCATTTTACATTGCAGTGTTGTAATTTGGGTGTGGTGTTGCCAGATCACAGCCCGTAGCTGTTGCATCAATCATTACAGTTTTTTTAAGCTATTATTATTGCAAATAAACCTCATACTGAGACAACTATGTACGTACTATTAACTGAAATTGCATTTTAAATGAAATGAAAATTCAGCTAAAAACCGACTTAATAATATTTCATTAAAATTTGAAAGTGGTTTCATTTAATTTTGAATGGTAAAAGTTTAACAGATTTAAAAAACTAATTTAATCTAAAGTAATCTGCATTAGAAACCGAAAAATTGGGTTCAATTTAGCAGAATCTGTATGTAATCGAAAATTTGTTTATATTATATTCTTAGGTGCTTTACTTCCACTGTTTTGCAATAGATGGCTGCAGCGGTAAGTGATAGGCTAAATAATCATGATTTCATACAATAGGTTATGTGTGTGAAGTTAGCTCCGTCGTCAGCTACGTTTATAACAACACTGTTCTTTTTAACAGTCTGCTATCAGTTATCTTAACAGACTGTAATATTTGATAACATTTTTATTTTATTTGAGTAACATAACAAAGATTTCAATGGGAAATGTTACTAACATGCCTATGTTAAAGACGTAGCTGAAATTAGCTTCGTCAGCTCCGTTTTTAAAGACCTGTGACCCTGTAAATTTAGAGAAAAGTAATTTAACGTAATATATAAATGTGGAATAAGTGATCATTTATGGCCAATTTCAGGAAAAAAACTAAATTTTGTTAATGCGAATTTTTTTAAAATGAGAAAAAATGGCCAAAATCGAGAAGGTGCTCTCATATGGACCTATATGGGTGAAAGCCATGGCAGTGGAGATTTCAAAACTGTACAGCTTATATCAAAAATCAGCATAGATTTTGAGAAATTCAATTTTGAAAAAAGTGAATTTTACCATATGGGCAAATTTTGTAAGTAACGTCTTTTACATAGGCATGTTAGTAACATTTCCCATTAAAATCTTTGTTATGTTACTTAAATAAAATACAAATGTTATCAAATATTACAGTCTGTTAAGATAACAGATGCTGTATAGCAGACTGTTAAAAAGAACAGGGTTGTTATAAACGTAGCTGACGACGGAGCTAATTCAACACACATCAATAGGTTTGGGTATTTTTAAACATAATGCATTCGAAATATTAGTCGATTTGTGTCTGCACCATAGAGTTATTATCTATTAGTCATATCAGCTTACGAGCTAAATTCGTCATTTGCGGGAAGTTTTCTGCTTTAATATGAAGAAATCTGCGGCTGAGGCCCATCGGTTGCTCTCAAATACTGAGTAATGTTCGCTAGACTGAAAACATTTTTCAAGAGAGAGAGAGAGAGAGAGGGCCACGAAGCTCACCGGTGACAGTAGTGTATTAAGCGTTACTTTGTTCTATCGTTACTACAATGGATATTTCTCTAAAGAGATTAGGGGTCTTGCTTCGTAAACCCGCATATTTTTACGTAATATTCAGGCATTGTAGCTCATCCATTTGTGGTCAAATATTCAGAGACTCGTACAAAGCAATACAGATAGAATTTGTTTTTCAGCCGTACGCTTCGTCTGTGGAACAAGTTGCCTGCCGACGTGTTTCCTGTCCGTTAAAACATTGGAAAATTCAAGTCAAATTTCCACAAATCTTACTCCCTCTTCCCTCTTCCTCCTCCTCATAACCTATTTTCCTAGTTCTAGTACAATAACTGCATATGTAGAGGTCATGCCCTGAGAACTGGTCCAAAAATATATATACATAATTTATATTGTAATAAGAATAAACAGCAAAAAAAAATATATATTTCGATATACTTTTCATACCAAAAGCATGTCGATACAGCACAGATTAAGTTATTTTGCTTTTTATATTACACCGGTTTAACTGGATGTAAAAACCAATAAATTGAAATAAAACAGGATTGTTTACATATTACTACAAAGTCAACATACGTTTTTTAGAAATCTAATATTGATACCAACTAAAAAAAATGTGTCCACTGGGAAGATATACTATTTTGTTTCGCCACCATTTTGGTAAACATTAATCTTGACAATTCATAATTGGCCACGTTTAAATTAAGCAACCCAATTTTTTACTGTTGCTTATGAAGGAGCACTTTCACCTAACACATATCATTATGAATTTCTTGTCCCGATAAACCTTTTTTATGTAAATATTTAATGACACCACGCATTTCTAATTTTTCCATTGTAAAAAAATCGCGGATGCGTCTTTTGTGAACACCTGTTTCTATATGAACATATCGAACATGTGTTCATAGCAGAGATGGAAGTTTTAAAACCAATTAACTATTTTCTGTTTATATCGCTCTTTTTGTGCTACGCTAAGAAGTTTCCGAACCGCCCTCGTATCGTGTAGTGAATGATTTCGAAAAATTAGGGTGATAAGCCCAAGCATGGACCACAACGTACTGCAAGATTGACTGAAAACATTACTGTTGCTCAAGAAAGTGTTCAAAACATTCCATCAACCTCAATTCGGCGCCGTGCTCAGGAGATTGGTCTTTAAAGAAGAACTTTGGCCACAATTTCGCACAAAGATTTTTACTTGTTTCCATTTAAGATTAAGTTGACACAAGAGCTTCTTCCACAAGATCATATACGCTGCCGTACATATAACTATAGGATGTTGCAGCTCATTCGACAACCCCGATTTTCATGGAAAACTCATAATGAATGACAAGTCACATTTTCATTTGAATGTATATGTGAAAAAATAGAATGATCGGTTCTGGGTAACGAAAACCCCTTAAATTATTCATTAGTCACCTTTGCATCTATTAAAAGTGCCAGTCTGGTGTGCAATTTAGTCTTTGAAAATGAAAACAGCGTAACGGTAACTGTAAATGGGGAGCGATATCGTGATATGATTGAGAACTTTTTAACGTCGCACCTGCAGGCTTGGGCTTGACTACCATTTGATATCAACAAGATGGTGCCACATCGCATACTGCCAGGATTACAATAAAATTACTGCGATTAATATACCTTCCCGGCGGACATCGGTTACAAACACCTTGTTTTTATGTTTCCTAGCTGCCTTATGTCGACATTTCGCCAGTATAATTGGAGTCTTTGCAAGATATATTTTCAAACATTTCACTACAAGTATACATACCAATATTTTTAATAAATATACCTAGGGTAGCACCTATCAAAGGCCGGCATATTAGAGAGCTGGAAAACATAAAACACAAGCTGTTTATTTGATTGCGTTTGATTTTAGATAATTAAAAAATATATTTTAAAAATCGTTAATAACAAATGTTAAATTAACACGTTTAGGAAAATCTTTAAAAAAGAGTTTTCCCTGTATACTATAAATTTTAAAAAGTTATTTTTGTAGAATATATTTGCAAATGGACTGCAGACTTAATTACCCAAATAATTTCGGGAACGACAAAGACCGTCCTCTCTTCCTAACTGTACTTTAAAAAATATTTTCCCCAAGCCAATATTAAACAAACGGATAAAACTATTTAGGGAATTAACAAATTACAGAGCTCATATGCACATATATATGTATGGACGTACGTATTTAATGTAAATGTGTAAAATTATAATACTCTGTACACACATTCAAATTTAAGAGGGACAACTCCTAAAGTTTAATTTTATACACAATCATCGTGGCAATGGCACCGAATGCAAATACATACAACTATACGAAATAATTGTAGTACAAAATAAAATAAAAATATAAAAAACAAACACAATACATAAAAATAAAGTAAAATGAAAAATAAAATTAAGCAATTTAAATACTAAGTTGTCATATTGGTTTAAATATTTTCTTTTTATTTCTTCTCCAAAAAAAATTTTTTTACTTTAACTTTTTTTTATTTTATTAAGGAGGGGCCTTGTACGGCTCTACCTAAATGTGCCTGCCGTTTCGGAGCAGTGAATTAAATGGAAATTGTACGATGATTTTTCCTTTTTTGTATACAAGCGCCACTTTTTCTACATTCCTACATTCAGTACTTGCTTGTGTGTGATGTACGAGTATGTTTACATTCATATGTACACATCAGTAGGTCTATACTCATTTCAGAATTTTTGTACATTCGAATGTTCATATGGAAATTGTACATTCGCTTCACTTATTTACTTATGCTGATTGTGAGTTACTTATAATGAGACAACTTGAAAAAATTAACAAATATAAATTAAGCGAAATTAAAAAATAGGAAAGAAAAGCATAATATTATAAACTGTACTCAACCATAGAAAATAAGTTTGTATGTTCCATTAAAAGTAAAGCAAACGAAGAGATTAATTGAAAAGTAATTTAACTAGGTTATTTACTTGTCTCAAAGCAAATATAGATTCTACAAACAGTTTATACGGATTAAAAAAGTCTCTAAATAATTTTGATTTATTTAAAACAAAAAACCTTAAATTGAATTTAAACGAAAGTTTCCTGAATTAAATTTTTGTTTTGTACATTTGTACAACGGGTTACAGTTCAAGCTTTTTCCTTTCATAAGTTTTTTCTAAAGAAGAATTTTTTACAATACAAATTTGCTGTGATCAATAATTTTTGATTGAAGAAGACAAGAAAAATAATAATCAAATCTTTAGCTGGAGGACAACTAGATGTTCCGTAGTCGCTATACTACTCATCAGCACCCACTGGGATTTGAACTTGGGCCATGACGTATGGAATGCCTCGATTATATCTCGTTGCTAGAAAGTAAGGGGTAATATCAAATCTGCGACAAGGTTTTTTATTGCAATTATAAGCTTATAAACAATATTCTGGCATTATTCTGGTACGATGTAGTATTTTTCTCGTTATCTTGGTTAGCTGACTTGGGTTATTCAAATACTTAACCCTTCACAAAAATTTAAGGTTATATATAAGTTTATGATTCCGTTTCTAATTTCTACAATTTTCATTTTCGTATGAAGTATACATATTCTGAATCAGCATTGATAGGAAATTCGTTTAAGCGATGTCCGTCCGTCCGGCTATTCTATTACGCCATCGATTCATGGGTTTGCTATTGAAATTCAGTTCACGTATAGCTGAGATATATTCAAGATACCCGAGATATAGTCTAAACCGATTTTTCCATGAAAATGTCTCGTAAGCGAACTTAAACAACGTTTTTTGCTTAAAAGCAGTTCTGGTAATCATATAAGGTTATATAAATATGGAAAATGAATATTTCCGATGTTGGTCCATCTGTCGGCAGCTCTGATACTAAAAGAAGGTTATTTAAATAAAGAAATTGAAAATTTCCGATATCGGTCCATATATTCCCGAGATATAGCCTAAACCGGGTTTTTCATGAAAATGTCGCGTAAGCAAACTTAAAAACTTATTTTGCTTAAAAGCAGCTCTGGTCATAAAAGAAGGTTATATAAATATGTAAAGTGAAAATTTCCGATATCGGTCCATATATACCCGAGATATAGCCTAATCTGGTTTTTTCATGAATATGTCACGCAGGCGAACTTAAAAATTGTTTGTGCTTAGAAGCAGTTCTGGTAATACAAGGAGGTTACCAAATACAGAAAATGAAAATTTCATATATCGGTTTATACATATATACCCGAAATATAGCCTAAACCGATTATTCCATGAAAAAAAAATGTTTTTTTTTTTGCTTAAAAGCAGTTCTGGTTATAAAAAAAGAATACAAAAATACAGAAAATTAAAAACTCTGATATTGGTTCTATATACCCAAGATATAGCCTAAATTGGTTTTTTCCATGAAAAATTTTTTTGGGTTAAAAGCACTTCGAATTATTAAAGGAGGTTATTTAAATACAGAAAATTAAAATTTTCAATATCTGTCCATATGAGGTGGTGGCTATAGACATTTCCAAAGCAATTGACAGAGTGTGGCATGCTGCACTACTGGCAAAACTTACTGCTTTTGGTATCGGTGATGACTTTTTTCGGTTTATATCGAGTTTTCTCAGAGACCGCACTATACGAGTTGTTAGAGATGGGGTCTCATCAAACGAGTTTAGATTAATTCAGGGGTACCACAAGGCTCCGTTCTTTCTCCTACCCTATTTCTTATTTTTCTCAATGACTTTCTATTTCAAACTTTCAACCCTATACACTCTTTCGCAGATGACAGCAGCATTTGCCATTCGTACTCTTTCAGTTATAGGCCCAGCCCATCCGAGATCGTTGCCAAGAGGCAGAATATGAATGACTCACTGAATAGTGATCTTCTATTAATCTCCGAATGGGGTCGTAAAAACAGAGTCGCTTTTAACGCTCGTAAGACCTAGTGTTGTTTATTAACACACAAACATACGACGCCAGGTGCTGCTTCATCTGTACACATGGATGGTATAAATATTCAGGAATCGGATGCTCTCGATGTTCTTGGAATGAAAATACAGTGTGATGTTCGTTAGAATGATCACATTTTTCATGTCTCTAAAGAAGCATTCAAGTGCCTCGGCTTTTTGAAACGGTGTAAGATGTACTTCACTCCATCAGACCTCCTTTATTTATATATTTATATCCGACCGAAAATGGAATACAACTCACATGTTTCGGCCGGTGCCCCAAAGTCTATTTTGGGGTTACTCGACCGTGTGCAGGAGAGGGCGAAGAAGCTCATCGGTGACAGTAGCGTATCCAACTCTATTGACTCACTGGAGCATCGACGCAGTGTAGGGTGCGTTACTCTGTTCTATCGTTACTACAATGGATTTTGCTGTGACGAGATCAGGGGTCTTGTTCCCGAAACTCGCACATTTTTACGTAGCACGCGTCCATCATCCAGAGCTCATCCATTTGTGATCGATTGCCCAGGGAATCGTACTACGCATTACAGAGAGAATTCGTTTTTCAGCCGTACGCTTCGTCTGTGGAACAAGTTGCCTGCAGACGTGTTTCCTGTCTGTTATAGCGTTGGAAAGTTCAAGTCAAATGTTCACAAACACTACTCCCTCTTTCCCCCTCCTTATAGCCTATTGACCTAGTTCTGGTACAATGCGCTGCATATGTAGAGGTCATCCCCTGAGTACTGGTCCAAGATAAAAAAAAAGAATAATAAAAAAAATGCACCTGAGATTTTTTCATGAAAATATTCATTAAAGATTACCTTTTTGGCATGGTGATTATAAATCAAAAAATTGTTTTCTCAGATATCGGTCCATATATATCCGAGCATATTTAGTTCAAATTTATAAAGTATACTATATATCGTAAAGAGCATTTTAGATTCGGCCCAGCCGAAAAACTCTTACTTGTTTTTTAATCAAAAAATTAAATTTGAAAAAATAGCAAAATACACTGATCAAATCTTAATATTGTTACTCATTATGTTTTTAAAAGTTATTGCGCCATCATCAGTACTTTTGGATAATGATTTCTGTAAAATTTGGAACTGCATAAATATATATGCAGAGTTCATTATAAACAACAGGTAATTAACTTATAAGTTTTATTAAAATTTCAACCAACAATTTTACCTTTTTACTTGTCCCATACTCAATGTGCATCATATATCATTCAGTTATTTTTAAAAGTATTCACAAGCAAGATTTATGCAAACCAAGTAGAAACACTTGAGCAACTCAAACAAAATTATCGTGATGCAGTTAATGAAACACCGCCTGAAATGTGTGAGAATGTAATGAAATATGTGCTGAACAGGGCTCATATTTGTGAGGCTAAAGAATCGGCCATTAATCTGATATTATATTCCATACATAATTGCCGACACTAAATAATTTAAAATTTGTGGTTCTGATTTTTTTTTTTTTTTTACCGATATGACGCGCAATTTCATCATTTAGCTGATCTATACTCATCACTATTTAATTATTTACCTTATTATATGGTTTCTAAGCCAGATGTTTTTATTGTACTTAGAAGAAAGTCTCCTTTTACTTTTCTTGGCTTCTGCGAATTGTGTTATTTATTACGTTAATATTTTCTTGGCACAATTTTGAATGAATAATATCCTTGAGAGGTCTTTCAAGCACTTTTTTCAAATGTTAATTTATTGATTTAAATGACCCCTTTTGTTCAAGAAAATGAAAACAACGATGAAAAATTCAAGAGATTTATCATTCACAAGTACCAGTCTCTTCATACGAGGGCAACATTTTATAACATCAACATAAATTGATTTTAATTTGTATTTTATGCTGCCACAAAGCTCAACTTAAAATATTGTAAGTTAATTGATTTTTGTTTAATCATATAAAAGAAAGACAAAAGAGAAAAATTCCACTTAGAAAAACTGCAACAAAAAGAAAATGCTTACATTTGCAAAAATTAACAACAAAAAAAGAAGAAGAAAAGCAAAACAAGGACTAACAGCAAAATGATAGCATTAAAAAAATATATGTATAAGTAAAATGTTAATACATTTTGAAATCCGCCGAGATAATTACTTGAACATTAAAAATTCCCATTTAGAAAGTAGCGAGCGCATACATTAATGGCAGGTAGCATGAAAAAGGCACACAAATGAACGACTAAATGAATGAATGACAAGAACAAAAACACAACAGTCAACTAAATATAAATTCATTTGGAACCAAGTTACATAATGCACAATTGTGAAAACCTGCATAGAAAATCCTAAAGAGTAAATAATTAAAAGTCCGAGCCTGGCTAAAGGAGGATGCAGCAGAAAGTTCTTTAGTTTTTTCGTTTTGTGCCAGTATTAATTAAATGTGAAACAAGAAAACAAGAAGAACAAAAAAATGAATAAAAAAGCCGGGAATAAATATTGCTTGTGAAACCCAGTTAGTTCAACAAAATAAAATATAATAAAATAACATGCTATGATATTTAATTGCATATAAGTCAAGAGAGTGAAACGAAAAGGTTACATTAAGTTTGAGATCAAAGGAATAATTCTAATGCATGTAAAATACTATTACATGAATGGAAAAAAAAACTAGCAAGATTTTGACTCAAAACTGTAATACCAAGCCATTTTTTCACTTAGATAAAAGAAAGAAGGCGGCAAAATTTCTTAACTGGCAGTCGAATTTTAATGGTCTCCTTTAAAAGCTAATTTATTGTCAAAAAATGGAGGTAACGTCAGCTTTGCCAAGTTCTTTTTAATTTCAAAATTCAATTTTAAATTTTGCATACAAATGCACAAAAGTAAATATTATACAATAATAAAAATAGACATCAGTGGAATGGGACTTAATTTAATTGTGGCCCTATTGTAGCAAATAATTAAAAAACAAACAGACGCAAATAGTTAAAGTAAACAAGGTTTTCGACTATTCGTCCATTAAGCAAATATGGCCTCTGTGCTTCAAGCGACAATACTGATGAGCCAATCAACTCAGACTTAATCAACTTTAACTTCTCTCAGCATATGCTTTGCCGACTGGAACCGTGTTTGAGATAATTCTGTTCGTTTTTTTTTATCGTGGACCAGCGCCTCTATCTGCTGGTACTAGGAAAATAGATTATAAAGAAGAGGAAAGTGAGATAGAGTAGTATTTGCGGATGTTTGACCTGCACCTATCAATAACAACACTGAAAGACCTGTGCAGACTAACAAAAATTAGACCAACACTTCTCACATTGTAAGGTAATGAACTACATTGAAAAGCAATTAATAATGATCACGTAAAGAAAACACGAACGTGTACACTGGATGAAAGACAAGACATTACTTTTTCCGACTTGCTACTTATTCCGGCGTAATTAGGTGTCACGAAAAAAATTATGTGAAACGCCATTTGTTTGAGGATTTCCTCATCGCGTTGTGGCTGAGAACGATACATGGGTTCATTACAATAATACGAAGCGCGGAAAATCATGGCCATGCTTCCATGTCTATGCCCAAACCGAATATTCACGGTTTCAATGTATTTGGTGGGACCAGCTCAGCGTAGTGTATTATGAATTGTTAAAACGTACTTAAAAAATCATAAGCGACTATTATCGAACGCAATTAGTGCGTTTGAGCCGAGCATTGAAATACAAATGGCCGGCCGCAATACAAGGAGAGGCACGAAACAGTGATTTTACAGCATGCCAATGCTTGACCCCTTGTTGCGAAAGTCGTCAAAACACACTTGGAAACATTGTCCCACACTAGCCACCATATTTTCCAGATATTGCTTCTTCGGACTATAACTTGTTTTGGTCAATGGCACACGGCCTGGCTGACCAGCATTTCCGGCCTTATGATGAAGTGATAAATTGGTTCGATTCGTGGGTCGCTTGAAAAGATGACCAGTTTTTTCAACGCAGGATTCGTAGGCTATCCAAAGGATGAGACAAAGTAGTGGCCAGCAATGGAGAATACTATGTATCACAAATGTTTAGTCGGTTTTCCACAATAAAGCCTCGAATTTCGCAACAAATGGCGGAAGAAAATTTGTACACCTATGTGTGTAGTTTAAATAAAACGAAATCTTCAAAGTTTTTCGTTTTTGAATTGATATCTGCCGTGGACTATTAGAACATTTTAAGTTACTCGTAACTCTGTATTGTTTTTTAGAACGCTTTTGCATACACTTAAAAATATATCATCAACATCTGGGAAACCTGCCTGCAACTTTGGCAGTCTTTATATTCAAGTTTTACAAGTTCTCCGCATGTATTTCATAGCTCCTCAGAAGTTGATTCCCTTTTATTAATTAAATAAAGCAATCATATAAATGATAGTTCAGTATATAAGTACCTATATATGTCTGTCGTATTGATTAATTGGTAAAGAGTTATCTAAATATATATCTAATACGGTAAAAGTTTCATTCTTATTAAAATGAGAACTATTTCCATATCATCCTTTGAAACAGATCTACCATATAAAATAGGAACAATTATTCAACAGATTGTTCTGTTTAATATAAATGCAATCATTCTAAAACTAATTAATATGAAAGAGCGGATCGTCCGGTACTATTCTACCAGCAATTTGGTTGTTTTAACGTTGATTAAGCCACAACTGTTTTATACGCATTTACACATAAAGGTAATACTAAATAAAGATGTATTTATGTAGGTGAGTTTATGCACGCCTGCGCCTTCAAGGCCGACTGTGCACAAACTTTGAGTGGAAACTATTAAAGGTATCCACAGACGATATGTTTTTACGTCTGCTTTTTAAAATGAAATTTCTCATGTCTGTTAAAATTTTTCATACTTACAGACGGTTTTTAAAATTCGCTCACAAACGTACATGTATATTTACATCTGACATTGTCTATGCTTTTTATTATTATTCTTTAAAACAAATTAAAATATTGTTGCATTAAAATTTCATCAAGCCGACTACCGCCTAAAAACGGCCGCTGAATTGTTCGCAAGGCATAGGGTTCTAATGTTAAATGTTTAAACATAACAAAATAGAACACACTATTTGAAATTTTGTCAGAAGACTTTGCTAATGTTTTTCGCAGACGCAATGGTTTTGAGGTAACAGACGGCATTTAGGCATTTTACATTGTGAAAAATTACATGTACATTGTTAAAAATATATCGTGTGTTATCTACTTAATGGCTACGAGAATGTGTAACCGAATTGAGAAATCTGCTTGAAATAGAAAGAATCGCTTCCCTTAAATCATATTTGGAAAGCCTTGATGGCACTCCTCGATCAGACTATTCTTTGTGGAAAGCGGCAAAAGGTTTAAAAAGACCCGTTAGAGGTAAGCCACCTTTGCGGACTCCAACTGGCGACTGGGCAAGAACCGATTCCGAAAAGGGGATGTTGTATGTAAATCACTTGAGAAATGTTTTTACAGATGATGCAGCAAACGACATAGCAGTATTTTCGCCATTTGCCGTAAGACCGCCTGTGTCCCTGAGATTTAGTTTTCCAGATGCGGAAAACGTTATCAATAAAATAAACTCTAAGAAAGCTCCAGGTATGGATAAAATTACTGGTACAATGCTTGTACAACTACCTCGCGTGGCTAGAAGAATTCTTCTTTTTATTTTCAACGCTATCTTACGCCTTGAGTATTATACGGTCGAGTGGAAAGTGTCTATGATAACGATGATGCCTAAGCCGGGGAAGGATCATACTAAAGTAGAATCGTTCAGACCAATAAGCCTACTGCCAACAATTTCAAAACTATTTGAGAAATTGCTAATGATGAAGTTGAGTCCAGTACTGGAAAAAATAGAATGTATTACTGATCATCAGTTCGATTTTAAGGCCAAACATAGTACCATCGAACAGACACACAGACTAGTTAATGTCATAAGAAAATCATTTGAAGACAAGACGTTTGACGTTTCCCAAGCTTTTGACAAAGTGTGGCATGACGGTTTAATGCACAAAATAAAACTAAACTTTCCTGCGAACACCCACAAACTTTTTGAAAGTTATTTGTATGGACGTAAATTTATCGTTAAGGAAGGTGACTTTTATAGCCCCATTCAACCAATCGACGCAGGCATCCCACAAGGCAGCATAATGGGCCCTACCTTATACTTGATTTATGCTTCTGACATGCCAACAAGCGATAAAATTCATACATCCACGTTTGCAGACGATACGGCTTTTTTCAGTGTATATGAAAACCACCAAACAGCATCGCAAAATTTGCAGGAACATATTTACAATTTAGAGAAATGGTTAAAACTCTGGAAAATCAAAGTCAATGAACAAAAATGTGTCCATATCACGTTCACACTGCGTAAAAATACATGCCCGTCAATAAAAATTAATAATCAAATAATTTCACAACACAGTGACGTCAAATATCTCGGTATTCACCTCAACCGTCGACTAATTTGGAAGAAACACATTGACGCAAAAACAACCCAGATGAAATTAAAAGCCGCGCAATTGAATTGGCTCATCGGCAGAAATTCCACCCTGAGCTTAGATTGCAAACTTTTGCTGTATAACGCGATCCTAAAGCCAATATGGTGCTATGGAATTCAACTATGGGGCACCGCCTCCGCATCGAATATTGGAAAAATTCAAAGGCGTCAAAACAGCGTTCTACGTACGATTACAGCAGCCCCATGGTATGTAAAAAATTCTCGAATTCACAAGGACCTAAACGTACCTTTAGTAAAAGATGAATTTGCCAAATATGCTGGAAGGTATATAACCAAACTTGAAATCCACCCAAATCCACTTGCTCGAGACATCCTTACCTTTGGTGGTCACACACGATTAAAAAGAAGTGACACCCTGGCTTCCATTCGGGAGCATAACAGATGATGTCCTGTGGCACGGTATTCTAATACATTCGCTGAATCATAATTTTATGTCTAGCATTGGCTGGACTTAAAGAAAATTTTTTAGTTATTAAGATTTGAATAATTGTTGTTAGTTCTTCTTGAAGATTCAACAAATAAATAAAAATTGATAAAAAAAATCTACTTAATGGATATTCAAGCGATAATACATATTGAAAGAGCAACCAATAAAACTGTATATCAGATTATAGCAAAAATTTTACATCTAAAAAGTCAATAAAAACAATTTAACTAAATCTTGCTATATAAGTATATAGCAGCGGGCTATTAGAAAGCGACAAACACTTTGAAATCGGTCGGCTTATTATGAAGAAACTTTAATTAAATAAATTCATATTCAAATTCTAATTCTTAAATCACATTTTACGCAGATAACGATTGCTATTTTATATAAAATAAGCTTAAATAAGCTTTTATAAAACCTTGTTTTTTGCTACAGCAATAAAACTCGAATTCACTTATTCGATCTGCATATCACCGCATACAATATCAAGGAAGATTAATCGAAGTTTTCATTTTAACACACGATACCGAATGAATTAAATCGTAGTAATATAAAAGCGTTAAACATGTTTTTTTTTATTTTTTATTTATACTTTTAGGAAACATATGGCCTTAAATCTATTATATTTTGTTTAAATTACGCATCGTTTGCCGTAATCCTCACGCATCATAATGTTATATGATATCGTATGTGGTGACCCTGAAGTTTTTTTTACCTGCCGGAATTAAAGTTCGCTTATGTGAATTCGCCAATGTTATAACTATGTTAATTAGTGGTATATTTAGTAGTGTAGTGCTATATTGCAGTATTTTTTCTATTAAACTTGATGAAAGTCAACCATAATAATTTTAGGTAGTGGACTATTAAGGTCCATATTATTTTCTACTTATTATACAGGGTGGCACAGAACTACCTCTGCGGTTTGAATGTTGAATAACTATTTTAGTTTAACTATATTTTTTATTTTTATTTCAGAACTTTGGGAAGAAGACTTAGGGAATTTAACATGGTACCCATGGAATTTTATTTTGAAAATCAAACGTCAATTATTTTAGCGCAATATGCATATCTTCGCTTTTTTAATGTGAGTACTAGACGCTCAGCACCTAAAATAAACCGCCTGGTTGCAAATTTTCGACAACATGGTACATTAAAACAGCTGCCATGTACCGGAAGACCACGTACGGTCGGTCTACACGGTAGAAAATATCCATAGTGTGTCGGATAGTGTACATGATAGTCTAGAAATATCAACAGGAAGACGGTCGACACCACTGGTTCAGAAAATTTTGTCCACAGTGGACAAGTTTTTATATGAGGTTCAACTTGTTCAACAGTTGAAGCCGATAGGCTATGAAAAGCGTCTTAATTTTGCCATGCATGAAGTAGTTCTGCCCCACCCTGTATCACCATATGTGTGTCGTGTTTTATTGATAATCTTAAAATATTGGACTGCAAACTTTGGTTTTAAGGGACACGATCCGTGTTCTGGTGTTATTTGCACTATTAAGCCCTGCAGAAGTTTTAACCGTATAAAAGTTACTGTTTGATAACAAACAAAATACAAATCTCAAAGCAAAATTCTTTATTGTATTTGGGAATGTTTATCAAAATAGGTTTGTTGGAACCTTGTGCGGATGAAGACGTTGTATACTTTTAATTAACGATAATAAGAAAACATAATGTACTCATTACTGGATTCTCTCGCCAACTATTTTCTCTATGCGAACATATATTTTCATAAAGGCAGTAAATAATAGCAGTACTAATTTGATCAACACAAATTTTACACATTTGTAAACATTATAGTATACTCGTATTGAAACTTAATGTTCATAAATGTTCGAACGAGTATAACAGAAGAACTCATATTTTCTCGTCGTTGTTATTTTTGTTTTTGTGGCCACTAATGCCCTTGTCAGCAGCACAATTTATTACATTTTAATTAAGAAAGTAAACATAGATCACATTATCAAAATAAATGCTGGATTTATTAAACACACACTCATTTGCATACTTCAGCACAGGGATGTAAATTTTCACAAAAATTCCAAGAAACAAACAAATGATTAACAGCTAGCAAACTGAACTAATCACAATTTTGTATTTGAATTCGTTAATTCGAGCGATATTTGAACGTGGCAAGAGAAAAATCTTAGTAATTACGAAGAGCAGCAATTAAAGTTTGACACGAGAATAAAAATTTTGAACAAATTTTCTAGAATTTGGGTGTTTTTCTATTAAGATCACTAAATGTTGATTGTCCTAAAGTGTGATACAAAGTAAAAAAAATATCTAAATAATGCAGTCACGCAACTTTCTAGCTTCTAAAAAAAATGGAAAAGCAAGAAGTAGCAGAAAATCGCAATCGGAAAATAGATCTCAAATATTGCAGAGGTGCAATCGAATTATTAAAATGTTCATGGTACGCAGATCAGAAGTAAAGACTTGTTCAAACTTAAGATTGCCGGTAATGTCGACTTTCATAAGCGAATTTTATTAAGCGATGAATCTCTCGTTTGTTTGAATAAATACGTCAGTATACAAATCTGTCATATTTGGATTGATGATAATCCACAAGTGAGTGTTGAGAAATCGTCACATTCAAAAGAATTGAATTGATTGAGGCTACACAGCCACAAGTGTTGAAAAAGTCATCGAGCCAGCTGTTGCCGTCAATGCTAGAAGTCATATTTAAATTTCATTAAATGTAAAAAATTCCTATTTTTGTATTTCTTTTCACATAATGTAACCACAAGAGAACCAAAAGCTTACAAGTCATATACATAAGTCCCGGAAATATCAGAAAGGTTGGAAAAATCTAAGATATATAATAAAGAAAAGTACATGATGGCCCATAAGACGTATAAAACATTAAGTACATTGTTCAGTAAATCTATATATGTATATAAGAATGAATGTTTGTATGTATGTATGTATGCATGTATGTTTGTCCTTTATAGAATCGTAAACTATGCATTTTAGCATGTTATGATCTTCGGCAAAGTTGTTGTGCATGAGCCCGATAAGGTTTCTAAGTAGGCCCAACCACGCCTGCTTTAACGCCCACTTTTTATATTGAGTAATACATAGGGTTTTAACAGATTTACTTTTAATTGTATATACGTCTTACTGTAGGAGAGAAAATAATAAAAGTTTTATGCGCCAAGCCCATTTGCACGCGCCATCTCATTCCGAACAACGCTTGCCTGGGAGATAAGACCTCTGGACCAATCTGCCTGAAAATTTCACAGCACACTACTAAAGCTCTGGTATATTTAATAAGATACTTCTTTCTTTTCACCATACCCACTTTGCCACCCACTTTTTTCTTAAATTGAGTAATTGATTAGAAATGGGTTTTAACAGATTACTTCAAATTGTATATATGTACATCTCACTGTAGGCGAGGTAAAAGTAACAGCCAGTTTACCAATTTCAAAAGAAAATGAATGCGAAAGAAAGCCAGTCACTCACATTCGAATCAATTTGGATTTGTCTATCTCACTACTATTCCTTCGCATATTCTTATGTATTTTGATTGAGTTTTGACATATCGTTCGCATAAAAAAAAGTTAGACGAACCCAAATCAATTTTCTTTCGCTTAGATTGCGAACGCAAGCAGGCTGTCGAGATTGGTGAACTGGCTATAAAAGTTTTATGTGCCACGTCCATTTTTACGCCCCAGTTCATGCGGGATGACGCTTGCCATGTAGGACAGACCGCTGGAGCTTGAAATTCTCATAACACACAACTAAAGCTCTGGTATCTTTTAAAAGACACTTTTTTTTTACCATGCCCAATTTCACCCCCACTTTTTTCTAAATAGGCGAGGCAAAAATTGAAGTTTAATATGCCATAACTTCTTTCTTTTGGCCATGTCCACTATAATGTCCTTTTTTAAATTGAGTAATTTATTCTACGTGTGTTTTAACAGATTTACTCCAAGTTGAATACACACACATCTTACTCTAGGCGAGGTAAAAAAAATTAAGTTTCATACTTTAAGCCCCCATTCACGCCCAATTTCTTGCAGGACAATGCATTTCGGGAAGGCTAGACCGCTGGAATGATCTTCAGGCATGACAAAGAACATTCAACTTTATATCCCAACAATCCAAACTAATTCCTGAGCATTTAAAAAGAAAAATGCTCTAATAATACCTGTAAAAACAAAGAAACAAAGCTTTTTCATTTAAACACGTCTCTAACATTTCTTTACACCTTTCAAACAAATGAACAACCGTTGGTTGCTACGATTTGTTTTTTGAACACACATAAATATACATATATATCTACAAGTTTCTTAGAGTTGATACTTTATAAAAATATTTAATGAGTTCTGTGGAAGTATTTTTTAGTTTTCAATATGGTATTCATTTTAAACTAAGTCAGCTTAAATTCAGGTTTAACAACTATAATTTGAACAACTATATTTTTTATTTTTTAACTTATACTTTCTTATTTTTATCTTTTTATGTTTTTATAAGCGGTAATGTATACAACTGTGAATTCCTTTAAACAATCGGCGAACTGTTTTAGTTTTAGTATAATATTTATCTTTTTCCTTACTTTTTTATACCCTTCACAAAAATGTAAAGGGTATATATAAGTTTGTGATTCCGTTTGTAATTTCTACAGTTTTTTCCTGCGACCCTATAAAGTATATATATTCTGAATCAGAATTAATGGAAAAGTCGATTAAGCGATGTCCGTCTGTCCGCTGTTGAAATACCGTTTCTGAGAAAACCATTAGACTTAGAAACTTTTTTCTTTCACCATTCTTTTACCCCATCAATTCATGGGTTTGCTATTGAAATTCAGTAATATCGGTCCACGTATAGCTGAGATATATTCAAAATTCAGAAAAAAGCCATTTTTTTTGCAGCTTTGTATGAAAATTTTTGAAAACAAAAGTTGTTCGTTTTGCTTCAAACTTCACACACTTATTAAGCATGGTGACTTAAAGGCAAAAAATTTTTTTTCCAGATATCGGTCCATATATACCCGAGATATAGCCCAAATCGGATTTTTAATGAAAATGTCGCATAGGCGAACTTAAACAACTTTTTTGTGCTCAAAAGCAGTTCTGGTAATGAAATAGGGTCATATAAATATGAAAAATGAAAATTTTCGATATCGGTCCATATATGCCCGAGATATAGCCTAGACCGGGGTTTTCATGAAAATGCCGCGTAAGCAAACTTAAACAGCTTTTTTGTGCTCAAAAGCAGTTCTGGTAATGAAATTAGGTTACCTAAATATGGAAAATGAAAATTTCCGATATTGGTCCATATGTACCCGAGATATGGCCCAAATCGGGTTTTTCATGCAAATGTCGCGTAAGCGAACTTAAACAACTTTTTTTGCTTAAAAGCAGTTCTGGTAATCAAATAAGATTACATAAATATGAAAAATGAAAATTTCCGATATCGGTCCATATATACCCGAGATATAGCCTAAACTGCGGTTTTAATGAAAATGTCGCGTAAGCGAACTTAAACAACTTTTTTTGCTTAAAAGCAGTTCTGGTAATCAAATAAGATTACATAAATATGAAAAATGAAAATTTTCGATACCGGTCCATATATACCCGAGATCTAGCCTAGACCGGGTTTTACATAAAAGTGTCGCGTAAGCAAACTAAAACAACATTTTTGTGCTCAAAAGCAGTTCTAGTAATAAAATGAAGTTATATAAATATGAAAAATGAAAATTTTCAATATCGGTCCATATATACCCGAGATATAGCCTAGAACGGGTTTTTCATGAAAATGCCGCGTCGGCGAAATTAAACAACTTTTTTTGCTTAAAAGCGGTTCTGGTAATAAAATAAGGTTATATAAATATGAAAAATGAAAATTTCCGATATCGGTCCATATATACCGCAGATATAGCCTGGAACGTGGTTTTCATGAAAATGAAGCGTAAGCGAACTTAAACATTTTTTTTGCTTAAAAGCAGTTCTGGTAATCAAATAAGGTTATATAAGTATGGAAAATGAAAATTTCCGATATCGGTCCATATATACCCGAGATATAGCGCAAACCGGGTTTTTCATGAAAATGTCGCGTAAGCGAACTTTAACAACTTTTTTTGATTAAAAACAGTTCTTGTAATAAGATGAGGTTATATAAATATGGAAGATAAAAATTTCCCATATCGGTCCATATATACCCGAGATATAGCCTAAACCGGGTTTTTCATGAAAATGCCGCGCAAGCGAACTTAAACAATTTTTTCGCCTTAAAGCAGTTCTGGTAATAAAATAAGGTGAAGGAAAATGAAAGTTTTCGATATCGGTCCATATATACCCGAGATATAGCCCAAACCGGGTTTTTCATGAAAATGTCGCGTAAGCGAAGTTAAACAACTTTTTTCACCTTAAAGCAGTTCTGGTAATAAAATAAGGTTATATAAATATGGAAAAAGAAAATATCTGATATCGGTCCATATATGCTCGAGATATAGCCTGAACCGATTTTTCCAATAACATTTTTTTTTTTGCTGAAAAGCAGTTCTTGTTATAAAAGAAGGTTACGAAAATAGAGAAAATTAAAATTTCTGATATCGGTCCATATATACCCGAGATATAGCCTAAATTGGGTTTTTCATGAAAATATCGCGTAAGCGAACTTAAACAATTTGTTGTGCTCAAAAGCAGTTCTGGTAATGATATAAGATTATATAAATATGGAAAATTAAAATTTCCTATATCGGTCCATATATACCCGAGATACAGCCTGAACCGATTTTTCCATAAAATTTTGTTTTTTTTTGCTGAAAAGCAATTCTCGTTATAAAAGAAGGTTACTAAAATACAGAAAATAGAAAATTCCGATATCGGTTCATATATAACCGAGCATATTTAGGTCACATTTTTAATATACTATACATATTCGTGACTATCGTGAAGGGTATTTTAGATTCGGCCCAGCCGAATATACTACACTCTTACTTGTTTCTTGTAATGTTAATTAAGTTAACAAATGCAAAATTATATGTTTAAACTCGGCTTTGAAAAGGCCGAACTTCATTTGAACGGTAACAAAATCATTTTTATGTTATTATATATTTAATTAGTCTACAGAATCAAACAGCTCATGTTGTTTTAAATAAATCTGTTTTCAAATATTGTCATACCGCCTTTTTATTGAAAAAAAGCATTTTAGCACAAATTTACAAACCTAAATTTGTTCATGGTCCTTCGAACCGGAAAAAAAACGAAACACCTTTTTGTACTCAGCTATGTAATTGAGGTCGAAAATTCTTATTTTTGAAAACTAGTTTAAAGTGAGACAATTTATTATTTATGAAAAAAGTTCAATGCACTGAATTTACCGTATCTGTTTTGCCACCCAAAATGCTCGGACTCTCTTAAACAAACAAAACATACACACAAACTCCCATTTGTAAAAAAGCTTCAACTAATGTTTCTTGTGTTACAAACCTGTATTACATCTGAGTGTGTAGCAGAGTCTGTATATGAATATCAGTGGTGGCCAAGTAGTCGTACATGTAACGAATGTATATATTTGAAAAGTCAAGCATTGGGATCTTATTTCAGTAAAGTTTAGAGAGCAACGAATTTTATTTTATTGAAAAACAGAGTATCAACTGAATGTATAACTTCCTGGTTAGCACGAATATTTTTGTTTCTGTTAGTGTGAGTACATCGCAATAGCTGTGTCGCGAAATGTAGAGTTTGCTCACCACTGATGTGTGAGTGCATGTAAACGATCGATTTTGTTTAATGTTTGAAGCAGCTAAATTCTTTACATGTGTGTTTGCTCGTATTGTTATATTCTTGTGGGCGCCGTGATTTTTATGAATGACTTTTTTTCTCAAGCATATGTACATACATATATGTATATGTATGTAAGCAATTGTAAATGAAAATATAGAATTCTCATGCCAAACAAACGCAATCAACGACCGACTTACTAACTGGCATGCTGTCTGACCGGCAACATAATTTTCTCTTTGACTTTGAAAATATTTTTTATTTTTGTTTTGTATTTAAACGTTTCTGCGGTCGACGATGCTGCTGCACTTTTCACAAATTGGACCAGACTAGACATCCGGTTGATCATCATTTTTGTAAAAAAAAAAAAAAAACTTATCTGCATTATCACATGTTTTCAAATGACACACATATACAAATTCTATAGTCTACTTAAAATTCAGCCGCAAAATTTACGTTGATCATTTGAATGCATAAAATAATGTGAATTTAGAATGCTGCCATATATTGAACCTTAAATTGTACTCGTAAGTCTTATTGAGATATGAAAGGATTTAGAGCAATTTGATTTTTCAGGCTAAATTTTAAAGCTATATATGAATGTGTGTTGTTTAAACGAATCAAAGAGCAATTTGATTTTTCAGGCTAAATTTTAAAGCTGTATATGAATGTGTGTTGTTTAAACGAAAGTTTGGATCAGATTTTTCAGCTAAAAATAACTAAGTTTTTCAAACGGTTTGCTTCATGAATCATATATGAACTATTAAAATCAGCATCTGTTCATTTAATCGAATTTGCTCACAATTTAAATTTAATTAAAATGCTAAACAATTTATTCCGTTACACATTGGAGACAATCAAAATATACAATTTGAATTTTCTTCTCTTTATGAGTCAAACTGTCCAACTCCATTTTGCTTGCTTCACATTATCACATAAAATAGTTTTTGATATTGGTGTAAATTCTCCATTTACGAGTATTTTTACAAATGTTTGCTTATTAATAGTATATTTTCTCAGTTGTAAGTGATTTTTTAGGAATTCTAGTAATATAAAACCCAAAACCTTTTCATTTCGATACTATCCCAGCAAAATTTTCGGTCTACTAGGCAGCAGATTTGTAAGTGAAAGATGGCGCATTCTGACTCACCAGCATGCTTCGGTATCATATGCTTTTTACCCGTGATGTCCTACTTGGTAAGTCACTTATCTTCATTAAGTAATTGATTTTTTCAATACACCCAATGCCATTGCTATATTATGAGCTCTTTTTAAGCATATAAGAATTTTTAACAATTTTCTTTTTTTCCGCTGTAAATCAGGAATTCAGCTTATTGCGAATTTCCAACAGTTTGTGTTATGTGTAATGGTATGTCGTGAGGAGTACACCATAGCACTGTAAGTCTGTAAGTCAAAAGTTGACTTAAATGTTAAAAAATGCAGTCATTATGGTGGCAACCGTACCGCTAATCATTGGGGTTGAACTATTTGCGATTCACCAGTGCCACAGTGTGGTGCGCAAGGCTTACATAGGTCGAAACTTCTATATATATTTGTAGCCATATGTATAAACCCTTTATTGTAGAGTTCGGGTCTAATCATTCCTGTATGTTATTCCCCGATGAAGGACAAAGCGGTTTTAGTAGGCCGAAGCCCATAAAGAGCATCAGCCACTACTCGTCTATCTAACAATGATTACTGGTTCTCTACATTACAGATATCTGTTGCATGAGAATAACACCTCGGGGAGTAAGCAGATTATCTTGGTTAGACGTACACCAAGGCAAACCTGCTCCTCGCGGACATAAAATGACAAACAAGTCATAGGCCTCTCTTACGCATCCTCATCAAAGCCAATTTATTCCTGGTAACAGTTTTCCTCAAACAAGTAGTCAACCAGCTACATAAGTATACATATGTTCGAAGTTGTAATTAAATTTCTTACGCCAATGTGGTAAAATTTATTACAGGTGACTGGGTGGCTGGTTTGGTAGAGCACTCGAACAATAGTCTCGAGGTCGCAGGTTCGTTTCCTGCCACAGACCCTGTCTGTTACTGCAGACAAGCAGAAAAATTTTGCACTTTTTGTGTTTAAAAAAAAAAAAAAAACATAAATCCGGTATCTAAAACTCAATATTCCGAACCATATTTTAGCAATCTTGAGATAACGTCGCAGACTTTACCTCAATTACAACACATGGCATCTACGACCACCATGATGCAAGAAATACTACAAATACAATCCACTGTTTTAGAGGCTATTTTAAATACACATCTTATTTGGAACTCAAACAGCATACGCCAAAAATAAGCTACTTGAACAATTCATGAGAGAAAAGCCAATCGATCTAATGGCTATTGCAGAAATTCAACTGACGTTCACAAACTATTTAAAATACTAAAGAAGATCTTTTGCAGGATCAACAATTCTGATGAAAACCAGAATTTCTGAATGATACATCTGAATATTATCTTCAAAGCACAAATTTTTGCATTGAACTTATTCGCTGTAAAGTAATAATTTCTTCAATTTACTCAGCTTATCAGTTTTCAGTAACAGAAAATTCAGATGTTCTTAATTCACTAATTTTATAGCTGAGTATAACTTAATCGCACATTGTGCGCTCAAGTGTAATTTCCTTACTGGCGAAAGATTCCAGATGTTATTTTAGAATGGATGTAAGTTGAATCCTTATTGGGGTTATCCCCGTAATACTCACTTACTTTTATTCATATATCGGTATGCCTCCCTCAGGAGGATCGATCCCTGTTTACATACTTAGCGATGGCAGGCATTACAGAAAGTTGGGTAAAATAAACAAAACTATTGTACAGAAAATACTATTTTGAGAACTGCTGAATATATTGATAAGAATATTAACGATTTTTCTTAAAATTGTTAAAAAGTCGTTCAACAAACTATTTATTAAAATTTGATAAATATGAGTAACATAAGCTATAGTTCAACAACCGAACACATTGTCTAAGAAAAAAAAAACAAGAATGAGAAGAGAGTGAGAACCACAAAGCTTAACTAAGCAATCTGCCTGAAGTCCAAAGAATGGCTTCCCCTAAAATGTAATATCTAAGCCAGGTGTTATTAAAAAATGTTATTATTAAAGAAGTGAAGCCTATTAAATTTATAATTTCTTGGTGATAAGTTAAGCAATAAGAAGCATTAGATATGTTTAGTAATCATCATTGATTTTTTAATTTTTAGCTCGCCTTGTGAATTTTCACTGAACAGCTCAGTTACATCTACAAAGTCCTTTAAAATACAATAAAGTCTATTGTTGCGCATATTTATTAAACCTTTTAACTAATTGAAACTCGATTTTAAATTTGTTTTATTTAAATTTGTTTTACTTATTTATTTTTCGATTGACAAATATATCTTGTGTTTCAAATATAAAGATCACTTTTAAAATGCTTGTTTCTTTTAGAACAATAGAATATTACTTTTGGAGAATCATGGCATAAATACGATACTATTTTTGATCTGGCAATACCAATATTTGGTATCACACAATATCCCTTTAACAAAGCCGTGGAACTTAAATATAATAAGAATCGAGCTAACTTGCGGGTAATTAAAAAGTTGTTTAATACTGCAGCTTTGGAGTAATTTAAAAAATGTATAAAAGTAGCTAAACAATTGTTTTCTGTGCAAAATTCTCTCAAAGTTATAGAAAAAGGAGAAAAATATTGAGTACATATCATTGCTAATATATCCCCGAGTTAGAACTTTAATAAACCGAATACCAAAAACTGTTGTTTTGTTTGTAAAACCAAATTTTATAACTGTTTTGCAATATATTCAGTGCACGTAAAAGAAAGTAAGTTTCCAGAAAAGTGTTTTCATTCTTATAATAAAATATGAAAGATAATATGTTTCCTTAACTAAGTTTCATACACCGTCAATTGGATAACGGAGAATGTGGTTGGTGTTGGAGAAAATTGGAATAAATTTGTATTATTTTAAACTTTAAAATTTTACTATTTATACGCAAAACGCTGTACGCTGTGAACATACCTAAAAAGCGCTAAAAACCGCAAAATTATACACATTCCCAAAAAAGACAAAATAAACATATATGAAGACTTACTTGAAATAATTAAAAAAAATGTTTTTATTTTCAAATAATCTTAAAATGGAAATGCTTTATATTGCCTTTGACCAGTACTCAGAGGCTGACTCCTAAATTTTGTGAGGTTAAGTGATATATAAGGCATATATATATTTAGCGTTTACTTTCTAAAGAACAAAGTAGAACTAGATAAGTAATATTTTAGAATAGAAGGTATTAAAGTATAATTAAACTAAAATTGCCAGGTTTTAGATAATGTTTATCCTCTAGCTATAAAACTGTTTAAATATATGTATATCGATGTTTATAAGTATTTTCACTGTTGCCATTTTGAGTTACATTAGGTGGAATATTATAATTTTTACGGAAAGTACAGAGTATTCCGTTCTATGCCCTAATTTTATATGAATTTGTTATATTATATTTTCCCTTATATGTATATAAAAATAATTGTAATTATTTTTTTTTTAATTGAATAAACTCTATAATAAATCATTTTTTTACAGAAAATTTAATAATGATTTCTCGGCCAACTTCTATGTAAATATACCAGATAACAATATTCACTAAATACCTATAGATCACGTCTAAATTATCATAATTTACCACAGCTTTTTTAAGCTACGCCAAAAGCAACTGTATAAAAAGTGCTATTTTAGCAGATTAAATAAACCATAGAGGCGATAAAATACGACTTTTTAGATACTGAAAAGCACTAAATCCAGCGTGAAAGGCGCTAATTGGCAACCGTGATAAAAAGAAGTATATTTTGGTACTCCCTAGTTGTCTTGCTAGTAAAATTTAAGGGGCATTCTAGTCTTAAATTTGTTTTTCATTGAGTGTGCAAGTACTTTGCTACGTGTACATGGCCAATTATCCTTAAAAGTTATTTTATAAATTAATGCATTGAGCCCATTAACCATAGCAGGCTACACGAGCACAGTTAGCCTCAAATGCCATCGTGTAGCCAGCTACTTGATTGTTTTGAGAATGGCAACTACATCACAAGTAGTACACAGTTGAAATGAAATGATACGGAAAAAATATGTGCGGTATAAAACGCATACAGTTAAGAAAAAAACTCTACATACCCCCTTATTTTTTGTTTAGTCGAAAGCAAATTAATAAAGCGTTTGCATTAATATTTAAAGAACCAACAACAAAGTTTATTTACAAAACAAAAAGCTTATTCAAAAGCATAACGATAACAGAAATAACAAAACAATAAAAATGCATTAGAGAAAAGTCTAGGCTTAAAAATCGAATACAATATTTAATTTCTTTTGAATAAGTAAAAGAAAACGATATTTTTTTAATATTTTGTAGGACTACTTTGGACTTCAATAACTGCCTGAGACGTCGTAGTATAGACTTCACCAAGTTCTGACCACGCCCGAGTTAAGGCAGTTTTCTAGGTTTCATGATTTCCGATATTATATTTGCACGCAGATCTTTCCAAACCATTCCAAATATGCTCAATATATTAAGGTCCGGTGATTGAAGATGTGTTGTCTTGGTGCATGGTAAAAAAGTCAGGCTCGAACAATATGTGCAGTATGCTTGAGATCGTTGTCTCGGAAAATCTATTTGTTTCTCAGGCAGCAGCTTTATATAGATAGCTTGAGATTTTGTTCCAATATTGTCTTATACTCTTATCTGTACATAACGCTTTCAACAAAAACCAACCGACTAGCTCCGGATGCGTTGTTTTATTTTTAAATCCTCTATCATGCAAAACATTTATTACTATCCTAAATGAAACAGTAATATTCAAACATCTTTCAAGGTATTCAGCTATATTTGGGACACTTAAGTTTGAAATTCTTTAAGTACACTACTAACAACGCAATTTGAAAGCTTCTTCGGTCTTCCAGATCGTGGGTTGTTTTCGGAACTGTTGATCTTTTAATGCTTTTTGACAATAGTTTGCAAAGTAGAGTGAATCCATTTTACTATTTTAGCAATTTCCCTGTAAAATGTGTATTCTTTTTGAAGGGTAACCACCAAACTTCAGACTAGTTGTTGTATTTCTGTACTATTTATCATTTTGAAAGGCAGAACGTGTTTTACAAATCAATTTCTGAGTTCGAATGATTGCAATGTTTGAGAAATAAAGCACATCAAGGAAACTAACGGATGTTACTTTTGTCTTTCTTTTGTTATTAATTTTAAGAGTTGCTAATGATGTCTGTACACTTTTCTCCCAGCGATTTCTATGTTTATCGTCAATAGTCTACAAATGACAAATATTTTAACCTTTTTTCTTCAAACATTCTTAAGTATTAATGTTTAACATTATTATCAATTATTATGTTTAATATTATTATAAGTGTGATACATTTTACCGATCCTCTGAAAATAAAGTGAAAATACGTGCAAGAAACGAAACAACAAAATGTATGTTACAAAATAATAGACCATAAATATTTGTTGACATGCAAACATATTCCTTAAAATCAGTTCACATCTTCGCACAACCCTCCAAGGAACGGGATGGTGGATTAAAACAATTTGAATTTTTGCAATCAACGTTCTACTCTTCTTTACTATTTACTTTTTTAACCTATTATGGTAGCATTATGCTTAAGCTCCATTATGTCTATGAAATTTTTATTGTAGCTCGATTCGCTTTCACAGTTTCCGTATTCATTTAAAGCCGTAATCGCGTAATCACTCACGCCTTTTTTCATCTATACTTTATAAATAAAATTTATAAGATACTTGTGATATATACTCACTTCAAATGAGAAAATGTGATAGCAATCATATGTAAAAAATGGGGAGAGTAAAATTCAAGGCAGCTTTAATAGGTAGTGGTAGAATTACAATATATACAAGAGCAATAAATCACATGTATTTTGTTAATAAAAATTATTAAAATTTGTCAAAATTTGGTTTATCTTTTGTTTGAAAAAGGAAGGAAGTCCATGTGTGTTTTCAGAATTATATATTTTGTATACAAAATTTTCACAAATTTACACAAAGGAAACGCAAGACAGCTGTGCTTTTACCACTACCTTGGTAAAGCTACCTTGATAGAATTCGTATTTTTATTTGATTGCATTTAAATTATTTGTCGTGAGCAAATTTTTTGATTACAAACTTCAACCTTTTTGAAAGGTAAATACGTCAAACACGGTAACATTTTAACGACGTTTATGTAATAGATATGAAACTTGTCGTATTCATTAGGGTTTTATGCCAATCACGGTACCATTTTTCAAAAACGCCCGAGTTTCGCAATAAAAGCGCCAAACACAATAAGGCTGAATAATTATTGAAGACAACAGAAAATAGTAATTGATCTAAAATTAGATAATATAGGAGAATAATCTCCCTTGAAAGCGAAAGCAATTAGTCTCCTTACATGCATTAGGAATCATTTTATTTCCCTACAAAATTGTCTTGAGTTCATTAGGAATGTGATTGTGCTTTCCCCCATTCGCCGAATTGGCTCTGGTGTAAGTCTATCCACAATGAAATGTAGAACCATACTAAACTAAAAGCAACTATTAGCTGTTGAATAGGTTGCCAAATAACGCAGCACTGCACTCATAATTATGAACAGTGTGGCCATATCCAAAAATATTTTACAGCTAAATCGGCTTTAAAACAATGCTCAAAGATCTCTTAAGCTGCCAAAATTCTAACTGAATTAAATGTATTTATTATTTTAGTTAACATATTTTTATAAATAATATGTTTCTCATAATTTCCCCTTATGAACACATCATTTCACTAAAAAAGTGATTTAAAACAATTTCATAAAAAGTGTTCAAACAATAAAAATGTGCAAGACAAAGGTACCATGACGGTCAATATCACAGACCATTTATGTTAATAAACAAACTTAAATAATTATAAAATTAACAGAAAATCAAAGAAACTTGAACCATAAATATTTATTGAATTATATTTCAACACAATTTATATAACATATTTAATAACAAATTCAATTCCTAATCTTTAGTATTAAGATTTAAATATGTATTTTTAGTTCACATTCAAAACATTTTAGCAAGATTTCAGAAATGGTTTCAAAGATTTCGAGTTTTAAAAAAACCGAATTTTAAGAAAACCGTGTCCGACTAAATACTCATACTCATATATGCATGTTCATTATTAATTTGTATTAAACCAAATTGCACCCGAATGGATAGCAAGTGTATCTTTTTTTCACAGTTGTCCGTATTTTCTTCATATGTTCATTATTAATTTTTCATTTCATTACCTTGTAGTGATGAATGTGTTGGGCTAAATTTTGCCAATCTGAGCAGTGTCGAAGGTATATACACTGGATACTGATCAGTTTTAACCAATTAATTCCAAAATTTTAAATGCTGCAAAAGAGTTTGTTTTAGTCTTTCATGTTGTTATTGTTAAAGTTAAACCTGCACAAACACTACTCCCTCTATCCTCCTCATCATAACCTGTTTTCCTAGTTCCAACACAATACACTGCATATGTAGAGGCTATCCCCTGAATGCTGGTCCAAGATAAAAAAAAAATTAAGTACGTCATTGAACGAATATTTTTCTTCAGCTTCTGAAGATTCGTTCAAGGTATTATTATCTTTTATATAATTGATAGGCAAACACATTTTTTAATATCTCTTTTTTGACCATAATACATTATAGATTTTGGAAAGATATACTCGTATATGGGTTACTTTTTTTTTTTTTTTTTGTTACAGATAAGCACAATCTGAAATTCAATCAGTGCGGCTCAGAACTTTAGGAGCAATATGAGTATCAATTTTTTTTCTTACACTAACAAACACAACATGCGTGTGTTTGATTTAACTACAAGTAAAACAAACACATATTTGTATGTATTTATCACACACGGAATGCTTACTTGGCAAAGTCTTGAGTTTGATGGTAACAAGGAAAAAGAGAGTGGCTCTCTCACACTCTCTCTTTTCTTCTGCCACCGTCATAGTGACATCCCGTGTAGAGCTGCAAAACAATCGACAGTACTATCGATAGTTTTATTTTTAGCCAACTATCGATTGTTTTCGTACGATAGTGATACTATCGACAGTTTTTGAACGTACATATACGAAGCCGGTTACATGTAGCCGGCATAACGTTTCTGGCTATTTATTCTGGCAGGTTCTTAGTCGCCTTTAAATTTTTATAATTATAGCGTAATTAACAAATGAAAATATATTATATATCAAACTAAAGTGTATTAAATCATTTCTTACTTTTATCTCAGATTAAAAAATAGTTTTTTTTATACAAAAAAATGTCAGTTAAACATGGCAACTGATATCTGGCGGCTGCGGCTAAATGTCGACTGCAACCCAAAAGACTTTGTTCTCTTTGCATAAAGGTGGCGCTGCAGTTCAAAGCCTTTAGCAAAAATAAAAAGAAAAGTATTTAAAAGTTATATTTTTTATCATAGAATAAAAGTACGTAAAGATTTTATATATACCTATATATGTAAATATGTATATATCTATGTTTACAAACTTCCACTTGAGTTACTGATTCATAGCCAAAAGTAGCTCTCAACGATGGTACCGATAGTATCGATAATTTTTCTTGAAACTATCGAAAATATCGATAAGGACGACTATCGATAGTTTTGCAGCTCTAGTACCGTGTGGGAAAGCTGTGTGCACATATGTGGATTTTCACGGTTTTATTTGATTTTATATAAGAGAGCATTATTTAAGAGCGAAAAAAAAGAATGCGGTCGATCGGTTATTTCCACTAATATGTTCTAATTGCAGTTTATAATAAAATCTTTTGTTGTTTTCGCATTTTCGCAGGATTTTAACACCACGCTCAATATAAAGTAGCAAATTCGTGTGTTTCTATTCATAAAAAACATAATTTGTGTTCATTACAGATTTATTTGATGAATTTCTATAAATACGGCCGATAGTTCTTAACGTCAAAATGCATGCTAATAAAAACAATTTCAACTTCCGCGCTGCTAAATAAGAAAACAAGGAACTTCATTGCAAAACTAGCTAATTCTCTGAATGGTTTCTCATTTAAGGCATTTTTTAATCATATACGTTTATTCAGAAATCATGTGTTCTTCATATGAACGTAGTTTACGCCACTGATGTTCCAAAGTTGTAATTTTACCTACAGCGAAATCAATCACTTGTGTTTTAAAATTATCGTTTAATTTGCATTTATTATTTTTATACTGTTGTCTACACAAAAAAGTTAGTATTTCTTATATAAAGAAAACATTTTTGCAATCGTTGTCTAAGTTGACTGACATATTAATTGGGTTATATTTTGAAAATTCTTGAACAAAATAATGTCGGAAAGTGCTAAATATAAAATTGAAAAATGCTTAAAAATTACTAAAAGGAAAATTTGCATCTAAATCGTAATAAGAATTACTAAATTTAGTGGCAAAAATACTAAAATAGCGACGTTGGTTATGAATCTGTCAAAAATGTAACCGATAGAAATTTAGCTAAACATAGCTTTCTCTATGCGGAAGGTAAATATCCTGTGCAAGCTAATGCTGAACTCGCAACTTTTACTTGGACAACTGAAATTTACAGTAGCTTAGACCATGTAGTAAAAATATGGTATCATACGCCTTTACGTATTGCATAATTTGTTGGTTTCAAAAAAGTAAACAAATAAAGCAGGTGTTGAATACAATCACTTGTTGTGAATACAGACCCTTTTACTCAGCCAAACAAAGAATTGCCAAACTCACTATTCACCGCAAAATACACACATACTTATGCATATGAGAATTCAGATTGCTTATTAGCAAATGTGTCGTGGAGAAGAGTGATCAACGAGAGTACTCAATCTTCATATTGTAACAGCTTGAGTAAATGTTTTTTCTGGTCTTTTAGTATCTAATTAAATTTGCATGTCAATTGCAAAGAAGATGACTCCTCCTTTTCAATTTAACATTTATTTTTTAAACTTTTATATTCCACATAAATATACAAAAACTTTCTATATAAATTTCTTGTTATACCTTAAGTCATGATGAAAATTAGTCTTTAATTAGATCCGCATTTAAAATTTTCGTTGCATGATAGAAGTATTATTAATATTTAAGTGGTATTTACATACGTATGCATGTTGAATATTGTTTTATATATGATCGTGTCATTTGTCGCTTTTTTATTTTATTTTCATTTATTTTTTTGCTTAGTAAATTTTTTGTTTTTACATTTTCTTATCACTTCTTAATTCACCTGTAAATATTTTTTTTGCACAATACTTTTATTGGAATTCTCTTCTTCGTTTTTTTTTAATTAAATTGCTTTTTGTGATTACTTTTTTTGTTACATTTGTTTAATACGGAACTTGGGCCACAATTTAACAAAAAGGAAATGTACCGTTATTTAGTACTGTGCCACTAAAACAACGGAATGTGAATGACTACTACTACCGTATACAAATACTAACGATTAAGAGACGAATTCATACACGAACCGATACCGTAAACTAGAACAACAGCAACAACAACAAACGAAGTCTTTAGCAAAATCTCACAGAAATGTGTGAATTTTTTGTAAAAGAAAAAAAAATCCCCAATATTCACTTCATTTTACTAGAATTTTAATAAATGGCTTAAAAATAAAAATGCTCCAATGAGAACCGCTGTAGCAGACAGCCAACAAACGAATGAATGAAAAGAAATGATGAGTTCATAGACGAAGTCCACACACAACAAGAAAAAAAGTAGGAAAAAACGTAAAAAACACGAAGTTTCCTCTATAAAAAACAACTAACTACATTCAGAGGGGGAATTTGGAGCGCCAGCATTAGCAGAAATAAAAAAAAAAAACGATGCTAAGAACAAAAACAACAACAGCAACTATAAAAATCAACCTCAGAGACTTTGTAAAAGCTTGAAAATTAATTTGAAAAAAATTTTGAAAAAGAAAAAAATATATAGGTATTAGAACAAAAACACACATTCTTATTTAAAACCGGCTTGCTCCCCATGTTCCACTTTATTAGAAATACTTAAACGAGCACACATTCGCAAACGAGAACTTTCCTTGCTCTTAAAAACTAAACTCTGTATAAGAAATAACTCTTTAGCTCAATATGCATTCCTCAGTTGTTGAATTTCTCTTAAAGTTATTTTTAAATCTGTGAATAGGTGGAGAGCGTAGGTCGTCTAGAGGCCGTTTGCTAAATTTGTACGAAAGCTTTTGTTGCTGTGAAATCTATGAGTCGTTTGCATTTTTCGTAACCAAATAAGTCGGTCGTAAAACCCCTGCATAAATAAGCTGAGAGATAATATAAATACTGTCAATAAGGTGATTGTCAATTCGGGGTTTGTTTGCTTTTAATCTTTATGAGAACTAATAAAAATTAAATCAAAAGTGGTTTTGAAATATTGAAGGCTGATGCAGTATGAGGTTTTAAAAAAAACGAGCAGATTACGAATGGTTAATAAATTATTTCGTATTAACCCAAGAATTCTTGATGAATCAAATGGATCTCCTAAATGAAAGCCAGTCATTTAACTAACAGCCTTTCGTTCATTACGGTCCGTTCAATTTCGATTACTTTCGTTCAGGTCTCCAATGTTAATTTCGCTGTTCTTTTATTTCAGCTGATTTTTGTGTGTTAGTACGAGTTGCTTTAAGAGAATAAGTAATTAGAAATTTTTTTTAGTTTCGCAAAAGCTGGTCCAAAAGTGAAAAAACATGATATTAGCTCCAATTTTATTTCAAAAAATATCAGTGTTTTTAACGTTTTCTGTTTTTTTGTTTACTTTTTTTAACTGCTGCTTTGAGCAAAGACATGCAGAATATCACACAATGAGTGAACTGAACGAACGCATCACTAACGTCTAAAAGGTGGCAGCACTAAAGCAAAATTACAACAATACCACAAAGACATGGCATGTGGTAAACTATGCTTGCCAAAAATATTTATAACTCGTATCTTGATCCTAGTTTTTCCACGTTTTTTTAAATATAATTGTTGTTTACTACGTCTTCTTCAGAAAGACACACAAGGGGGTGTCGAAATATCTAAACAATAATAAACGAATAATTTTGAAACAAGCTCAAGCTCAAGTAAACAACAATTACAAATATTTATAACTTTTATCACAATTATAAACTATAAAAGTACCATTTCACAATTATAAATTATTTTTATTTGAATTATTTTATTTTTAAATGTTTAATTTAGAATAAACCATTAAATTCACTTTCAAAAATGTTAACAATACATTTGACGCAAATGGCTCGTAATATAACTAGTAACAAAAAACTGTCATATGTCGTAGCCACCTTGTAGACGTTAATGCACCTTGGGATCATTCTCTGGTAATTGAACGAAAATTACCGATCACTAAAACGAAAGACTCTTCACCGCATTGTTGATTGCATCATTTGTGATGCAGGATTGGGTTCATATTGTATCACTTGACAGAAAAAGCAACAGCCACTTTTGCATTCAGTGGCAACAGTTTAAGGAAAATAAGTTGCTTAGGGGTTATTCATTAATATTTTATGGTATTAAATAACATCACAATAGAAACTTTTGAAACGGGAAATGTTGTTTCCGTCAAAAAAAGGGGAATATAAATACCACGCAGTCTTACCGATAAAAAAAATTTTGATATCGTTTTTATCGTTTAGAAGTAATTAAAACGGCTACGATAATCCATTTCATGCCTTCGGAATATAATGTACCAGAACGTGGTAAAATACGGTTGTTTTTGCTTCTATGAAAGAATCAGCATGAATATTCTATAAGTATTGTGACAGCAACACATAAGTAACTGAATTGTCTACGAGTTTGCCGGTAAGCTTGTATAAATTACCCGGAAAATAAATTTATTAACTTAAACAAACAAAATAAAACTCCTTTTATATCTTTTACATTTTCACAATTTATTCAAATGCTAGCAATAAAGCAATAGATTATAGGCGCTAATGAATGAATTTTTAATAATTATAAGTAGCAAAAGAACACGAAGTATCCGAAAAAATCAATTTCTGTTTTAATAATTCGATCTTTCTTCCTTTTCAAACAAATATATAACAAAATAGCATCAAGCAACAATCAATATCACAAATATTCAATTCAGGGTTTCTTATTAATCGAACGCCAATGATCACCTATCACAGGCGATCTGAGTAAATAATAACTAAATTTGCAGTAGCCTCAAGAGTGCAGACAGCAAAGTTCCTTTTGGAAGATCCGTGATTTTAAGCCCAAATTCTTTTTAGCGTTTTTTATTTAATAAATCTTAATACTAAACTTAAAAATAATATAAAAAACCTAAATTGTCTTCGAATTTGTTCGTTACTGACAAGGTTTTTTGTAAAAATGTATAACAATAACTTGTCCCATCGGATAAAATTTGTTCAAATTTGTACCAATCAATACAACTAACTATTTTTTTTAAATAATTGATTATATCAATTAAATTGTTAATTCATTCAGTATAAAAAGTATAATAATATATTGAGATTAACTTTGTATTGACGAGTCTAGCATTTCCACCCCAATTCGTAACCGTTTCAATTTAAGAAGAAATTTGAGTTCAAATATTAATACGGTCGATGTAGACCAAAAAAATAAACAAAAAAAATAGCTGAAATTTATAAACAATTGCCATACAGTTGCTTATTATTAAACTTTTAGGGCAACTCGTCTCACATATTCGTTTTTAAGCTTCACATCTCTTTTAGCCCCAATAAAACCTTGTAACAGTTTCTGAAATCTCTTGTGTTATTTTTGCACACTCTTCCTATTCGGCTGCTTGCAGACTTGTTTACTCTTTAGCTGTGTATTATAAGTGCTTGCAATGTAATTGTTTTTTTATGTATTTCTCTTACAAACAGGGAAATCATGTGTTATTTATTTAACTGCAAATCAAAGTCGAGGTCGTTGTACGACCGAAAGAATGTTGGAATGGTGCTGATGATGTTAAATTATTTTCTTTGTTAAAGTTGCGTTACCGTTTTGTTTGTTTGCCCGTCCATCCATCCACCGTACCGTACGGCTGTTAGTGAGAACGTCTGTATGTCTGTCTTTCAGTCTGCAGCAAAAACAACATTTGTGTTTTGTTTTCTGTTGTTTTTCTTTTCTTTACATAAATGGCTGTGCCTCTGTTTGCACGAGTATTTCACTGTTAAAAGCCGCATGTAGCTCTCATTCTGCTTTCGTATTGCATGCCAGTCGTGATAGCTTTAAACGGTTAGTTGGCTAGCAGAATTAATCGTTAGCATGGCTTTAGCACAATGGCTTTAAATATTATATTTTATTGTGTACATTTTAATATTAAAAGCTATCAGTTTTTATTTTTAATTATTGAAAAATATTCAAAACTTAACGTCTGAGCTACATAATACTCCAAATACACCTGAAAATAACAGTGATTTCGCGTTTAAGATTCGTATATGTAGGTAAAGGGTGTTTTTCATAGAGGTATGGAACTTTAAAATAAAATAAATCAAAGAAGAATCTTTTCAGTTTTCTGCGATATTTTTGTGAAGCTTTGTTCTTTTTTAGGCTAATTGGGCCTAAATTTTCCAATGTAAATTAATACAACTTTATTTAAAATCTTCCCAACATCCCGTCAATATTTTGTTGACTTCTCTAATTTATCGTTCTGTCTCTGTTTTTCTGAATGTATAAGCTCTCTATTGTGTATATTTTCTTGTCAGTTTTCTTTATTTGGAAGATAATGTTTTGATATTATATTTTAAATATTACTTCTAACATATGACCGCAGGTCTGGGTGGGACGTGTAATATGGGGGTCTAATTTTCAATTACTTTTTCCAACGTTTCGTTCTGTATATCGATTATATTGCGGATATGTTGCTCTCCAAGTGGCCAATCGTTTCGTAAACTTATACTGGCAGAAAATAATCTAGCAGCAACTGAAATATAAGACTATGTGGTTATCAAACATTTTCTTCAATTGTGGCACGAGCTGTGCGACACGTTGCGCCGTCTTCTTAAAGTCATAGAAGGTCATGGTTTTATAGCGGTCACCATTGAGTGTAACGTTCTGCCCTGCTTTTTATTTTAAGTACAGACTACCGACTGCACGAGCCCGTAAATCATAGGAAACAGTGAGTATTGGATGTAATGGTGTCTCAACATATGCTTGAGGATTTCCATTACTTCAAATGTAGCAGTTTTGAAATCATTCATACAAAATTAAGCTTCATCGCTTAATAAAATTCAATTAAGAAAATCGGGATCTTATTTTACGTCCAATTTCATAATTTGGAAGCGTTGCTCAGGCCTCAGTCTATTCATTTTGAAATTTCATACCAAACTAGGGTTGTGTTTTGTCTTTCGTTCTGTACGCACGTGTTTTTCATTGTCGTGCGTGTTTTCTGTATTATCAATTTCTAAACAAAAAAACCAAATTATACCGGAATAGGTAAAGTTTTGTTTTGCATCATGTGTGCACGTGTTTTTTTTATTTTTTTTTATTATATTATGTTTTCACCGCCGTTTGATTTTTCTCTATTTGTTATTATTAATATCTTTTTGATGCTCCTCCTATGTATTTATTACCTTACGGTGTGCGCGGTGTTGAACTAATTTTTGTTATTCTCAGCAGTGTCGAAGGTATATACACTAGGCACTGATCAGTTCTAACTAATTTAATTTCAACACTTTAAATGCTGTGATAACGTTTGTTTTTGTCGTTCCATGTGTTAAGTTCACTAACATTACTCCCCTTTACTCCTTCTTATAATCTATTGTCCTACTTCCAGTACAATGCACTGACTGGGGCTATCCCCTGAGTATTGGTCCAAGATAAAAAAAAGACATAAATCACTTAAAACTTGACGACAAAATAGCCACCAGTCAACAACCGATGAAAACATTCCAGCAGTGAAGAGCATGATTTTGGATAATCGTCAAATCACTATCAGAGAGGTTGCTGATGATGTTGGCATATCGTTCGGCTCATGCCAAGCAATTTTTACGGATGTTTTAGGCATGAAACGTGCGAATTATGGGTGTATGTTTTGCTATGACATTGAAACCAAAGCCGAATCATACCAATGGAAGCGTCCAGAAGAGCCAAGATCGAAAAAAGCATGTCAAGTTCGGCCAAATGTGTTTTGTTCACTGGTTTTTTCGACTGCAATGGCGTGGTGCATCATGAATTCTTGCCAGAAGGTCGTACGGTCAACAAGGGATACTACGTTGAAGTTGGGCGCCGTTTGCGCGGAGCAATTTGTCAAAAACGCAGATAACTGTGTAAAAAACAATCAAGGATTTTGTACCATAATAACGCACCAGCTTACAATTCGATACTTATGAGTGAGTTTTTGGCTTAAAATAAAACCGTTATCATGCCGCAACCACCGTATTCACCGGACTTGGCCCCCGCTGATTTTTCCTGTTCCCAAAACTGAAGACACCGATGAAAGAAAAGCGTTTTGCTACGATTGAGGACATAAAAGAAAAATCGAAAAAGAAGCTGTCAGCGATACTAAAAAGCGCGCTTCAGAAGTGTTTTGAGGATTTGAAAAAATGCTGGCATAAATGTATTATATCTAAGGAAGATTGCTTTGAAGGGGACAAGATAGTTATTGATGAATAAATAAATACTTTTTGAAAATATAACGGTTATTTTTTTATCAGGCCGCGGTATATATAGTTTTAAGTTTCTTCTTAACAGCTGCCGCATAATGCATTCATTTCTACTCGTAGTAACAGTTTTCTCAAAGAGATCCAATCAATCCACTACACAGACGATCAAAGATACAGATTGCAACTGAATTTGTTATGGTAATGTGATACACTCTGTTATGTCAAACTTGTTTCAGGAATTCCAATCTCAGCAGCCCGGTCATATTTTAGTAATCTTGAAGCGACTAGTTCAATTCATAATTCATCTTTACGACCTCTATAATCAATGCGATGCAGCAAATGCTGAATATGAAATCCACTGTTTTGCAGGCTGTTTGAAGTGTTTAAAAATATTAAATCTGGAACGCGAACGGCACAAGGAATATTAGAAATGAAAATTTAAAAAAAATTTTCTAAGAATTTCACAGTAGCTGCGCATTTCTGTAGATTGATAATCATTATATGTATTTGACAGAGCAAATGCCGCCTTCACTGTAACCACCACATTATAACTTTGATTTTCCAAAGTTTCAGCCGTTTCTCCAATATAAAAATATCGTACAAATTTGCGTACTTTATGCGAAATTTTAATTTTCTGCAATTAAAACTTAATATTACAACGTTGGAGGCTCCCTCTAGTGACCAGAAATTTCTCTAGTAAAACCAGTCTTTGATTTGATGACCTTTAATTAGATTCGGCTTTTTTTTATTTGCTCCAAAAAATGCAGCTTTATCTCCTCTTAGGTCGAGCTTTTCTAATATGGCAATGGTTGTTTATTCAATGGTGCTTCACATCTAATTATTTTCCTTGTCTGGATCTGATGTTTCCAACCATGCTTTTGGTTAGTATTCTCGTATTGTGACGAAGATCATTAGGCTAATCGACTTGTTTTTGGAACAAAATCAACCAGACTTGTAAAAATATCCCTACGTGATTACGAAAAACTGAAAAACATATTGGTAACATGGTTCGCATAATTTTATTTAAAGAGTAGTCAACAATTGTTTATTTATTGAACAGTGTAGTTTGTCCTGGAAATAATAAATATCTTCGCATGAAAGACATCGGATTTTTACTATAACTTGCAAAAACTTTAATTTTTCTCATAAGTTGTTCGTTGCAAATCACAATGATTTACACCCAATTTTCACGACGACTTTTAAAGACATGTTTGTTTTTTATTTTATTTTAAAGCTGCTAAAGTTTCATTGAAATCCTGCTGTATGTGATGTGGCACCGTTTTGTTGATACCACATGTTAATCAAGACCAACGCATGCAGTTGTGACGTTGAAAATCATATCAGGATATCGCTTCCCATTCACAGTTACCGTTACGCCATTTTCATTTTCAAAGAAGTAAGGTCCAATAATTCTTCCTGACCAGACTGTCACTTTTAATGGATGCAAAAGTGACTGATGAATAATTTGAGCGTTTTCCATTGCCTAGAACCGACTATTCTGTTTATTCACATACCCATTCAACTGAAAATGTGCCTCGTCACTTATTATGACTTTTTCATAAAAATGTAACATCCTATTGGCATATATGCGGCGTAAATGGTCTTGTGGAGGAAGCTGTTGTGTCCACTGAATCTTAAATGGAAACAAATGCAAATCCTTAAGTAAAATTGTGGCCAAAATTGTTCTTTGAAGACCAAGCTCCTGAGCCCGGCGTGGAATTGAGGTTGATGGATTGTTTTGAGCCGTAATTGCAGTACGTTATGGTCCATGCTTGGGCCTGTCACCTACAGACTCTCTTTCTTCGAAATCATTCACTACAAGATAAATGGTGTGTTTTTTGGCACGTTGTTTCACCAAAAAATGTCACATAACTTTATCATCGTCACAGTAATCGATGACTGATTTTGATAAAATGTTTCAACGATTAAAACACGTTGATTTATCGAATATTTTTCTATAAGCAATTTGCCACGTGTCTACTTTACGACTGCCAAATATGAATTGTCAAGATTAATGTTTACCAAAATGGTAGCAATACAAAGTGGTATACCTTTCTAGCGGACACTCAGTACATACACACTAGTTTTTTAAATTATATATGACTGTTTTACACCATTGTGTCTGAATTTCTGTGATACAGCGTTGAATCTCCTTCTTTAGTGCACGGGTGGCAGTGTGCTTATTGATATAGAACTGAGATTTCAAATAGTCCCATAATAATCCCATAATGATATATCAAATTCTGATCGCCGAAACGGGAGAGCACACGGCCTAGAAATTTCTGATGTTGTAATTGAATTGTTCCACGGGCTGAATGGCATCTTGTAAAACTACATATTGGTCACATCAAAATCTATCAATCTTGGACGATATCAGTTTGTTACTGTCACTGTTTGATCAGCCTCTTTACGCAACTTTCAGCCAACCCAAAATCCGCACCAAACACGGTGTGCTCCAAAGCAGCAATTTTGGCGATTAACACACCCATCAAGGTGACAATGTGCTTCATCGATGATGAGGACACGATATATAATGGAGATATATTTAATAATGAAGACAAGTTTTGTAACGCTCCATATTTATTAACCCTAAACTGTCAGATGTCGAATTGTTTTTTAGGTTTGCCAGCACTTTATTGCGCAAATGGCAACAAATACGTGTGGTAGGACACCATTTATTAACATGTATTGCAAACATCTAGCTCTGAAAAGAAATTAATTATTTGGCTGTTTATTTAGTTTTGTGTTAATAAATATATTTATTTGTTTCTTAGTCAATTAATTATTTTAAAATAAACACAATTTTGACTTGGTCAATGATTTTGCATGTTTTGATTTATCCCTCTCTCTCTCTCTCTCTGAAAAAATCCAAGCGGTGCTTATGTATGTATGTATTTGTGTGCAAAGTTTCTCCGTTTTTAGGTATGTTTGCTGGGTTGGCTGCGTTTGCTTTTCCCACTTTTTGTAGCCAGTAGACTATCTTCAAAGATTTTATATTTGGTTTTGCCTTTATGCTGATATTGTTGTTCTTTCTCTAGTTCGATTCTAGTTTTTATTTTATTTTTTCGTAATTTCTATTTTTGCCTGTTAGTTGGTTGGTATTCAGTCAAGACTTGTTTTCTTTGCATTTTTCAACAATTCCGACATTAAGTTGTCGAAGGAATGTTGTCGTTAGAAAAACCGTAAATCTTGTCTTGGCTTACAACACACAGACAGATAAATATGCATAAATACAACTTTTTTTGTACTATTTTTGCTTAAGATACATAACGGTACGTACGGTATGCTGTATCTAGAATGATTTGTTCTCTACGAAGAAGCACACTGAAATGGGTTATTGAAACTACGTATGTACTCGTACGTTGAAACACGAATTCAGAACTGGATTCTTATAATACTTTAATGGCCATGAAATTATGTCAGCTGTCAAAATAAATAATATTATATGATTCTGTATTTAACTTTTATTGAAATATTAAATGCTTAAGCAACATTTTGAAAAATGCTAGACATATTTTTATGAGTAAGATCTAGCAAGAATAAATGTCAATTTAAATTAGGACATAATAGGAGACCTTATACGATAAAGCATTTTCGAGATTTTTTTCCGATTTTTCAGATTGCCAATAATAGGCTTTGCTGGCCGCTTTTTGGGATTTCTTCATAACTTTGTCATAAATCACGACTTTCTTTACTTTTGAGTACACAATTGATATGGAAAATACTAAAACCAAAAGTTTCGGCAATGAATTTGTTCGTTTAAGTTCTCTACTTTACAATATTTTAGTACTTTTTCAACTATTTTCTAAATCAAGCTTTATAGCCTTTGAAATTCATAGTAAAATGAAAGAAACTAATGATGCAATTTGTATATTTTGTATATCTCATTCCTGAGATACTGTTATAAGCTGTTTGCCAGTTTACCACTCATACCCAAAAGACATATAAAAATCAAACGATTTGTTTTGCTTTGAGGTTCTTACGATGTAATTCAATGCCCTTAAAAGATACATCACATCATTTACCAGTTGGATTCCTTATTTTTCGGATCTGTTTTAAAAACTATCTTCAAAAAGCTGGCATTGAAAATAAATCTTTGAATATCATTATTTTTAAGCTTTTTTATACCCTTCACAAAAATGTAAAGGGTATATATAAGTTTGTGATTCCGTTTGTAATTTCTACAGTTTTAATTTGCGATCCTGTAAAGTATATATATTCTGATTCAGAATTAATGGAAAAGTCGATTAAGCGATGTCCGTCTGTCCGCTATTGTAATACCGTTTCTGAGAAAACCATTAGACTTAGAAACTTTTTTCTTTCACCATTCTTTTACCCCATCAATTCATGGGATTGCTATTGAAATTCAGTAATATCGGTCCACGTATAGCTGAGATATATTCAAAATTCCGAAAAAAGCAATTTTTTTGCAATCTTGTATGAAAATTTTTGGAAACAAAAGTTGTTTGTTTTGCTTCAAACTTCACACAAAGGCAAACATTTTTTTTCAGATATCGGTCTATATATACCCGATATATAGCACAAATCGGATTTTTAATGAAAATGACGCATGTGCGAAGCTAAACAACTTTTTTTTGCTTAAAAGTAGTTATGGTAATGAAATAAGGTTATATATGAAAAATGAAAATTCACGATATCGGTGAATATATACCCGAGATATAGCCTAAACCGGGTTTTATGCCGCGTAAGCGAACGTAAACAACCTTTTTTGCCCAAAAGTTTTTTGGTAATGAAATAAGGTTATATAAATATTGAAAATGAAAGTTTCCGATATCGGCCATTTATACCCGAGATATAGCCTAAATCGATTTTTCCATTAAATTTTTTTTTTTTTTTTTTTTTTTTTTTTGCTGAAAAGCAATTCTCGTTATAAAAGAAGGTTACTAAAATACAGAAAATAGAAAATTCCGATATCGGTTCATATATAACTGAGCATTTTTAGGTCACATTTTTAAATATACCATACATATACGTGACTATCGTGAAGGGTATTTTAGATTCGGCCCAGCCGAATATACTTCACTCTTACTTGTTTAAGCTTGTTTTTAGTTGAAATTGCCATTATTACTTCATCCCCGCTACTTGTCGTATATAGATTTTTAACCATTAAAGGCAAAGTTTTACTATTAATACGTTCGCGAAAAAAAGTAAGGCAGTTAGTTTTGGGCTCAGGTACTACTAATAACCTAGAAAGGTTTTAGCGCGGCGCTTGCAACTACTACATTAATAATTCTCTACAACTGCTATAACAGACAAAAATCGTTATGAGGATCGTATCGAGAGCATTGTCATGCTGTAAAATCACTTTATAACGTTTCTCTTTGTATTGTAGCTCCTTTATTGCAACATGGTCAGAACTAAAAAAAAGCTTGTTTCGAGAAAAACACATTTAAAATTTTTAATTTCCACACAAGTCTTAGCAAAAACTTTTAGAAAATATCTCCTAAAGGAAACACTTTAAAACCAATTTTGAATAATTTTTTTACACAATATAAAAGGTAGTACCATTAACAATTCTTCATTGTTAATTCGAAAAGCTCATTTTTTTAGATATGACTATGTTGCAATAAATAAGCGATATGAGTATTGCGATTCGTTGCAATTATTTGAAAAATTCTCTAAATGGTTTGATGGATCGCGAAACATAAAAATAGAAACAAAAATTATTGATAAATTTTCAAAATCAATACTATTTATTATTAATGATACTGTTTTATTGCAGAATGAACCATATGATAAGCACAAGAGCATATACAAAGGTCCATATATTGTGAAAAAATTGATAACACCAATGTAACAATTTATGATGAAGCAGCCAAGAAGGAAAAAACTGTTCATAAAAACCATGTAAGAAAGACTTAAAAATGCTCAAAATAAAAACATTTTATTACAGTAACACTAATAGGAATCATTGTAAATCTAACAATTAAATTAAATAACAAAATTCCGGTTATTTCTTGCATACATGTAGGACTATTTGCAAATCGACTAAAAAGTAAGATAATGCAAAAACAAAAAATTTTTTTTGAAACAAAAAAAGGAAGTATATAGGTAATGCCATAGTAAGACCTATGATTCAAACTTTATTAGCTGAAAATCATATGTATACTATGAAAAGTGTGTATATAAATTGTATACTTTGTGAATTGAAAGTCATATAATACATATGTATGTATGTAAATTGAAAATGGTTATGACATGGATATTCAGGTCTGGCAGCCCTTGTTGCTCGTTGGTTCTGGCAAACGGGGTTTTTTCATTTTGGCTTTGTCTTGATTCTTTCATTGTGTTTTGAGATCTTCACAAGCAAAGATTAGTGCGTTTTGCTTTTGTCGTACCGTCCACCGCAATTCCGAACAATTCATACGTGTTTCAGCCGAACGTTCCGTCACCAGCATTCCAAAACCGTAAAGTTGCGAGGTAAGCTACCGTGGAAACAGGGTCTCAGCAACCGTGCCTAGATTAGCAAGATCCGCAGACAACCATACTGTGAGGCAATTGCACAATTTTACTCCCTTATCATCGATTCCGGGGTTCACCCGGTAAGTTCTTTGTGTTTTATTTTCATCGTCATACTCCCCTTAAACCCCGTGTGCACCCGCACAAAATGTTCTATACCAGGGGATTTTTTTTTCAGCTATTATTTTTAGCAATAGTTTATCATTATACCCTTCACAAAAATGTAAAGGGTATATATAAGTTTGTGATTCCGTTTGTAATTTCTACAGTTTTTTTTTGCGACCCTATAAAGTATATATATTCTGAATCAGAATTAATGGAAAAGTCGATTAAGCGATGTCCGTCTGTCCGTCTGTCCGTCTGTCCGTCTGTCCGTCTGTTCGTCTGTCCGTCTGTCCGTCTGTCCGCTGTTGAAATACCGTTTCTGAGAAAACCATTAGACTTAGAAACTTTTTTCTTTCACCATTCTTTTACCCCATCGATTCATGGGTTTGCTATTGAAATTCAGTAATATCGGTCCACGTATAGCTGAGATATATTCAAAATTCCGAAAAAAGCCATTTTTTTTTGCAGTTTTGTATGAAAATTTTTGAAAACAAAAGTTGTTCGTTTTGCTACAAACTTCACACACTTATTAAGCATGGTGACTAAAAGACAAAAAATTTTTTTTTCAGATATCGGTCCATATACACCCGAGATATAGCCAAAATCGGATTTTAATGAAAATGTCGCATAGGCGAAGCTAAATAACTTTTTTTTGCCCAAAAGCAGTTCTGGTAATAAAATTAGGTTACATAAATATGGAAAATGAAAATTTCCGATATCGGTCCATATATACCCGAGATATAGCTCAAACCGGGGTTTCCATGAAAATGTCGCGTAAGCGAACTTAAACAACTTTTTTGTGCTCAAAAGAAGTTCTGGTAATGAAATAGGGTTATATAAATATGAAAAATGAAAATTTTCGATATCGGTCCATATATACCCGAGATATAGCCTAGACCGGGGTTTTCATGAAAATGCAGCGTAAGCGAATTTAAACAACTTTTTTGTGCTCAAAAGCAGTTCTGGTAATGAAATTAGGTTACATAAATATGGAAAATGAAAATTTCCGATATCGGTCCATATATACCCGAGATATAGCCTAGACCGGGGTTTTCATGAAAATGCCGCGTAAGCGAACTTAAACAACTTTTTTGTGCTCAAAAGCAGTTCTGGTAATGAAATTAGGTTACATAAATATGAAAAATGAAAATTTCCGATATCGGTCCATATATACCCGAGATATAGCCCAAATCGGGTTTTTCATGAAACTGTCGCGTAAGCGAACTTAAACAACTTTTTTGTGCTCAAAAGCAGTTCTGGTAATGAAATTAGGTTACATAAATATGGAAAATGAAAATTTCCGATATCGGTCCATATATACCCGAGATATAGCCTAGACCGGGTTTTTCATTAAAATGTCGCGTAAGCGAACTTAAACAACTTTTTTGTGCTCAAAAGCAACTCTGGTAATGAAATTAGGTTACATAAATATGAAAAATGAAAATTTTCGATGTCGGTCCATATATACCCGAGATATAGCCCAAATCGGGTTTTTCATGAAAATGTCGCGTAAGCGAACTTAAACAACTTTTTTGTGCTCAAAAGCAGTTCTGGTAATGGAATAGGGTCATATAAATATGAAAAATGAAAATTTTCGATATCGGTCCATATATACCCGAGATATAGCCTAGACCGGGTTTTTCATGAAAATGTCGCGTAAGCGAACTTAAACAACTTTTTTGTGCTCAAAAGCAGTTCTGGTAATGAAATTAAGTTACATAAATATGGAAATGAAAATTTCCGATATCGGTCCATATATACCCGAGATATAGCCCAAATCGGGGTTTTCATAAAAATGCCGCGTAAGCGAACTTAACAGCTTTTTTGTGCTCAAAAGCAGTTCTGGTAATGAAATTAGGTTACATAAATATGGAAAATGAAAATTTCCGATATCGGTCTATATGTACCCGAGATATAGCCCAAATCGGGGTTTTCATGAAAATGTCGCGTAAGCGATCTTAAACAACTTTTTTTTTGCTCAAAAGCAGTTCTGGTAATGAAATAAGATTACATAAATATGGAAAATGAAAATTTCCGATATCGGTCCATATATACCCGAGATATAGCCCAAATCGGGTTTTTCATGAATATGTCGCGTAAGCGAACTTAAACAACTTTTTTTTGCTCAAAAGCAGTTCTGGTAATGAAATTAGGTTACATAAATATGAAAAATGAAAATTTCCGATATCGGTCCATATATACCCGAGATATAGCCCAAACCGTGTTTTTCATGAAAATGCCGCGTAAGCGAACTTAAACAATTTTTTCGCCTTAAAGCAGTTCTGGTAATAATATAAGGTGATAAAAATATGGAAAATGAAAGTTTTCGATATCGGTCCATATATACCCGAGATATAGCCTAAACCGGGTTTTTCATGAATACGCGGCGTAAGCGAACTAAAACAACTGTTTTTGCTTAAAAGCAGTTCTAATAGCAAAATAAGGTTATATAGGTATGGAAAATGAAAATTTCCGATATCGGTCCATATATACCCGAGATATAGCCTAAACTGCGGTTTTAATGAAAATGTCGCGTAAGTGAACTTAAACATCTTTTTTTGCTTAAAAACAGTTCTGGTAATGAAATAGGGTCATATAAATATGGAAAAAGAAAATATCCGATATCGGTCCATATATACTCGAGATATAGCCTGAACCGATTTTTCCAATAACATTTTTTTTTTTGCTGAAAAGCAGTTCTTGTTATGAAAGAAGGGGACGAAAATAGAGAAAATTAAAATTTCTGATATCGGTCCATATATACCCTAGATATAGCCTAAATCGGGTTTTTCATGAAAATATCGCGTAAGCGAACTTAAACAATTTGTTGTGCTCAAAAGCAGTTCTGGTAATTATATAAGGTTATATAAATATGGAAAATTAAAATTTTCGATATCGGTCCATATATAGCCGAGATATAGCCTAAACCGATTTTTCCATTAAAAAAAATTTTTTTTTTTGCTGAAAAGCAATTCCCGTTATAAAAGAAGGTTACTAAAATATAGAAAATAGAAAATTCCGTTATCGGTTCATATATAACCGAGCATATTTAGGTCACATTTTTAATATACTATACATATTCGTGACTATCGTGAAGGGTATTTTAGATTCGGCCCAGCCGAATATACTACACTCTTACTTGTTTTAATATGATTTCTATCTAATTTTAAACTTTTGTTTTTTTAAAAAAGGGAGCCACTATTTACTCCTGTGTGATAAGAAACAAAACTCAGTCCCGACATGAACAGTAGTAAATTATTACAATAGTTTTCTAGTCGGCGCACAGCGGCACATTTGAAGAGATGGCGGCCAAAACTCTACAAAAAAAATTTTTGTAATTTAGGCCATTAAAAATGTGTAGTTACATATAAGCGGGGGTAGGTACATGAGTTATTGTATTTGGACTGATATATGACTGAAATGAGGAAAAAATGTTTAACTGCAATACACAATGGCTTACAAGCGAACTTGTATTTGAAAGCCAACCAAAACCATCAAATGTGGGCCGACCTCCCAGACCAGTTGAGAAGTGTAGTGAAACGTCCCGCAGACGAAAGCTGCAAAGCATTAATGAAGAATTTTCTCAAGAAATAATTAAAGATACGTTTTTCCATCAACTAGAACCAACAAAAAATAAAACTAAAGGATTTTAAAGAGCATTCCAACACTAACCGATGATAAAAAATTTACATCTGAAGAAGCATTTTCAATATTTCTGGACTTAAAACTAACAAAATATAAGTATATGGAATTGCGAAAGCGAGCAGTTGGAAAATATTGCTCCATTTATCCAGAATATAGAGATTTGGTTTTAATTAACAAAGATTGTTTACCACCACAAAATTCTATAAACATTACAGACAGTTCGGCAGAGGTGGTATTGCAAGACATATTAAATCATACTGCGGAAAGATTGTTGAATACATTGGACGCAGATAATATTAAAAAGCTTGGTGACTGTAGCCTAACATTAATTTATAAATCGGGATGCGATGGATCTTCTGGACAAAACTGCTGCATCTATTACAGGAGTAAAATTTGAATTAATAAATCGCTACAAAATCATACTGTAAGTAATATCATGCAATAAAAAGGTAAATGCAAAAAAATTTGGTCAGTATGCTAATGAAACAGCGAAACTATACAACGACAAATATGGTTGGAGGAATATGCCATCGACAGTCCACAAAATACTATATCATGGGAAAAACATTATTCAACACAATATGCTGCCGATTGGAGATCTTTCTGAAGAAGCAACCAACGGTTGTTCATTTGTTTGAAAGGTGTAAAGAAATGTTAGAGACGTTTATAAATAGAAAAGCTTGTTTTTTGTGTTTTGACGGATATTATTAGAGCATTTTTCTTTTTAAATTCTCAGCAATTTATTTATATTGTTGGGATATAAAGTTGAATGTTTGAGAATATCTTTCAAAAATTTCCAAAGTCTACTGATGATTAGGGTAGTTCCTATGAAATGTCGACATATAGGTAGCTGGGAAACATAGAAAACAAGCTATTTATAATTTTTTACCGGCATAAATGTTAGAAGCTTAAATAGCGAATAAAAAACTTAATTGTTCGAATAATAATTAATTATTAAAATATAGCACAATGAAAAGTATTTACAAAAACATTATTTGTATATCAAAAAAAAAAAAAAGCTTTTTGGAGGTTAGTCAAGGAAGTAAAAGAAGGTGATCTAAGAATAGAAAAACTTTATTTTGTTAACCACCAAAACATTTTGGCTTTAGATTTTTGCGTTAATTTAAGGTCCTTTTTTGAAGTACTTGTACTGTATCTTATATTACGCTGACTTGGATTACAAACGATTGTTTTCATATTAGCCCGCCTGAAGTTATGGTATAGGATGGGAACGCCACTGTTATTTTGGATAACGCCTTTACTATCTAAGTATACAAAAGCTTCTGGTGGGACAAATCCATTTTCTAAGGAATTAGTTATATATACATAGCTTGTGTAATAAGCAGCCATTATATAATTATTTTCGGTACAATTACAACAACGTACAATATAATTTCTTATTAGGTTAATGATAAAATTATCTATACGAATTATATTTGCTTTATTGTACAGAATTTTGTTTGAAATATACTTAGTGAACCCGATTTCTCCAGATCTGTAAAGTGATGTGCATGATCTTATGCATGTCGTCTCAAATATCCGAATTTTTTCATATAAGATGGAGAAATATTAACCTAAAGCGGACAAGCATAAGTGAGTATAGGTCTTATCAGCGTTTGATACATTATTATCTTCACTTTTTCATTAATATATTTCGAGTGAAATAGAGCTCTGTACGAAAAATGTGAACATTAAAATACAGAAATTTATCAAGGTAAACTCCTGAATATTTTACCACTTCCTCAACTGGTATATTGCAATTATGTATTTTAGACTTAATTTGAATTTTTTCCAATTCTTTTTTATATCGTAATTGCATTTGTTTACTGGTGGTCTAAATAGTATAATTTCACATTTTTTAGCGTTTATTTTCAGATTCCAGTCAATAGCATATTGTTCAACATTATCATATGTGCTTTGTAAATTAGTGTTAATTTTTTCAATTTTATCGTCGGGATGGTATATTTCTTTAACTCGCCATTTCGCACTCCAGGTGGTCATCAAATGGCTTGGGCAAGTCACATTTAAAAACTGCAGCTGCCTGTTTGACAGCCTTACCAATTGATATGTGTACGTATATAGAAGTGGATCTCTTTAAGAAGAGAAGTTCACGCAAAGAAAAAGCAGTTTGGAATATTGTTGTGGTAACATCAGTATTTACTCTGTCATATTCCGTATTGTTGCCACTAACAGCATATTATAATTTTTAATATAGTATAATCCTCTTTAAATATATCAGTGTATAATGTTCAACATTTCTGTTACATTTATATCATTTTTAAATATTGAATACAACAATAGATTTTCTTGTGTACAATAATATAATGGTTTTTTGTAATACATGTATCTACAACACATTTCCATTAAACTAACTATTATCGTAGAACATATTCATATATATTTAAATTTCAGTTTATTTTCGTATTTCTGTGTTTTTTTCAGAATATATATATATATATATATATATATATATATATATATATATATATATATATATATATATATATATATATATATATATATATATATATATATATATATATATATATATATATATATATATATATATATATATATATATATATATATATATATATATATATATATATATTAATTTAATAATTAATAGATTTAAAACGGTGAGGGATAAAATAATTAGATGAAAAGCAACGATTACTTTTCTTATCAGTTGCAGAAACGCAGGTATAATTCCAACATTTATTAAGAACTCCACTAAAAATATTTTCAATCTTTTTCATGAGAATATACCATCAATTGTAAAACCTATTGGGAGATGTATTCAAGAACTGCAAAATAGGATTCTCAATTTTACAATTAAACAGAAGCATTATTTTTTGAGGAATATTCAAGATGAGTTGGAGTATATTAAATATAATTTAAGCAGATTTATTAACAATCAAGAAATGAAAAATTTTTTAAAGTAAGAGGGCAGACTCGCTGATAGATTGATAAGCAAACAAAAACAGGCACATAGGAATAAGTTTGAATGTCTTGTTGAATTGCAAAGGAAGGAATTAGGAATTAAATTTAATAAAAAATGGTGTGTTAGCAAAAGTAGTGTAGATATTCCTGAAGATGTGCAATGGATTTTGTCATTAGGTCAAAAACATGCACTACCAATTGATAGGAAAATGTTTCCAATGATGGAGATAGTAGCGGAAGGTGAAGATTGTATAGGAACATTACAAAACAAGGAACAACAGGAAATTGCTAGATCTCAATTTGTTACAGTTGTAGATAATCATATGAATAAAATAAAATTAAATAATAGAGATAGATTTATTTTAAATAAAGTAAAACATAGTAGAGATTTTTTGAGAAATAATAGACAAATTATGATCTTAAAAGCAGACAAAGGTAATACAACTGTAGCAATCAATAAGGCAGATTATTTGTCAAGAATTTATGATATTGTTGGCGATACTGCAACGTATCAATTATTGAATAAAGATCCAACAAGTAGATTAGAGAAATTGAATAATACTTTTGTGGATGAACTTTTCAGATTAGGTGTAATAACACCTATAGAGTAAAAGAGATTGAAGACAAATGTATCTGTAGCTCCGAAATTATATGGATTACCTAAAATTCATAAGGAGGATTTCCCATTAAGACCAATTTGTTCATCGATAAATTCTCCTTCATATGGTCTTTGTATATACATAATTAATATTCTTAAAAATATAACTGCGAATTCAAAATATAATGTTAATAATGCAGTACAATTTAAAGAAAAAGTTAAAGATTTGACAATTCAAGATAATGAAAAACTAATTTCATTTGATGTTGTTTCATTATTTCCCAGTATTCCAGTTGAGTTAGCGATTAGAATTATAGAAGAAAGTTGGGAAAGAATTTCTGAATTCAGTGTTATTAATAAAGACTTATTTTTGCGTATCATAAAGTTTTGTATAATTGATAACAGATATTTTCAATATTTTTTTTTTTTTTTTTTTTTTTTTTTTTAAGCATTTTTTTATTTATTGAATCTTCAAAATGAACTAACAATAAGTATTCAAATCTTAATACTAAATTTAAAATTAAAAAATGTAATTCTTAAGTCCGGCCAATGCTAGACAAAAAAGTTTTATTATGCGGGAGCTATTTCGGTAAAATCACCTATTGAGCAATCTGATGGTGGCAGCGGTATCCCTTCTTTTAAGCCGAGTGTGGCCGCCAAAATTAAGTATATTGCGAGCAAGAGGGTTTGGATGAAGTTCCAGTTTACTGACATACCTTGTCGCGTACTTGGAAAATTCCTCTTTTACCAGCGGAACACTCAGATCGTTATGAATTCGTGAATTTTTTACGTACCATGGAGCTGCAGTAATCGTTCGTAGAATTTTGTTTTGTCGCCTTTGGATTTTTTCAATGTTTGACGCTGAGGCGGTGCCCCATAACTGAATTCCGTAGCACCATATAGGCTTTAGTATTGTGTTGTATAACAAAAGTTTGCAATCTAATTTCAGTGTCGAATTTCTGCCCATAAGCCAATTTAGCTGCGCTGCTTTTAGTTTTAACTGAGTGACCTTTGCTTCAATGTGAGACTTCCATGTTAGCCTACGGTCCAGGTGAATACCAAGGTACTTGACTTCGTTGTGCTGCGGAATAGGTGAGTTGTTAATTTGGATAGGCGGACATGTTTGCCTACACAGTGTGAATGTAACATGAGTACATTTCTGTTCATTAGCTTTGATTTTCCAAAGTTTTAGCCATTTCTCTAATATTGAAGTATATTCTTGTAAATTTCGTGATGCTAAATGGTGGTTTTCATGAACACTCAAAAACGCTGTGTCATCTGCAAAGGTAGAAGTGTGGATTCCAGATGTCGTTGGCATGTCAGAGGCGTAAATCAAATATAAAGTAGGCCCCAGTATGCTGCCTTGGGGAACTCCTGCCTTGATTGGCTGAATTGGGCTAATAAAGTCGCCTTCTCTGATAACAAACTTCCGCCCGTATAAGTAGCTTTCCAGAAGCTTGTGTGTATTTGCAGGCAAATTTAGCTTTATTTTGTGCATTAAGCCGTCGTGCCACACTTTATCAAACGCTTGAGAAATATCAATGAAAAGAGCTGAGCAGTACTTCTTCGCCTCAAAGGTTTGTCTTATGACATTGACTAGTCTGTGCGTTTGTTCTATGGTGCTATGCTTAGCCCGAAAGCCAAATTGATGATCAGGGATGCATCCCACATTGTTCAATATTGGACTCAACTTCGCCATTAACAATTTTTCGAATAGTTTTGAAATTGTTGGTAAAAGACTTATTGGTCTATATGATTCTACCTTAGTCAGATCCTTCCCTGGCTTGGGTATCATAGTAATCATTGAGACCTTCCACTCTGCAGGATAATACTCAAGGCGTAAAATGGCGTTAAAAATAAAAAGTAGAACCCTTCTAGCTACACGAGGTAACTGTTCAAGCATTTTACCAGTAATTTGATCAATGCCTGGAGCTTTCCTGGGGTTTGTATTACCGATAACGTTTTCGACGTCTTGAAAATTAAATCTCAAAGACACAGGAGGTCTAACAACATATGGTGGTAATTCCGCTGTATTATTCTCTGAATCATTTGTGATAAAAACGTTTCGCAAATGATCGACGTATAACATTCCCTTTTCAGAATCGCTTCTTGCCCAGTCGCCAGTTGAATTTCGCAAAGGTGGCTTACCTATTACGGGTCTTTTTAAACCTTTTGTCGCTTTCCACAAGGAATAATGAGATTGAGGGGTACCATCAAGGCTTTCCAAATATGTTTTAAGGGAAGCCATTCTATGGACTTCAAGCAGATTTCTTAGCTGAGTTATGCATTCCCGTAGCCTAGCTTTAAGCTGGGGCGACCTGCGAAGTTGCCACTCTCTTCTGACTCTTCTTTTTTCTGACAGAAGTTGCTCAATTTCAGATGAATAAGTTCTATTGCTCTCATTTCGAGGTCTTAAATGACTAGTGGTAGCATGCTGTACGGCCAGTTTGAGGTTTTCAGAAAAATTGTTAATTGACACATCAATATCCTCAGGCGTTCTCAAGGCGATATTTTCAGTACAATGTGTGCTCAAAAATTTTTTGTACTTTAACCAATTAACTCTATTGACAGTCAACGGTGAGCCAATCTCTTGGGGGAACGAAACAGAGATTATAGTGGGAGAGTGATCTGATGACAAATCTAATGAAGGCTCCACTTGCATCCATTCTAAAGGAAAATTTTTCGCAACTCCAAAATCTATAACGTCTGGGATCTTTCGTCGGTCTGTCGGCCAATAAGTGGGGTGTCCGCTTGAAACCACATCTAAGCCCATTTTGGAAACGGTGTCAAAAAGCACACGGCCTTTCGAGGTAATTAAGCGTGATCCCCAAAAGGTGTGCTTAGCGTTATAGTCGCCAGCCGCTAAAAATCGAGGCCCAAGTGATTTGAAAAAATTTGAATATTGGCTTTCTGTTATTGAAAATCGGGGCGGTGAGTAAATCGAGGAAATAACGATTTTTTCATGAAAATATTCAATGCATATATTAGTTGCTTGGATATACTCCTCACGTGTCTCGTTCATTAAATAGTGCTTAATTCTGGATTTTATTAGAATTGCCGATCCTCCGCAAGATCTTCCGCGGGGATCTTTAGTGTCATATAATGCGTACCCATTAATTTTGAAATAACTGTTGGTTGTCAAATGGGTTTCAGCAATCAACATTATATCGATTTGCTTTTCCATAAGGAAGTGCTCAAGTTCATTTTTTTGTTGGCGAATGCCGTTTGCGTTCCAGAAACATATTTTCAACCAATTCATTTTTTTAAAATTGCCTGCAAAATAGTGGATTGCATTTTCAGCATTTCCTGCATCATGTTCGTCATGGAAACCGTAAATGTATTTATAGATTGAACAAGAGTCTGCAGAGTTGCCTCAAGATTGCTAAAATTTTGGTCGGAGTTTTGAGGCTTGGGCTCCTGATTCAAGTTTGGTCTATCGGATTTTACCACATTCGCATAAGAAATTTGTTGGGGGTTTTGCACGTGTATATGGCTGGTTGGCTGGCGTACCTGGGGAAAATTGCTTGTAGAAATGGTGTTTGTCTGCTGGGGTGGCATATTTAAAATTGATGGCCTATTTGTCATTGATCTCTTGAAGTGAGTATAGACAGGACAACCCCTGTAGTTTGCAGTGTGGTTACCTCCACAATTACTGCATTTTTTAACGCTCGCGTCAGTCTTAGGTTTTTTGCACTGTGATGTACCGTGAAGTTCACCACACACAACGCAAACTGCGGGCAACTTGCAATAGGCCTTAGTATGGCCAAATTCTTGGCAGTTTAGGCATTGGACGGGCCCTAAACGCTTATGAGGCTCCTCAACGGTAACCTTACGATGCAAAAGATATTTGAGGTTATAAATTGGATGCACTTCATTCTTTTTCAGGAGAACATCTCTAGGTTCCAATTCAACCCTAAACATGGGTTGAGGAATTTTTTCACGGTTTCTAATATTAACCACATTTTTAATTTTGAAGCCATTGTCTTCTAGTCCGGTTTTGACCTCATTCGTGTCAACAAAAGGGTCAATACCTTTTATAACGACCTGAATACCTTTGGCACTTTTAAGCTGATATGTGTAAAATGATCGCTTCTCCTTCTCTAGAACGTCAGACAACTTTCGGTATTCATTTTCACTGTTTACCTGGATTTTTGTTTCATTTATGCCGCCGTGCTTAACCGATGTTACGTTAAACGTGTCTTTGCCGATTGCCGCAATAAGTTGCTTTACCAGGTCACTAGAGGTAGGCTCTCGCAAATATATTGGTGGCGGCTTAAAGGTTTTTTTAGATATTGTTGGCTCATCTGTTTGCAGTATAGCAAACCTATTATTATCCGTTGCCGAAGTCCTATTATCATCTTTAGAAATTTTCGGTTTAGATGATATTTGAGCTGATTTGGGGCTTCGCTGTCTCTTAACCACGGTTATGTACCTGTCCATGCCTACTTGGGTTTTTGGCTTATCATCAACAATTAAACCGGAAGATGTTTTGTCTTCAGTTGTAACAACAATATTTGGCGAGCACGATCGCGGGCGTTTCCTATCTCTTAGAGACAGGAAATTTTCCAGTGATTTTTTCACAGATTCTTCCTCTGAAATCCAAAGATTTTTTCTACCGGAGCTAAGCTCTTTTTCAGAATTACATCTGATAGGTGCACTCATGCAATTAATTGTTTCTATTTTTTATTTACAATTTAAAACAGTATTTAAAAAATGTCACGAAATTTTTCTTTTAAACAAAAACACTCTGTTCACCTATTACGGTTTTTACTTAATCCCGTTATATTTTTTTTTTTTTTTTACTTTGCGATCAAAAAAACAAACACGTCCGTTCACTATCGAAGCTAAACAACGATATGGTGATAAGATATATTCACAGAAGAAAGGACTTCCTATGGGCTCGCCAGCTTCTCCAATTGTAGCGGACATTATAATGGAGAAGTTATTGGATGTATGCTTAGAAAAATTTAATGTTAAGCCAAGAATTATCACAAAATATGTTGATGATTTGTTTTGTATAATAGATGAAAATAAGATAGATTTATTGTTATCAATATTAAACTCATATGATCAAAATATTAAATTCACTATTGAGAAGGAATCAAATTCTTCACTTCCTTATTTAGATACAATAGTTATAAGGAATAAAAATAGGTTATTAATAGATTGGTATCAAAAACCAACTTCTTCTAGTAGAATTATAAATTACTTTTCAAAACATCCAAAAAAACTTATTATTAATACAGCTAAGAATTTGATAGATAGAATATTAACAATAAGTGACCGTAGATATCATAACAAGAATAAAAGCATAATTAGGAATATACTGAATGATAATAGTTTTCCTAATGAACTCATTTGCAAGTTGATAAGACAATTCAACATAAGAGAAAGATCAGATAATGAGAATGTTTCTGAACCAATTATATATAAATCATTAACTTATGTACCTGGGATGTCAGAAAGATTGGAGAATTCAAATATGTATGATAGTTGCAAGTATAAAATTGCACATAAAATACGTAACACGGTAGGTAGACTTTTTAGTAAAACTAAAGACAAGTTAAAAAAGTTAGAAGAGTCCAATTTAGTGTATAAAATACCTTGTAATGGAAATACCAATAAGCAGTGTGATAAAATTTATATAGGAACAACAGGTAATAAACTTAAGACTAGATTAGCAGGACATAAATCTGACCAGAAATACAGAAACTATAATTCTTCACAGAAAACTGCGTTATCAACTCATTGTCGCGATTTTAATTATAATCCAGATTTTGGGGGTACATATATATTAAATAGGGAAAATTATTGTAAACGGAGATATATGTTAGAAATGTTACAAATAACTAATGTACCGTTAGAAAAAAGAATGAATTTTAAAAATGATATAGACATTTAATATACAAGAGTAAAAACAGGAGTTAAAAACGTATAAATAGGTTTTTACTTTAGATTATTTTAAAAATTTTTCATTTCTTTCTTTTTATAAAAAAAAAATAATAAAAATAAAAAAATATATACTATGAATAATGTTAATGTTACTACTGTTTAAAAAAAATTTTTTCTCTATGTATAATTTGCTTTTTGTTACATCAATTTGTTTTCAATTTTATAAAAATTTTGTATATATACATATATATATATATATATATATATATATGTATATATATATATATATATATATATATATATATATATATATATATATATATATATATATATATATATATATATATATATATATATATATATATATATATATATATATATATATATATATATATATATATATATATATATATATATATATATATATATATATATATATATATATATATATATATATATATGTATGTCTACATTACGTACTCTTGAAACCATATTATGTGGTTGTGTTTAATCATATAATTTAACAATAGTATTTTGCCATTAAAATATTGTCATATCAACCATCTTTTTTTTCTACGTGTACACAACAGCTGAATTTTTGTCAAAACCTTACAAAATGGGATTTTATGTCGCGCCTTTATTAAATCAACTAAACGGCTTTTTGTAAACTCATCTAAAACTAATTGAAAAAAATTTTAATTTTCTGCGGTTTACAATGGCAGTCACAATATGTCACGCAGGCAAGCTCATTAGGAAAGCTTGCTAGTCGAATCTAAATTTAGCATTTGCTATTGATTTTTAATTTGCATTCATGGACGATGAATTCATCGAAAGTATTTGCTGAGTGTTTGCCAGAACAATCCCGTTCAAAGGGAGAGCAGAGTTGATTTTTTCCTGCTTTACTTTAAAAGTATAAGCTTTGAAGAGTAAAAGAATATAAAGTAATAGTAAAACTTTATAAAATTTTCGTACATGCCTTGAGAACAATATATCCAAATATATGATTATGGTATAAAATTGCAAGAAACCCGGTTGTCCGATTTCGAAAGACTTGTTACCACAATTTTCAAAAAGAAATTACATCAGCTCATATAAAAATCTTTTCTTTTTAATCTTTATCTTTGCTAGTTTTTGTCTTAAATCATATAATTGGAATGTTAGAAAATGAAAAAGAAATGCTATTATACGAGTACTTACAATTAGTGAGTGGCAAATAAGTTGCAAATACGAGTATACAGTTCTTTTTTTTTTTGCTGGTCATGATGTTGCTTCCTTTATAAAATTCTTGTTTAATTTTAGTTGAAATTTTTAAATATGGGCGGTATTCTTTTAAGTTTATTTGTTTTGTTATTTCCCTTCTTTAGAGTTTAGTTTAAAGTTTTTAAATTTGGTTGGTTGGTTTGGTTGGTGGTGTTCTTGTTGTTTGTAATTCTGGGTAAAGCACTAATTAGCTGTAATTTGCGTAATGGAGATTTCTTTACACTCTTGGCTGTAATTTTATCGTTGTCGTTGTAGTTTTATTTTACGGTATTTGCTTAAAACCGAAAGAAAAAAAGAGTTTAACAAGTTTTCTTTTATTTTTGCCCGTTATTATAACAAAAAAAAAAAAAAAAAAAGAATTAAATATTTTATTTCAGTTTGTACTGTTAAGAAAAACTTTTTAGCTTTTGATGAGTTTTTTAGTGCTTAACACCGATAGACTTGACACTTGAGATGATAAGCAGGCTTTTGGTTGAAATGTTACAAGCCAACTATTTAACACACAATTAAAATCAACACTGGCACATTTATTTTTAATTATATTTTATTTTTTTATTTTATTATGTTAACTTTAATGAAATGTTGAACAGTCTTTTATTTTTATGTTAAATGCAGGCCATTTCAAAAAGTAGACGTTTGATAGTGATAAGACAAGTACGAGTTTAAATGTTAGACACTTTTTTTTTAAATTTATTTCTTGTAATTTATTTTTAATTTCTTGATTTTTATTTTAATGCAATAAATAAAATGCTTGATTTATGCATTTGAAATCTAAGACACGCGTTTTAATGGTTCTTGTTTGACTGACGTTTTGGTAACACTAGTAGCAAACTTGGTTGAATGTAGTGGCAAACAAAAAGATAGAAGACAAAAAAAAAAAAAATGAGAAAATAGAAGCGAACGTCTGTCTAGTACGAGCGAGTTGCAATGTCAATAGTTATGAGCACTTAAAATTTCTATACATGTTCATTGGATCTCGACGACATGTATGTCAGTACACATGTACATACTCGTGTGTACGTACGTACATACGTATGAGTGTGAAAGGAAGACTTGAATGAGTATTAAGCTGTTGCTGCTAATAGTTGTAGACTAAATGGTATGCAATGGTTGAATGAACCAATAAAACAAACACTTACATACACATACTCGTACATGCAAATCGAGCAACAGCAAGCAAAGAAACGAAACAGTTGATGAAAATGTAATATGTATGGATGGAAAAAAGGCCAACAATATAAAAAAATATCGGTTAAGGCGGCGGGTGTGTTGAATGGAAGTTAAGTCGATAGATGGATGGATGAACAAAATCTACAAAAAGAAAAAATAAGAAAATATATGTAGAGGCAGCAGCCAGTAAACAGGCACCAACGTGTAATTGTCTAGTAGGTATGTAGGGTAAATAATATTAATAACAATAATAAACCGAGACGTTCAACGACCGTTGGACGAATGAATATTGTTACGGCGAACGTCATGCGATAAAGCCATAAAAGAAAAATATGAAATGATTTTAGCACAACGATTACAGGGAATTGCACGAAATCAACAGCAACAGCAATAGCAACATCATCATTATCATCGTCTTCGTCATCATCATCATCATCATCATCATCACCATCATTGTCATCACTAGAACGGCTGTTTAGCACACAAATATCAGCAGTATTTTTATCGGCAAACAACAACAACAGCAGCAGCAGCTTTTGTTAGCAACTGCAGCAATAACTTTAACACTAGCAACTGAACTAGTGAACAACTTTATCATCGTTAAACCAACAACAACCATAACAGCAATAACAACAACTCGAGAATGCAGTTAACGAAACGAAACTATTTTTTTTGTTTGCTTATTGGTTGTATTCTGAATAGTTGACAAACAGCACGACGAAATGAACGAACAACCAATAACGGATAGAACTGGTTCATTTAAATTTCATTGACAAAATAGGCCATTGACAAGTGGTTAGATGTCCTTAATGCTATTGGTATGAACGAAGCAATGATATCAACTAACTCTTGAACAGCCAACTGAGCACAATTCAGTTTGCTTTTTCTTTTGCTGCCTAACTTTGTTAATTCAGATAAAAATCAAAATGTTAGATATTTAACACTTATCATGATAATAGTGATAGCAATGATCATCATCACAATTATCATTTCGATTTCGGATAATATTTTCACTTTAAGTCGATCTCAAGGACTTTCTTTCGAGTGACTTTTAAATGGCAAAAAGCAATTCAATTTTTGTTTCGTCGAATCCTATTCACTTTAAAATCTAGCCCACAATATACCACAAAATAGTGTATTCGAAATATTCAGCAAAACACTTGAAGAGAAAGTTGCTGCAATTATGATTGAAACTGATGCAATATTCTCCCCAAAATTCATTACAAAATATACTAAACAGTTTTTTTTTTCAATAAAAATTGTTTTAGCAGCTACAAAATTTCTCAGCCTTTTGCTGATCTCCAATACACACACTGTCTTAAGCTACAGTCACATTGAGCAAATATTAAAAGTAAGGGTAATCTCTTGTGTTTTTATCTAATATAAAAAATAAATACCTACGAGTACTTGTAATTAATTTATTAGTATTCTCTTCTTTACTTCATTAAAGGACTATTAGGACCATTTAAAACACACGAAGTGAGACACACTTATTTTGTCAAATATTTACTTAATGTGACCGTACCGAAGTAGTAATCCAACCTACAAATTTGGAAATAATGGTCGAACTGAATTGATGATTCAGAGAAATTCATTTTTGTAGGCTGTAGGTACACAGACAGCATGGAAAACTAAATACTAATTGAATTAAAAATCTTTGAATTTCTAGAACTTAGAAAAACAGTTTTATGCAATAACATAACGAGCCACCACCAGCCTTCAAAAATCCATCAAACTGAATTTTAAAACTAAATACAGATAAAATCGAATAATCTGTGTCGATCCAAAATACTTATTTAAGCAAATATTTCGATAGCCAAAACAAAACGATGTTTGTTTTGACCATTTTTTTATAAAGATCGCTATATACGCGACGGTTGTGCACCATTTTTAAGGTGAACTGGTCGATTGTTTTTAATTGCATTCTATAATAATAAAAATTGTTTTTTAATACGGCCTCTTAAAAGAACAAAATCTGAGTCAACTGTCAATTTCTGCAATTCCATCAATTCATAACTGCTGTAATTACGAGTATTTTCTTTTTAATATTGACACTTATATATTGTGGTTGGCAAACTTAAAAACGCCTAGGACAATTTTGTAATAGATTAATTCGATTAATTTTACTTATTTATTAATCTGTTACAAAACGGTTTTTCCATGGAGATTTATGACTATCTTGAAGCTTTTACTGCTTCTGGAATTGTTGAGCGAGATTTCGTCACCATAAATTATATTAAACATTAACCTAAATGTAAAAATATTTTCCTTTTAAACCAATTAAAAACAATCATACAAGAAGCTGAAAGGTAAGAAAAATGTAGGTAATTGGTCTGTTGAAATGCAGCGTTTTATATAAAACTAATTTTTATTTTGTGGTCGTCCCTGGCTTTAATTGTTACACACATAGTAAAAAGCATATTCATATGATCGCGAGTCATCAGACGTGTGACAATAGTCATCTGTAATGTGAAAACTGTCATCAATCCTAATCACAAAAGCCATCAGTCTCATCAATTTAATATAATTTCATTAATAATTAAAATACGTCTAATTTCACATAATTTGTTTTTAAAGAAATTATAGTCTTGTAGTATTTAATAATCATTGTTGCAAGGAAATTTTGTTGTTAAAATTAGTATTTTTACATTTAAATTAATATTTAGTAAGTAGCAAAATTTTCATCACAGTAATGTCAATTTGTAATCATATATAAAAGAACGATAATATTACAAATCATATTGATGATACTTAATATGCAGCGTTAATTAAATAAAAAATGTAATGGGAGCGCTGAAAGTAAAATAAAAAAAGAACTACGAGCCAAAGCACGAGAATATTTTCTCGTACACACACATATAAAATATGATATTGCGACACACAGACATTATATTGATGACAGTAAGTCATTAAAAGCATAATTAGAACATTTTTAATTCTCATCGATTTCTTGAAAAGTGTAGAATATAAAGTTATATGTTTGAATGAAAGTTTTACATCAAATTAAATCCAAATTATTGTTGGTCTGAATTTAATGCGCCATCGTATTCATGATATTTTATCATTACATTTAGCCATTTCTTCAATATTAGAGTGTCACTGCATTGATCACATGATCAAAAGAAATACGTTTCGATAAATCAGCCCCTTGGTGTCAGTATGATATTTCTAGTTTTATATAATTATCATAAAACTGATGTAATGTTGTGGGTTCAAAAATCAGGATTTTTGGCACTGTATTGATGTTTAGATACATCATAGTTAAGACGGGGTTTCTATGAGTGTAGAAAACAATATGGAGCAAAGAATTGTAAGTCTTTTGGATGTTACAGATAGAAAGGCTTTCGAAAATCGAATAGCTCACTACAGCACGCGTATAAAAACTTGAATATTTTTGAGTACAATAAGTTTGCATAAAGTCTTTCTCAAAGGTTATAAAGCTAGGAATGATGGGCCTTATTGCTTGCTGCTTTGAACGACATTTCCAGTGTTTCTTTCCACTTCATTATATTGAATAACTGCGTTCATTAAACTGAAGAACTGCGTGTGATATATCTTCTTAATTTTTTTAAGTAATTTAAAACTTTACAGTAAGTATAACTGAAATTTTGATTTTTTTTTTATTACAAAATTATTTGACTGAAAGCAGCATATCTTATGTTTTTTTTTTTTTTTTTTTTTTTTTTTTTTTTTTTTTTTTTTTTTTTTTTTTTTTTTTTTTTTTAAATTGCTATTTAATATTTTCTATTAATGTAACTGCGATCATATTTTAGCAAGGCCATACTACTCCGTGTGAAGAATTAGTCTTGGAGTTTTTAGTACTATAAAAAATATATAAAAAATGTTTTACTAATTCAATGAAATATTTAGTTTTATTGGAAAAAATTGAATGAATTTTAACCGGCACTTCATCTCATACATTTTGAAAAGTTTAAAGTTTTCTATTTGAAGAATTATCTGCAATCCTTCCCCTTTCTTCAAAACTTAATGCAACATTTATTTTACATTTTGCATAAACCGAAAGTGTTCTAGATTTTCGTAACCATTTGGCAAATTTGATTAGAAGATGATTTCTAACTTTCAAAATGTGATGTGAAGAATAATTTTGTAGGATTATAATTTTTTGTTTCCAAATTTTTCAGGAAAGTTAAAATACTATCAAAATGCTGACAATAATTTTAGTTTTTGTTCTGAAAGAAAAGTAACAATTTTGGAATATAATTTTTTTCTTTAATTTCAAATTTAATACGAAAAATATATGAAAGCAATCTTCACCGCGAAAAAAATTTATATATAAAATACAATATGTTGTTTTGTCACACAATCTTTTGTAAGCAAAATTTTACTTTTCTGGAGATATGAACTCTATTGAACGAAAAATTATATATTTTGTGGCACGTATGTATGAGTATTTAAGATCCTTTCGCATATATAAATATATCTAAAAAAATTTTTTTAATTTATTTTATCTATTTATTTATTATAAATTAACTTAAAATTAAAATTTATAATCTAATTGTTAGGAAAAAGAGCTATAGCTACTCAGGCCTTAAGCTCGATTTGGATATTTTTACTTTGTTAAGGCTGTTGAAATAAAGTTATAAATATTAGATTCCCTAAGAAATTGGATAATAAGCTGGATATTTTCTACCGTTCTTTTGTCTAAAGAAGTTTAAATCTGGACAGATGTTCGGGGGTTGTGGGCCGAGGTATATTGCAAGTGCATTTCGGTATTTTATGTATGTTTAATAGAGAGCCATGAGTATATGAGTATGTCCGAGACAAGTTCTTAAAAATTTTACTATCTCCAGCCTACTTAGCTAGCTTGTATGATGTTTGATATAGAGAAGATTGGTGTTGTATTTTTGATTGTTTACAGTTTGATACCAATTGGATGTGTGTGAGAGATTATTGATTTTGCGGATAAAGTCCTTTTTAAGATGTTTTAAAATGTCATTTTGGTTGAGATTATCTGTACAAAAGAGTGGTGATCTTAGGGAGTTTTTTGCAACAATGTCTGCATATTCATTCCCACTAATATTACAATGACTGGGAGTCCAAACTAGAATTAAGTTAAATTTTTTGTTGATTAATGTGTTTCTTATGTAGTCTGCGTACGGGTTATTATTGTCGATATTTCTTATAGCATTTAAGGATGATAAAGAATCTGAGCAAATAGCATATTTCTACTGTTAATTATTTATTAGAAAAATGAAATATATCCTATTCACATAAAATATTGTTGCTATGAAGTTATTATTAAAATTAAAAACAGACATTTGAACTCAGTTTATTTCTCGTAGTCATCTAAGCCTGAATCGTTTTCAACCGCGTGACCTCCTTCAGTTTTAATGTTTGGGTAAAAATGGTGAAAACTTTTATTTATTAAGGGTAGCATAGCCATCGTTTACGTTTCTTGTTTACTGAAATGGGCAGCTAACTTGTGTAATATTGCAGGAAAGTCTTTCAGTTTCATTTCGTTGACCTTGTATTTTGAACTAGTAGCCACACTTGACCCAGTCGTGAGAATGTTGAGTAGAGCCAAATCATTATTATTTTTTTACGGCCTTATTCATAAAAAATATGGTATGTTTATTAAACACTTATTTGAGAAATTTTCTGTAGAAATTTTTCAAATACGGCCATTAATCTGTACTTGAACTGTGTCACACTCAAGATGAGCTTGAGTGACAGCAAGAAATTTGTGATTAAGTGCTGTATTACTTTGAAGATCTTGTATGAGTTTTAAGAACATTGATGAAATGATAAGTTTCGGTTTTGATCTTAACAAGAATCGCTAAATAAAACAAAAATTTACATCGAAATTGGTATATTAGTGAGATATTTGAAAATACAAGAACCAGAGTCATTAGCACCAGATTTCGCAATGGTTTCATTACAAATATAACAATGAGTTTCCTTCGACATATTATCTATATTGTAAAATTAAATGACCACATTTGAAGAGATTACCGACTTCTTTATTCTTTTTACACTGATAGGTAAAGTCTGCGCCATCGATCGTACAGTTTAAACTTTTTTTAAGAGAAGCTCAGTCGTTTGTTCCTCACTCTCTAAATTGTTTATTTTCACTTCCAAAGATTTGCAGTGAATACCAGCGTTGTAAATCCAGAGCGTTTCTCACCGTTTTTGGTACTTTTTCAAATAATTTGTGCGAAAAATTCTTTAGTCGGTGCGGGGTGCGCTTTTTTATATTTTCGATGCGTTTTTTAAATTTCGGTGGCACAAAATCAGTTTCAAAAAAAAAAAAAAAAATGTTTTAATGTAAGAAAAGAGTTACGGATTTGGTACTCATAATTGACAAGTTACCAAATTATTAAAAAAAATTATTAAGTTTTGCATTAAGTATAGATTATGGTAAACTTCATATTTTATTTGCTATAATTCTAGCATATTTTCGTATATTTCAATAAATTCTTTTGAAGACACGGCTTACGAAAACACTAATGAAATGTACACTGTTTTGATAGAATTGCTATTAATCGAATTTGATGGCTTGTAGTGCGATTCTGTAACTTTTAATGATCCGATGATAGTAAATTCTTTCGACAGTAATAGTTGTGTGCTCCTGCAATAAGTTTTGGTGACGTTAAGCAGTTGTATTTTTGTAACAGCTGATTTCGAACGACAAAATTAAATGATATTGCTTAATACTAAATTTGATAAAATATTGTTATAATTATTATAAAGGTAACATTATCTTAATAAAACTAATTGAGCCGCTCTAGAGGCCAAGTTTGACAAACACGAATTCTAGCTATTGAACGAGTTTGATGACATGCCATCAGCTCGTGCTTTCAGACCCAGTTTGATTGTATAGTAGTCGCTTAAAAGGCTGTTTCAATATCATGTCTTTAATGTAGAAATATTGTACTTCTGAATATATAAAATAGGTTTTTAAAAGTGAAAGAAATTATATTAAACAGGAAGGCCAAAACGGGTGGTTACTGAAGAAAATATCAAGGAAATCCTCAATATCGTTATGAATGATCGCCGGGTCAAGTTACGTGAGATTGTTGAAATGGTAAACATATCAAATGAACGTGTGTTCAAAATTTCGCATGAACATTTGCATACGAAACTGCCATCGGCAAGATGGGTGACGCATTTGCTCAGTGTCGAACAAAAACGAGTTCGACTGACCACTCCATAGCGGTGTTTGGACATGAGAAAGCGCACTTCTTTTGTTGGAATCTGGTGGAAGTGCTCCAAAGAAAGTTAGGGCCACTGTATTTTGGGATGCATACTTGAAAAAGAATCCACAATCACATGAAAGTATTATCGTGCATTATTGGATCACTTGATTTATGCAATCAAGAAAAAACGACCGCATGTAGAAAAGAAAAGGTTATCTTTCTTCAAGACAACGCCCGGTTCACACAACATTAGATATGATATTAAAGTTAAGTGAAATACATTTGGAAAGGGTTGATCACCCACCTTATACTCTAGATTTAGCTCCTAGTGACTTTTTCCAGTTTCCAAACTGGAAAAAATGGCTCGCAAGAAAAAGACTCATCTCAAACGAAGAAGTGATTGCCGAAATTAACCCGTATTTTGAGACGATCCCAATATGATATTTTTCAGATGGTATAAAAAAGTTGTAATATCGTCTTACTATGTGTATTGGGGTAAAAGCAGACTATGTTTAGAAATAAAGTTTTTGAAAGAAAAAAAAATCTTTCTTATCCTACATTATCAATCCGCCCTTGTACATTGTTTAAAAAACTTTACTTATAACAACGAAATATGTTGTTTTGTAAAAAGCTAGTCTAGAAAAAAAATAGACTAGTAAATCAAAATACGATGTTTTGCCAGAATGACCTTTAACCTTTTTTTTAATATTTGGTTATATTTCAGATAAGATGTTTAATTTAATATTAAGTTGATTTTTCGTGACACTACACATTATACAAACATGCCGATAAGACCAAGAGATGCGCATCGAAAATATACCGTTACAATAAAAAATCTGGCAAATTTGCTTAAGTCGACTTATGTTCTTTTGTCAAAAGTCCACAGAACTGCGCTTTATATTTTTTGTTAACAATATATGTATTTTATTATTCGTTATTTCACATTCGATCAATATAACAAAAATTACATGTGTATATCTATGCTTAAGACAGTTATAAATAACGTCTTTTGCTAAAAAAAAATTGCTAAAATAAGCAAAAATACATGAAATAATAATAAAAAAAATATAACTTCTCAACGAAATATTTCATAAACGCAGTCACATTATTTTAATTGAACGTAAACAATACAGTAGAGTAAATATGTATAATTATGTATGTTAATTCTAACTTTACTTCGTTTTCTAAAAGTACTACAGAAAACCCCGCATTTGGGGACTTTTTAGCGTTGCTTAGACTTAAATTTTATACCGCATATTATAATAATTTCCACTTGGCTATATTTCGTACCCTTTTTTGGCATTATGTAATATTTTTCCTGTAAACCAAATCTTGTCTTTCCACATCGCAAAAAGCTTTTTGTGTAAATTCCTCTTTTTCTGAAATTGCGTTGATGAGATGTTTTTTATTACATTCTATTCTGATTTTTATTGATTTATTTTTATTATTTTTTTATAGCTTATGACATTGAATGAGCCGTGAAAAATGCCAATAGCTTTCCACCTCAAAATTCACTTTATTCGATTTATGTTTAGAATAGTACTATGTACATATATATGTATATATACTCAGAAAGCTTAGAAATAGTTTTGGGTTTTCGATAAAACGATTTTACGATCTTTTAGGTAGAGTTCGAAATAAGAAAATAATTTTGGTAAATTCCCAAATGCGTGTGTTATTAAAAATTTCAGGTATTCAGAATAAGTGCTTGCCTGAATAGAAAAACATTTTTACAATATTATTTTGTGTTTGTTTAAAATATTCACTTTGTAAATATAGAAAGCTTAATATGTAAAAACTCACTCTTTAGGCTTCAGTAATTTAAACATTTATGGTTTGCATAGAAAAGCAGCAAAAGTTGCTCACGGTCTTAGAAAATGTTTTGTTGGTTTTCAATTTATAGCATTGATTTAAAGAACACTTTTACAAATTTGTCGCCTGGTATTCCAAGAAATTAGAATTTGTAAATTTTTGCAAAATAAACTTAAACTTTTTGAAATTTTTGTGTAAATAGAATAGTAATTGTTATATTTTTTCTTTTTTGTACCACTGTGCCACTCCAACCGCCAACAAACCGACTACTCATTAACCGTACTTACAGAACAAAGAGGTCTATAAATGGTTTGTATTTTAGTCTTTGGTGAAATGTGATTGAATTACTTCTTGACTTAAAAAATTTTTCAAATGCTTGTCTTCTCTCTGGCGCTCTCTTCTGCCACCATCATCAATATTTTTGCCAACATTTTAACACAATGACATTAATTATCATGTCTGATATTTTTAGTATTTGTTTTTGTTACTTTGTTATCTGTTACTTTTGCTGTTTTGTTTTTATTTATATTGTTGTGTTAAATGCAATAGTAGTTGTTATTTAATTATTTGTCTATACACAAAACCGCCAGTTCAATGTTTTTTCTTCTTTTCTTTTTTTTTTGTTTCATTTGCTTTAATATATTTGGTAAGTCTGTTTCTTATTGAAATTTTGTTTAGGAGCTTTTTTCCACTTTTTTTTTTATTATTGTATTTTTCATTAAAAGAGAACGGTAACACCAGTCTTTATGGCAACTTTTTAAAATTATTATTAATTTTATTTTGCTTTTGTTGCAGTTGTTGTTTTAATTATTTATATTCTCGTCTTGGCCAGAAATATATAAAAAAAAAAAAAAAACGGAAACTGATACCAATCAAGCAGCAGTTTTTGTTTAAATTTATTTTTTTATATTTTCTATATTATATACATATGTACGTATGTATGTACATATATAGTATATTTTTTCAAATTAATTTCATTGCATTTCGCTTATTTGTGTTTGTAGTGAAGTGTTTGGCAAGACTCGTAAGTGCTGTAGTATTGGATGTTGTATTTTAGTGTTTAGTTTTCAAATGGTATTGAGTTTGGTTTTGCTTTCAGAGTATTTTTGCCAGCCATCTTATCCAGCCAGCCAGACGAGTTATTTGAACCGTTCCTTGTGAAAGTTCCGTTTTAACTGAAACGCTTGCATGCCAAACTACAACTTGAACTTACTCAACGAGAAATGTGTGTATTGCAAATTTCTGTTTTCAGTTGTTTGTTGTATTTTTAAATTTATTTATTTTATATATGTATGTACATAAGTATGTTAGTATGTGCATGCAATTTTTTTTCATACGACTTTTTTCTCGTTTAATTTTTGCTTTTACCACTATCGACACCGTTTATTGTAGTCGGCCGTTGTCAGAGCAGCATTTATAGACGGCAACGTTGTAAAACAGAATGTTGCAGCTGCATCTCTGCCTGGTTTGCAGGTTTTGTATTTTTTTTTTTTTTTGTGTTTGTCAAACAGTTAAAAAAGCTATAACAAAATACACACACACATATATATAAGTATATATGTATATGTATATACATATATACAAATGCTGGCAAACATTTCAATTCGTTTGCATACGAGTATATTTGTTCTGAGAAACCTCCGAGGTGAATAAGTGACTTTCTTTGCAGACAAAAGGGATGACCAGATTGTGGCTGAGCATACATAAATGTACTTATGTTTGTTAAATTTTTGCTGAACTTTTATAATTTTTTAAATTAAGATTTTTTTGATTTGTACATACATATGTACATCGAGATCTAGTTAAAGTTTTTCCTTTCTTAAGTTTTTTTTTTTTTTTTTTTTTTTTTTTTTTTTTTTTTTTAAGAAGGATTTTTTACAATACGAATTTGCTGTGATCAATAATTATTGATTGAAGAAGACAAGAAAAATAATAATCAAATCTTTAGCTGGGGGACAACTAGCTGTTTCGTAGTCGTACTTATATTTGGTTGGATAAAAGGCGAATATAGTTTACTAAATATCAGTAAATCAAGCACATAAAAAACTGATTCCTTATAGCAACCGAATTCGTTTAATTACAACTGTCATCACAGAAATCTGTAATGGAAACCAAAGGATTTCGGTTAATGGAACTGAATATCAAAGTACATGTTGCTAAAATCTTATATTAAGAGTTTTATAAACAATTGTCCAGATTATTCAGGCTTCTTACAAAGTGAGATCGTTTACCATATAACGGATTTGTCTAATCACTTCGATCAGGAAGTAAAGCGAAAACTTTTATATGTCTCAGTAAATGAATTACAGGCATATATTTCACTATCTCTTCGGGGTTATTAAGCGAAATTTTAATACTAATACAATAATATTAGGTGTATAACTTTGCTTTCGCCGTTTTACAAAACATGGCTGTAGCGGTAAGTGGTAGTCAAAATAAGTAGATCGTAGGAGTCATACAATAAGCTTTGGCATTTATAAACATAACGCAATAGAAATGTTAGTCAATTTGTGTCTGCATTATAAAGTTATTCTCGTTATTTGAGGGAGGTTTTCATTGTCTGCTTTAATATAAAGAAATCTGCACCTGAGACTCATCGAATGCTCTCAAATACGGTACTAGTAAAAGAATGCGTCGAGAGTGGTTTCAACACTTCAAGAAGGGTGATTTTTACATCGAGGATCAGCATAGCGGTGGAAGAGAGACGGTTTTTTCAGTTGCATAAATGGAAGCATTACTTGATCAATACTCACGCCAAACGCTGCAAGGAGTGGCAGGATTATTACGAGTTACCCAACAAGTCATTTCAAACCGCTTGAATTTCATAGGAGTGGTTCAGAAGCAAGAAATTGGGTGCAGTCGAAGCAGTGTGAACAGCTACTTGGAAGTCAAACACGAAAAGGATTTCTGCATCGCATTGTGAATAGAGGCAAAAGCTGGGTTAATTACGATAATCTCGACGGCCAAACCGAACATTCACGGTTTCAATGTTATACGCTTTATTTGGTGGGACCAGCTCAGCTCAGCGTAGCGTATTGTTAAAACTGCTAATCGTTATCGAACGCAATTGTTGAGTTTGAGCCAAGTATTGAAAGACAAACGGCCGTAATGCAACGAGAGCCATCATAAAATAGTTTTACGGCATAACAAAGCTGGATTGGAAAAGTAGTCTAGACATACTTGAAAACGTTAAAATAGGAAGTCCTACCCCACCCGCAGTATAAAAATGCTGGCTGCCCAGTATAAACACTTACGCTCTTATGAGGAAGTAAAACTTGGATCGATTCGTGGATCGCTGCAAAAGATGACCAATTTTTTCAACGCGGAGTTCGTATGGATGCCCGAAAAATGAACGAAAGTAGTGGCCAGCGATGGACGATACCTTAAATCCTAAATGTATAACCAGTTTTTTACAATCAAGTCTCAAATTTCGGAAAAAAGGGCGGAAGCAAAATTGCACACCTATGATAAACCGAAAATTTTTATATATAATCAAAGAATAGAAGAACATCGTATAAGAAAAGATATAACAATATAACAAACTTAAAAATTATTTCTGTGTATGAGAATACAAATTCTCATACTCGTATGTATTCTAAAGAGCAACAAATGCTCATACACAAGATGTGTTGAGGTCTACAAGGTGGCAGTACTAATGCATGTGGCAGTTTTTTACTTCATTTAAAATCGTGAGCCATTAACGTCAAATCTATTGTTAACATTTTTATATACTAAGGGTATATATAAGTTTGTCATTCCATTTGTAGTTTCTACAATTTTCATTTGCGACCCTATAAAGTACATACATATATTCTGAACCAGAATTAATGGAAAAGTCGATTACGCGATGTCCGTCTGTCCGCTGTTGAAATACCGTTTCTGAGAAAACCATTGGACGTAGAAACTTGTTTCTTTCACCATTCTTTTACCCCATCGAAAAAAGCCATTAAGGAAAAAATTGTTTGTTTGGTTCAAACTTCACACACTTATTAAACATTGCGACTAAAATGCAAAAAAAAAAAAAAAATTCAGATATCGGTCGCATGAGCGAACTTAAACAACTTTTTTTACTTAAAATCAATTTTGGTAATAAAATGGGGTTATATAAATATGCAAAATGAAAATTTCCGATGTCGGTCTATATATACTCGAGATATAGCCTGAACCGATGTTTCCATTACCATTCTCTTTTTTTCTGAAAAGCAAAGTTATAAAAGAAGGGTACTAAAATACAGAAAATAGAAAATTCCGATATCGGTTCATATATAACCGAGTTATAGCCTAAACAAACTTTTCCACGAAAATGTTCATGTAAGATTTTTTTTTGGAATGGTGATTACAATCCAAAAATATTTGTTCCGCGATATCGTCCACATATATCCGAGCATATTTAGTTCAAATTTGTAATATATACTAGAGATATACGTGACTATCGTGAATGGCATTTTAGATTCGGCCCAGCCGAACGTGTGGTATGTTCGGTTGTTGAAAGTAAATTTAGTGATTTATTGAAAATCCGATAGTTTTAAATAATATGGGGAAACACAATTAAAAAAAATTCTGAAGAAGACACAGGGAGTGTCGAAATATTAAAAATATAAACTATAATTTTTACAAGTGGACTACTAGCTCAACAACAAATACTAATTGAAACAAAAAATAAAATTCACGAAACGTTGGGAAAATATGTAATAAAAATTCTGAATTTTTATTGACATAAAGAATGTTAGGCCTCACCAGCTAAGTATATACAAAAAACAAATGAAACAAAAATAGTTTATATAAAAATAATATATAGTTAAAAAAAATGCGAAATATTTTTGACGAGAAGAACTCTCTACACGTCTGGGTTTGTTGTATCTTTCTTCTATCGTATTGCAGACGTTAATACATTTTAAATATACACATTATTGTATATTATTGACAGTTGCTTATACAAACCTGGGGGCTAATTCTGTCATTCGCTTACGAGCGAGTTTTTACTCGAATGTGCGAGTTTTTACACTTTTGGGATTATCTCATTCGATATCGACTAAAGGTTTCGAAATTTCTAATGATGGCATTCGATAGCGAGTAACCATTCGAATGCAACCGTGCAACTTTTTACTCGTAAGCAAAAGTACTATCGAAAACCAGCCAAACAAAAAACACAAAAGAAATGTAAATTAAAAATGTATGTATTAATGTTAAATAGTCGAACTTTTTATTTTTAATATTTCTAATATTATATGATGATGGGTGGGTATCATTCGTCTAACTGGGATTATAACAAATTGCATATGTGATCAATATGAGACAAATATAGACGAAAAAATAAATAAGGGCTTAGTGGCTGAGTTGGTTAAGCAGCCGTATTAAAAATACATCATGTTTACATGGTACTAAGTTCGAATCCTAATGGGTGCTGATGAACAGTGTAGCGACTGTGAAACAGCTAGTTGTCCCCCAGCTTTAGTATATTCAATTATTTTTTCCTGTCTTCTTTGATCAAGAGTTATTGATCGCGGCAATTATTGTTATAATTATAAATAAAAATATTTCTTGGCTTTAGCCAGGATTGAACTCGAGCTAGACGAATGATACCCACCCATCATCATATAATATTAGAAATAGTAAATTAAAAATTTGTTTTGAATAGCAATAGTATTTAAATTAAATTGAGAATTTTTGGTTCTTAAGAATTTTTTTCAATTCATATGATGATGTATATACAGGTATATGTATATAAAGATGAGTATTGCAAGAACACAAAAACAAATATTTGAAGTCACATGTTATAATATTCAAGAATTTATTTTTTTTTTTTTAGTTAAATAGTAGTTTTTTACATACATATTTATTGAATTTTTATTTCTATTTACTTACTTTTTAATGTACAAAACACGCATACATGACTGATTTAAATGAATTGTTATTGTGAACATATGTGTTTATTTGGTTTTTAATGTACAACATGTAAACAAAGTATGCAAATACATACAATTTTCGGCAATGTTATAAAACACATTTTGTCAGTATTTTGCAACATTGAAGTGATAACTCGACTCGTTACGTAACGAGTCACATCATTAGAAATTTACACGATATCGAAATTATTTTCTACTCGATAGTAATTTCGATCACGAATGACAGAATTAGCCCCCTGGTTACAGTACTGACAGTGTTGTATCTAAATAGTAAATTTGGTAATTAAGTAAAGAAATCTGAGCGCATATTTTCTTCTGGGAATTTAAACATTCATGCAATTGTCCGAAGTAAGTATTAAGTAGATTAATTAAACGTAGAGTTTGGTGCAGTGGTTTGTCTTCCATGCTGCTTACACGTGTTTCACTGTCGTCCGCGTTTTCTCGTTATAAATTTTTTTTGAATGTTCTTGCTATGTAACTGAATATCTTGCAGTTTGGGAGGTGTTGAACAAATTTTTGGCAGTCTGAGCGGTGTTGCAGGTTATACACTGGGCACATAACAGATTTAGCTAATTTGACTGCAATTATTTGACTGTGTTATAGGTAAGTTAAAGTGAAATGTCCATCTTTCCTACTTCTCCTAACGTATTTTCCAAGTTCCAGTACAATACACTGCATATGTAGTGATCATGTCCTGAGTGCTGGTCCAAGATAAAATGAATAATAAGAAAACAAGAATTTTAAAGTAGAGGTAGTTAAAAGTAGTGGAATTAATGTGGATTACTATATAGTGAGAAGAGGTCCAATCAAAACGCACGATGTTTATTGTAAATAAAGCAAATAATTTTCAGGGAATTATTTGAATACTTTTCATTAGGATAAAAGTCAATTATGTATAGAACAAAATATTGATTAAATGCGTACCTCGATGGCTCATTTTTCAATACCTGAGACATAATTGGAGTTAAATGTCGTTAATAAGCCGAATTATTCGAAATTATAGCTCTTGAATTGTTTTTGTCTTATTGACGTACATATTTTTCCTTAAATATCTCCAAAGAAAGAAGTCAAATCATAAGATCGTGTAACATTGCCACGATGTTTCGGTGGGTGTGTAGCAAGTTTGAACAACATATCATCCAGGTCTATATCTTCAGGTTCTGGTAACAATAAAGTCGTTATCAACTCGCGGGAACTGCTTGGACGGCCTAAGTTTTGAAGAAGATGGACCACCAGACCATAAAGTGTCACTCTTTGCGAATGCAATATTATGCTTATTTACATAATAACCGAGCTTTGTTAAAATAGACAATAGTATATGTGTAAATATTAAAATTAATCACATATACTAAGTACATGTATATTAAGAGCAATTACAACAACCTGAATGCGTCGTTGGATGAGTTCTGAAATATCTGACTGAGTCCTATGCAACCATAATAGTATCTTTACACTAATCAACATCTTCATGAAACGCATGGAGAAGATCTTGAAAATGTGAAAAATTGTTTACATTACTTACATCTACCATCAATCAAATATATATTATATAGTATTATTATTTCAGTTTCCAACAATTTAGCAAGCACACAAAATTTTTACGGAAAAAAATTAAGTTGAAAAAACAAAAAAGGATTATAAAATACATATGTATGTATATGGCTGTAAATAAAATATAGGGCACATAAACAAAATTTAGCAAAAACAGAGAAAAAGGTATTACAAAAGAAATAAAGCATACATGCAAACAAATTGCACATGATAAATAAATTATGAATTTCTTTCAAAACAAATGACGTTTCTTCAGTGATGCCACAAGAACAATCGACATTATTGCCACTTTTCTAGTGCTGAAGCTGAAAAAATCGAAAGCATAAAACGAGATAGAAACATTTATCAAAGATGTTGAATTTTTGTTGAGTTTTAAAACGACGTAATTCTTATGGGAAGATGTTAACATTTTCGTAAAATGATGATAGATATTAGATGTTGATCAGTGTAAAAAGCTTATAACTTAAGCAAACGTTATCAAGTCAACAAATGATATCTAAAAATTCCTAATGGTATAATCTTACTAAAGAATGTTGTATAAAATTATACATCAAACTTTTAGTTGGAAGTTGTACATTTTTTAGTTAGTGCAGTTCAAATACTCTGCTGGTAACCTTTTATTTCTAACAGATATTTTGCTCAAAGTCAATGAAATAAATGCCGATATGCTGATACAACTCACCAGCGATAGTAGCAGAAAACAGCAGACGGATGAAGATATGGATGTTTAGATGGATAAGCAGTCACAAAAATAGCACATTAAAACAACAATTTTAGTTCTATTTCTGTTGTATTCAAGAAGCCGAAATCAAACCTGGACCCCAAAAAGAATAGTGCCAAACTTTAAGTTTTCTTTAAAAAGCCCGTTAGCTCACTTAGTCTGGCGATTTAAAAAAGGAAACAATATGCAGCACAAAAATTAAAAAAAAAAAATAAAACAGAAAAACACTTGCTTCAATAATGAGAGCCATAAAACAGAGCAAAGTTATTTATGCGTCGGCGCTTTGCCATTATGCAGACCTTCAATAAATAAAGAAGAGACGAAATCAGCACAACAAATATAACAAAAAATAATGAAAAGAATACCGTTTGATATGTTCAGTATCAAAAACATTCGTTACAGTCACTGGAACAATAAACTCTTGCCAGTTACAACCAACAGCACAGAGCCAACGTAAAATTTTCAAAAACCAAAAACAAAACAAAAAATTATCCTGAGCAGTGCCCATGACAAGCAAAAACTCACAAAAATGCACTGGTCGTCGCCGACTTTGGACTGAGACCATGCAGCAGACGACCTCATTCCCTTGCTCAACACAAAACACAAAGTATTTGCAATTTTTTATTGTCTACATACTTATCAGTTACATTCACACACCCATATACATACATAAACACACATATATTTGTGTGTGTGTGTGTGTGTGTGTATGTGTATGTGTATGCATGTTTACATGCTTAGAAGCAGGCTGTTTTACGAACACAGGCGAGTCAAAATATGCAGACTTGGGAAGAAATATCATACTAAAGGTATTTCTTACACGCGCGCGTACTAATTAATAGAAAACAGTGAAGAACAACAAACGTAACTAAGTCATTCTCTTTTTTTAAATGAAAGTTTTCTCTTGATTACATTCTCTTTAGCTTATTCAAGAACTCTTCCAAGTAATGTAATGCGTTTTGTCATAAATTTGGTGGCACTCTTTCTTTATGATTTTTAATATGTCATGCGTTTTACTCATAATCGAACTGTAAATACGAGTTGTTGAGCGAATATGTACGTGTGTGGTTTCGGTTGTCTGCTCTTAAACCCCCACGCTTCCCTAACTACAATATATATCTGTGGCAATATGGTCAAGTGGCCTATGTCGAATATTGTAATTTCGAGTCTCTATTTCTTTTTTTTTTTAGAACACACAAAAACTGCGAAGCTCTTTTTTTCGTCTGTAGACCTCAAGACTATTGGCCGAGTACTCTACCAAATCGGCCATCGCGACAAAAAAAAAGTTAAGGCAAATTATAAGCTTATTTAAAAAAGTTTGCACGTTTTATGCTGAAACGCCTTTTCGATACTGAAAATTATGTTTAATGGCGGCGTTAGTAGCTTAAGCCTTATGTTCAGATAATAAAAGAAAATTACGTTTAATTTTTTAATTTACATATAGTGTTTTTATAGAGGTATATGACTTTGAAGTGGAATAAAAAATAAAATTCAAAATTAACATTTTTTAGCGTTTTTTTTATTGAATCTTCAAAATGAACTAACAATAAGTATTCAAATCTTAATACTAAATATTAAAATAAAGAAATACAAAAACAAATTGACAAAATAAAATTTATTTATTCGAAAAATAATCTTGTAATTTGATTAGAAGGTTACACTTTTCTTATCCTAGCATTTCTGTGCGGATGCAAATTGCAGGCGAAGTGTGATAATGAAGTTCTATGTAGACTTAACGTTGCTTATAATAACATGGCAAGATTCGTCTTCCAAAAGCGACGCCGATACCATATTTCATCATATTCCTACCGGACGTTTCAGCTGATTTTTTCCATAATTTTTTTTTTTTATAAAATCAGAACATCGCAACAACCGATCTATATAGCATTCTCTTTGCAAGGTCAAACAGTGGAAAAAAATAATTCAATAGAAAATATAAATGCTTTTTGTCACTTCTACAAATTTTGGTGAACACCATCATTCTTTAGAATCCCTTACTAAATACAATTCAAGGAATCTGTAACAATATCATGTTTAAAAGGGAGTTGAGTAAATTATTTGCATAAGTTATCTAGCATAAAAAAGTTTTAAATTTTGCTAATTTTTTTTTAATAATCTGGAACATCCAGAAAAGAAGTAGAATGAAAATAAAAATTGATTTGAAAAGATAACTTTTCATTTTTGTTGTTCAGAAAAAGTAGTTGTTTGAGTGTTTCATTCTTTCGTTTCATTCTTTCGTTCGAACCGAAATTCGAAAATAAAGCTTGAATAAATTTTCAATTAACTAGTACTGACACGAACCAGGTTTAAATTTATTTTTTTATATCAACAAGTACTGAAATGAACATGAAAATTAATATTTTCAGTTTTATTTTTTTTTGCGATATGCCTTTTGCCGAAAAAACGACGTGTAAAATTTTTAATATACCGCTGGTTATTTTATAAGAGAAAACTTTAGTTAGGTTTGTCAAGTTATCTGTTTTGAACGATGATCGCAATTCTTTAAGTGCAATTTTATGCAAAAATCTGATAGAGCGGATGGCGGTAAACGAAAGACATGTAAGTGATGACGATGATTCGGCCGAATTAGTGATTCCGTAAACGCTGTAATAAGAGATGCTATCGCCAGTCGACTTTAGTTAATAAAACAACAATTCTTAGTTTTTTATATAATATTTTCTTTGTTTTGCCTATAAATATATGCACAATTGTATCTCATATATACTAAGTTTTCTGTAACAGATTTCTTTTTTACAATAAAATTAAAAAGTGTTTTCAAACTACTACTTTGTGTGTAAAAGTTGTTTCTAGAACCAGACACTACAGAATTCACTACAAATTAATGTTCGAAAACAACACACAAATGAAGAGTAAAGAGTAGAATGTAGAACACCAAAGCGTGAAATTGAAGTGATTTCAAACTATTTGCACTTCAAAGTAGAATCAAGAACTTAATTGAAATAAAATTTTGCTTTATTTTGTCCCTTTATGATAATTTTGTAAAAAGTTATCCTACTCAATGACTAGCCCTATAATTTATAAGAAGCTGTATCTTGTTCTGCTAGATAATCAGGCATGTCACAGAGCTTAATTCCGTTCGGAAACGGAATTGAATTCTTTTCTACTTCTTCAAAAAACGAAAAACTAAAAAACTCTTCAGAATGAAATTTTTTCTAATTGCAAGAATGAAACTAGTATTATCTTATAGAATTGATTTCATTCCGAAAAAGGTTTAAATTTTAGTTTTAAGAAGAATTAAAAAACCGATTTAATTCCATTTCCGAACGGAAGTGAATTCTGTGACATGGCCGAATAAATAAATAAATTTCCATGACTTTTTCTAATATTTGTGGCTGCATATAAGCAAATGTTGGTTGATCATTTTGGGCTTATCGGCGTAGATTAGCGACTTCACATATCCCCACAAAAAATAGTCTTGCGGCGTTACAGGTCTTGGCTGCTAACTCACGGTTTCGAGACGTCAATATTATATTAGCGAGTTTGGATCCGTTGTTGACGCGTTAGTTTATTCATTTTAAAATACTGAACTAGCCAGAATTAAAAAAGTGTTTCCATCTTAAAGTTGTGTACCTCTATAAAAACGCCCTTTATAAGCTAGTCTGAAATTTTTGGGTTTGGCTTGTTCCACTTAACTTCGCGCTATATAAAAATGTTTTTGTATGATGGCTTGAAATTGCTGTGTTTTATGTACAGGGTGGCTGATGAGAACTGCGTAATAACTTATTTTCTGTATAACTAACTTATTCCATTTTTATTGTATTTTATAGATTTAGGTTTAACTAAAATGAAGAATTGAGACAATGAAACAAGAATTTCCGTTCAAAGATAATATAGGTGCACGTTTGGCGGCACCCCTCCTAGTAGCTGGAGTATAATGAGGCTCGTGAAGAATTTTTCCAAGCGTGGTACAACTGCAAGAAGGCCTTATCATCGAGAGCCCTCAGTTCGGACGCAGGAAGCTATCGCTGTTGTTGCTGCTTCTATACAATCCAATCCTAGAGTTTCCACAAGGAGCTTATCTGATCAAATGGGTGTCAATAAGCAGTCACTGCAGAGAATTTTCCACCAAGATTTAAACTTATTTTCATATAAGACTCTAACTGAACCCTAGAGACTTCCCGATTCGCTTGGAATTTTATGAGAAGATCATTCAAATGGTGTCAGAGGATGAAAACGTCTTGAACTGCATTTTTATGTCTGACCAGACACATTTGGACTTAAACCGCAATGTTACCAAACAGATACTCCATCAGATGCAATTACATCCACATCGCGTCACAGAGTAGCCTGCAGTTTCTTCAAGGTTCGCTGTCGGGGCTTACTTTTTCGAAGAAAACGGTTTTACTGTTGTGGTCAATGGAGACCGTTACTTAAAGATGTTGAAATAGTTTTTCTGTCCAGAATTACGCCGAAAGAGAATCCCTTTCAACTCTGTTTGGTTTTAACAAGATGGGGCAACTTGTCACATTGGTAAACATTTCCTAATAAACTGATTTCAAAAAACTCCATATTCCGTTGGCCTCTCAGGTCTCCTGACCTCACTGCATATTTGCAAACTGCAAGTAGTGTTTTGTCTTCTATCCTGTACGCACGTCTTTTGTTGCTGCTGTCCGTATTTTCTATATACATATATATGTTCATTATTAACTTCGTATGAAACCAAATTGCACTGGAATAGGTAACATATGTTCATTGTTAATTTCTTTTGATTGATTCATTCATTACCTTGTAGTGCAGAAAATGTTGTAGTGCATTTTGCCAGTCTGAGTAATGTCGAAGGTATATACACTGGGAACTGATCAGTTTTAACTAATTTTAACTGCTGTAATAGAGGTTGTTGTGGTCTTTCGTGTTGTTATTGATTAAATTAAACCTCCACACTACTTTTCCTCCTCCTTATAACCTATTTTTCTAGTTTCAGTACAATGCACTGCATATGTAGGGGCATCCCCTGAGCACTGGTTCAAGATTTAAAATAAAAAACAAAAAGTTTACCAAAGAATCCCACCAAAGTTGGATCATTTAAAGCGATCGATAATTGAGACAATTCCCACTGCAACACTTCAGGTAGTAATGAATATGTAACTTTTTAATAAGATGTCGCTGAAAATAAATTACGTAAACTTTACAAAAGTTATTTGAGTTTCTTAATGTAGCAAAATTGATCAGCCACCCGGTACATATACATATGCGGCCGTATTCATAAAAAACACTAAACAGCATTTTAACAACTTTTTAGTTAAAACAGAATTTTCAGCAAAAAAACACTTTATAAAATCGTATTCATAAACAGCATTTTAGCTAAAAATCATTTTATTGAAATTTTCTTTTTGATTGGCAACGCGATCATATGCAATTCTCATCTGAATCATAGTGCTGCAATAAAAACGGTTTTTTGTTCACATAGTAGTCATGTAAAGAAGTGTCTTGTATTGTTTTTTTTATGAAAATTGACTTTAAAACAAATAAATAAATGTTAACTCCATTTTGTCTTTTAATTAAATAGCAAAAAATACTGAGTCAGAAAAGTTTTACTTTGATTTCTTTTGCTTACGCGTAGGAAAAATTATGAATAACGAGCATTTTTTATTATTTCGTTTTTTTATACATCACTGATGTACATGGCATTTTATTAACGTATATTATTTTAAATAAATAAAATGTTAGTAATAACTAAAGTAAGAAGACTAAAATAAGAATGTAAAGCGTAATTGCTTATCTGGAATCCAGAATAAAATAGATTACTTCTTTCCCTGAAAGTTTTCTGTTCCCAGCTATTCAAAGCTTGGGTCATATTCTCTATTAAAAACACACATCTATTGTTATCAATATCATGGGATTTCTGATAAATATGCATTAAAAATTTTCACAACATACAAATGAACAATAACTAAAAAACACAAATATCACCTTAAAATTGTCTACAATCAGTTTTAAAAATGGTTGACTTAAAAAACTGCTAAAAAGAACATTTTAACGTAAAATTCGTTTATGAATACAGTTTTATCGAATTTTCCCTAAAAATGGTTTGAACGGCTGTTTAACTTTTTTATGAATACGGCCGATGATGTTTTGACAATTGTAATTTACATACGTGTATGTACATATGTATATGAACCAGCATGTTTCACCATACAAAATTTTTAAAGTAGCCCATCTTTGTTCATTTTGAATCTTGCTGTGAGCAAAGAAAAATGTTCTACTAATTTATCTGAATTAGCTTTTAAAAATATACATACATATGTATGCGTATAAAAAAATAAAGAAATATATTGAACATACAAAAAGTGAATAGTGAAAGAAGAAAAAAAAAAATGAAAACAGCGCTAAATATCGAAGAAAAACATCAACATTCGTTTAAACAGCAATTCCCATAGTCGTTCAGAGGGAGAAACAAGTGTTTCATATTGACGTATGAACATGGTTAATGTAATAATGTAATTATTCCCTATGTTGACTTAATCTACTCTTCCGTATGACCACAGATTACATTTAGAATCTGTTCCGCTTCTCGTGTTGTCTTTTGTCTGGGTTTGTGCCAAACTCATGGCACGAAGTGTCATCGTGTTTATGCATTGCTGGTGCCCCCTCACTGCTCTGGCTAGTAGCTTTACTCTGCCAGTCGTTGTTAGTCAAACGATGAGTGTTGGAACAGAAATGCAAAACAAATTAACGACTACGAGCTGCATATGCGATTGTAAAGGAATTCCCCGAAACCAACAAGCGCCGTTTGTTGGACTTTGGACCCCATTTAATTGCTGGAAGTATATATTTTATTACGCAGCAACGGAATTTCGTTTTGTTTTTATTGCTTACATACTTACATGCATACATATAATATTTGTATTGTAATTTATTGTTGTTGTTGCACTGCACGATTTATTCCGCTCATTGCAGTCGTTGCATACTCTTAAATAAGTCTCACATGCACTATCTACATACATATGTATGTATGTAGCATGTGTGTTGTTTGTTTCGGCTTTTCTGTTGTTGTTTTTTTTTATTTTGCTCCTCGGTTTATGGCGTTCGTATACAGTGTTCGGTTGTGTGTGTGTTTTCTGTGTTGGCATTCAACTGACGCCTTGTGGTCCTTACTCAATTTGTGATTATGGGTAACAGTTATTTTACAAATGAGTATGTGTGAGTGTGTGTGTGTGCTTGTATGTTTGAAATTCGGTATTTTTTTTTTTTTTTTTTAATATCATATTGTTGTTTTCGTTGTTGGTGTTGTAGCTGCTGCTTCTGTTGTATTATTGCATTATTTAAACTTTTCGTATGCTCGCTCTTTAGTCATGTTTGAAGGCAATTGAATTTTTGTTGCTGTTGTTGTTGTTTCGGTTTCAGTTTGCGTTTGTTCTGTTTTTGTTTTGCTGTTTCTGTTGGTTGTGACAATTTTTGAGTTAGGATAGGTTAGGCCTTGATTTACTACTATATTATGTTTTAATAAAGACATGAATTCACATGTATGGTAATACTCGTATGAAAATATTGTATGTCTTCATGCCTGCTTTAATATATTTTTTTTGTAATCATACACATGATTTACAACAACAAGTCTACCAACATGTAAATGTAGGGATCATGTTACCGATATACTCGTAAAGTGGTTTAAAGTAAAAATTAGGTTTATATTTTAAACTTTAAGATAAACAAGCTACAAAAAGCACCTCTTAAAATTGTAAACGTAACTAGCACTCACGCTTTAAACGCAAATTAAGTTTGATCTTATACATACATACGTATGTAAGTATGTAGGTCTGCAAAGTTGAACTAAAGTTTTTAATTACAACCTTAAAGTCTTTTTAGTACTACTTTCAAGTTACTAAAAAAAACTTCGTACCTACCCATAAAAATAAATTCATAATGGGACAAAATTATGCAAATGAAATAAACATGAACAACTCATTACAAACTGTTATCTATCACTATCAGCTAGTTCATTAAAACGAATAATTAGATTATGAGATTGGTATCTCAACACTCTACTGAAAAGCCATACTAGTAACGTTTTACTAAGGGAATATTGCGGATTGGACATAATTCCAGACCTCGTGTTTTCTATAGTTCTGGATCGATAATACACACATATTTTTTGACCATTATCTTCCTTAATAATAGAAGGTGGTCCACCCAAAACGCACGATGTTAATTGTAAATAAAACAAAAAGTTTTGAGAAATTTATTTTAGTTTTTTATTATAATAGAAGGGACCTAAGACAAATGAGTGTGAAGCAAAATATCGGCCGGCTTCAGATGCATACGTCTATCCGATGGTAAATATTATCATTGCCACAATTGAGTTTTAATGCCGTATATGTGCCAAATTATCATTCCTTGTCTTATTGGTATACAAGGTTTCTTTTAAATATCCCCAAACGAAGAAGTCCAACGATGTTAACTCACATGATTGTAGCCGTACATGAACATCGTCGCGACTGGCTGTAAGGCAAGTGGCACCAGCCATTTGGAAACACATGACGTCTAGATACATATCTTCAATTTCTGGCCACAAGTATTTCGTTATCCTACGGAACTCTTTTTCGAAAAAGTATCCTAAGGAATCCAACTAGTTTGAGGTGCGTTTTTCTGTTTCATAGCTACTTTACTGGATTTTGTTCCGACGATATTAGGGATCTTATTCCCGGAACTACATGTGTTCATTTATTTATTTAAGTCTATAGATCAATGATCCTTACAGACTAAGGAACACTTTACATTATATACATTACTTAGCTGTTACAAAAAAAAAAAATTAATTAACATTTTGTAGTACTAATATTTAGTGAAAAGTCAACAAATTGTTTTTATTAAACTCTGTGTACATTCTTAACAATAGTTTAGAGTTAGAGTAATTAGTTCTAAAAACATTAGTAAACAAAATCACAAAATTACGTGTAGGATGAGATGGTACATTAAAAGATATATTCTTTATTTAAAAGCTTGGGTTAATATTTCCATTAATTATGTATAAATCAAAAGTAATATTGAGCATAGTTGTTCCACTCTTAAGAGTTGGCAGCTTTGTTAGCGACAGTCGATTTTTGTAAGACAAATTAAACAACAAAACAAAAAACGACAAAATGCAAGTAATGGTCGCTTAGGTTGTCCTCAATAAGTCTAATACAAGATTAATTTAGGATATTTTCGCTTAAAAAGTCGTAAATACGGTTTTAAGCACCACAAAATGCACGTCTTTGTTACCTAAAGACCCTGATTCACTATCCTACACGATCCTACGATTCATTATGTGTTATCAGAGAAGGCGACTTTATAAACCCAACTCAGCCAATCAAAACACGAGTGCCACAAGGCAGTATACTGGGGCCTACTTCATATTTGATTTACGCCTCTGACATGCCAACGACATCCGGAATCCACACTTCAACCTTTGCAGATGACACAGTGTTTTTGAGTGTTCATGAAAACCACCAATTGGCTCCACGAAATTTACAGGAATATATTTCAATTTTAGAGAAATTGCTAAAACCTTGGAAAATCAAAGTTAATGAACATTCACACTGTTTAAGCAAACATGTGCGCCTATCCAAATCAACAACTCACCTATTCTGCAGCACAATGAAGTCAAGTACCTTGGTATTCACCTGGACCGTGGGCTAACGTGGAAGTCTCACATTGAAGCAAAGGCCACTCAGTTAAAACTAAAAGCAGCGCAACTAAATTGGCTTATGGGCAGAAATTCTACATTGAAATTAGATTGCAAACTTTTGTTATACAAGGCAATACTAAAGCCTATATGGTGCTACAGAATTCAGTTATGGGGCACCGCCTCAGCGTCAAATATTGCAAAAATCCAAAGGCGACAAAACAAAATTCTTCGAACGATTACTGCAGCTCCATGGTACGTAATAAAATTCACGAATTCATAAAGATCTGAATGTTCCGCTGGTAAAAGAGGAGTTTTCTAAGTACGCGACAAGGTATGTCAGTAAACTGGAACTTCATCCCAACCCTCTTGCGCGTAATATACTTAATTTTGGCGGCCACAGTCGATTGAGAAGAAGTGATACCGTTGCCACCATCAGAACGTTCAATAGGTGATTCTACCGATATTGCTCCCGCATAATAGAACGTTTTGTCTAGCATTGGCTGGACGTAAGTAAAAAGCACATTTTATTTTATTTTTTTTTATATTTAGTATTAAGATTTGAATACTTATTGCTAGTTCATTTTGAAGATTCAATAAATAAAAACGCTTAAAAAAATTATCACAAAAATTATACATACATATATAGAAAAAAATAGCAGCTGTACATGCATGTATGTACATATAATATACTAAAATCTAAAAAAAATTGGCTGAATTCACATTAATTTACGCTTTGTGTTTAACAAGTGAGAAATTTGTCCACAGAGTTGAGTGAATAGGTAGGCATTATTGGGTATTTTTGGGTTTGGGATACAATATTTTGGGTAATTACCCAAAATGAGTACTTAAAAGAAAGTTAATTAACCGTGTATTTTTGTATGAAGATAAGTGAAAAAAACCGGGATTGATTATAAGGGGTGAATAAACGAAATAGGCATTTAAGCGGTGGGTAATTACACGGGGTATACTGTAGAAGGAACTGCACAGCGTTTTAAATAAAGTCTGGTCGTAAAACGTATTATGTAGTAAAGTAATAGTTTATTAGTTTGCAAAATAACTCCTAGCTTACCACTTTCATATTCCATTCTATTCGTAAAATCGTCTGCCTTGAAATGTTCCATACAAATGCGGGCATTTTTTATATTTAGATTTTTATTACGGCAAAACCTTATCCACTGCTTTAGTAGCGTAGGATCAGATGGAAAAGTAAAATAACTTATTTTGCGTTTGTTTTTTTTATCATTTTTGCACTTTTTTAAATCGCACCTCATTTTAATTTCTAAATTTATTTAATTTTTAATAATTTTGTTGCTTCTTCACTCCACAATAATATTTGTGTGTTTTCACGCTCTACGTCGCACTCAACAGCTGACTGATGTAAACAACATAACGGACCTGCGCAAATTGTAATCTATTATTTTTGATTCATGTTTGTATAAGGCAGTCCTAAAGCCAACATTGAGAAAATTCAAAAGCGCAAGAATAAAATTCTCCGTACAATTACTGCAGCTCCATTGTATGTTAAAAACTCTCGAATTCACAAAGATCTAGGTGAAATATGAATTTTCAAAACACGCAATAAGGTACATTAACAGACTTGAGTCTCACATAAATCCTTTCGCACGTAGCATCCTTAACTTTGGCGGCCACACTCGACTGAGAAGGATGGACACCCTTGCAACCATCAGAGCGTTGAAAAGGTGATTTACCAACAAAATACATGCAAGAAGCAACTTTTCGTCTGGCATTGGCTGGACCTAAGTAAATAAAATTTTTCAATATTAATTAATTTGTTTTCTATATTAATTAATTAAGATTTGCATACTTATTGCTATAGTGTGTTTGCATTTAGGTGTTTTGCGCAAAACATGTAGAAATAAACATGTTTTCCCATAAAGCACTTTCACATTCGGCAACTTAGTTGCGCAATTCTCTTGCCCCAGTCTTATGGTTGTTGAAATGTGAGGTGAGAGCAGCTTGAAGGGGGAAGAATTGCTGATATTTGAGTACAGACTTGCTTGTACTCAGCAATTCATTTTGTTCGCACATTCTTGTTTTTAATATTTTCTTTTATTTATTTTTCGGGCCGTTTAAAATATTAAGAAAATTTAAGTAAAACAAATGAAAGTTGCGCAACTAAATTGTTGTATGTGAACATAAAAGCGGGTTTAAAGGAAAATAAATAAAAACAAAAAATAGAATTGCGCAACTAAGTTGCCTAATGTGAAAGCACTCATAGGTACATTTTTAAAAGAGCAAAACACCTCAAGGCTACATGTTTTGGAGCAAAACACTTCGAAAATCTTCCGTACAACACTATTTGTACTGAATAAGGAAAGTTAAATATTATACTATCCATTAAAAGTGAGTGACAAATTCAAAACAGACATTTTTATTTGTTAGCGTTAGTATTGAGATTGAATGTGCGAAAATTTTTCAGCAACATTACTTATTTCGTGCGAAAAAATTGAGATGTACTCAGTGTTGTCTATTTTTCTCTTAAGGCTAATATTGAGTTCATTATTTCGTGCGAATTTCTTTCAAATTGCATACAAAAGTGTTTAGTATGAAATATCTGCAGAGAAAAAAATAGATGCCATATTGATAAAAAAAAAATTGCACTATTTTTATCAAATTTCCTGTGAAAACGATTTTTTGCCGGATTGATAATTCAAATTATAAAGTAGAAATAGCTTTTTCACTTAAAAGCAAAAATGAAAAAAATTGTTGTTAATATGTAAACTATACTTAACAAAAAAATTGTTAAAGAAACAACAACTCTTCACTGTTATATGACAACCTTTTAAATTTATTTATTGAATAACAGTCAATAATTCGGAAAACTTTTTATTAATTGCATTTTATTAAGAGATATTTCCAAAAATTCATTATTAATAATAATTTAATTAAGTCAATGCAATTTTTATTAAATTGATGGTTTTTTATTCATAACATAACTTGATTAACAAAAAATCTCATCTATTTTTTTCTGTGTACGAAATAAGTTTAGAAATGTAGTACTGAGTTTTTAAAGCGAAAAACACACAATGTGTATCTGCAACATGTTTTCATTTAAAATTGTTTCTGGGAATACTTGTTTTTTCAGCTGCGAAATAACATAAGCAAAACTTTTTCCGCACGAAGTACAAACATATACATATACTTAAAATTAAAAAAGAAACATGAAGAAGAGAAAAAATAGACAACACTGAGTACATCTCAATTTTTCCGTACGAAATAAGTAATGTTGCTGAAAATTTTTCGCACATTCAATCTCAATACTAGGCTTTATTCATGTTTCTTTTTTAATTTTAAGTACACATGTATGTATTTCGTGCGAAAAAAAGCTTTGCTTATGTTATTTCGCAGCTGAAAAAACAAATAGTCCCAGAAACAATTTTAAATTAAAACATGTTGCGGATACATTTTGTGTGTTTTTCGCTTTAAAAACTCAGTACTACATTTCTAAACTTAATTCACAAATATTTTATACGAAACACTTTTGTATGCAATTTGAAAGAATTTCGCACGAAATAATGAACTCAATATTAGCCTTTTGGAAAAAACAACAAACGAAACATTATACAACGAAACAAAATAAATAGAATATAAATTGAGCGGAATATACAAAAGAGGTCCTTTTGCGTGGGGTTTAACTTAATACCTAAATGAACGTAAATTTGAACCAAGACTTTATGGCGGGAGCCAGCAGCTTAAAGTTTTTTAATGTGAGTTTCATATCGAATTTGGTTATTGGCTTATCGTGATTTTCCGCATCTCAAACAAATTATTAATATTGACAACTTCGCCCAACGTCCAAGCATTTTTAAAAAAGGAAGTCCTATTGCTATAAATTTTCGACTTGTTAATGGTAACACATGTTTCAAGCATTGCAAAATTTCACTTTGTCTTTCTAATTCGTTTACAAATTAAATTTGTTGGAAACCATCAAGGCAGTTTTCTTTTAAGGAGGGTCTGGCACGGGAAGCTTACAATTTGAATTAACATTGATTTTATTACTTTAAAAGCGAATAAAATGAGTCCATTTGAGTAAAATTGAAATACATTATAATTTGCCAAATGCCTTTAAAAAATTTGTCAAAATTTAAGCATTATAACGTAAATATTGAACAATAATGAAACTATGTATGTGTATCTTTATTGAATAACAAGGCCCATATGCAACAGATGAGAGCTTTAAATTAGTTTTCATAAGTTATATACATCTTTTTTAACAAACACAAAAACTGCGAAGCTTGTTGTTTTTCAAACTGATTTCGAAAATTCGAAATTAAGAACACTTTATATCATAATGGAAACACTTCGATATGTTTTCCTGAAAACAAGTGTTTTCCTTTATAGTGGAAACATAGTATTAGTTTTTCTAGAAGATACAATAAATAATTGAATTGTTAAAAAAAAACTATTTAGTTGATAAAAATTTGTGTTATTATATAATTTTAATTCGAAATCTAACTCTTTTTATGAAAAAATTTGTCACATTTTTTTGAGTTTTTGAGTTTTTTCATGAAAAAACTAGTTAGTTATAAAAGAAAAATAATTTGTCACAACTTTAAAGTGACATTAATAGGATTTTTTCACTAAACAACATCTAACATCTACCATCAGTTTTTGAAGATGATAACATCTTCCCATAAGAAATACATTGTACTAAGAGTCAACATTTTTCAACATCTTTATAAAACGTTCCTACCTCATTTTATTCCATTCAACATCTTTCGATTATTTCAGTGTCGTCACTAGAAAAGTGGCAATAATGACGATTATTCTTGTGGCATCACTGAAAAAACATTAATTGTTTTGAAAAAAAGTGTGTGTTTTCTTCCTTAATTTTTTTTTTCTGAAATACTTTTTTCTCCGTTTTTACCAAAATGTGTCCTAAATTTTTTTTATAGACATACATATATTTTATAATTGATCCTCTTTTGTCTTTTAAACTAATTTTTTTCGAAACAATTTTGGGTGCTTTTGTTGAATTGTTCGAAAATTGAAATAATAATATTTTTGATTAATAGATGTGAGCAATGTAAACAACGTTTCACATTTTCAACATCTTCCACGCGTTCCATGAAGATGTTGATCAGTGTAAAATGCCTATAAGGCGAAATACGTAGAATGTTACTTTTGGACTGAAACCGAAAGAAAACAAACGTGGGTCGCATGAAATTGGAACGTGTGTTCTGTTACATATTCAAAAAATTGTGCAAGAAACAAGCAGTACTCAAGACTTGGATTTAATTTATAACTCCTACCTGCTTTCGATGTATTTCTACTAGTATACTATTCAAAAATATAGCATACGAAGCATATCACAAACATTTAATTTAAGGCCACTCCCAACTGAAGGAGATAACGTTCATAGCACTATTGAAAAACAAGTATACACGGCAGACCAATACATCTCATTAATAGCCACCGCTAAATAGGCTGGCATACCACACAGAAAAAATTTAAAATAAAAAAATTAACAAAATTTTTGTCTAAAAAAATAATTTGCATGCTTATATGTACATAGATATCAAAAAAATAACCTTGGATGTCGCATTTTGTTGTTGTTTACAAAAATAGTCGTTTTCGATCAATAATTATTTTTACTAAACTTTTGTTTGAATCCACGAATTTCTTTACATTCAAACAATTTATTAATTGATTCAACGAATTTCGTTATTGAACACAAAAATTGCTACCCCAGTGCGAAAATACGAAAAAGGATCTTAAGGAACTTATAAAAAACAAGAGAGATGTTACAGATTATTAACACACCAGAGGATAGGAAAATTAATTTTAAGACAGATATTGAGAATATAGCCCAAATATATAAGTATTTAGTTAAAATTAAGGGTTGTTTGTAAAATGTTATTATTTGTGTTTGTTGTTGTTTTTATCTATGTACCTATATGAATTTGTAAGAAATTAAAATATTTTCTTTCCGATATATAGAAAAATATGAAAGGAAAAGAAAATATTTTTATTTCAAATTATTTGTTTTTGTTGTTTTAATTTTTGAAAAATTGTAAGAATTGAAATTAAATAAATATTATTTGGCCTAAAAACGCTATCCATAGGAAAGCGAAATATTGCCAGATAATTAAAATCCAAAAAAACTAAAAATTCCAAAAAAGACCTTAAGCCCGAATAATTACGCATATTAAGAAAGAAAAAAAAAAACAGTCGAAATAAAGAAATAATAAGCATATATTACAAATTTGTACTGAATAAGCTCGGATATATATGGACCGATATCGGGGAAAAAATATTTTTTCCTTGTAATCACCATTCCAAAAAAGACATCTTTTATGGACATTTTCATAGAAAAGTATTTTTAAGCTAAAGATCGGTTATATATGAACCGATATCGGAATAACCTTCTTTTATATCGGGAATTGCTTTTCAGCAAAAACATCTCCATGGAAAAATTGTTTTATCCTATATCTCGGGTATATATGCACCGATATGGGAAACTTTCATTTTCCATATTTATATAGATTTATTTTATAACCAGAACTGCTTTCAGCAAAAAAAAAAATTCTTTAAGTTCGTTTAGGCGACATTTTCATGAAAACCGCGGTTTAAACAATATCTCGGGTATATGTGGACCGATATCTGAATTTTTTTTTTTTTTTTTTTGCTTTTGATAATTGTGTGAAGTTTAAAGCAAAACAAACGACTTTTTTTTCAAAAATTTTCATACAAAATTGCAAAAAAAATTGACTTTTTTGGAATTTTGGATATAAGTATCTCAGCTATATGTGAACCGATATTTGTGAATTTCAATAGCAAATCCATGAATCGCTGGGGTAGAAGAATGGTGAAAGAAAAAAGTTTTTAAGTCTTCTTAGAAACGAGTCTTTCGACAGCGGTCAGACGGACATCGCTTAATCGAATTTTCTATTAATGCTGATTACGAATATGTATACTTTATGCGGTAAATGAAAATTGTAGAAATTACAAACGGAATCACAAAGTCAATTTTTTCGAGTTAATACCGCTTAGTTAAAAGCAAAATAAAAATGTTATTAAAATTTCAACTAAAGCGTCATAGTTCAAAATAATGGCAAACAAAATTCGAAATTTTTCAAAAAGATAGTATTAACTAGAGGACTGCTGAAGCACAATAAAAATGTCTTACAAAATATCGTAGTATTTTCAAATACTATCCATCACAACATATAAACGAATACTGTCTTATAAGCATTTAGAACAAACAGAACCAAACACAAGTAGAACCAAATGAAATAGAAGAAAATTGAAGTAGAACCTCAAGCATTGAAGCAATGTTCTACTTCAGTTTTGTTTATAAAATTTACTGTTGTTGTTCATGGATTTTGTCTTTATATTAAGCAAAAATATTTAAGACGCAGTATGCTCAAATACCAATGTGCTTGCTGTCACTCATCGTTTATTTGCTTTATTGTGATGTTTTGTTTCGGATTTTGCTGTGAAACAGAATTCAAGTGCAGTCAAGCACTGTCGTGAAGGCGTTTCAAAAGTGTTTATTCTATTTCTAAACGTTCTATAGCTTTTATGTTTTGTTTTAAGAATTGTTTTGAAATACAGTGCTTGGAACTAGTGCACAGTAGTAAGCAGTTCTCTATAGAACGTTCTGTGCAGACTTTAAGTATTAACTCAAAACATTGATTTTTGACAACTAGTGCTAAAATTATATATAAATATATATATATATATATATATATATATATATATATATATATATATATATATATATATATATATATATATATATATATATATATATATATATATATATATATATATATATATATATATATATATAATGGGTGATTTGATAAGAACTATCGGAAATTAAAAACAAAAAACACATAAAATTCAGAAAAATGCATGAAATATTTATTTGGATCGATAGTTGGGTCGATATAATTTAATGTTTGAAGATTATTTCATGCAAATGTTGGCCGCGGCTGCGCCTCAAATGGTCCATCCGCTTAGTCCAATTTTGGCATACTCTTTCCAACATTTCGGCCGGTATCTCACGAATAATGTTGGCAATGTTGGCTTCCAGTGCGTCAATCGAAGCGGGCTTGTCGCTATAGACATTAGCCTTAACATAGTCCCACAAAAAATAGTCTAGAGGCGTTAAATCGCACGATCTGGGCGGCCAATTGACTGGTCCCAAGCGTGAAATAAACTGTTCACCGAACTCGCCTCTCAATTGATCCATTGTTTCGCGTGCTGTGTGGCATGTCGAGCTCTTCCATTTTGGGCAAAAAATGGAAGAGCACGGTAGCGCTCACCATTCACAGTAACGTTGTGATTTGCATAATCTTTGAAGAAATACGGCCCAATGATGCCACCAGCCCATAATCCGCACCAAACGGTTGTTTTTTGTGGATGCATTGGTAGCTCTTGCAATGCTTCTGGCTGCTCTTCACTCCAAATACGGCAGTTTTGTTTGTTCACGTATCCATTCAACCAGAAATCTCGTCGCTGAACACAATTCTTCGATAAAAAAATGGATCTTCATCTAACTTTTCAAGAGCCCATTCACCAAAAATTTGGCGTTGTGGTAGGTCGTTTGGCTTCAATTCTTGCACCAGCTGTATCTTGTAAGGCTTCACACCCAAATCCTTCCGCAAAATTTTCCACGTAGTGGAGTAACAGAGGCCCAATTGCTGCGAACGGCGCCGAATCGATAATTCACGGTCATCACCAACACTGGCCGATACGGCTGCGATATTTTCTTCAGTTCGCACTCTACGTAAGCGTGTTGGTGGTTTAATGCCCAACAATGTAAATTTGGTGCGAAATTTTTTTACAATAGCCCGAATAGAAGCCTCAGTAGGTCGATTAAACTGACCATAAAATGGAAAAAGCGCGCGATGAACTTTCTTAACAGAGCACGCATTTTGGTAATAAAGTTCAATAATTTGCAAGCGTTGTTCGTTTGTAAGACGATTCATGATTAAATTATAGACCAAACTGAAGATGTTTGACAGTGACACAAGATACAAAACGTGCATGAGCTGTCAAAACTAGTGTCGCCAAAAAGATAATAGCAAAAAAATCACTCGTTTCTTACTATGATATATTAAAATTTTTAAATTCTGTGTGACCAATTTCTTTGACTCTACTCAAAATTTTAAAATTTTGAGTTAATACTCTCTAAAAATTATAAACAGCTTAGTTTTTTATATTTCCCAGCTATCTATATGTCGATATTTCGTAGGAGCTACCCTAATCACCAGCAGATTTTTGAAAGATACTCAAACATTCAGCTTTATATCCCAACAATCTAAATAAATTATTGAGAATTTAAAAAGGAATGTGGTTTAATAATACCTGTCAATAATTTATTTAGATTCATGGAATATAAAGTTGAATGTTTGAGAATATCTTTCAAACATTTTCAAAGTCTACTGATGACTAGCTCCTATGAAATGTCGACATATAGACAGCTGGGAAACATAGAAAAAAGCTGTTTTTTGATTGGTATCAATGTTAGAAGCTAATATAGTGAATAAAACTCAATTGTTAATACTCGCTTGCTGATCAAGTGCGATATATATATTTTTTTCTTTTAAAAAACAAATCCAAAAATGCTGCATCACAAAGTTGTATATAAAAATATAATACTACAGTATATTATTTTTTATTTAATATAAATATATCATTTAAGACTTACAAAAACTTCATGTGCTTATGAGTGTGTATATGTATGTATTTATGGCTTCTGTTGTACATAGCTTTTTCCATAGATATTATTTAACAAAATTGACTTTTAACTTTGCTATTAATCATATTAAAACCTCGACTAAAAGAACGCACACAAATACAGTGAACAGCTAGAAAAGGCATGTCTGTAGCAGGAGAAAAGCTATTCAATACTACACGAATATTCTTCATAATGTAGTGAGACAAGCCAACGAGTCCACCAAACAAAACTCCAATGAAATCGGACGGATACTCGTTGCAGGTGCCGCCAAAGACAAAAAGTATTGAAACGTGAGAGGAAACGAATAAATGTTACAAATTGGAAAACTAAACAATTGTAAATTTTACTTGTTGGCATAGGTCGACTGTCGAGGTGACAGAAGCTGATAAAAATTAGAGAATGAGAATAGGTAGATCCTTTTTTAAAAAACATGTATTGATATTGATGCCAACTGTCCTTTGTTTATTTGATGACATTAACATAATAAACCAAGCAGTGTATGTGTGTGTTGTTTTATAATTAATTTTTTTAGTTTGAAGGAGAACTTTGTTGACTTTCGTTTCTAACATCAAACCATAAATACAATAGATATTTTGATTTATTAGAATATGGAGATACATACTATATAAGTCTGTGATTGGAAATAAGACAACATCAGGTTATAGATCTGCTTGACTATACGAGTATTTATTTGGAATGGTTATTATATTGAAACGTGCGAGATTTTGTGCGCCACTACTACAGATTTAAAATCTGGACGAAAGAAATTATTACAGTTGCTCAAATTCCTATGATTTAAATTCCTATGAAACTAATTTGCACCGGAATAGGTAGCAAGTTGTGTACACCTGTTTTTTTTGTTTGCTTCTTTTCACCGTTGACCATATTGCCTGCATATATATGTCGATTATTAACTTCGTATGAATGTTCTTTTTTCTCCTTTTTCACCGTTGTCCGTGTTTTCTCTATATTTTTTCATTATTACTTTATTTTCAATGCATTTCATTACCTTGTAGTATGGAAGGTGTTGGACGCAATTTTGATAACCTGAGCAGTGTCAGAACTAATCAGTGGGCACTGATTAGTTTTAACTAATTTAATTCTAACATTCTAAATGCTGTAATAGAGTTTTAAATGCTGTAGTAGAGTTTCCTTTGGTCTTTCATGTTGTTATTATTGGAGTTAAAACTCGATAAACACTACTCCCTCTTTCCTCCTCATTATAACCTATTTTCCCAGTTCCAGTACAATGCACTGCATATTTAGGGGTCATCCCCTGAGTACTGTAGTGCGATTCACTATGCTTTTTTAGCCCCAATTATTTCGGCTACAATTATTAACGACAAAATTTACCTTTTTCCTATTCACAAGTACTTTAAACACCATATGCTGGGGTTTAAAGTCAGCTGTTATATTTAACCACATAAATAGGTGTTAATTAACACCCCAATTTTTTGTGGGTTTAAAAAAAGGGTTGATTTATATTGTTAAATATTCATTTCATTTAATTTATGTAAAATATTTGTCTGATAAAAAAACAATAACAGTTAGTAAACAAAAAAAATAAATATTTAAAATAATACTTTTACACAAAACAATAATTAAAAATTTTTTATTCAATATGTATATCGTTTTTCTTTAGAAAACTTCTTAAGGAAAGTATTTGTTGATCGATTATAAAATCAAAAATGTTTTGATAAAATAATATTATTTTTTTATATTTTATTTCTTTATTTCTTAAGCAAAACGAAATATTAAATAAAAAACTTTTATTAATTTGTTAAATTTTTGTTGAACTTTTATAATTTTTTAAATTAAAAATTGTTTGGTTTGTACATATGTACAACAGGTTTTTAGTTCAAGTTTTTCCTTTCTTAATTTTTTCTTAAGAAGGATTTTTTACAATACAAATTTGCTGTGATCAATAATTATTGATTGAAGAAGACAAGAAAAATAATAATCAAATCTTTAGCTGGGGGACAACTAGCTGTTTCGTAGTCGCTACACTACTCATCAGCACCCACTGGGATTCGAACTCGGGACATGACGTATCATGATCTACTGCTTTAACTACTAACAAATAAACAATTTTTAATTTAAAAAATTATAAAAGTTCAACAAAAATTTAACAAATTAATATTTACATCTCTGGGTCCGGAGAATATTAAATACAAAAATATGTATGTTAATAAATAAAAATAAATACCGCTAGTTTAGAGACAGCAAACGCTGTACAAACAAGTGGGCAATTAACAAAATGCATATGTGATTCAATATGAGATGAATATAGATAGAAAATAATTAAATGCTCGGTGGCTTAGTAGTTAAAGCAGTAGATCATGATACGTCATGTCCCGAGTTCGAATCCCAGTGGGTGCTGATGAGTAGTGTAGCGACTACGAAACAGCTAGTTGTCCCCCAGCTAAAGATTTGATTATTATTTTTCTTGTCTTCTTCAATCAATAATTATTGATCACAGCAAATTTGTATTGTAAAAAATCCTTCTTAAGAAAAAATTAAGAAAGGAAAAACTTGAACTAAAAACCTGTTGTACATATGTACAAACCAAACAATTAAAAAACTTTTAATTATTGTTTTATATAAAAAGGATCTCTAGGTCATATATTATTTTTAAGATTTTTATACATATGTATGTATATAAAAAGGTCAAAGTTACAAAAGATGAAGAAATCATATAAACAAAAAAAAAAAAAAAGATTCAGTATAATAGCTAATAAAAATGGAACGGAGAGTTGCCACGTTATAAAAATCAGAACGGTGGCTAAATATAGTTCGTGAATAACGTAGGGGTTAGTGCAAACAACAAAATGTGTGATTAAAGTTAACACTTCTAATTGGCGAGTAAAGTTAGTGAATTGCACTACTGGTCCAAGATAAAAAAAGACAAATAAAAAGTATCCTTATCTATAATGATATAATTGTTTATGGAAAATGTCCAATGAAGAATTAAGCAGACCTGAAATAGCCGCAGAAAATAAGAAATGGAATTCAGATGATGAGAAGGCACTGCCTTCTATATCTTTTACTTGTGAAAGCAGAACAGTCGTTTTACGTGAAGCATCGCCATCCTTTCCTTGATGTTTGGACAAAAATACAACTATTATACAAGTAAATGCCAAAAGGTTTGATTCACATGGATTAGCTTTATAAGAGGTTAGTTAATTTTACTATATCCGATGATAATGATATAGTAGAGTATATACTGTGAGCGTCAAAATAATTTGCACAAAAACTTTTTCTAGAATATAGTAGATACTTTTTTTAGTCTCTTAAGATGTGACTAAATTTATCATTTTAGGATTTTTGATATAAGTATACTATTCTCTAATTAGTTATAAAAGTACAATTGAAAAATTTCTTACAATTATATAAATTATAGAGCAAAAACCAATTCGAATGCATATTTTATGCGTGAAAATAAAGTGTACATGCTGCATGTGCATCATTTCAGCAGTATGCTACTGTAAGAGAATGCCTTTATAGTTGGATATTTGATTATTTTAGCATTTTATGTTAATTAATTGTGATTGGCAGAGTAAGAACTCCTCGTTTGTTTGTTTTGGAATGGGTAAACAAACTTCTAGAAATATGAGAGAATTAGTAATAAAACATCGGAATGAAGGAAATGCTTTCCGAGAAATTAGCTCTATTATTAAGAGACGCCACAATACTGCAAAAAAAAATTGTTCATATATACAAAAAAATATGGCAAAATAGAAAATCATCCCGAGCCGCATTGGCGAAAACCGTTGATAGAGACTGAAATAAGATCTATAGTGCGTGATGAAAAAAGAGTCCTTTTAAAGGTGTCGTTTAAATAGAGGAAGTTTCGGTAACATCAAGAGTTTTCTTAAGTGCCAGGACAATACGACAAGCGTTACACGAAACCCGGTTACATGGACGATTCCCGCGAAAGAAACCACTAATATCGCCAGCTAATAAAAGACGCCTAGAATAGCCAAAAAGTATCAAAATAGAGTCTTAAAGTGCTTATTAGAGATGAAAGTAAATTTGAGGTGTTTGGTCAGAAACAAAAAATAAAATAAAATATTAATAACCACAGTTAAGCATGGAGAGGGTTAACTAATGGTTCACTTACTCGAAAAGCAAATTTTTTGAGATATGACTATGTTGCAATAAAGGAGCGATATTAATTTTAAAATTGTTTGTACACTTCTTTTTGACGCGTAAATAATGAACTATTTTTTATTTTTGGAAGAAAACTTTTGTTGTTTGTAAATTTTTTTCTAAATACTGATTTAAAAGTATCTAAATGTAAAATTTTATCATAAATAAAAATACTGAAATAAAAACGATATTTTAAGAAATATTTGTATACACTTTATATTTAGGCTCACAGGAGATGAGTTTGTGGGAGTATCCGAAAAATTAACCGGAATCGGACTGAATATTACTGAGATGTTACTGGTGATTATGCTGTTGTTTAGGTTTCTGCAAGATTTCTTTGTGGTTTCAATGGATACGAGGAATGGATTGCAGAATTTTTTATTGTTGAAGAAAAACGCCTGGTAGAGGGCAAAAGGAAAAACCACCTTACTAGATTGGACATTGGCCCTCAACCTCAAATGTTGCCAGATTTTTTTTTTTTAACTTGGACCAGTACTCAGGGGATGACCACTACATATGCAGTGCATTGTACCAGAACTAGGAAAATAGGTTGTGAGGAGGGGGAAAGCGGGAGTAGTGTTTGTGTACATTTGAATTGAACTTTCCAACGTTATAACAGACAGCAAACACGTCTGCAGGCAACTTATTCCACAGACGAAGTGTACGGCTGAAAAACGAATTTTCTCTGTAATGCGTACTGCAATTCCCCGGGCAATCGACCACAAATGGATAGGCTCTGGACGATGAACGCATGCTACGTAAAAATGTGCGAGTTTCGGGAACAAGATCCCTAATCTCGTCAGACCAAAATCCATTGTAGTAATTATAGAACAGAGTAACGCACCCCACACTGCGTCTATGGTCCAGTGAGTCAATAGAGTTGGATACCCTACTGTCGCCGATGAGCTTCTTCGCCCTCTCCTGCACACGGTCGAGTAACCCCAAAATAGACTTTGAGGCACCGGCCCAAACATGAGAGTTGTATTCCATTTTCGGTCGGATGTAGGTGGTATAAATAGTAAGGAGATCGGATGGAGTGAAGTACATCTTGCACCGTTTCAAAAAACCGAGGCACTTGAATGCTTCTTTTGAACATGAAAAATGTGTTCAGTCCAGCGAACATCACACTGTATCTTCATTCCAAGAACATCAAGAGCATCCGATTCCTCAGTATTTATACCATCCATGAGTACAGATGAAGTAGCATTTTTGGTCGTTTGTTTGTGTTTTAATAAAAAACCTTGGGTCTTACGAGCGTTAAAAGTGACCCTGTTTTTATGATCCCATTCGGAGATTAATAGAAGATCACTATTCAGTGAATCATTCATATTCAGCCTTTTAGCAGTGATCTCTGATAGGCTGGGCATATAACTAAAAGAGTACGAGTGACAAATGCTGCTGTCATCCGCGAAAGAGTGGATAGGGTTTGAAGTTTGATAGAGAAGGTCGTTCAGGAAAATAAGAAATAGGGTAGGAGAAAGAATGGAGCCTTGCGGTAACCCTGAATTAATCTTAAACTCGTTTGGTGAGATCCCATCTATAACAACTCGTATAGAGCGGTCTCTGAGAAAGCTCGATATAAACCGAGAAAAGTCATCACCGACACCAAAAGCAGTAAGTTTTGCCAGTAGTGCACCATGCCACACTCTGGCAAATGCTTTGGAAATATCCAGAGCCACCACCCTACTTTCACCGAAATGATGAATTGAGTAGCACCATTTCTCTGAGAGATATGCCATAAGATCTCCAGTAGAACGACCGTTGCGAAATCCATATTGACGATCACAAAGTAGTTTCTAGAAAAAAGATCTTTTTATACTTATCAACTTAAAAGTGCTAAAGGCCTTCAGGTTGTTATAAAAGGTATTGACCCTTATGTAGACACGGATGAGGTTAAGACTGCACTGCTAGATAAAGGCTTTAAAATAAAAAATGTGGTAAATATGCGGAACCGTGAAAAGATGCCTCAACCTATGTTTAGGGTTGAACTGGAACCAGGGGATGTTATTCTCAAAAAGAATGAAACTCACCCAATCTATAATCTCAAATTTCTTCTTCATCGCAGGGTTACCGTTGAGGAGCCGCACAAGCTTTTAGGGCCCATTCAATGCCTAAACTGCCAGGAATTCGGTCATACTAAGGCCTATTGTAAGTTGCCCGCAGTTTGCGTTGTGTGTGGTGAACTGCACGGCACATCACAGTGCAAGAAGCCAAAAACTGATTCAAGTGCTAAAACATGCAGTAACTGTGGAGGCAACCATACTGCAAATTACAGAGGCTGCCCTGTCTATATCCACTTTAAGCAGTCAATGACAAATAAGCCATCAATTACCGTTAAGCAACCCCAGCAGTCAAACATCATTTCTGCAAACAATTTTCCCCAGGTAGGCCAGTCAACAAGCAATATAATAATGCAAACCCCCAAACAAGTTTCATATGCCAATGTGGTCAAAACCGATACACAAAACTTGAGTCAGGAGACCAAGCCCCAAAATTCCGATCAAAATTTTAACAATCTTGAGGCAACTCTGCAGACTCTTGTTTCATCCATAAACACATTTACGGTTTCTATGACGACATGATGCAGGAAATGCTGAAAATGCAATCCACTATTTTGCAGGCAATTTTAACAAAATGAATTGGTAAAAATATGTTTCTGGAACGCAAACGGCATCCGCCAACACAAAAATGAACTTGAGCACTTCCTTATGGAAAAACAAATCGACATAATGCTGATTGCTGAAACTCACTTGACAAGCAACAGTTATTTCAAAATTAATGGCTACACACTGTACGACACTAAAGATCCACGTGGAAGGTCTTGTGGAGGCTCAGCAATTCTAATAAAAAATAGAGTTAAGCACTATTTTCTACATGAGACACGTGAGGAGTATCTCCAAGCAACATATATATGCATTGAACATCTTAATGGAAAAATAGTTATATCATCAATTTACTCACCGCCCCGATTTTCAATAACAGAAAATCAGTACTCACATTTTTTCAACACACTTGGGCCTCGATTTTTAGCGGCTGGTGACTATAACGCCAAGCACACTTTTTAGGGATCACGTTTAATTTCTCCGAAAGGCCGTGTGCTTTTCGAAACAGTTTCCAAACTGGGCTTAGATGTGATTTCAAGCGGACATCCCACTTATTAGCCCTCAGACCGACGAAAGATTCCAGATGTTATAGATTTTGGAGTTGCAAAAAATTTTCCTTTAGAAGGGATGCAAGTAGAGTCTTCATTAGATTTGTCATCGGACCACTCACCCACTATAATATCCGTTTCGTTCCCCCAGGAGGTTGGCTCCCCGTTTAGTGACTTGACGTTCGCCATAACTAGAGTTAATTGGCTAAAATATAAGAAATATTTGAGTACTCATTGTACAGAAAATATTGCCTTGAGAACCCCTGAGGATGTTGATATATCAATTAAAGATTTTTCTGAAGACCTTAAACTGGCCGTACAACATGCTACCACTAGCCATACAAGATCCAGAAATGTGAGCAATAGAACGTATTCGTCTGAAATAGAGCAACTTCTGTCAGAAAAAAGAAGAGTTAGAAGAGAGTGGCAACTTCGAAGGTCTCCCCAGCTTAAAAGCAGGCTACGGGAGTGCAAAAATCAATTAAGAAATCTGCTTGAAATCCAAAGAATGGCTTCCCTCAAAAATTATCTAGAAGGTCTTGATGGTAGCCCGCAAACCGACTATTCTTTATGGAAAGCGACAAAAGGTATGAAAAGACCCGTAATAGGCAAGCCACCTTTGCGAACTTCAGCTGGCGATTGGGCAAGAAGCGATTCTGAAAAAGGAATGGTGTATGTTAATCATTTGAAAAACGTTTTTATTGCAAATGATACAGTGGATGATGTTGCTGAATTTCCGTCATATGCTGTTAGACCGCCTGTGCCTTTGAGACTTAGTTTTCAAGATGTCGAAAACGTTATAAATAAAGTAAACTCAAAAAAAGCTCCAGGTTTTGACAAAATTACTGGCAAAATGCTTGTACAGTTACCTCGTGTTGCTAGAAGAATTCTTCTTTTCATTTTTAACGCTATTTTGCGCCTAGAATACTATCCTGCAGAGTGGAAGGTGTCTATGGTTACTATGATACCCAAGCCAGGGAAGGATCCCACTAAAGTAGAGTCATATAGACCAATAAGTCTACTGCCAACAATTTCAAAACTTTTCGAAAAATTGTTAATGGCGAAGTTGACTCCAATATTGAATGATGTAGGATGCATCCCTGATCATCAATTTGGTTTTCGGGCTAAACACAGCACCATTGAACAAACGCATAGACTAGTTAATGTTATAAGAAAGACTTTTGAGGATAAAAAGTATTGCTCAGCTCTATTTATTGATGTTTCCCAAGCTTTTGATAAAGTGTGGCACGAGGGATTAATGCACAAAATAAAGTTGAACTTGCCTGCAAACACTCATAAGCTTCTGGAAAGCTATTTATGCGACCGGAAGTTTGTTATCAGAGAAGGCGACTTTATAAGCCCAACTCAGCCAATCGAGGCAGGAGTTCCCCAAGGTAGCATTCTGGGACCCACTTTATATTTAATTTACACTTCTGACATGCCAACCAGATCTAGTATTCACACCTCAACTTTCGCAGATGACACAGCATTCTGCAGCGTACATGAAAACCATCAAGTAGCTTCGCGAAATTTGCAGGAGTATATTTCAATATTAGAGATGTAGTTAAAACTTTGGAAAATTAAAGTTAATGAACAAAAGTGTACTCACGTTACATTCACACTGCGTAGACAAACATGTTCAGCTATCCAAATTAACAATTTACTTATTCCGCAGCAAAGTGAAGTCAAGTACCTTGGTATTCATCTCTCGAAAGTCACTCAGTTGAAATTAAAAGCAGCGCAATTAAATTGGCTTATGGGCAGAAATTCTACATTGAAATTAGATTGCAAACTTTTGTTATACAACGCAATACTAAAGCCTATATGGCGCTACGGAATTCAATTATGGGGCACCGCCTCAGCGTCAAATATTGAAAAAATTCAAAGGCGACAAAACAAAATTCTTCGAACAATTACTGCAGCTCCATGGTACGTCAAAAATTCACGAATTCATAACGATCTGAGTGTTCCGCTGGTAAAAGAGGAATTTTCTAAGTACGCGACAAGGTATATCAGTAAACTGGAACTTCATCCAAACCCTCTTGCTCGCAATATACTTAATTTTGGCGGCCACACTCGGCTTAAAAGAAGGGATACCGCTGCCACCATCAGATTGCTCAATAGGTGATTTTACCGAAATAGCTCCCGCATAATAAAACTTTTTTGTCTAGCATTGGCCGGACTTAAGAATTACATTTTTTAATTTTAAATTTAGTATTAAGATTTGAATACTTATTGTTAGTTCATTTTGAAGATTCAATAAATAAAAAAATGGTTAAAAAAAAAAAAAAATGAAAGAGTTTTCTTATTTCATCGTAAAATACAAAATATGAGAAAATTAGAACGGGTTAAGGGACCGAAATCTATTACGCTTGGAAATTTTCTTTTATAGCCAAAAATTTTACCATGAGAACGCCTTAAGATATTGTTGTTTCAATTAACGATTTTTCTGTAAACCTTAAACTAGCTTATAACATGCTGCTAACCATACAAGATTCAGAAATATGACCAATAGAAATTGAACAACTTCTGTCAGAAAAAAGATGAGTTAGAAGAGAGTGACAACTTCACATGTCTCATCAGCTTAAAATTAAGCTACCAGAATACGTAACTCAATTAAGAACTCTGCTTGAAACCCAAAGAATGGCTTCCCTTGAAAATTATCTGGAAGGTCTTGATGGTACTCCTCAATCCGATTATTCTCTATGAGAAGCGACAAAAGGTGTGAAAAGACCCGTAAAAGGTATGTCACCTTTGCGGACTTCAACTGGGGACTGGACAAGAACATGTATGTTGAGCACTTGAGAACCGTTTTTTGCAAATGATGCAGCGAATGATACAGCTGAACTACTGCCATATGCTGTTAGTTAGACCACCTATTTCTTTGAGACTCTGTTTTCAAGATGTCGAAAACGTTATCGGTAACGCAAACCCCAGGAAAGCTCCAGGCAGTGATCAAATTACTGGCAAAATGCTTGCATATTTATCTCGTGTGGCTATAAAAATGTTCTTTTTTTATTTTCAGTGCTATTTGACGTCTCCAGTATTATCCTGCAGACTGGAAGGTGCTTATGTTTACTATGATACCCAGGCCGGGGAAGGATCCCAGTAACGTAGAATCATATAGACCAATAAGTCTGCAACAATTTCAAAACTGTCTAAAAAATTTTTAATGGCGCAGTTGGCTCAAATATTAAATGATATGGGATATATCCCTGATCATCAATTTGGCTTTTGGGCTAAACATAGCACCATAGAACAAACGCACAGGCTACTAAGTGTCATAAGACAGACTATTGATAACAAAATATATTGTTCAGTTCTATTCATTGACATTTCCAAGCTTTTGATAAAGTGTGGCACAACGGTTTGATGCACAAAATAAGGATGAACTCGCCTGCAAACATTTAGGAAAGCTGCTTATGCGAGCGGAAATTTCTCATCGGAGAAGGCAGCTATATAAGCCCCTCACAGCCGAGCTAGGCACAAGGATCTGTGTGTTCCACTGGTAAAAAATGAATTTTCAAACTATGCGACAAGGTATATTAGCAAATTGGAACTTCACCCAAACCCTCTTGCACGAAAGATACTTAATTTAGAAGAAGGGATAACAGCCCAAATTGTTGAGAAAAACTGAGAGCCGACGAGACTGAAGAAAGTAATGATAGAATGCAGCGGCTGAATCAAGTAACCCATATTAACATAATTTAGACAATAAATAAAAAATAATACCCGTGTGTGTCAATGGGTATATACAGGGTATCTGGTAGCACATTTATATTTTCAAACTTAAATAGAATACGTAAAAATTACAAAATGTTTTATTAAGAGCATTGAGCGGTAGAATGGAAATGCGGATTTAGTTTTTTCAAGAGTGTGTCATACAAATGTCTGCCTGTTTATATAAATACACTGTTTAAATCGGAGCCTTGCGTTCTGTGTAACACTTCGCTCAATTGAGCTGATTTCGAGACAAATATTTTCCTTTAAAGCCAAAAGAGATTTAGGATGGTCATTATAAGCCCTCTCTTTTAGTTAGCCCCATTAAAAAAATTCATGGGAGGAGCTCCCAGGTTCGGCAAAAATAATGTGTCAATAATTTTCACCGTTGGCATTCGTACAAAAATGGAACTGCATACAGGAGCCCCTTCCATAATATATATGAGAACATTCCCATCTATTGGCAAAGCCCTTTAATTATCCGCTAGAAATAAACAATTTTCGAATTAGTCTGGGCATAATATTAAGTGTTTGACTCGCACGCTGGTGGATGCTTCCCTAAGAGAAATGACTTGCAAACTGTATTTGTATGTAGTTCACGCTTATAGTCCGTGACTGCGTAGCGAAATTCGCAAACGAACTTGTTTTGCTTGATTTTTTTTTTTGTACGAATTACATTATAGTGCTTTTGAATTACGAATCATCACTTTCTCTAAAAGCTTCTTGGTGGCAGTGTGTACTCCCATAAGTTCAATGTGATGTCCAGGGCAGAACCTTCCTGTTGCCTCCCACTACCATCACTAATTGAAGTGAATTTCACTTCACTGTTCCGTCAAATTTATGTAAGAATCAGGCATATTCAAATTTTTAATTCTTATTACAGTTTTTAATAATCTAAAAACTTAAATGGTTTAATTAGAACATTAAGGATAAAAAGTTTAAAACTTAACAGAATTTTGTCTTCAAATATGGTTCAAACATTTTTTAACATTGTCGTTTATCTCTTTGCAAACCTAATTCATGCAAATGTTGACTTTAAAATGAAAAAAATTAAATGTTAAATTTTATATAAATTTGTAGTGCTCTGTCTGTCATAACAGCGCTTTTCAACAGAGCAAATATTTTAATTGTTGCTATTAAAAAGTTTAATTGTACCTATCTTTCATCTATTAATATTTAAACAATACATTCACCGGTGTAACAAATGTCAAATAAGAAGTACTTTTCTATGTTGCTGTAGGGTATGCAAGAAAAAACAAGAATTAGAAACAAAAATATCTCAACGAACGCATTACAATATGCACTTGACTAGGAAAAGAAGAACAGAAGAAATATCAAAAAGAGGGCCACTTGAAGCAATGTTGAGTACTTGCAACACTTGCTGGCAAAAAAAAAAATAAAAAGAAATTAATAAAGAAAATGAAATTGAAGAAAAAAGATTCTGAAATATACGTATTTTATAAGAAGCCAACGAAGTCTTTCTTTCACAGCAACGTTGCCGTTGATATCACCGAGAGACATTACGAACTTTTATACGTGGACACGCACACACACACATGCACAAGCATACCAACACAAATATCTAACTTTTCCCTGCAAACACTTCAAAGTTGAAATTTGGATAGCATTATCCAAAAAGTGACTTCTTTGACACAAATTTTACAAAAAACTAATGCAGTAATATAAACTTTTGAGCTTTATTTTAGAGGTTTAAATGCTATTAGTGAAATTATCAAAAAGGGCACTAAAATGCTGATCCCATATACGAGTAGAATAACTTTCTTCTAAATCTCGAAACTTCTTTATTTCGATTTTTTAATGATATTTTTGGACAATTAGTAGAATGTTTTTTGTTAAAAATTTTAACGACACTTCCGCTTTATGCTGGGATAGCTCAGCGTGGTCCAGGGCCGTTTAAATGAAGAAACCAACAAAGAATTAGTCTTCAGTGTGGTTTCTTTATTTAAATAAACAAATATAAAATCTTTCTTATGTGTTTGGTCATTCGGAGTCTAGCTTCGATAGTGAACGGGCGTGTTGTTTTTGATCGGATTGTTTAAAATTAAACCGGAATAAGTAATAACGGGAATAATTGAAAAAGAGTGATTTTATACTAAAAAAAACTTTGTGACATTTAACGTTATATATTTTAAAGTAAAAATAAAAAAATTAAATAAAAACTGCATGAGTGTACCTATCAGATGTAATTCAGAGAAAGAGCTCAGCTCCACTAGAAAAAGTCCTTGGATTTCTGAGGAGGAGTCTTTGAAAAAATCATTGGAAAATCTGTTGTCGCTAAGAGAAAGAAACCGCACGCGCTCGTGTTCGCCACATATAGTTGTTACAACAGACGACAAACCATCTACCACTTCAGTTATTGCAGATAAGCCGAAAACACAAGTAGGCATGGACAGGTATGTAACCGTGGTTAAACGGCAGCGAAGCCCCAAATCCGCTCAAATGTCATCTCAGTCCAAAATACCCAAAGATGATAAGACCACCACGACAATGGATAGTAATAGGTTTGTTATCATTCAGACAGATGAACCAGCAATACCTAAAAAAACCTTTAAGCCGCCATCAATATATTTGCGAGAGCCTACCTCTAGTGAGCTGGTAAAACAACTTATTACGGCAATCGGCAAATACACTTTTAATGTAACATCGGTTAAGCACGGCAGCATCAATGAAACCAAAATCCAGGTCAACCATGAGAATGAATACCGAAAATTGTCTGACGTTCTGGAGAAGGAGAAACGATCGTTTTACACATATCAGCTTAAAAGTGCCAAAGGTATTCAGGTCGTTATAAAAGGGATTGACCCTTTTGTAGATACGAATGATGTCAAAACCGCACTAGAAGACAATGGCTTTAAAATTAAAAATGTAGTAAACATCAGAAACCGCGAAAAAATTCCTCAACCCATGTTTAGGGTTGAATTGGAACCAAGAGATGTTGTGTTAAAAAAGAATGAAGTGCATCCAATTTACAACCTTAAACATCTTTTGCATCGTAAGGTTACCGTTGAGGAGCCTCATAAGCGTTTAGGGCCCGTTCAATGCCTAAACTGCAGGGAATTTGGGCATACCAATGCCTATTGTAAGTTGCCCGCAGTTTGCGTTGAGTGTGGAGAACTTCACGGTACATCACAGTGCAAAAAACCTAACACTGACACGAGCGTTAAAAAATGCAGTAACTGTGGAGGTAACCATACTACAAATTACAGGGTTTGCCCTGTCTACACTCACTTCAAAAGGTCAATGACAAATAAGCCATTAATTTTAAATATGCCACCCTAGCAGTCAAACACCATTTCTACAACCAATTTTGCCCCAGGTACGCCAGCCAACCAGCCATATGAACGTGCCCCCTAACAAATTTCTTATGCGAATGTGGTAAAATCCGATAAACCAAAGTTAAATCAGGAGCCCAAGCCTCAAAACTCCGACCAAAATTTTAGCAATCTTGAGGCAACTCTGCAGACTCTTTTTCAATCCATGCTGAAAATACAATCCACTATTTTGCAGGCAATTTAAAAAAAATGAATTGGTTAAAAATATGTTTCTGGAACGTAAACGGCATCCGCCAACAAAAAATGAACTTGAGCAATTCCTTATGGAAAAACAAATCTACATAATGCTGATTGCTGAAACTCACTTGACAAGCAACAGTTATTTCAAAATTGATGGCTACATACTGTACGACACAAATGATCCCCGTGGAAGATCTTGCGGAGGATCGGCAATTCTAATAAAATCCAGAATTAAACATTTTTTAATGAACGAGACATGTGAGGAGTATCTCTAAGCAACTTATATATGCATTGAACATTTTCATCACAAAATTGTTATTTCATCGATTTATTCCCCACCCCGGTTTTCAGTAGCAGAAAATCAATATACACATTTTTTCAATTCACTTGGGCCTCGATTTTTAGCGGCTGGCGACTATAACGCTAAACACACTTTTTGGGGATCACGTTTAATTACCCCGAAAGGCCGTGTGCTTTTTGATACCGTTTCCAAAATGGGTTTAAATGTGGTTTCAAGCGGACAACCCACTTATTGGCCGTCAGACCGACGAAAGATCCCATACGTTATAGATTTTGGAGTTACGAAAAATTTTCCTTTAGAGTGGATGCAAGTGGAGCCTTCATTAGATTTGTCATCAGAGTGATCTGACTATAATCTCTGTTTCGTTTCCCCAAGAGATTGGCTCCCCGTTGACCGTCAATAGAGTTAATTGGCTAAAATACAAAAAATTTTTGATTACACATTGTACTGAAAATATCGCCTTGAGAACGCCTGAGGATATTGATGTGTCAATTAACGATTTTGCTGAAAACCTCAAACTGGCCGTACAGCATGCTACCACTAGTCATATAAGATCCAGAAATGAAAACAGAACTTATTCGTCTGAAATTGAGCAACTACTGTCAGAAAAAAAAGAGTCAGAAGAGAGTGGCAACTTCGCAGATCTCCCCAGCTTAAGACTAGGCTACGGGAATGCATAACTCAGCTAAGAAATCTGCTCGAAATCCACAGAATGGCTTCCCTTAAAACAAATTTGGAAAGCCTTGAAGGTACTCCTCAATCTGATTATTCCTTGTGGAAAGCGACAAAAGGTTTAAAAAGACCCGTAATAGGTAAGGCACCTTTGCGAACTTCAACTGGCGACTGGGCAAGAAGCGATTCTGAAATGATTCAACGAATAATACAGCGAAATTACAATCATATGCTACTACACCTCCTATGTCTTTGAAATTTAATTTTCAAGATATCGAAAATGTTATCGGTAATAGAAGCCCCAGGAAAGCACCAGACATTGATCAAATTACTGGTAAAATGCTTGAGCAGTTACCTCGTGTAGCTAGAATGGTTCTACTTTTTATTTTTAACGCTATTTTACGCCTTGAGTATTATCCTGCAGAGTGGAAGGTCTCAATGATTACTATGATTCCCCAGCCAGGGAAGGATCTGAGAAAGGTAGAATCATATAGACCAATAAGTCTTTTACCAACAATTTCAAAACTATTCGAAAAATTGTTAATGACGAAGTTGAGTCCAATATTAAACAATGTAAGATGTATCCCTGATCATCAATTTGGTTTTCGGGCTAAACATAGCACCATAGAACAAACACACAGACTAGTCAATGTCATAAGACAGACCTTTGAGGAGAAGAAGTATTGCTCAGCTCTATTCATTGACATTTCTCAAGCTTTTGATAAAGTGTGGCAAGACGGCTTGATGCCCAAAATAAAGCTAAACTTGCCTGCAAATACACACAATCTTCTGGAAAGCTACTTATTTGGGCGGAAGTTTGTTATCAGAGAAGGCCAACTCAGCCAATCAAGGCAGGAGTTCCTCAAGGCAGCATACCGGGGCCTACTTTATATTTGATTTATGAATCCGACATGCCAACGACATCCGGAATCCACACTTCTACCTTTGCAGACAACACAGCGTTTTTGAGTGTTCATGAAAACCACCAATTAGCTTCACGAAATTTACAGGAATATATTTCAATATTAGAGAAATGGCTAAAACTTTGTAAAGTCAAAGTTAATGAACAGAAATGTAATCATATCACATTCACTCTGTGTAAGCAAACATGTGCGCCTATCCAAATAAACAACTCACCTATTCCGCAGCACAATGAAGTCAAGTACCTTGGTATACACCTCGACCGTAGGCTAACATGGAAGTCTCACATTGAAGCAAAAGTCACTCAGTTAAAACTAAAAGCAGCGCAGCTAAATTGGCTTATGGGCAGAAATTCTACATTGAAACTAGATTGCAAACTTTTGTTATACAACGCAATACTAAAGCCTATATGGTGCTACGGAATTTAGTTATGGGGCACCGCCTCAGCGTCAAACATTGAAAAAATTCAAAGGCGACAAAAAAAATTCTTCGAACGATTACTGCTCCATGGTACGTAAAAAATTCACGAATTCATAAAGATCTGAGTGTTCCGCTGGTAAAAGAGGAATTTTCTAAGTACGCGACAAGGTATGTCAGTAAACTGGAACTTCATCCAAACCCTCTTGCGCGCAATATACTTAATTTTGGTGGCCACACTCGGCTTAAAAGAAGGGATACCGCTGCCACCATCAGATTGCTCAATAGGTGATTTTACCGAAATAGCTCCCGCATAATAAAACTTTTTGTCTAGCATTGGCCGGACTTAAGAATCCCATTTTTTAATTTGTAAATTTAGTATTAAGATTTGAATACTTATTGTTAGTTCATTTTGAAGATTCAATAAATAAAAAATTCTTAAAAAAAAAAAAATGTGTTTGGTCACGTGCGGCTGTGGCACCACCTACGGCTGACGCTGGAGCGGGGTTGCGGACTGCTATGCAGGAATTGAAAACTCCTGCAGGGACGCACTCGCTTCCCCCCCGAACCACTGCCTCTGGTGTCGCGCTGGAGTAGAATTAAAAACTTCTCTGGTGGATGGTATTAATAACACCTTCACTCTCCGTCGCCCTCCAACGTTGGCAAACTGTTCTCAGGAGAATTCAAAACTCTTCCTAGAATACCAACCTGAAGATGAGGTAGCCCAGACAAAGATGAACCACTCAAGAGTAAAATGTGAGGAATTGAGAACTCCATACTACCCCTTATTCGTATTTTGCCACAACTATGGTCACTCAAAAAAAAAAAAAAATAAAAAAAAACTAAATGCTTTGAATTAGAATTAAAAACTCTACTTTCAAGGCACTTCTAACTGACTAAACTCGCAAAATGTTCGGATGCTCGTGCTTTTATACTCTACGCTGAGCACACATACACGTACTAATACCTACGCGCAACCATATGTGCGGCTGTGTTTAGCAAGCATTGTCTAATGGTTGATATTTATTCATTGTGTGGTGGTGCCCTCTACGCTGACCGTTAATTTTAAATACAATTTTTAAACTTAGAAATAATATAACCTACATTACATGTAACTTATTATACTAAATTAATTATTATTTCAAAAGCAAATAGAACAACGCTTCTTGCGTTAATAGTTAATAATGAATGAAATAAATAAATGAATAACTAAATAAATAGAAATATATGAAAAAAAAAACGGGAACACGACTTTACGTGTTTTGCTCCAAAGCAAGGCCTCCGACTTTGGGCGTTACAAAGTAAATATTTGGAATTATACTCTAAGGCAACTTCGCAAAGACGTGATGACCGTATTATGAACATAATATTTCAATTATTTATGTAGGAGGTCTGATCAAAAATAGCCGTCACTTAAAATTTTTTAAAAAAGTATTTATTTATTCATCAATAAGTATATTGTCCCCTTCAAAGTACTCCCCCTCAGATATAGTACACTTATGCCAGCGTTTTTTCCAAATCTCGAAACATTTCTGAAATGCGGTTTTTGGTATCGCCAACAACTCCTGTTTCGATTTTTCTTTTATCTCTTCAATCGTAGCAAAACGCTTTCCATTCATCGGTATCTTCAGTTTTGGGAAGAAAAAAAATCAGCGGGGGCCAAGTCCAGCGAATACGGTGCTTGAGGCATGATAACGGTTTTGTTTTTAGCCAAAAACTCACAAGCTTCGATAACGCTGGTGCGTTATCATGGTGCAAAATCCGTGATTGTTTTTTCCACAATTCTGTGCGTTTCTGACAAATTGCTTCGCGCAAACGGCGCATAGCTTCAAGCTTTTATTCCTTATTGACCGTACGATTTTGTGGCAAGAATTCATGATGCACCACACCATTGCAGTCGAAGAAAACAATAAGCAAAACTTTCAAATTTGGCCGAACTTGACGTGACTTTTTCGGTCTTGGCTCTTCTGGACGCTTCCACTGCTATGATTGGGCTTTGGTTTCAATGTCACAGACACACCCATGATTCGTCACCAGTTATGACTTTTTTGAGGAAATCTGCATCGTCGATGACGATGTTCAACAGCTCCTGAGTGATGTCCATACGAAGTTGTTTTTTCACAAAATTTGGCACGTTTTTTGCCTAAAACGTCTGTAAAAATTGCCAACATCATCAGCAGCCTCTCTGATAGTGATTCGTCGATTATCCAAAATCATTTTCTCCACTGCTTCAATGTTTTCATCGGTTGTTGACGTGCCCGGGCGACCACGACCACAATTGAACTTCAGTTCTGCTCATAGTAGACTCGCCAAATGCTACGGCCAATTTTAATTTTTTTATACAAAACTTAATACAGTTCCTTGGATCCATTTTTTCGAATAGAAAAAAGAAATCGGAGAGCACGCCAAAACACGACTAACCTTGTTATCTGTCAAAAAATAAACTGACAATGTAAAATGGCTGATATTGCCAACATATATAACAGACATGTGTACCACGAAATTTAAAAATAACAGTTATTTTATGATCAGACTTTGTATATCATTATTCATATATAAAATTATTGATGTATAACATCAATTATATAATATACTATCATCAATCATAACATTGTTCATATATATGTCGCCGTTGATGACTCAAATTAAATCGTTATTCAATCTACATATGCAATTCCTCGCCCTCTCGTCCCACACTGTGGCGTAGTGATCTGCGGCAACAGAGTTATATCACTACCGCGTAATATGATTGAGTTTAGTTCAATTGTATTATACATAATATGCATGCACATTAATAGTAAAAGGTAAGAACGCCTCTAGAGAGCCCTATTTTATTACATTACAATTATTTTTTTTTATTTAGGATGGGTAACGCAACTTTGAACTTTATTTACCATCTGGCATTAGCGCAATGAGATGAATAATTTTCTGAATAAAAATTTTTCACTTGAACGAAAAACAATAATACACATATGTGACCTTCTCGGAGAAAACGGACCTAGTGTGTAAAAGTGAAATTTTGGGAAAATCGCATTTAAAGTTTCATAACGCATTATCACTTTGAACATACCTTCAGTTCGGAGATGCGATTTGGTATGGTTAGTTATAATGGGATGGAGACTTTGGTGCCATCATGTATATGTGGTGACATATTTTTTCCCGCTTTTAGTGAGACTATACCTTTGCTATTGCTGCTGCTCTGTGCACATTGTTTTTTTTTTCATTCATTTATTTATGGAATCTTTACAAAGTGAACTAACAATAAGTATTCAAATCTTAATACTAAATACATAAAATTGATTAAGTCCAGCCAATGCTAGACAAAAATGTTTTATTTTGCACGGTCAATATCTGTAAAATCACCTATTTAACGTTCTGATGGTGGCAAGGGTATCCCTCCTTCTCAACCGAGAGTGGCTTTCAAAATTAAGTATATTGCGTGCAAGAGGATTTGGGTGAAGCTCAAATTTACTGATATACCTTGTTGCGTACTTTGAAAATTCGTCTTTTACAAGAGGAACACAGAGATCCCTATGAATTCGTGTGCACATTGTAAAAATATTTATAAGAAAGGAAAGGAATAATGTGATGCTTCAGTCTTGTGCTAGCTGTATAACGAGTGTTATCGATATCTCAAAAGTTCTTTCACAATTTTGGTCGATATGACGTTATCTGAACGCGTCAGTGCTAATACTTTGGGACTAACTGAAAATGAAAATTTTTTGCATGATGTTTCCGAATCCAACACTATATCCGGATTGGAGGCATATGTTGAAGATATAATTACAAGAGTAGATGAACATTGATTTGATGCATTTGATTCGAAAGAATTTTATAAGATAATTCCAGAAAATCTTGCTCGGCTATATTTCCAAGAATTAAGTAAACCAGAACAAGATTTAATCCATTTGGAATTTCATCTACAACATTTATCGCTTGAATATGTTTAGAATACTGAAAGTCAGAAGTATAGCCAAAGTGAAAAATAAATTCAGTCTTGATATCATATACTTATTTCGTGGCATTCATATTTTTAGAAAGATTGATTTGACATACAGATAATGTTGGCTTTTCTGAACGAAAACATGAACTAAGCGGCAAGTCTTCAAAACAGGAATCGCGTGTGTTACCACCGGAATCACTAGTATCGTTCAATATATTCAAAATTTTTGCTGAAAAATTCGCAATACCTCTTCCTGGTAGAATGCCAAACTACAAAGACCGTAAAGTAATGTTTCTACTATCCAGTGAATCAAAAAGTGCTGTTTATCGTTGTTTTGAAAAAGTTTGTCTTGCTGAAGATAAAATCGCAATTAAAACTTTTTACAAAATTTGGATGAAGTATTGCTCGCCTATGAAACAGCCAACTGATCTTTTTGACGTCTATCATACATAATTTTATGTAAATAATTTGTGGATTCGGAAGAAGAAAGCTGCCAAACGATTTTCCTCCGCTCATTCCACCAAGCGGTTTGTCGTTAGATCGCAAATGGTATTTGTATGAGAATGTCAAGTTCTTATGTACTGATTCACAGAAACGTGGCTTTGTAGCTCCTAAGATTCGTGACATGGATATTATAAATAAAACCCCCATTCATGATAGTAAGCTAGATGTAAATCAACTTAATTCCCCATTTTTAAACATTCAAATGCCTGCGAGTAACAGCAGCTATTATAACTATCCAAATATGACTGTTCACCAAAATATCATCGGGTTTCAGCTCAATAATGGGACCGCTGAAGAGGTTTACGAATCATTTCAATGTATTAAATCTAACTCGATTGGTTGTGACGAAATACATCCTAAATTTGTTAAATTTATTTTGAAGTACATTATATTTTACATTACTCACTTATTTAATACTATGTGATCATTTCGGTATTTCCTTCAATGTGGAAGCACGCTAAAATTATACCCATACCAAAAGCTGATAAAACTTATAGGCCTTCCATATTTATCTAAAGCTTTCGAACGTTTAATCTACACGCAGATGATTCAGCATTCATTTGAACAACAACTCTATGCTAACCAGTAAACAATCGGGGTTTAGGTCTACACACAGTTGTATAACAACCTTAATTGATGTCGCTGAGGAATTGAGATCTAAGGTAGATCAAAATATGGTATCTTTCCTGATTCTCCTCGATCACTCTAAAGCTTTCGATACTGTGGATCATTTTAAATTTTCATCTTCAGCAGTAAAATTAATGAGTTCTTACTTGAGTGAAAGATGGCAGTTTGTTCATCGTGGAGACATGAATTCTTCGAGCTTTTAGCCCAAAGAGGTGTTCCACAAGCTTCAATCCTTGGACCATTATTATTCTCGATGTATTCCAATGACCTGACATCTCGAGTTGAATACTCCGAAGCCCATTTGTATGCAGATAACGTCCAACTATATATTAGCTATCAACAAACTGATATTATCAATTGTGTGAATGGACTTAATCACGATCTTGATATTGTATATAGATGGCCTTTGCATTAATGCAAGAAAATCAAAAGCTATTTTAATTGGTAATATAAAGATTTTGCATAATACCATACCACCTCTACTAACTGGCAATTCGACTATTGAGATTGTTGACCAAGCAAAAAATCTTGGCATTGTCTTCAATAAAAAACTCAGCTGGACAAATCATATAAACGTAGCCTGTGCAAAACGTATTCCAGTCCCAGGAATCCATGAAGGACTCAATCGTTTACTCCTCTCGGTGTTCGTATGCTCTTGGTCAAAACATGCTTAATACCAACTCTGTTATACGGATGTGAGCTTTTTGCAGGATTGGACTATGTCACTACATATTGTTTACAATTATATCACCAGGAATGACTATGTACGCACTAGATTCTGCAGCATATCACAGTATTCGGTGAAATTATACAACATGCCACTAGAAGACTTGCTAAAATTTTGAATTCTGATATTTTTTTTTCATAAACTTGCTTATACCAATGGACCTACGTATATTTATTGAAGGCTAACCTTTGCAAGATCAAATAGAGATTGTAAAATAATCGCCATAGGGTATCACAAATTAGTGTCAGAAAGACATTTTTTTTTATCAACGACATCCGACTATGGAACCAACTTCCATTTAATACTCAGTTGAAAAGTAATCCAAAGCATTTTAAGATAGATTGCTGCATGTTTACAATGCTTAAATGAATAAATTTCACATAATTGTTTAAAATGTTGCTATGTGCCATAAAATAGACTGTACACTTGAATATACCTTTCGATACATGTATAAGAAAACTTTTTTTCTTTGTTATTTTGATTAATTATTTGTATAAGTGCCTTTTTTGTCTTAATGTTTTATCTTAATGTATTTTTTTTGTAACTAGGGTAGTAAGTATGCCTATATCTACCCAGTACTTTTAAATAAGATTTGTATTCTTGTTGTGCCGAATTAATATAATTAATAATTAAATAAACCGAGTGAACCCAAAGAATCCAAAAAGATTCGAAGATTGACGAAAAAAAAAACGATTTAAAACAAAAAAAAAAAACAAGAGCAATAAAATTCACTAGGTCCCTTTTGTCGGAGAAGGTCACACATGTGTGTTTTAAATATGATCTCGAACATGTGCCATTTGCATCCATCTTTTGTTCTGAGTTGTAAAGCTTACGAATTAGTTGCGCGCAGTGTTCGGAAGTGAAATTTATTTAAGCATATCTGGTCGTTTCTTTATTGTAAAGTATGTTTCACATATTATAAAGGGTGATAAAAAAACGCTCCATGTTAATTGTGAATAAAATCAAAAGGTTTTAGAGAAACATCTAAAAATATTATGAGGAAAACATTTTATGTTTGTGAGAGGTAGCCTCTGGGGCCACTGGTCCGATTTTAAATATTTTTAAGCAACATGTAAAGGGGGTTTTTTTAAGCTAGATAGAACTTTAAATTTAAAAAGTAACACAAAAAATTAAATTTTGATGAAACATTTTTTTTATTTGTTTCAGTATACTCTGACAAATCATTGAATTGAAGCCACGAGACCATTGTATGCGTCGTTCTTTCGCCGATTGGGCTCTGGAGCAGTTGGCAACTGACCCGTTGTTTTATCGCAAAATTGTGTTCAGCGATGAGGCGCATTTTTGGCTTAACATGTTTGTTAATAAGCAAAATTGCCGCATATGGAGTGAGACCAATCCACAAGAGACCCTACAGACTCCATTACATCCAGAAAAATGCACTGTTTGGTGCGGTGGCACCAGGACTGCTGGCAAGGACACCACCCCCAAGACGGCGAGCTTCTAGCCGGAGCATTACGCCAGCATGCCAGCGCCGCCAACAGTCTGGCCACCCCGTGAATTGTATGGGGCAACATCGGGCTCATTAATGTCGAAAGACAAAAAGGGGTATGTACGTGCATGCAATAAAAATGGCGCCGAACGTGGGGCTTCAGTTTTTTTTCACTATATTAGCTTCTAATATTGATACCAATCAAAAAATTATAAACAGCTTGCTTTTTATAGTATTAAAATTTAAACAACTTTCGATTTTAAAAGTTCCTTTAACTGAGAATTAATAACATTTATCTGCGTGTTAAATACGCAGGATAATAGTATCTTTGTCAAATTTTTTAAAACATTATGATGATTGTTTGAAGCGTCTGTACAATAGATATAGATTTTAGGTCGAAGCTGAGGACTGAATGTTGGAGAACATTAGGAACTCCAGCGAAATTATGGGAGGGGTAATTTTTCTAATTGCTGGCGATTTTTGTGGTTATAAAGGAAACAAGAGAAGAAATTATAAAAGTTTGTTTTAAATTCCCTACTTGTAGAATTTTTTTCAGAAACTGAACTTGCGAACAAACGTCAGAGCTTATCTTAACGATGAATCTAAAATAATAGATTACGCTTTGTGCAGGTCCGTTATGTTGTTTACATCAGTGAGTTGTAGAATGTGACGTGACTTTTGTGTCATACTATAACAAAAGAGAATACAGAAATAACAAATTATAGCAAAACAGAATCAAGAAACAAAAATTATAGCAAAAGAGAATGAAGAAACAATAAATTGTAATCCCGTGTGACGTGATGCACAATAGAAAATTATTTTGTCAACTCTTTGGCGTCGTTTTAGTTATTTACTTCATGTATCTTAACAGCGATGTCATTTTTTTCTTCAACATACAATATATAACTCTTACCCGAATGAGATTGTTTTAAGTGAAACACAATGTACACATATTTTATTTATTCACGATTCACCAGTACCGCCGTGTGGCTGACTAGGCTCACACAGGTAGCAATTTTGCCATATGTTTGTAGCCATATGAGCAACTTCTTGTTGAGAAATTCGGACCTTCTAATCCCTCCTGTATGCAATTTCCCAGCAATCAATGGAAGACAAGGCTTAATGAGTTGGTAGGCCAAAGCCCACTAAGAGTATCAGCCTTTAAATCAACTCACCCGTCAATCATCACTACTGGTTCCTTACAGTACAGGTATCTGCTGTATAGGCAACAGATCCTCAGGAGGTTGTTAGTCCCCGAAAAAAGTCACGCCCAACAATTATCAAGTATGCTAACCCGCCTCCCTGCGTTTTAGGTTTCAACCACAGCCAGAACGCTTCAGCCAAGGTAGGCACCTCGACTATGATCACGCCGGGTTGAACTGCAAGCAGAACCACCCGTTCTGCCCTTGGTAAGGGTTTCGGAAGCCAACACAACATAAGTCATGCGACTTCCTAGAGTTTTATTTCCTACAACAAACGAGGGACCCCTTCCGCTCTTTACCCGAAAAACGAAGTACCCTGGTTAAGAATATGCCAAGGCAAAACCTGTTCCTCGGTGGGACCAACCAGGCACAGTCAATGTTTTCAGATTTCCTACAGATTTGATTTGCTGGAGTTTGCGCACAATTCTGCCAATTGTGTATACATTTAGCCAAGTATGCTGATCAAAAAAATCACAAAGTGCAAAAAATGCGTATTTTGGTCATGAAAGGATTCAGCAATCTGAACGCGCCACTCAGTTGTTAATTTTGTCAACCACTGAAACATGCACTGAAGAAAGAAATGACAAATTAAGTTGAACAAATAACTTGATGTTAAAGTATGACTCACAATTAACATCGTGCCTTGTGGTTGGACTACCCTGTATAATTTTAATATAAAGGGTGGTTAAATTTTAAGGGCCGATGTTAATTTTGTATAAAACACAAGTTATATAGGAACCAGGTCCTTATGATTAATTACTGGTAAAATGCTTGAACAGTTACCTCGTGTAGCTAGAAGAGTTCTACTTTTTATTTTTAACGCCATTTTACGCCTTGAGTATTATCCTGTAGAGTGGAAGGTCTCAATGATTACTATGATACCCAAGCCAGGGAAGGTTCTGACAAAGGTAGAATCATATAGACCAATAAGTCTACTACCAACAATTTCAAAACTGTTCGAAAAATTGTTAATGGCGAAGTTGAGTCCAATATTGAACAATGTGGGGTGTATCCCTGATCATCAATTTGGTTTTCGGGCTAAACATAGCACCATAGAACAAACGCACAGACTAGTCAATGTCATAAGACAGACCTTTGAGGAAAAGAAGTATTGCTCAGCTCTATTCATTGACATTTCTGAAGCTTTCGATAAAGTGTGGCACGACGGGTTGATGCACAAAATAAAGTTAAACTTGCCTGTAAATACTCGCAAGCTTCTGGAAAGCTACTTATATGGCCGGAAGTTTGTTATCAGAGAAGGCGATTTTATAAGCCCAACTCAGCCAATCGAAGCAGGTGCTCCCCAAGGCAGCATACTGGGGCCTACTTTATACTTGATTTACGCCTCTGACATGCCAACGACATCCGGAATCCACACTTCAACCTTTGCAGATGACACAGCGTTTTTGAGTGTTCATGAAAACCACCAATTAGCTTCACGAAATTTACAGGAATACATTTCAATAGTAGAGAAATGGCTAAAACTTTGGAAAATCAAAGTTAATGAACAAAAATGTACTCATGTCACATTCACTCTGTGTAAGCAAACATGTGGGCCTATCCAAATAAACAACTCACCTATTCCGCAACACAGTGAAGTCAAGTACCTTGGTATACACCTCGACCGTAGGCTAACGTGGAAGTCTCACATTGAAGCAAAAGTCACTCAGATGAAACTAAAAGCAGCGCAACTAAATTGGCTTATGGGCAGAAACTCGACATTGAAGTTGGATTGCAAACTTCTGTTATACAATGCAATTCTAAAACCTATATGGTGCTACGGAATTCAATTATGGGGCACCGCCTCAGCGTCAAATATTGAAAAAATTCAAAGGCGACAAAACCAAATTCTTCGAACGATTACTGCAGCTCCATGGTACGTAAAAAATTCACGAATTCATAACGATCTGAGTGTTCCGCTGGTAAAAGAGGAATTTTCCAAGTACGCGACAAGGTATGCCAGTAAACTGGAACTTCATCCAAACCCTCTTGCGCGCAATATACTTAATTTTGGCGGCCACACTCGGCTTAAAAGAAGGGATACCGCTGCCACCATCAGATTGCTCAATAGGTGATTTTACCGAAATAGCTCCCGCTATTTTGTCTAGTATTGGCCGGACTTAAGAATCCCATTTTTTAAATTTAGTGTTAAGATTTGAATACTTATTGTTAGTTTATTTGGAAGATTCAATAAATAAAAAATGCTACAAAAAAAAAAAAAAATGTTACATTTACACGCAAAGAAAAGGCAATTTGGAATATTGTTGTGACTACATTAGTATATACTCTGCCACAATTTGTATTGTTACTGCTGTTGTTATTTTTTAATTTTTAATACAGTTTAATCTACTATAATTATGTGAGTGTTCAAATATTCATATTTCTATTGTTACATTTCTATCATTTTAAAAAATGGTTGAATGCAATAATAATGTTTAAAAATAAAGTTTGAATATAACAAAACCTTTTGTTATGTACAATAATAGACTATTAATTAGAAACATATATATGAATAAAGCATTTATCTACAACACATGTTTGTTTACAGTACAAACTAGCTATTGTTGGTTTTACACACGTTGACATTTGCTTATATTCATACATAGTTTTTATTTAAATTGTTGGTTTATTTGTGTCTTTTCAGTTTTAATAATGATAAAAAATTTTTAAAAAATTTATAAATATTTATTTTTTGGTGTAAATAGCAGCATCATACAAATAAAACTTTAAAACAAAAAGGTTTGTATAATATTTTATATGGGCAAATGCCTATATTTTGATGTATTTAAATTCCATATTTTTTTTTACAGATATGTACATAAATGGGCCAAAGCAAAGATCCATCAATGTTGCCAAAACGACAGGATCTGATTTTAATCTATTTTGTATAAAAATATTGATTGAAAATAAATTTTTACTAAACGAGTTAGAAAAATGTGGTTTCAATTATAGAAGTTTGTATGTATGTGTATTTGTTATATATATATAATCATATAACATTGTGACCTTTAACACTAGTACCTTTGAATGTGACAATAGAATTTACTATTTTCCAATAATATGAATAGGATTGATAATATTATATGGCTGGACATGACAGTTGAATTTTAATTTTTACAATAACATTGTTAGTCATTAGTAAAACTTTTACCATATACATGGTTAAATAATAAAATGTCGGTTCTTGGCTGTACTTAGTTGTATAAAAAACTTTCGGATTTAAACCATATTATGTGGTTGTGTTCCACCATATTATTCAACAATAGTATTTTGCCCTTAAAATATTGTTATATCAACCATATTTTTTCCTTTACGTGTAGGCAAACATGTCCGCCTATCCAAATTAACAACTCACCTATTCCGCAGCACAGTGAAGTCAAATAACTTGGTATACACCTCGACCGTAGGCTAACGTGGAAGTCTCACATTGAAGCAAAGGTCACTCAGTTAAAACTAAAAGCAGCACAGCTAAATTGGCTTATGGCCAGAAATTCTACATTGAAATTAGATTGCAAACTTCGCAATACTAAAGCCTAAAGGTGCTACGGTATTCAGTTATGGCGCACCGCCTCAGCTTCAAACATTTCAAAAACTCAAAGGCGACAAAACCAAATTCTTCGAACGATTACTGCAGCTCCATGGTACGTAAAAAGTTCACGAATTCATAAAGATCTGAGTGTTCCGCTGGTAAAAGAGGAATTTTCTAAGTACGCGACAAGGTATGCCAGTAAACTGGAACTTCATCCAAACCCTCTTGCGCGCAATATACTTAATTTTGGCGGCCACACTCGGCTTAAAAGAAGGGATACCGCTGCCACCATCAGATTGCTCAATAGGTGATTTTACCGAAATAGCTCCCGCATAATAAAACTAGCATTGGGCGGACTTAAGAATCACATTTTTTAATTTTAAATTTAGTATTAAGATTTGAATACTTATTGTTAGTTCATTTTGAAGATTCAATAAATAAAAAAATGCTTAAAAAAAAAATTATGATAATACTGGTATGGTTCAATTATGTATGGAATAAAATATCGGGCAAAAGCCCGCCGCGATTTCGGCGGCACACTTCCATCTGATGGTACAAATATTCGATGACTCTGATATATATTTAAAGTTCTATGCCGTTAAAATGCCGAATTATCTCATCCTTTAGCTCTTGAATTGTTGCTGGGTTGTCGACGTACGCCGTTTCTTTCAAATAACCCCAAAGAAAGTAGTCCAACGGTGTCAAATCACATGATCTTGGTGGCTAATTGACATCGCCACCACGTGAGATAACACGGCCATTGAATTTGTCACGCAAAAGAAACATTGGTTCGTTAGCTGTATGGCAAGTGGTACTGTCTGGTTGAAACCATACATATATCGTCTACATCCAAATCTCACGATAGCGAACACAATTCACAGTAACTGCCTGACCAGCCTCGTTTTGGGAATAATATGGCTTGATGATGGCGCCAGCCCATAAAGCGCACCAAACAGTCACACTTGGATTATCTTTTGCCCAAATGTGGAAATTCTGCTTATTGAAAAATCCACTGAGATGAGAATGTGCCTCATCACTATAGATGATTTTCTTCGAAAACTGATGACCATCCACTGTTGCCATTTCTTGCCACAGTGCTAACCATTGGCGACGCTAGGAATGGTCAAGAGGCTTTAGCTCTTGAATCAGTTCCACCTTGTTAGCATGTGAATGTAACTCTAAGCATAATGGCCATCAACGACGAGCGTGAGAGATGCAATTGTAGTGCATGACGACGAGTTGAGATAGACGGGTCTGCCACACTATCACTTACAGCATGAATATTTTCTGCAGAATGAGCTGTACGAGCATGTCTGTTGGGTTCACATCTCCTACAGACCCGGTTTGATCAAATTTTTGCAGAATTTTCATAATAAGCCTGAATAACTTTAACGCGATACCCGATTGTGTATTTTTCCAAATTTCAAATTGACATAACCTGAAATTAAGAAATGTGAAATAAAATGCAGCAAAGAACTGAACGTTGATATTTAATTACAATTTTATCACCCGATAAAATTGTAATTAAATATTTGAATTTATTTAGGATTTTTAACCCACTACGCATTTCATAAAATCTTAATTTGCGTGCTTTATTCAAAATCGTCATTGGAGGCACCAAAAACTTGTGGCTGTTGTGTGGCGTTAACACAGAAAATGAAACTAGTTTCAGCGTAAATGTTCTAACATGCCAAAAAATAATATGTCAAAAAATATTATTAATAGTGAACAATTTTATGTCTGAAATCTATTAAAAACAAGTATTTTAGGGCCGAATCGAAAATATTTAAAAGAGTGAACAAAACATGCTCGGTTATATATGAATCAATATCGGAATTTTCTATTTTCTGTATTTTAGTAACCTTTTTTTATAACGAGAATTGCTTTTCAGCAAAAAAAAAAAAAAAAAAATTTTAATGGAAAAATCGGTTCAGGCTGTATCTCGGGTATATATGGAAGTCTTTATTTTCCACATTTATATAACCTGATTTTATTACTAGAACTGCTTTTAAGCAAAAAAAATTGTTTTAGTTTGCTTACGCGACATTTTCATGAAAACCCCGATTTGGGCTATATCTCGGGTATATATTGACCGATATCTAAAAACACAAATTTTTGTCTTTTAGTCACCATGCTTATCTAGTGTGTGATTTTACTGATTTTCAATAGCAAACCCATGAATCGATGGGGTAAAAGAATGGTGAAGGAAAAGAGTTTCTAAGTCTAATGGTTTTCTCAGAAACGGTAATTCAACAGCGGACAGACGGACATCGCTTAATTGACTTTTCCATTAATTCTGATTCAGAATATACATATATACTTTATAGGGTCACAAAAAAAACCTGTAGAAATTACAAACGGAATCACAAACTTATATATACCCTTTACATTTTTGTGAAGGTTATAAAAAGATGAAACATTATGATTTATTTTTCTGTAGAACGTAAACAAAATTATGTCATTGTTAAAAAACATTAACGGCCTGTTTCGAAATTCCGAAGAAGCACATTCATTCGCATTCTAAGCGAAAGAAAACGTAAGGGGTTTTGTTTCACAACATCGAAGGTGTCCAGGTCACCCAGGCGGACATAAATTTCAAAATCACTCATTTGTGGTTTTGCTTTCGCACAACAAATATTTGACCAAAAAAGTGTGTTTTCATGTTCTGTTGAAAAAAAAAATCTATTAATTTCTTTTTTATCTTTTACCCGTTTCATAGTTATTCAGAATTTAAAAATGAAAAACAAATGTTCCATTCAAAATTTTGCAATATTTTTTATAACAAAAAAAAAATAATAATAATATAAAACAGCAGATATTGAACATATATTACATTTTTTTGCCGTTTTCTGAGATATCATGACAAATATTGATTTTTTCACAATTTACTGCAGGTACCTCAAAATTTTTAAAATGCGCTAATTGTATACATACATATACGCAAATGGGTTAACTCAAAATATTGTCGAGTTATGGGGGAATACATTAGATTAGTAGTAGACTCAAAAAGGGCTGTACCCTAGTTAATTTTAGGCCAAAAGCTACTACGAGTACGTAACAGAGAAAAAGTATTTTCGGATTTGAACTCAGTGCTTCAAAATAATACATATTTTTATTTCACGGATATTTTGGCTTCTGTTGTCTTCACTCGCAGCTCTAAGAAGTAAACTTTTAAGTTGCGAGTCAGACCAATATCTGTTGAAGATTGCTTAGTCACTGATAGAAGCAGCAAGATAATGGCAGAGTTGCGCTAGCTGATGACAAACCAAAAAGCGAACAACCTTGAAGGATAGGGACATAGATCCCTCTTGCGAACAACCCTTATCAGCGTGCTGAAGAAAAATGTCTCATAGGTCTTACATGCCTTGTATCAAGGAATCAGTGGCCGCACATTACTCTAAGAGAACGTGGGAGCTATTACTGCCCAGAGAGTCATTGTAGAAGTCACCACCCGATATTGCCCATTTGGGAACCATGCCAGGAGGCTAAGCTTACCTATAATGACTTCTACAGAAGTTACGAAGACGAGGAACGTGCCCGGCATTGGATCATCATCTAAGACATCTAGGCGAGAGGAGCTTCAATACCCTATCGTGTCTGGCCTCGATCAACCCGACCTGGCTAGCTTCTTTCATAAGGAGCAGCGGATGGCTAGTACATCAGCAAATTATGCCACATTAAACAGTTGAGTAGTGTTTTGTCTCTCATCATGTGCACACGTCTTTTGGTACTGCTCCCACCTTTCTTTTCCCTCTCCCTCACTCCCACTATATCCCTCTAACTTTTATTTTTCAACTCTACTACTCCACTTTTCAGGCAATTACAAAAGGAGCGATCGTCAGTACCCAAGTAAGCTGGAGAATTCAGTTACTTTTTGGAAAATCCAGCGGCCTGCCTACCTCACCTAACCTACGCCAACTCGAAAAAAATATATATAACAAAGGACCAGCAGCAGTTTAAAGTGAACCTCAAAAAGACGACAAAGAATCGTTATACACACGTTATTAATGCAACTTCAATTATGCACGCAGATCGTCAACAAATCATAAAAAATTAATAAATAAAACAAAAAACTATAGTAGACAAAACAAAAGCTGCATATTTTGTTCGGCAATAATTGCTGTGGCTGAAGGGACTACTGCAACCATCCGAGAGTAGGCGAACTCTGTCAAATACAAACGGATGCTGCCGAAACTTTAGCCAAAATATCAAAGAAAAAAGAAAGCTCCTGAAACGAACAGTATAGGAAAAATCCACGAGATAGCACAACGCATGGGCGCAATCAAGCCTGAACAATTATAAAAAGATTAAATATATCCATTATTTGTGTGCGTTAATGTTAATTTTTAATATTTCTAATATTATATGATGGGCTGTTATCATTCGTCTAGCTTAAGTTCAATCAAAAATTCAATAAATTAATATTAACATCTCTGGGTACGGAGAATATTAAAATACAAAAATATGTATGTTAATAACTAAAAAGAAATAACGCTAGTTCTGAGACAGCAAACGCTGTACCAACAATGTGGGCAATTAACAAAATGCATATGCGATTCAATATGAGATGAATATAGATAGAAAATAATTAAATGCTCGGTGGCTGAGTAGTTACAGCAGATCATGATACGTCATGACCCGAGTGACTACTAAACAGCTAATTTTGTCCCCCAGCTAAAGATTTTATTATTATTTTTCTTGTCTTCTTCAATCAAAAATGATTGATCACAGCAAATTTGTATCGTAAAAAATCCTTCATAAGAATAAACTTAAGAAAGAAAAAAACTTGAACTATATATAACCCGTTGTACAAATCGCTCCTTTATTGCAACATGGTAATAACGCAAAAAAGCTTGTTTCGAGAAAAACACATTTCAAATTTTTAGTTTCCATACAAGTCTTAGAAATTTTTTTTAGAAAATATCTCCTAAAAGATACAAAATAAATACAAAATTTGAATTGAAATTTTGTATTGAATTTACACACAAAAAACAAATTTTCCTGAAGAAGTCTTCCAAAGGAAGACGAAATATTGAAAAATACATTAAAAATTAAAAAAAAAAAAACAAAAAAGGACCTTGAGCTGAACGAATTATTTGCAAATATTTTTGCGTAACAAATATATATTGGCACTCGTAACTTCAAGCGAACGACAACTTGCCAGATTGTGAAACTGAAATTTGTCGAGTGATTTGCTAACGTTCGCTTAGATTTTCTGTCGAAATTGTGAAACAGTCTATAAAAAACAGTTTTTTGTATGTGTGAGATTGTTTTTATAGAAAACTATACAAAATTTTATAGATTTCCGCAAAATTTTTGGATCTACTTATTAAAAGAACGCTAATTTGAGTCATACATGTGATAATAATTAAATTTTTTATATATAATCAAATTATACTCGCCAATATGACTCATTTATTTTATAGGTATTATCCACGTTGCTTATTTGAACAGTTTCTCTTTTACGATTGGAAAGCTATCATCATGTTTGTGCTAGCTGTCGATTTTTAGTCTAATTTTTGATAGAAAATGTTTGCAGGTTTGTTAAATGAAATACAATTGTAAAGCCCAAATAAGTCTCTTTGAAGGAACAAGAAGAAGAAGAAGAAGAAAAAACAACGACTCAAGTGCAGTTTGCCAAAGGCTGGCATAAAAACTAAAAAAACACGTTCATTTCGTACACTGAACAAGAAAAGATCTCGTGGGATATGAGCACACACGTACACCCACACGTTCAAACGCTTACAAAAGCAACAACACTCACTCCCAAAAACTACAGAATAAAACAACAACAACAATACAATACTCTAGCGTAAGGAAACAGTGGTTAAGATACCACGAACAAAAGCTTCTTTGTCTGCTTAGGAAAAGCATCATTGTTAAAACGCAAACGAACAAATAAAAGCTATAAACAAAAACCAACACAGTGGTAATACAAACTTGCATTTACATATATGAGTATCTATGCATGTGTGTTTATAGAGAGAGAGCAAGAGAAAAACAACATAGTGGTTTAAGCGGAAATCGACGTCAAGTTTCAAATTAACCGGCATTTTACAAACGCATTCATCCGCTTATCTTGAAACAAAAACTTGTTATGACAATTACAATACTTAAGAGTAATTCAGTTGGTAACTTGTCCATGCAAAGAAGCTGTTGCTTAAGAGTATTGAAACACTTTCTCTTTTTACTCAAAAAAATATATCTACTCGTACATGTTTATTTTCTCTCTTCTCTATAAGTTCTTACTTTTTCAATATAAATCTGGCAGTGGGCATCATAGAAATTGGCTTGCGGTAGGTCAGAGGGATTGTTCGATGATAAAAAGCTCACCGGCAGGCTTTTGATGTGGTTTGTTAATCGGCGTGTAAATTGTTAAAGAAAGCTTGGCTTTTTAGTAATACTAAACTTAAACTTTTCTTGGCAAAAACTGGTGACACAAATGAAATAAAATTTTATTTTTGTATCCATTTAACATAAAATAGTTTTTTTTTTTTCAAAGTGCGTAGATGTACCCGAAAACATTTTTTTGTTCCGGCAACATTTTATTTTTACTGAAAGTTTTTTGAGACATTATTGACCCATTTCAAACCTTTTTTTGTTGTCGAAATTTCAAAGTCAATACTACAAAATGACACAGCTAGATTGTTCAAACAAATTCTAATTATATAAGCTGCAGAGCACTTTATTAAGCTCGTTGTTTAGACATTTTTAAACTGTTACTTATTAATCTTTACTACATGCAAGTAGGGTGAAGAATTTTTGGCCTTTTCTAAAATCGGCTTACGAATATCTCGAATAGTGACAATTGAAAAATCTTGGTTTTCGGTAAGAAAGAAAATCCCAGTTAACCGGTTTTTTAATAAAATATTAAGAAAACAATTTGTTAATAAAATAACATTAGATTTTGATGGTTAAAGTGACATTTGAACCAGAGCAAACCAAAGTTAAGTTTAAAAAACTAAAAAACTCGCTTCGATATCAAACTAATTATCCATATAACCAGATAATTATCCGAATCGTTTATAGCACACAAAAACGCGCACCGAATAAGAAAAACCGGTGGGAATTCCCGAAATATGCTTCGTGAATTTGATTTGTGTTTTCGTAAATTATCAAAATTTGCCTGAATCATAACACACAAAAAATGATTCAAATTTAAGACAAACATTTTAGAAACATATAATGATTTAATTAATAATATGGTAAATTATCAATTAACAAAGCACTAACTAATTTGCGTCATCATTAATATGAACTCCACTATTCAGTACTTTTCACCAGTGCCCCCGTGTGCCTGACTAGGCTCACAGAGGTAGCAATTTTTGCCATATGTTTGTAGCCATATGAGCAACTTTTTCTGAGGAGTTCGGGCCTTTCAATGCCTCTTGTATGCAATTTCTCAGCAATCAATGGAAGACAAGGCTTAATGAGTTGGTAGACGGAAGCCCACTAGCAGCGTCCGCCCTTAAACCAACTCACCTGTCAACCATCACCGTTGGTTCTTCACAGTACATATATATATATATTTTTTTTTTTTTTTTTTTTTTTTTTTTTGTAGCGTTTTTTATTTATTGAATATTCAAAATGAACTAACGATAAGTATTCAAATCTTAATACTAAATTTACAAATTAAAAAATGGGATTCTTAAGTCCGGCCAATGCTAGACAAAAAGTTTTATTATGCGGGAGCTATTTCGGTAAAATCACCTATTGAGCAATCTGATGGTGGCAGCGGTATCCCTTCTTTTAAGCCGAGTGTGGCCGCCAAAATTAAGTATATTGCGCGCAAGAGGGTTTGGATGAAGTTCCAGTTTACTGACATACCTTGTCGCGTACTTGGAAAATTCCTCTTTTACCAGCGGAACACTCAGATCGTTATGAATTCGTGAATTTTTTGCGTACCATGGAGCTGCAGTAATCGTTCGAAGAATTTGGTTTTGTCGCCTTTGAATTTTTTCAATATTTGACGCTGAGGCGGTGCCCCATAATTGAATTCCGTAGCACCATATAGGTTTTAGAATTGCATTGTATAACAGAAGTTTGCAATCCAACTTCAATGTCGAGTTTCTGCCCATAAGCCAATTTAGTTGCGCTGCTTTTAGTTTCATCTGAGTGACTTTTGCTTCAATGTGAGACTTCCACGTTAGCCTACGGTCGAGGTGTATGCCAAGGTACTTGACTTCATTTTGCTGCGGAATAGGTGAGTTGTTTATTTGGATAGGCGCACATGTTTGCCTACACAGAGTGAATGTGACATGAGTACATTTTTGTTCATTAACTTTGATGTTCCAAAGTTTTAGCCATTTCTCTAATATTGAAATGTATTCCTGTAAATTTCGTGAAGCTAATTGGTGGTTTTCATGAACACTCAAAAACGCTGTGTCATCTGCAAAGGTTGACGTATGAATTCCAGATGTCGATGGCATGTCAGAGGCGTAAATCAAGTATAAAGTAGGCCCCAGTATGCTGCCTTGGGGAACACCTGCTTCGATTGGCTGAGTTGGGCTTATAAAATCGCCTTCTCTGATAACAAACTTCCGGCCATATAAGTAGCTTTCCAGAAGCTTGCGAGTATTTACAGGCAAGTTTAACTTTATTTTGTGCATCAACCCGTCGTGCCACACTTTATCGAAAGCTTCAGAAATGTCAATGAATAGAGCTGAGCAATACTTCTTTTCCTCAAAGGTCTGTCTTATGACATTGACTAGTCTGTGCGTTTGTTCTATGGTGCTATGTTTAGCCCGAAAACCAAATTGATGATCAGGGATGCATTCCACATTGTTCAATATTGGACTCAACTTCGCCATTAACAATTTTTCGAACAGTTTTGAAATTGTTGGTAGTAGACTTATTGGTCTATGTGACTCTACTTTAGTGGGATCCTTCCCTGGCTTGGGTATCATAGTAATCATTGAGACTTTCCACTCTGTAGGATAATACTCAAGGCGTAAAATAGCGTTAAAAATAAAAAGTAGAAGCCTTCTAGCTGCACGAGGTAACTGTTCAAGCATTTTGCCAGTAGTTTGATCAATACCTGGAGCTTTCCTGGGGTTTATGTTACTGATACCTTGTTCTACATCTTGAAATGTGAATCGCAAAGACACAGGCGGTCTAACTACATATGGTGGTAATTCAGATGCATCATTTGTTATATCATTTGTAATAAAAACATTTCTCAAATGGTTAACATACACCATCCCCTTTTCTGAGTCACTTCTTGCCCAGTCGCCAGTTGAAGTTCGCAAAGGTGGCTTACCTTTTACGGGTCTTTTTAAACCTTTTGTCGCTTTCCACAAGGAATAATCAGATTGAGGAGTACCATCCAAGCTTTCCAAATATGTTTTAAGGGAAGCCATTCTGTTGATTTCGAGCAGATTTCTTAGCTGAGTTATGCATTCCCGTAGCCTAGTTTTAAGCTGGGGAGATCTGCGAAGTTGCCATTCTCTTCTGACTCTTCTTTTTTCTGAGAGAAGTTGCTCAATTTCAGACGAATAAGTTCTATTGATTTCATTTCTGGATCTTATATGACTAGTGGTTGCATGCTGTACGGCCAGTTTGAGGTTTTCAGAAAAACTGTTAATTGACACATCAATATCCTCAGCCGTTCTCAAGGCGATATTTTCAGTACAATGTGTACTCAAAAATTTTTTGTATTTTAGCCAATTAACTCTATTGACGGTCAACGGGGAGCCAATCTCTTGGGGAAACGAAACAGAGATTATAGTGGGTGAGTGATCTGATGACAAATCTAATGAAGGCTCAACTTGCATCCCCTCTAAAGGAAAATTTTTCGCAACTCCAAAATCTATAACATCAGGGATCTTTCGTCGGTCTGACGGCCAATATGTGGGGTGTCCGCTTGAAACCACTTCTAAGTTCATTTTGGAAACGGTGTCAAAAAGCACACGGCCTTTCCGGGTAATTAAACGTAATCCCCAAAAAGTGTGTTTAGCGTTATAGTCGCCAGCCGCTAAAAATCGAGGCCCAAGTGAATTGAAAAAATGTGTATATTGATTTTCTGTTACTGAAAACCGGGGTGGGGAATATATCGATGAAATAACAATTTTGTGATGAAAATGTTCAATACATATGTTTGTTGCTTGGAGATACTCCTTACATGTCTCGTTCATTAAAAAGTGTTTAATTCTGGATTTTATTAGAATTGCCGATCCTCCGCAAGATCTTCCACGGGTATCTTTTGTGTCGTACAGTATGTAGCCATTAATTTTGAAAAAACTGTTAGTTGTCAAATGGGTTTCAGCAATCAGCATTATGTCGATTTGTTTTTCCATAAGGAAGTGCTCAAGTTCATTTTTGTGTTGGCGGATGCCGTTTGCGTTCCAGAAACATATTTTAAACCAATTCATTTTGTTAAAATTGCCTGCAAAATAGTGGATTGCATTTTCAGCATTTCCTGCATCATGTTCGTCATAGAAACCGTAAATGTGTTTATGGATGAAACAAGAGTCTGCAGAGTTGCCTCAAGATTTTTAAAATTTTGATCGGAATTTTGGGGCATAGGCTCCTGATTCAAGTTTTGTATATCGGTTTTGACCACATTAGCATATGAAACTTGTTTGGGGTTTTGCATAATTATTTGGCTGGTTGACTGGCCTATCTGGGGAAAATTGTTAGCAGAAATAATATTTGACTGCTGCGGTTGCTTGAAGGTAATTGATGACTTATTTGTCATTGATTGTTTAAAATGAGTGTAAACAGGACAGCCCCTGTAATTTGCAGTGTGGTTACCTCCACAGTTACTGCATTTTTTAGCGCTCGAGTCAGTCTTTGGTTTTTTGCACTGTGAAGTGCCGTGTACATCTCCACACACAACACAAACTGCGGGCAGTTTACAATAGGCCTTAGTATGGCCAAATTCCTGGCAGTTTATACATTGAACAGGACCTAAACGCTTGTGCGGCTCCTCAACGGCAACTCTGCGATGAAGAAGAAATTTAAGGTTATAAATTGGGTGAGTTTCATTCTTTTTGAGAATAACATCCCCTGGTACCAGTTCAACCCTAAACATGGGTTGAGGAATCTTTTCACGGTTCCGCATATTTACCACATTTTTTATTTTAAAGCCTTTATCTAGCAGTGCAGTCTTAACCTCATCCGTGTCTACATAAGGGTCAATACCTTTTATAACAACCTGAAGGCCTTCAGCACTTTTAAGTTGATAAGTATAAAATGATCTTTTCTCTTTTTCCAGAGCGGCAGAAAGTTTTCGGTAATCATTTTCGCAGTTGACTTGGATTTTTGTTTCCCTTATTTGTCCGTGCTTCACTGATGTTACGTTGAAGGTGTCTTTACCAATTGCCGTAATAAGGGCTTTTACCAGCTCATTAGATGTAGGTTCTCTCAAGTATATTGGTGGCGGTTAAAATGTTTTTTTTGATGTAGTTGGCTCGTCCGTCTGAAGGATAGCAAACCTATTACTATCCGTTGTCGCAGAGGTAATATCGCCCTTAGACATTTTTGGTTGCGATGATATTTGCGCGGATTTAGGGCTTCAGTGACGTTTAACCACGGTTATATACCTATCCATACCCACTTGAGTTTTCGGTTTATCCACAATAGCTAGACTTGAAGATGGATTGTCGTCTGTTGCAACAACAATGTTTGGCGGGCACGAACGCGTGCGTTTTTTATCTCTTAGAGACAGGAGATTGTCCAATGACTTTTTCAATGATTCCTCTTCAGAAATCCAGAGGTTTTTTTAGTGGAGCTAAGCTCTCTTTCAGAATTGCATCTACTAGGTACACTCATGCAATTTTTTTTTTATTCATATTTTTTTTTTAATTTAAAAATATATAAAAATAATTGTCATAAAGTTTTTCTTTTGTATAAATTCGCTCTTCCACTTATTGCGGTTTTGTAAGAAAACAAAAACTTTAATGTATAGTTTTTTCCCCACTGGGTAGTTAATCTTCACGCACAATAACAACAATAACAATGCACTGCCACCGCACTTGTTTTATTGAAATTGATTTTATTGTTTATTTAATGAGATGTAAGGAATTTATTTTCCCGTTGTTTTTTTTAAATAATTTGTTATTGTTTTTACAATTTAATTTTAAAAGCGTTTAAGCAATGATTTTATTTTATTTTTTTGTTCACTTATTACGACCGGGTGGTTGGAGAGTCACAGAAGAACCACAGTACATATAACTGTTGTAAAGGCAACAGACCCTCGGGGACCACCCCCTTCCTGCGTTTTAGGTTTCAACCACAGCCAGAACGTTTCAGCCAAGGTAGGCACCTCAACCATGATCAGCCCGGGTTGAACTGCAAGCAGAACCACCCGGGAACCATGCCGATCCCCAATCTGCTCATAATAAGGGTTTCGGAAGCCAACACAACATAAGTCATGCGGCTTCCTAGAGTTTTATTTGCTACAATAAACAAGGGCCCCCTTCCCCTCTTTACCTGATAAAAAGAAGTAGTCAAATATTATTTCTACAAACAATTTTCCCCAGGTAGGCCAGTCAACAAGCCTACCTGCAAAATTTCAAATAAAATTCTTATGCTAATGTGGTTAAATCCGATAAACCAAGCTTGAATCAGGGGCCCAAGTCTCAAAACTCCGATTCAAATTTTAACAATCTTGAGGCAACTCTGTAGACTCTTGCTCATTCCATAAATACGTTTACCTTTTCTATAACAACCATGATGCAGGAAATGCTGAAAATGCAATCCAATGCAGGCAGTGCATTGCATTTTGCAGGCAATTTTAAACAAATGAGTTGGTTTTAAACAAGTTTCTGGAACGCAAACGGCATCCCCCCAACACAAAAATGAACTTGAGCACTTCCTTATGGAGAAGCAAATCGGCGTAATGCTGATTGCTGAAACCCACTTGACACTCACAAGTTATTTCAAACTTAATGGGTACACACTACATGACACTAAAGATCCCCGTGGAAGATTTTGCGGAGGGTGTGCAATTCTAATAAAAACCAGAATTAAGCACTATTTACTGAAAGAGACACATGAGGAGTATCTGCAACCAACTAATATATGTATTGAATATTTCCATTGAAAAATCGTTATTTCGTCGATTTCCACTTATTGGCCATCAGACCGACGAAAGATCGTGGACGTTATAGACTTTGGAGTTGCGAAAAATTTTTCTTTAGAGTGGATGCAAGTGGAGCCTTCATTAGATTTGTCATCAGATCACTCACCCACCATAATCTCTGTTTCGTTCTCCCAGGACGTTGGTTCCCCGTTTTGTGGCTTGGCGTTGACTGACACTAGAGTTAACTGGTAAAAATATAAAAAGTATTTGAGTACACATTGTATGGAAAATATTGCTTTGAGAACGAACGGCTGAGGATATTGATGAGTCAATTAACGATTTTTCTGAAAACCTCAAACTGGCCGTACAGCATGCTACCGCTATTCATTTAAAATCCAGAAATGAGAACAATAGAACTTATTCGTCTGAAATTGAGCAACTTCTTTCACAAAAAAAGAGGAGTCAGAAGAGAGTGGCAATTTCGCAGGCCTCCCCAGCTTAAAACTAGGCTTCGGGAATGCATAACTCAGCTAAGAAATCTGCTTGAAATCCATAGAATGGCTTCCCTTAAAAAATATTTGGAAAGCCTTGATGGCACTCCTCAATCTGATTATTCCTTGTGGAAAGCGACAAAATATCTGAAAAGACCCGTAATAAGTAAGCCACCATTGCGAACTTCTTCTGGCGACTGGGCAAGATTCTGAAAATGGCATGTTGTATGTCCATCATTTGAGAAACGTTTTTATCACAAATGATTCAGCGAATATTACAGCGGAATTACCACCATATGTTATTGGACCTCCTGTGTCTTTAAGGCTTAATTTGCAAGATGTCTAAAACGTTATCGGTAATACAAACCCCAGGAAAGCTTCAGGCATTAATCAAATTACTGGTAAAATGATGTTCATTATTTTTTAGCACAACATCCCCTGGTTCTAGTTCAACACCAAACATGGTTGAGGGCCATATTTATATTACCTTATTTTATTACCAGACTTGCTTTTAAGCAAAAAAAGTTGTTCAAGTTCGCTTATCCGACGTTTTCATGAAAAAACCGGCTTAGGCTATATCTCTGGTATATATGGACTGATTGAATTTGCTAAGACTGAGTTTGCAAAAGGAAATAAAATTATTCACAACTAAACTTTAGTATGTTTTCTTTTGAATTCAATCAAAATTTGCAAGAATTTTATACATTTTCAATTCAAAAAACCAAATTAAAAAATTTCTCTATTTGCTGTCTATTATATATAACTGCCACATAAGTATGTGCGTATGTAAAACACATGTTGATTTTTTCGAAAAACAGCTCTTAACCGTCAATAAAATGCGCGTTCCTTAAAACACATAAATGTGAATTAAGCGATTTTCAGAACGCTTTGCGGTTTCATGGCTCTTAGTATTATTTTTAAACAGAATTTCAAACAAAATTAAAATTAGGATATATTTATTTTCAAGTATATAAACGAATACCCTGCAGAAATTATTGGAGTACATGATCCGTTTTAAATAAAAAGGAGTATTTACAATATAGTCCGATGTAATGGACCATGATAACTAAAAAAAATATATTTTACAATACTCGCAACACATTAAAAAAGAAAAAACAGCTATAGTAAGTAATACTGTTACGCCATGTTTTGTTTAGTGTGTTTTCTGGCAAGCCGAATGATTTTTTTATTATTATTAATAAATAAATATCTATCACAGGATTTGTTAATTTCATCTTTAACCATGGGTATGTTAAGGTCACGATGAATATTTTTATTATTCACAAACCATGGAACCCTAGTTATTGTTCTTAATATTTTTGACTGGCATCTTTGAAGAATTTCAAGGTTTGAGTTACTAGTAGGTCCCCAAAGTTGAATTTCGTAAGTCCAGGTACATTCTATTAATACAATTGTTATGTTTGCAACTATTTATTTATATCTTTATGTTATGTTTTTGTTTTAGCAAATGAAGAAATAAAAGTATACAAAAAATTTTCTGATTATATTTCAGTTGATTTTTTTTTCTTGTAAAAACACTCCAAAATTGCTGTAAAAATTTTTACAAAATTATTGTTTTCAAAGTAGTCTTTTGTGGTATTCCATGGAGTATTCACATCAGAGTAATTTAAAAATAGTTTCCAAACTAGTTTTCTGTGGTAATCCATGGCGTAGTGGCATGAAGCAATATCAAGACTAACCCTGTGTTAATAATTTGTGGAGTAGTTACTTGCACTAGTTTTTGGATTAGTTTGATGTAATGTTTTTTTGGATTACATGGTCCTCTCCTAGGACATTGTAATGTAAAATGGAGTATGTTTTTCGCATATATTTGGATTACTTTTGAACTAGTCCTGGTCTCTTGTAGAGTACTTTTTACACGCATGTAAGGAGTAGTCTCGATTTCTGCAGGGTAAGCACAATTTCATGGAATATGTCGCAATCCTTATACTTGTCAGATGGTGATTATTAAGGAAAATTGAGAGAATGAACTAACTTGTAATTTTTATATCATGCCATTATCTTAAATATTGTTATAAAAATTTGTCTAGGTAGATCCAAGATATTTAATAGAATTTTTATTTGGAATAGTTACATTCTCCATGGACTTTACATAATATGACTTCCAGTTTTTTCCTTATATTATGATTACATTTTCCCACTGGTGTTCGATAGAGTTTAGTTTCGCATATCAATTATTTTAATTCCATACTAGGGCGGTTCGGAAACTTCTTAGTCTAGCACAAAAAGCGCGGTATAAACAGAAAACAGTTAAGTGTTTTGGAAACTTCCGTCTCTGCTATGAACACATGTTAAATTTTGTTTTGATCTGGTAGAAATAGGTGTTCACAAAAGACGCATCCGCGATTTTTTTACAATGGAAAAATTAGAAATGCGCGGTGTCATTAAATATTTACATAAAAAACGTTTATCGGAACAAGAAATTCATAATGATGTGCTGAATGTTTGAGGTGAAAGTGCTCCTTCATATGCAACAGTAAAAAATTGAGTTGCTGAATTTAAACGTGGTTGTACAAGCATTTGAGATGAACCACGTAGTGGACGTCTAAAAACAGCAACAACAACAAAAAAATTTGTAGCCAAAGTGCATGATATCATGGGCATCTCAAATGATCGAGACCATTTAATTTTGCATGAAGAACTACAGATGAAAAAGCTTTCTGCAAGATGGGTGCCGCATTTGTTAACAGTCGACCAAAACGCATAAGAATGAACATTTATTTGGCGAAATAAAACGGATTTTAAGTGTCGTTCCATAACTGTTGATGAGATATGAATCCACCACTATACTCCAGAGACAAAAGAATAATCCAAACAATGGACTGATGCTGGAGGACGTGCCCCAGAGAAGGCAAAAACAATTCCATCGGCTGGTAAGGTTATGGCAACGATTTTTTGGGACTTCAAAGATATTTTATTGATTGACTATCTGCATAAGGGTAAAACAATAAATTCAGAGTACTATTGCAACCTTTTGATCAATTAAATGTACAAATGCGAGAAAAACGTACTGGCTTACAACACAAAAAAATAATTATTCATCAAGACAACGCACCAGCGCACAAGAGTGTTTTATCAATGGCTAAAAACAACGAATTAAAGTACGAGTTACTTGATCACCCACGTTATTCTCTTGATTTTGCTCCCAATGACTTTTACCTGTTCCCAAATCTAAAAAAAATTCCTTGCTGGCAAGCGTTTTACCTCAAATGAAGACGCAATTACAGTTGTAAACCACTATTTTGAAGACCTTGAGGAAAACTATTTTAATCAAGGAATAGAATTGCTAGAAAAGCGTTGGACTAAGTGTATTGAAGTTTCAGGAGATTATATTGAAAAATAAAAATATTTTTGAAAAACTAACTACTTTTTTTTTTTTTGAATATGAGACCAGTACTCAGGGATGACCCCTACATATGCAGTGCATTGTACTGGAACTAGGAAAAAGGTTAAGATTAAGACGAAAGAGGGAGTAGTGTTCGTGGAAGTTTAACTTAAACAATAACAACACGAAAGACTAAAAAAAACTCTATTGTAGCAATTAAAATGTTGGAATTAAATTAGTTAAAACTGTTCAGTGCCCAGTGTATATACCTTCGACACTGCTCAGATGATTAAATTTTAGTCCAACACCTTCCACACTACTAGGTAATGAAATGCATCGAAAATAATATTAGTATTGAACATATAAAGAAAACACGGACAACGGTGAAAAAAAGAAAAAAAAAAAACACGTGTACACATACTGCTACCTATTACGGTGTGCTTTGATTTCGTACGAAATTAGTAATGGACATACATAAGTAAATATATAGAAACTACGGACAATGGTAAAAAAAGAGACAAAAAAACACGTGTACACAACTTGCTACCTATTACGGTGCAATTTGGTTTCATAAGAATTTAATTAATGAACATACACATATTGGAAATACGGACAGCAGTAACAAAAAACGTGTGCACCTGATGAGAGACAAAACACTACTCACTACTTAGCCTATTCTCTTTCATTGATAGGCTAAGAAGTTTTCGAACCGCCTGTGTACTTAAAAAATAAGCACTCGTATTTATTAAATCAAGTTTAAGAACTGTAGCGTAGAGAAATAAAAAATAAAAACCAAGGCAAAAGGTGTCATTTCTACGTTTGAAATCTCATGAGATGCGAACTGTTTGCATAACTCCACTAATAGGTTAACAATAATACAGATTTAAAACTTAAATGTTCCTTTAGCTTCAGGAATTCGATTGTTTTTTTTTTTAACTTTAATGTATTTTTAAAACTATTACTTAAAATTTTTTATTGCAATCTTAGTCTTTATCTATTTTCTTCTTTATTAACGATTTCATGCTCTCATAGATATTGAGCTTATTTTCGTAATACCGCTTATTTGCTTCATTTTCCTCTAAGTTGAGTTTATTCTACCAATTTAATCATCATCTGCGATTTAGGTTCATTATTTAACAATTGTAAATGCTACTGCTTAGTTTTCTTTCTTTATCCTTTTGATTTAAGGAAATGAAAAGTCTACTGGTAGCTACTCCTCTTGAAGGATGTTCTTCTTATATTTTAAGTATTTTACTTTGTCTCTCTTTTTTCTGGTCCACTTTTTGTGCAATTTATCTTTATGTTGAACAATATACTCGTAAGTATGTAGTACCATATTTCTCATGATTTGCCCATATTTTTACGAGCTTTAAATGGTTGTTGAAAAAAAGCTGTTAATTTTTAAAACTTTGAAGGTAAAATTATTACATTCATTTGTAGTATATGTTGATCTTTTTGTTCCGGAGCATCTTAGTGTTAGTTAAAAAACAAAATTAGGGTTTAAGATAAAAGAACTTGTGAGAAATCATATTAAATATTCATTTAAATATACGAGGATTGTTTAAAAGCGAAGGTGAATTTTGGCATTTTTAGGTTAGCAATTTTTTATGTTGGCGGAATATAAAATATTTTTAATTGAGTTTATTTGTTTATAGTTAGATTAGTTTGTTTCTGAGAGGATTAACAGTTTAACGTGTTTTGATGTTCGGCGACATTCTGCTGCACAAAATAAAGTTGAACTTGCCTGCAAATACACACAAGCTTCTGGAAAGCTACTTATGTGGGCGGAAGTTTGTTATCAGAGAAGGCGACTTTATAAGCCCAACTCAACCAATCGAGGCAGGAGTTCCCCAAGGCAGCATACTGGGGCCTACTTTATATTTGATTTATGCCTCTGACATGCCAACGACACCCGGAATCCACACTTCAACTTTTGCAGACGATACAGCATTCTGCAGCGTACATGAAAGCCATCAAGTAGCTTCGCGAAATTTGCAGGAGTATATTTCAATATTAGAGATGTGGTTAAAACTTTGGAAGATTAAAGTTAATGAACAAAAGTGTACTCACGTTACATTCACGCTGCGTAAACAAACATGTTCAGCCATCCAAATCAACAATTCACCTATTCCGCAGCAAAATGAAGTCAAGTACCTTGGTATTCACCTGGACCGTAGGTTAACGTGGAAGTCTCACAAAGATGCGAAAGTTACTCAGTTAAAGTTAAAAGCAGCTCAACTGAATTGGCTTATGGGCAGAAATTCTACATTGAAGCTGGATTGCAAACTTTTATTATACAACGCAATTCTAAAGCCTATATGGTGCTATGGAATTCAACTATGGGGCACCGCCTCCGCTTCAAACGTTGAAAAAATTCAAAGGCGTCAAAACAAAATTCTTCGAACAATTACCGCAGCTCCATGGTACGTAAAAAACTCACGAATTCATAAGGATCTCTGTGTTCCTCTTGTAAAAGACGAATTTTCAAAGTACGCAACAAGGCATATCAATAAATTGGAACTTCATCCAAATCGTCTTGCACGCAATATACTTAATTTCGAAGGACACTCTCGGTTGAGAAGGAGGGACACCCTTGCCACCATCAGAACGTTAAATAGGTGATTTTATCGATATTGACCGTGCAAAATAAAACTTTTTTGTCTAGCATTGCCTGGACTTAATTAATTTTATGTATTTAGTATTAAGATTTGAATACTTATTGTTAGTTCACTTTGTGAAGATTCAATAAACAAATGAATGAAAAAAAAAAAAAAAAAAAAAAAAAAAAAAAAAAAAAAAATTCTGCTGCGGATAAAAATGCTCATTCGTCATTATATGAGTATGTTGGTAGTTTTGTTACATAATCATGCCTTCACCAGATTTGGCCGCCTACGACTATTTCCTATTTCTCAACCTGAGAAAATCCACGAAAGAACTGGGGTTCGCAACAGTTAAGGAGATAAGCCCCAAATCGCTGAGAACGCTCATGACCATACCAAAAACTGCAAATCAAAACATCTTCGAGGATTGGAAAAAATGCTATCACGAGGGGAAATAGTATGAAGTACCCTACAAGAACAGTGACGGTCAAATGACCGACATTGTTGATCGATATATAGGTCACAACTTTCTATCAAGTTATTAAGGGCAATATGAAGAAAATGACCGAAAGTTTCATGTACGTGTGATGTTTCTTCTACCACATTCTCAAAAATATTATATATGTGTTTTTGTGAATGTGTTGGAAAACAACATTTGAGTGTATTAGTTTCGGTCATTTATTTCTTGTAGGGTAGACTGTTTGTCCGCTTCCGCGGTTTTGCAATAGATGTCTGTAGTGGTAGTCGAAATAAATGGATCGTAGACAGCATACAATAAGCGTAGGTATTAATAAACACAACGTCATCGAAATCTCATTCGATTCTCGATCAAACGTTTCAGCTTACAAGCCATATTATCGTCATTTGCGGGAGGTTTTAGTTTTCCGCTTTAATATGATGAAATCTGCGGCTGAGGCTCAACGAATGCTCTCAAACCCCTATGGTGAGGCAGCCACTAATAGTGGAAGAACGTGAAGAGCGCTGTAAGAGAGACAATTTTCTAAGCTGTGGAATTGGAGGCATCACTTGGTCAAGACTAGTGTCAAACGCAACCAGATCTGGAAGGATCGTTGTTGGCGATGCAGCAAGCCATTTCAAAATGCCTGAAAGTTATAGGAATGATTCAGAAGCAAGGAAATTGCCATACGAATTGAAGGCGAGAGATGTGGCACGGCATTTGCTTGAATGAATATGCGCTCGCCGCTTGCAAGGCGAGCGCATAATATCAAGAGGATATCACCGCCATGGTTCAACGTCGACGACCGAACCGAGTATTCACGGTTCCGAGGTAAGATGAGTTTGGCGTAGTGTATTATGAGTTATTAAATACCAGATGACCGTTATCGAATGCAATTAATGCGTTTGAGTCGAGGATTGAGAGACAAACGGCCGCAATTCAAAGAGAGATATGATGAAGTGATATTACAGCATGATAATGCTCGACACCATATTGCGAAAATATTCCAGAAATAATTGGGAACGTTGAAATGGGTGGTCCTACCATAGCCGACGTATTTTTGAATCGTTGCTCTTCAAAAACGTCGTAACTGGTGACGAATCACGGGTGTATGGCTGGTCATTGAAACCATAGCCCAATCATCCCAATGGAAGCGTCCTGTTTTCTTAGACTGCAATGGCGTGGTGCATCATGACTTCTTGCCACAAGGTCGTACGGTCAATAAGGAATACTGCCTTTTTTTATATTGGAACAGTACTCAGGGGATGACCCCTACATATGCAGTGCATTGTACCAGAACTAGGAAAAGAGGAGGAAAGAGGGAGTAGTGCTTGTGAACATTTGACTTGAACCTTCCAACGTTATAACAGACAGGAAACACGTTTGCAGCAAATTATTCCACAGACGAAGCGTTCGGCTGAAAAACGAATTCTCTCTCTAATGCGTAGTGCGATTCCCCGGGCAATCGACCACAAATGGATGAGCTCTGGACGATGAGCGCATGCTACGTAAAAATGTGCGAATTTCGGGAACAAGATCCCTAATCTCATCAGAGCAAAATCCATTGTAGTAACGATAGAACAGAGTAACGCACCCCATACTGCGTCGATGCTCCAGTGAGTCAATAGAGTTGGATACCCTACTGTCACCGATGAGCTTCTTCGCCCTCTTCTGCACATGGTCGAGTAACCCCAAAATAGACTTTGAGGCACCGGCCCACACATGAGAGTTGTATTCTATTTTCGGTCGGATGTAGGTAGTATAAAAAGTAAGGAGATCGGATGGAGTGAAGTACATCTTACACCGTTTCAAAAAACCAAGGCACTTGAATGCTTCTTTAGAGACATGAAAAATGTGTTCAGTCCAGCGAACATCACACTGTATCTTCATTCCAAGAGCATCCGATTCCTCAATATTTATACCATCCATGAGTACAGATGAAGCAGCATTTGCGGTCGTTTGCTTGTGTGTTAATAAGCAAAATTGGGTCTTACGAGCGTTGAAGGCGACTCTGTTATTACGACCCCATTAAATACGATGCTAAAATTATGTGAAATACACTTCGAATTGGTCGATCATCCACCTTATAGCCCAGATTTAGCTCCTAGTGATTTTTTGCTGTTTCCAAATTGAAAAAATGCCTCGTAGGAAAAAGATTCATCTCAAACGAAGAAGTGATTACCGAACCTTACGCGTATTTTGAGGGGTTCCTAAAATCGTATTATTCAGATATTATAAAAATTTGGAATATCGTTTTACTAAGTGTATTGAGCTAAAAAGAGACTTTGTTGAGAAATAAATAGCTTTTGGGAAAATATATGTTGTTTTACTGCTTAGGTAGCTTTAATAACAATCCGCCATCGTGTGTATTAAATTCTTCACCTGAGGAGTAAGTCTTGGAAAAATGCAGAGGTGCCAAAACCCAATTCTTTGAACAATTACTGCAGCTCCATTGTATATAAAACCCTCACGGATTCATAAAGACGAATTATCTATGTACGCGACAAGGTATATCTGTAGGCTGGAAATTCACTCAAATCATCTTGCACGCATTTTATTTAATTTTGGCGGCCATACTCGGTTGAGAAGAAGAGATGCCTCTGTCGCCATCACTGCGCTAAATAAGTGATTTTACCGATATAGCGCCCGCAAAATAAAACTTTTCGTCTAGCATTGGTCGGACTTATGCTAGGAAAACAACTGCGACGAACTCGTTGTATAAAGTTGTCGTGTGAAGCACAATATCAACGAACATTGTTTACATTCCTTGCAAAAAAAAAAATTATTCTAAATACTAAGGTGACCATATTAAAAGTCAAAAGAAAAAAACCTTTATAAATCCCATCCGAAAGAGGGATTTTTGAACAAATTATCTGAGGTACTTTAGATTTTCAGAATACCTTCATACATTTTCTACTACATGGAATAAAATAAATTATAAAAAATAATATGTCATGAAAAATACTTTTTTTATGTTAGAAACCTGGTCGCCTGATACTGCTTTGTTCTTCGTTCACTGACGAAACAATTAGAAATAAATCTATTTCAACATTCGTTGAGTATGATGAATTTCGACCAACGCCACGATTGTGTGCATTTTCATATTCACCAATATATTTTATTTTTGGCGACGAATATTCGCGACCAAAAATTCGTCGTTCGTCGCAGTTGTGTTCCTAGTATTAAGTAAAAAACACATATTTTTTACTAAATGTTTATATTTAGTATTACGAATTGAATACTTATTGGCAGTTCATTTTGAAGATCCAATAAGTAAATAAATGCTTAAAAAAGTGTAAGTATATAGTAAATCATACGACTATACATTAAGAAAACTTCGGTGCAGTAAAAATAAAAGTAGGACCGCGACTAAGTATATTTGTATGTACGAGTATATGGAGTCTGCAGAGACAAAGAAAGTGGTGTAATCAGGTTTGGCTCATATTAATGTTTCAAAATTTGGCACAACCAATAAATTGTATATGACACACAGACAGAGCTGCCAGAAAAAATCGTCAAAAATCCTGATAATTTTTGGAAATATCGTCATTTTAGTTTTGCAATATCGTTAAAAAATCGGACGTATAAAACTACCAATTAATGAGAGATTTTTTTGCTATTATCTTTTTGGCAACACTAGTTTTGACAGCTCACGCACGTTTTGTATCTTGTGTCACTGTCAAACATCTTCAGTTTGGTCTATAATTTAATCATGAATCGTCTTACAAACGAACAACGCTTGCAAATTATTGAATTTTATTACCAAAATGCGCGCTCTGTTAAGAAAGTTCATCGCGCGCTTCTTCCATTTTATGGTCAGTTTAATCGACCTACTGAGGCTTCTATTCGGGCTATTGTAAAAGAATTTAGCACCTAATTTACATTGTTGGACATTAAACCACCAACACGCTTACGTAGAGTGCGAACTGAAGAAAATATCGCAGCCGTATCGGCCAGTGTTGGTGGTGACCGTGAATTATCGATTCGGCGCCGTTCCACTACGTGGAAAATTTTGCGGAAGGATTTGGGTGTGAAGCCTTATAAGATACAGCTGGTGCAAGAATTGAAGCCAAATGACCTACCACAACGCCAAATTTTTTGGTGAATGGGCTCTTGAAAAGTTAGATGAAGATCCACTTTTTTATCGAAGAATTGTGTTCAGCGACGAGGCTCATTTCTAGTTGAATGGATACGTGAACAAGCAAAACTGCCGTATTTGGAGTGCAGAGCAGCCAGAAGCATTGCAAGAGCTACCAATGCATTCACAAAAAACAACCGTTTGGTGCGGATTATGCCCTGGCGGCATTATTGGGCCGTATTTCTTCAAAGATGGTGCGAATCACAACGTTACTGTGAATGGTGAGCGCTACCGTGCGATGATAACAAACTTTTTTTTTGCCCAAAATGGAAGAGCTTGACTTGCATGACATGTGGTTTCAACAAGACGGTGCCACACACCTTACCTTGTAGTGTGGAAGGTGTTGGACTAAATTTTGTTAATCTGAGTAGTGTCGAAGGTATATACACTGGTCACTGATCAGTTTTAACTAATTTAATTCCAAAATTTTAAATGCTGCAATATAGTTTGTTTTAGTCTTTCGTGTTGTTATTGTTTAAGTTAAACCTCCACGAACACCACTCCCGCTTTCCTACCTCATCATAACCTATTTTCCTAGTTCCAGTACAATGCACTGCATATGTAGGGGTCATCCCCAGAGTACTGGTCCAAGATAAAAAAAAGTCCCTGCATTTGCGCTAAGAACGTTATGCAGTGCATTACTACCTATTCCGGTGCAATATATACAAAATACGGACAGCAGTAACAAAAGACGTTTGTACTGGAGGCTAATTCTGAATTGCGATGCGAATGGTAATCCTACTCGAATATGCATACATATATGCGAAGAGTTGCTATTCTCTATTGCGATGTTCGGACAGTACTTTTTTATTCGCATTTAAAATGCAAAAAGGTCGGCATTCTTAATTGCGAAAACAAATGTCATAGTCGTAAAATTCATTCGATAGCAACACAGCATTAGCAAAGCATGAAAATGGAAGTATTGTGTTATTTTTTGTTTATTCACCTATTTGATTTGTTAAAATAACACAAAAATTTATTAAACCAAATAATAACTTATTGTGGTAGCTTATAGATTAATTGCTTTTAATAATGAAATTTTACTCAGGGAAACTAACAACAATACTACTAAGATGCGACAGTTCGAAGTAATAATGGAATTCATGAAAAAGCATAGTGATTTGGCGAAAGGCCACTTAAAAACACCAAATACTCGTCAGACAAAATAAAATAACTTTTCACTCAAATTCAGAATGTCGGATTTGTTTCTAGGCAATCTTCTATCTATTCTCTCATTTTTTTTATTTCCATCTTCGTCACCACACTATAGTGCAGCACAGTTAATTTTTGAAAATGACACAATTTTTTTACAATGTTTTTACGTTTCCCAGCTGTCTTATGTCCACATTCCATAGGAGCTACCCTAATCAAACATGCAACTTTATATCCTTAATATTATATATATAACAATCTAAATAAATTATTGAGAATTTTGAGCTTTTCTTCTATATACGTCTCTAATTTTAATTTTTGATTGTTATCAATATTAAAGGCTGATATGGCGAATAAAACTCAGTTGTTCACAATTTTTTTTAATTAAACTATTTATTTTTTATACTCAAAGCCACCAAACAATTTTTGAACTTGTAAAACTTGTCGAATAAGAAATAAATTTCAGGTTTATGTATTTACTTTGGAAGAGTATTGCCACATTTCGAAATTAGTTGCGAATGCGAAAGACTTTCAGAATACCATATATCTTTCGCATCGCAATTCAGAATAAGCCTCCAGGATGGAAGACAAAACACTATATGTTCGACAAAATTATTCCAATAACCCGCAGACCGCAGAATCATTCAAAATTAATTATTAATATATAAAGAAAACACGAACGGCTGTAAAATTTGTTTTTTACGAATTAATATTGAACATATGTATGTAAGTATAAAAAATACGGACGACAACGAAAAACTTATACACAGTGTTCAGATCTTCACACTTAATTTCTTTCATAAGTGCGTAGGTATAATTGTACATTTATACCTACGTATGCCTGCACGAAATTAGTTCAACAACCCAAAATTGCTAAATTTCATTTAATTTTTAGTTTTGTTGAGCTTATGCATTTTTCAAGACATTCGGTTGTTTTATATTCTTCATCCACCATATAACCAAGTGTAAGAGCTTGCGTTATAATTAAAATGATTAACCGGGTTCAAGTGCTCGTGTTAAAAAACCAAATTGTCCAGGTGATTCCGCCCGGACAAGCAACACCGACCAGCAAAACAGCTTAGTCAAAACACACAGAATGGAAGGCAAAACACATATTTTATTTAGGCAATTCTGTCAAACTATTGTAGTGAATTTTCTTAAATTATTAATACGAGTGCGTTGCTTTTTTCCTCTCATATTCGGCGGATGAAATCTGTTTTAATATGCTGAAATTTGTCTTAATATGCTTATATACAATTGTTAACAAATGCAGATTTTTGGCGAATGCTGCTAGTGCAGCCAGAAGTTATTTGTGTTTCTAGAAATGGGGCATATAACGACCCTGCACATTCAAACGTTGCAATTGCATAATGATCATCGTGAAAATCCTTATAGACATACTCTGTGGCTCACCTACAAATAATTTTTTTTATGCGTTTTTATTTATTGAATATTCAAAATGAACTAACAATAAATATTCAATTCAAAACCTACATATAATGAAAAAAATTTAATTCTGCAAAAATCGTAATTTTTAAAACACAGGTACACGCAGAGAAAAGGCAATTTAGAATATTGTTGTAACAACATTAGTATATACTGTGTCACAATTTGTTTTGTTGCCGCTTGCGGCGAATTACCATTTTCAATATAGTTTAATCCTCAATAATCATTTTAATATTGAAATCTTTCCTTTTCTATTGTTACATTCCTATTGTTCAAAGTTCTTTTAACAAAATTAACGTTTGCGGTTAATCATTCAGAAAGGCGCTACAGTTTTCACCCCTGAATTATGTTCGAATCTGTAGTTTGCCATATTTTTCTTTATATTCGCTGTACTAAAATATGATCGGTTCGGTATTTCCTTTTTTTACGGGACACTTGGCTTTTTGGCGTGCTCTCGGTTGGCCTCTGGACACTTTTTTTCCATCCTGCGGCTCTTTAAGCATTTTGTATCCCTATATCGTACACAACTAAATTTTTAATTCATAATTTTACTTAAATAAATTATGTAAGTGAATTTATATAATTAACGATCTATTGATTATAAATAGAGCTCAATTTCCTACGGTGAGTAGATCATAGGAATCCTTCCTATATTAATATTATTGAAACTGCATCACTCAACTATTTAATATATTTATGCAAAATTAAACACCTATCATTTACAAATATGGTTGAATGCAACAATAATGTTTAAAAAAAATTATTGAATAGAGCAAAATGTTTTGTAATGTGCAATAATAGACTATTAATTTAAAACATACGTATGTTTGTTTACAAACATAGTTTGACAAACATAGTTTTTGTTGATAGTTTTCTTTTGTGTATGTGATTTTAAAATTTAATAATATTAAAAATATATAGGCATTCATTTATTATTTGGAGGAAATAGCAACATCATTAAAATAGATATTTAAAAATAAAAGGGTCTGTACAAGAATATATATATATATATATATATATATATATATATATATATATATATATATATATATATATATATATATATATATATATATATATATATATATATATATATATATATATATATATATATATATATATATATATATATATATATATATATATATATATATATATATATATATATATATATATATATATATATATATATATATATATATATATATATATATATATATATATATATATATATATATATATATATATATATATATATATATATATATATATATATATATATGTGTTTTAATATATTTGATTTAAATGTATATGTTTTTTTACAGATGCATACATATGTGGGCCAGATCAAATTTGCTTCAGTTTCAGGATTTTGCAAAAATTTTCTAATAATTGTGATAAATTTTTTGTTAAAATATTGCTTAACAAATATATTTGTATAGAATAAATCAAAATCGTGTGGTTTTAATCAGAAAAGTTATTTATATGTGTATGTATTATGTAACCATATAATAATGTCACGTTCAACAAAATTACGATTGATTGTGACAATAGAATTTACAATTTTTCAATAAAATGTGTGGGAGTGAATATATTATATGGTTTGACATGACAGTAAAATAATAATTTTTACAATAACAGTATTAGTCGTGATGCAATTGTTGTAACTTTGATCAAATATATGTTTATGTAGTATAGTTTTGGTTCTTGGCTTGGCTTTATTTTGCAAGTAAATTTCATATTGAAACCATACTATGTGTTTGTGTTCAACCATATAATTCAACAATAGTATTTTGCCCTTAGAAGATTGTCATATCAACCATATTTTTTCTTTTGTGTGTAATTTTCTAAATTTTTACAATATTTTCTTTTTCACTGTGTTATGTAAACTACACTTAGTTGTAAGAATCACTCTGTAAATATATATTTATTAGATATTAAGGTATTGTAAAAGTTTAGAATATTATATAACAAAGTATTGTCATGCAAGATACAGAATCTATAACACACTGATTCTGGGCATTCTTATTTATTATACATTTTGTTTTAATATGCTTACGTAGAATTGTTAACAAATGCAGATTTTTGACGCAGCCAAAAGTAATTTGTAATTATTTCTAGAAAAGGGGGACACTTCGACTAAAAATAAACGGTTATGCTCATGATCAACCATAACATGCACTGCAAATTTAAAAGTTGCAAGTTTGCAATATGATCATCGTAAAAATCCTTATATGCTTATACTTTGTAGCTTACCTTAAAATAATTTAAAAAAATTTAATGCTGCAAAAATCGTCAACTCGTCATTTTGCTAAATTTGAGCATGAAATCTTCAAAATGAGGATTTATCATCAAATCTGGCAGCTATGCATACATTAGGTGTATATACATCATTTGTAATTGATTGCTTCGTACGAAAGAGTTTATTTGTGTAAGCAATAAATGCAACTGTTGTTGCCAAAAATTCATTACACGTGTTGGAAAAACCAAGGACATGTAAATATATAAACCAAAAGGATTCACAGTTCTATCGAGTAAAGGTTTATATTACTGAAACTATATGGGAAAAATAAAATTTTTTGCTCGGATATATCACAGTTGGCTTCAAAAGTAAACGCGTTGAAAACTGCAATACATTAACAAGTTGCTTGTTCTCCACTAATTTTTAAGAAACCCTTTAATGATTCTTGCTGTTGTGCTTGTACGACTATATATAATTGTGTAAAATTAGCTCTTGAACTTTAATGTGTTTTTTATACTTTGTTAATTGAAAATCTGATTTTAATGCAAATATTTAATTAAGCACACACTTAGATCTGTCTATTATTATGATGGCAGCTAGTTTTTCGTCGCAGTTTTGGCTACACTGGAGAGTGCTGATTTAAAGAATTTAAAATGATTTGATTTAATTTTGTTTAATTTTAGTTTTTAAATAATTAAACAACAATTTTTAGTTTATGTAGTAATTGCTACTTGCCTTCGAACTATTTGGACGACCTTAAATGCAAAAAAGCATAAAGAATTGGGAAAATTATATTAAAGTACAATATAAAAAAATTAAAATGCTAGGAATTTTTTCGACTTTGAGGTCCAAACTTCTATTTCTATTTTAAAATTTACAATAGTTCGCTACATTACTGGATAGCATCGTCAGAACTAAGATCATAAAAAAAAACAATAAATAAGTATAACAGTTTTTATGATCATAATAAAACAAATAAAAGCCACCACTGGCTAATGCTCTCGTAATATGTCTTGCTCACTGCGTCTATTTTACGGTAAACCTAATGAATTTGATTAACTATGGTACTTACATTTACTCTTAAATATATTACATTTACTCTTAAATATAATACGCTTACACAGTGACGTAGTACAGTGCGCAGCCCTGAAGAAGACTCCAATCATTTTATATGCATTCGTGTACAGGAATGGAATGCGTGTACATCCACTTAATGGAATATTTTGCGTAAAAATGTGATTTACTTGCTTGCGATATGATCACCAAGTGAGGTGTAGATTTATTGAATGGGGGCAAAACAAGGTTGCCATGGATCCCTGTATATCGACAGACCCATATGTGAAATCATTAAAATCCTTACTCGTAAGTGTATGTTGAGACACTGTCACATCCAGAAAAAACTCACTGTTTGAAGTCCTTTATGAATTGGTAGAATAATTGTTTGCAACCGGCAGTGGCCGCTATAAAACTAAGATTACTTACTTTTTCGTTCATCAATTGAACAACAATGGAGCTGTGAATTGTGCGATTTAGCGCCGAGAGAGTATCTTCTCAGGAGATATGTGAAGTGTCTAGCCCACTCCGTTTGATCAGTGTCGAACAAAAACGAGTTCCACAGAGCACTTCATAGCGGTGTTTGGACATGATGAAGCGTAATCCTGTTGGTTTTTGGCGTCAATTAACAACTCTTGATAAAACATGGGTCCACCACTACACATCTGAAACCAAAAATCAATCGAAACAATGCGTGGAAGCTGGTGGAAATGCCCCGAAGAAGGTGAACATTGGCCAGCATGTTCTAGAAAAGTAGTAGTAGAATGAAAATAAAAAATGATTTTAAAAGTTAACTTTTTTGTTGCTCTGAAAAAGTAGTAGTTTGGGTGTTTCATTCTTTTGTTCGAACTGAACTTCGAAAATAAATCTTGGATAAATGTTCAAATAACTAGTACTGACACTAACCACGTTTTCAGTTTTATTTGTCTTTTTATATAAACTAGTACTGAAATGAAACATATTTTAAATTTTATTTTATTTTTTGCGATATGCCTTTTGCCCAAAATACGTCGTGCAAAATTTTTAATCTAATGCTTGTTATTTTATAAGAGCAAATTTTAGTTAGATTTATCAAATTCTCCGTCAACAACGATGACCGTAATTTTTAAGTACGATTTTATGAAAAAAATTTAGAATAGCCAGTGGCTATGAAAGGGGTAACGAAGATTCAGATGAGTTAGTGTTTCTGTACCCGCTATAATTAGAGATGATATCGCCAATCGACTTTAGTTAATAAAATAACAATCATTAGTTTTTAAATAATATTTTCCTTATTTTCCCTATAAATATATACACAATTGTATCTCAAATAAATATTTCGTCATCTAACCTCTTATTTCAATGGGATTGTAATTATACTCTGTAAAAGTTTTCATTTTCACGATGATATTAAAAAGTGTTTTCAAACTACAACTTTTTGTGTAAAAGTACCAGACAATTCATTACAAATTATTGTTCGAAAACAAAACATAGATGAAAAGTAAAGAGTAGAATGTAGAACACCAAAGCTTGAAATTGAAGTGATTTCAAACTATTTTCACTTCAAAGTAGAATCAAGAACATACCCGATTGTTCAACGATTGTCTTGAAAAAGGATTTACAATCACAAGAAAGTATTGTCGCGCATTATTGGATCAATTAATTAATGCAATTAAGAAAAAACGACCACATTAAAAACCAAGTAAGAGTGTAGTATATTCGGCTTGGCCGCATCTAAAATACCCTTCACGATAGTATAAATGCTCGGATATATATGGACTGACATTAGGGAAAAATATTTTTGGCTTTTCATTAAGGACATCTTTCATGAAAAAAATTGGTTTATACATCGGTTATATATAACCCGTTATTAGAATTTTACATTTTCTTTATTTTAGTAACCTTCTTCTATAACGAGAACAGCTTTATAGCAAAAAAAAAAAAAAAAACATTTTCATGGAAAAATCGGTTTATGCTATATCTCGGGTATATATGGACCGATATCGAAAATTTTAATTTTCTCTATTTTAGTAACCTGCTTTTATTACCAGAACTGATTTTAAGCAAAAAAAAATTTAATTTCGTTTTTATGAAAAAATCGGTTAAGGTTATGCCTCGGGTATACGAGTATATGAACCGATATCGGAAAATTTCATGTTCTGTATATAAGTAACCTCCTTTTATTTCCAGAACAGCTTTTAAGAAAAAAAAAAAACAGTTGTTTAAGTTCGCTTACGTGACGTACGTATGAAAATCGGGTTTGGCTGTATCTCGGGTATTTATGGACTTTGCAAATCAAGAGGCATTCAGAACCTTGAAACTATTCCATACGGGCCACACAACTGGTAGATAGTCTATTCTAGATGAGCCTACAATCAATTCTAAAAAATTCCTAAAATCAAAACTTTAATACTGATGCCTGTTGTATCGAAAGGCGAATTCAAAGGAGTACGGTTAATAACTAGAAATTCACCATAATTGGAAGTGTTGTAAACATGGTGCAATTAACCAGGTGGCGTCACTAGCGCAGGTGATAATTTTTTGTTTCATAAAATTGTGGGTGTCAAAAATTGTGGATGAAAAAATAAAAATATTTTAAGCAGTTTGAAAAAGGGCAAGAACACAATAAAAAAGTTTTCAAAAATATTTTAATTGCTTAAAATGTGTTGAAAACAATTTATAAAAAAAATTATATTGATTTTCTTTGTTCGTTTTTTTTTTTATAAACGTTTCTTTTTCATTTTCTTCTGTTTTGTAAACATGTTTTGACAGCGTCCAGGATTTTTACACAAACAAAATATTATGTATGTAGTACAACAACTCTTATGCTGCCAGCTAATAATTGCACCATGGTTGTAAACTAATGTCAACAAATGTAACGGACGTTATATAAATTCAAAATTAATAAAAAATATAATTTCAAGAGTTAATAATAAATTCAAAATAAATAAGAACACATAGTACTCGTATGGCTATATGTTGCCAAACCTATGGTCGGAAAACTACTGACATCTAAATGAGTATTTGTCATCAAAACTGATGAACACGGAAATTCAGTGCGATATAAAGCAAGACTCGTTGTGAAAGAATTCCTTTAAAAACATGGTTGCGATTATGAATAAACATATTCTCCAGTAGCAAAACTAACGACATTAAAGGCCCATTTAGCCGACCGTAAATGTAGAAATGTAAATGTAGTCGGAACAGCTGATCGATTTTGTTATACGAGAAACAATGAAAATGCTTATCTGACTGTAATGAAATGTAACCGTAACGTCTGAACCTGTAGAAAATAGAATTTCATTACGTGTTTACGTGACAAATGTAGTCAGTGATGGTATATATTATTGTGAATGGCAGGACGGCACAAAAACCCTGTTTAGTACTTTTTGTTTATTTGATAATTGAACTGTTTAAGTAGTTAAATTTGTATACACACATAATATATTTTAAAAAATTTTGGATTTGAATTGTTTGTTTTTGCTTAAAAGAACTTCTGATAATATAAGGAGGTTACCAAATAGAGAAAATGAAAATTTCCGATATCGGTCCATATATACCCGAGATATAGTCTAAACCGATGTTTTAGTGAAAAATTCCTTTTGCTTGAAATCAGTTCTGATTATAAAACGAGGTAATTAATTATTCGTAAACTACAGAAAAGGGAAAATTCCGTTATCGGTTCACATTTAACCGAGATATAGCCTAAACCAATTTTTGCATGATAATTTCAATGAAAGATTTTCTTTTTGGAATGATGATTACAAGGCAAACATATTTTTTGCCCGATGTCGGTCCATGTATATCCAAGCATATTTAGTGACTATCGTGAAGGGTATTTTAGATTCGGCCCAGCCGAATGTACTACGCTCCTGTTATATATTAATATTATTATATATTATAAGCAGTTAAATTTGTTTTTTTAGAAGTACCAAAGAGCAGAGAACAAAAATTTAAATATTTGAGATTTATTCGCTATAGTAGCTTCCAACATTGGTGCTAATAAAAAAATTATAAAAAACTTCTTTTTTTTATATTTTCCAGCTGTAGCTCATATGAAATGTCGACAATAGACAGAAAAAGAAATATTAGAAATTTTAGGTACCATTTAAACAATTTTCGTACCTTTTGTATATGTACTGAATACTATGAGCTCTCATCACTGCTATGAACAGCTGTATTGCTTTTATTTTATTTTTGCAAATTATTTGATATAAAGATATAGTTGATGAAAAATTAATTATTTTCTTTAACATACAATAATATAAAAATGAAAAGCAGAACACTTTTTCTGTAAATCATTAATAAGTGAACACTTTTTCTTCACATGCACTTGTGTTTTTTTGTTTATATCAAAAACACATGATACGGTTTTACGTGTTCTATAAGTGCTACTACATTTACATTTACGTTACATTTACATTTACCTTACAGTTACAATTTCTACGGTCGGCTAAATGGGCCTTAAGAACCGTCTTAGCAGTGAGTGTTCAAAGAGCAGCAGAAACACCAGTGGAAACAAATTTTAATCTACTCTGTTCAAACCTAACGGATCATCCATAGAGAGAGTTGTTAGAAAGTATGACGAAATACATTACACTGCCTTGAAGAGAATTCTAAGATACATCAAAGGTACTAAGAACCTAAAACTTTGTTTTCTTTGCAAAAATACAGAAGATATTAAATCTGAGTTCGTTGACTCCGATTGGGCTTCGGAAAATCTACCAGTGGATATGTATATTACGATTACGGTTGTCCTGTTTCATGGTGTACTATAAAACAAACCACAGGAGCTACTTCTTCTACCGAAGCAGAATATATTGCTTTAAGTTTAGCGACATCAGTGGGAATTTGACTAAAAGGTATTCTCGAGAACATGGGAATTAGAAGCTCAGGTGATGCTTTTAAACTTTATGAAGATAATATCGGATGCATTGCTATGGTCTAAAATGAAGAAAGCAAGAGAACCAAACACATCGATATTTTTTTTTTCTTTTTAATACTGCAAATCTTAAAACTAAATTTAATTAATTAATATAGAGAGAAATGAATTAATGTTGAAAATTTTATTTACTTAGGTCCAACCAATGCCAGACGAAAAGTTGCTTCTTGCGTGTATTTTGTTGGTAAATCTCAACGCTCTGATGGTTGCAAAGGTGTCCATCCTTCTCAGTTGAGTGTGGCCACCAAAGTTAAGGATGCTACGTGCGAGAGGATTCGGGTGAGACTCCAGTCTGTTAATGTACCTTATCGCGTGTTTTGAAAATTCATCTTCCACTAAGGGTACACCTAGATCTTTGTGAATTCGAGAGTTTTTAACATACCATGGAGCTGCAGTAATTGTACGGAGAATTTTATTCTGGCGCTTTTGAATTTTCTCAATGTTGGATGCAGAGGCGGTACCCCACAATTGAACTAAATAGCTCCATATTGGCTTTAGAATTGCGTTATACAACAAAAGTTTGCAATCTAACTTCAAGGTAGAATATCTGCCGTTGAGCCAATTCAATTGAACCGCTTTTAATTTCATCTGAGTGACTTTACCGTCAATGTGAGACTTCCACTTGAGCCTACTGTCCAGATGAATACCAAGGTATTTGACTTCACTGTGTTGCGGAACAATATGATTGTTGATTTTAATAGCCGAACAGCTTTTCTGCGTAGTGTAAATGCAACATGGGTATCTACACTTCAACCTTTGCAGATGGCACAGCGTTTTTGAGTGTTCATGAAAACCACGAATTAGCTTCACGAAATTTACAGGAATATATTTCAATATTAGAGAAATGGCTAAAACTTTGTAAAGTGAAAGATAATGAACAAAAATGTACTCATGTCATATTCAGACTGTGTAAACAAATATGTTCGGTTATCCAAATTAACAACTCACCTATTCCGCAGCACACTGAAGTCATTCACCTAGACCGTAGGCTAAAGTGGAAGTCTCACATTGAAGTAAAAGTCACTCAGTGACTTTTACTTCCATGTCCATAAGCCAACTAAATTGGCTTATGGGCAGTAACTCGACATTGAAGTTGGATTGCAAACTTGTGCTATGCAATGCAATTCTAAAACCTTTATGGTGCTACGGAATTCAATTATGGGGAATCGCCTCAGCGTCAAATACTGAAAAAATTCAAAGGCGACAAAACAAAATTCTTCGAACGATTACTGCAACTCCATGGTACGTAAAAAATTCACGAATTCATAAAGATCTGAGTGTTCCGCTTGTAAAAGAGGAATATTCTAAGTACGCGACAAAGTATGTCAGGAAACTGGAACTTCATCCAAACCCTCTTGCGCGTAATATACTTAATTTTGGCGCCCAGTCGGTTGAGAAGAGAGGATACAGTTGCCACCATCAGAGCGTTCAGTAGGTGATTCTACCGATATTGCACCCTCATAATAAAACTTTTTGTCTAGCATTGGCTGGACTTAAGTAATAATCACATTTTTATTTCATTTTTTTCTCTTTTTTTGTATTTCTTTATTTTAATATTTAGTATTAAGATTTGAATATTTATTGTTGTATGTATTAATGTTAAATAGTCGAACTTTATTTTAATATTTCTAATATTATATGATGATGGGTTGGTATCATTCGTCTAGCTCGAGTTCAATCCTGGCTAAAGCCAAGAAATATTTTTATTTATAATTATAACAATAATTGCCGCGATCAATAGCTCTTGATCAAAGAAGACAGGAAAAAATAATTAAATACACTAAAGCTGGGACACAACTAGCTGTTTCACTGTCGCTACACTGCTCATCAGCAAATATTTCTTGGCTTTAGCCAGGATTGAACTCGAGCTAGACGAATGATACTAACCCATTATTATGTAATAATAGAAGTATTTATTGTTAGTTCATTTTGAAGATTCAATATATAAAATACGCTTAAAAAAAATTCGAGTTATAGGCCCAGCCTACCCGACATCGTCCAAGAGGCAAAATATGGATGATTCACTGAATAATGTTATCGTCTATTAATCTCCGAATAGGGTCGTAAAAATAATATTGTCTTCAACGCTCGTAAGACCCAGCATTATTTATTAGCATACAAAATGACGTTGTTGCTGCGTCATCTGTATTGAGAAATCGGATGCTCTTGATGTCCTTGCAATAAAAAATACATTTTTCATGTCTCTAAAGAAACATTCAAGTGAATCGGGTTTTTAAAACGGTGCAAGATAACAAGATTATCAGCGACAGTGGGGTGTCCATCACTATTGACTACTGGAGCATACACGCAGGGTACGTTACTCTGTTTTATTGTCACTACAATGGATTTTGCTTTGACGGTATTAGGGATCTAGTTCCCAAAACTCGCGCATTTATACGTTACACGCATGCACTGTCCAGGGCTCATCCATTTGTGGTTGATTGCCCGGGGTCATTTTTCAGCCGCATGCTTTGTCTGTGGAATAAGTTGCCTGCAGAGGTGCAGTTATAACGTTGGAAAGTTCACAAACAGTACTCCCTTTTTCCCTCTCCACACAACCTATTTTCCTAGTTTTTGTACAATGCATTGCATATGTAGGCGCTATCCCCTGAAAACTGGTCAAAGATAAAAAAAAAATAAAAATGTAACGATTAATTTTGCAATCACACGATTGGAGTATAAAAATATGCATAAATTGCTCCATTGCGGCGATCATGTGATGCTTCTTTAAATTGTTTTAAAAGTTATGTGTAACTTATGGCGAAATACGGAAATTTCGATACTAAGAATCAATACTTCAATACTATAAAATACATTTAAGTTATCTTTTTACGAAAAAATTTGTCGTGAACTAAGGTTGGCATACCATTCGGGACTTCTTCGTCAAGAAAATAGTATGACGACAAAGAAATGTAGGTTTGATATAGCTATAAACATCGGTTTATAAAATATTATGATCGCACTAAAAATGGCGACACAATGTAGAACATATTAAAAGGTCGGTATTTGTATGGTGACTGATTACAGAAAATCGAACACATCTACTACATATACATCTGAAAATTTATTCAAAATAGCTGGGTATGGATGGCTAAAATTTAATGTTTCGAATGGTTAATTTTCCGTTAATTGAAAAGAAAATAATTATCTTAAAAGTACAACCTAACCGACCAACCTAAATTAGCGCGTAAAACGCAACGTAATTAATTTCTGTGATTTTACGTTGTAGTGAGTAAAGCGCTAATTGTGCAATCAACAGTAGTGTTAGTTTACCTCGTTTGATAAAAATTGCTGAATAGAATAATACCAAAAAAACAAAATTTATATTAATTTGAGAGCCCTAGAATGCGATTACTAATTACAGCAAAATATGAGTAGCAGGTTTTTTGTAGCCAACTTTACTGAAACGTAAAAACCAAGTGCAGCGTCAACTTGTAGGGAGTGCACAGGACAGATGGTCTGCTGAGGTCACCTGCCGAGTAGCAAGGCTAACATGGCCTGCGTATGATCGTAGAAGAACTGCGGTCCTAAAGGCGTTTCCCCGTCAAAGGTTCCGTACCTTGGTGGCAGTTCTGACAGGACATTGTCTCATGGGGACGCATGCTAGGAGGTTAAATCTTCCATTTAATGATTTCTGTAGAAGTTGCGGGGATGAGGACGAGGAGGAAAGTGTTGAGCATTTCCTCTGTCGATGCCCGGCTCTCTTTTCTATGAGAGCGCTGTATCTAGGCGGACCGATGCTGCACGGGTTGGCAGATATATCGGAATGTCGAGTGAACGGATTGGATTCCTTTATCCGCCTTTCGAGTTGGTTGCACTTCTCCCTCAGGCAACCCAACGGGACCAAAAGGAACCAAGTGGGCTGGTTTCGTGAAACTGGCGGCATGTACAACCTAACCTAACCTACTGAAACATAATAAAGTCTACTCTCTTACGTTTTGTCAAAACTGGATTCTTCAATTGCGAAGTGCTAATTAAGGTTCAAAATTCACTATTATTGTTTACTTAATTTTAAATTATCCATCAACATCCACATTCTCAATAATGAGTAAAATGCATTTTATGTGCAAATATTAATAGTATTACATTCATATAATTATAGTTCAGATATTCTAATAAGCAGGGAAACCAAAAATATGGTAGTAAAAAGTATCTAGCATGTTGCTATATACAGTAAAACATAAAAAGGGATTGAAAAATTTGTGTATTGAATATTAGATAGCAGATTAATAGATTTTATCAGGAAATTTAGAATAATGAAGTGGTATCAATATTTTTTTCAGTTTATCGAACGAGTTTAATTTTCAAGTAGAAGTTTCAGTTTTTTAAGGGGGGCTAAATGACTGACACTCAACGAAGTGTACAATGGAGATGCTCTGATTACAAATGAGAATCAAGCTTCTAACAAGTATATCTAGTTTTATCTAAAAAACGTTGGATATCTTCAAAAAATATGTGCAGAAATTTGAACTTGAACTTGTGAGAATATGCATCCAACCATAATGACTGTATAACTATAGACTTGATTACAAAGGAATGCTTTTCCAAAATTAACACATCGTTCTTCTTGTGTGCAACCCCTCTTTGTTTGGGAACTTCCTCTAAAAACAAAGCCCTGCAAGAATTTTAAATGGGTAACTGCACAGTTTCGAAATACTAAAAGAACAGATAATTAAATCAAAATATTATAAATAACTTGTTTTCCGTTTCCTAGCTTTCTATACGTCGACATTTCATAGGAGCTACCGTAATCATCAGTAGACTTGGAAACTTTCGCAAGTAGACTTGGAAGCTTTTGCACCGCGAATTTAGTAGAATTTGCGATTTAGTCCAAAATGTGCAATTTTTTGGCATCAATAAATAAAATACCTGCAAAATATTTGTTACATACTCGTAGTCCATTAGCGTTATAGTCCATATTCGCTTATATTCCACCTAGATGCGGTGTGGAGAATCTTAAATTCATGCAAGTTATTAAAGATATAATCCAAAATGCAAATTTAATAAAAATTTTCCTAGACAAAAATGCAACACTTTTTTATATGTACACACTCGTATTTCATTTTTGACACATGTTCGCAATGTTAAATGTGTTTTTTTTTATCATTTATAAGCCAGAAAGTGGCTTATATACAAATCTAACTATAGTTCAATTCGCCTTGTAGTCCACAAAATCGTGCATTTGAAGCAGTGGACTATAAGCGAATTTTACTGTATTGTCAAACATTCAACTTTACATCCTAATAATCTAAATAAATTGCACTGGTTTACAGCCAAAAATACCAAGAACGCCACATGCCTAGATAAGTTAATTTGGACCTCTTGAACACAAAAAACGCTGTATTTTTTTTCTAAGTACCGTTTTTTTGGATAACGGTAGTATATTCGGCTGGGCCGAATCTAAAATACTCTTCACAATAGTCACTGAACAAAAAAAAAAAAATCATTGTGCTCACATACTTTTAACTTACATACATATAAAATCAATAATACAGGGTGGCCCAGAAAGACCGAAGTGGTGTGAATTGCTTATAACTTTTTATTTAAGAGATATTTTTTTAATTTTTTTTTTTTTAAATACATTACATTTATGGGGAATATTTTTGGATTAGTTATTAAAAATGATATCCCGCAAGTGGTGGCCATATTCTGCTTCGCACAAATGTGCTCTTTCCAACACATTTTCCATGACCTTTCGCAAAACTTCCGGTGGTATGTTGTTAATTTCTTCTCGAATATTGGTTTTTAACTCCTCAATAGTCCTAGGCTTATTAACGTAAACTTTTCCTTTTAAATAGCCCCAAAGAAAACAGTCTGGAGCGGTTAAATCCGGGGAACGCGGAGGCCAATTAAAATTGCTGTTACGAGAAATTATTCTTTCACCAAAGATGTCGCGTAAAAGAGTCATTGTGGCCCTCGCAGTGTGCGCTGTGGCTCCATCCTGTTGGAACCATATTTGCGGATGGTTTTCCACGGCTGGCCTTACAAAATTTTGCAACATGGCCCGATATCGATCACCATTGACGGAAATGGCGACACCTTGTTCATTTTCAAAAAAAAATGGGCCAATGATCCTTTCTGAAGAAACACCGCACCAAACGGTACACTTAACTGGGTGCAATTGTCGTTGATGAAGTACTCTCGGGCTTTCCGTAGCCCATATCCTACAGTTTTGCTTGTTAACGAACCCATTTCGTCACTCATTATTAAGTTATGAATAAAATTTGGATTCTCTTGTGCTTTTTGCTGGAAATAAATTGCATAGTCAAGTCGTTGCTGGTAATCTGTTGGTTTCAATTCTTGGACAAGTTGAATTTTGTATGGAAACAATCCTATGGTGTGCAAAATTCGCTGCAGCGACGTCCTTGAGAGGCCCAGTTGTGACGAACGTCTCCTGGTTGATGTTTCTGGATCCTCCCGAATACTCTCCTGTACCACTTGAATATTGTCAGCCGTGTGGACAGTTCGGTGTCTGCCGGGACCAGGAAGGTTCCTTACTGCTCCTTGTTCTCGAAAATTTGCAACCAGACGGTTTATTGTTGACTGAGAGGGTGCAACCCGCACATTAAATTGACGACGGTATGCACGCTGAGTCAACACAATGGACCGTTGATTTGAAAAGTAAATTTCAACAATTTGGGCACGTTGTTCAATTGTGTATTGCTCCATTATAAATTATCCAAGTCTTCTTTACAAAATACTGAAAATAAAAGAAAAAAAAAATTATAATAAAAAAGTTATAAGGAATTCACACCACTTCGGTCTTTCTGGGCCACCCAGTATATTGTATTAAATTGAATAAAATCAATTTCAATAAAACAAGTGCGGTGCCAGTGCATTGTTATTGTTGTTATTGTGCGTGAAGATTACCTACCCAGTTGGAAAAAAACTATACATTAAAGTTTTGTTTTCTTAAGCGGACGTGTTAGTTTTTGATCAGAAAGTTATAAAATAAAACCGTAATAGGTAAAAAGAGTGATCCTATATAAAAGAAATATTTTGTGAATTTTTTTTTTTTTTTTTTTAATTAATTTTTTTTTTTTGGTAATAAAAAAAAAAAACTGCATGAGTGTACCTAGCAGATGCAATTCTGAGAAAGAGCTTAGCTCAACTAGTAGAAACATTTGGATTTCTGAAGATTAACCTTTACAGAAATCGTTAGAAAATCTTCTTTCTACAAGAGAAAGAAACCGCATGCGTTCGTGTTCGTCAAATATATTTGCAACATTTGAAGAAAAAACATCTTCTAGTTCAACTAGCGCCAATAAGCCGAAAATCCAAGTAGGCATGGATAAATACACCACCGTTGTGAAACGGCAACGAAGCCCTAAATCTGCCCAATTATCATCAAAGCCTAAAATACCTAAAGATGAGGACCCCGGTAAGCCTGCTGATAATAATAGGTTTGCTATTCTCCAAACGGATGAGCCAACATGTTCAAACAAATCGTTTAAACCTCCTCCAATTTATTTGAGAGAGCCTACATCTAAGGAACTGGTAAGTAAACTTATTACAGTAATAAGTGAAAATACCTTTAACGTAACATCTGTGCAGCATGGAAATATTAAAGAAAAAAAAATCCAGGTAATTCATGAAAATGATTACCGCAAATTGACGGACGACTTGGAGAAAGAAAATAGAGCCTTTTACACTTATCAGTATAAAAGTGCGAAAGGCCTTCAAGTTGTTGTTAAAGGCATTGACTCTGGCGTAGATCCTAATGACGTTAAATCTTGTTTGGAGAGAAAGGGTTTAAAATTAAGAATGTTTTTAACATCAGAAACCGAGAAAAGATACCTCAGCACATGTTTAGGGTGGAATTAGAACCTGGAGATGTCACCTTAAAGAAGAATGAGGTTCATCCAATATATAATGTTATATACCTTCTATACCGGAAAGTTACTGTAGAGAAGCCTCATAAGCGTTCAGGACCCGTTCAGTGCATGAACTGCCAGGAGTATGGCCACACTAAGACATATTGTAAATTGCCCACTGTCTGTGTTGTGTGTGGTGATCTCCATGGCACATCACAGTGCACCAAATCAAGAACTGACACAAATGTAAAAAAATGTAGTAATTGTGGAGGCAATCATACTGCTAATTACAGGGGTTGCCCCGTTTATACCCACTTCAAACGCTCAATGCCAAATAAATCATTAACTCCTCCCAAGCCGTCCCAGCAATCGCAATTCATTTCAAGCAACAATATTCCTCAAGCAGGTCAGTCAACAACTCAAATACATGTTCCAAGCTCTAACCCAGTTTCTTATGCCAATGTGGTTAAGACTAATATACCAAACGCGAATCCGAAGTCCAAGTCTCAACAGCCCGACCCATATTTTAGCAACCTTGAAGCCACATTGCAGACTTTGGTTCAATCAATAAATACTTTTACAAAAATGCAATCAACTATTTGATAGGCTATTTTAAAAAAATGATTTATTTAAAAATACGTTTCTGGAACGCAAGCGGCATACGCCAACACAAAAATGAACTTGAACACTTCCTGAGGGAAAGGCAAATCGATGTTATGTTGATTGCTGAAACTCACCTGACGCCAAGAAGTTATTTCAGGATAAATGGTTATATACTATATGACACTAAAGATCCACGTGGAAGATCTTGTGGAGGTTCGGCTATTCTAATTAAAAATAGAATTAAACATTACTTGTTAAATGGGACATGTGAAGAATATTTTCAAGCAACAAATATTTGTATTGAACACATTCACAGTAAATTGGTAATTTCATCAATTTATTCCCCGCCTCGGCTTTCAGTTACAGAAAACCATTACTCAAATTTTTTTACTTCTCTTGGATCCCGATTTATAGCTGCTGGTGACTATAATGCTAAACACACATTTTGGGGCTCAAGATTAATCTCCCCGAAAGGTCGTGTGCTTTTTGATATTATATCAAAATTGGGCTTAGATGTAATCTCCAGCGGGTGTCCCATCTATTGGCCATCTGACCAGCGAAAGTTCCCAGATGTTATTGATTTTGGAATCGTAAAAAACGTGAGGATATTGATAAGTCAATTAATGATTTTTCTCAAAATATTATAAAAGCCGTGCAACATGCTACATCTACAAATTTTAGAAATATGAATAGCAGAACTTGTTCTTCTGAAATTGAACACCTTGTCTCAAAAAAAGTAGAATCAGAAGAGAATGGCAACTTCGCAGGTCTCCCCAGCTTAAAGCTTGGCTTCGAGAATGCACAAGTCAAACTAAGAAATTTGCTTGAAGTCCAAAGAGTGGCTTCCCTCACAACCTATTTGGAAAGCCTCGATGGTAGTCCTCAATCCGATTATTCTTTGTGGAAAGCAGCAAGAGGGTTAAAGAGACCCATTAGATCTAAGCCACCCTTACGTACTCCAACTGGGGACTGGGCCAGAAGTGATTCCGTAAAGGAGAGAGGTAAGCTAACCACTTGAGAAACGTGTTTGCCGTTGACGGACTAAATGATGAAGATGATATGCCGCCATATGCCGTTATCTTTTAGACTTCATTTTCACGATGTCGAGAGTGCTTAAACCCCAGAATAACTTCAGGTATTAATAAAATTACCAACAAAATGCTTGAGCAGTTACCCCGAGTAGCTAAAAGAATCGTCTTTTTTATTTTTAATGCTATTTTACATCTTAAGTACTTTCCTACTGAGTGGAAGTTGTCGGTCATTACCATGATACCCAAACAAAAATTGAGTCATATAGGCCGATAAGTCTATTGCGAACACTTTCAAAATTGTTCGAGAAATTGCCAATGACGAAGTTGACCCCAATCTTGAATGAGTTCCCCAGGGTAGCATATTGGGTCCTACTTTTATATTGGATTTATGCTTCAGACATGCCAACAAGCTGCAAAATTCACACTTCAACTTTTGCTGATGCTACAGCATTCATCAGTGTCCATGAAGACTATAAATTAGCATCACGAAATTTGCAAGAACATATTCCTATATTGGAGAAATGGCTGAAACTTTGGAAAATCAAAGTAAATGAACAAAAATGTACGCATATTACATTCACACTACGTAGAAAAGCCTGTTCGGCTACTAAAATCAACAACCATATTGTTCCGCAACACAGTGAAGTCAAATACCTTGGTATTCATCTCGACTGTAGGCTCACGTGGAAGTCTCACATTGACGCTAAAGTCACTCAGATTAATTAAAAGCGGTGCAACTAAATTGGCTCATCGGCAGAAATTCTACCTTGAAGTTAGATTGTAAACTTTTGTTGTATAACGCAATCCTAAAGCTATGGAATTTAATTGTGGGGTACCGCCTCTGCATCCAACATTGAGAAAATTCAAAATCGCCAGAATAAAATATCCGTACAATTACTGCAGCTGCATTGTATGTTAAAAACTCTTGAACTCACAAAGATCTAGTGAAAGATGAATTTTCAAAACACGCATTAAGGTACATTAACAGACTGGAGTCTCATCCGAATCCTCTCGCACGTAGCACCCTTAACTGGGGCGGCCACACTCGATTGAGAAGGATGGACACCCTTGCAACCATCAGAGCGTTGGAAAGGTGATTTACCAACAAAATACAGACAAGAAACAACTTTTCGTCTAATTTTTTTCTCTATTAATTAATTAATTTTTAGTTTTAAGATTTGCATACTTATTGTTAGTTCTTTTAGAAGATACAATAAATAATTGAATTGTTAAAAAAATTGTTATTTTAAATTGGGAGTGGTACTATTTAAATTCACATTTAGAGTAGTACTACTTACATCTAGATATCCAACGTTTTTTGTTTTCTTTTATGTTGTAACTAGCTTTTGCCCGCGATTTCGTTCGCCAACAAAGTTTCATACAAACTTTCATCCCCTATTTTACCCCTTGGGTCTGTGCGTTGATAGATCATTATGTCAGTCAGTCACCGTTTTTCTTTGACTGGAATTGCAAATCGGATTGAATTACTCCTCTTTTCCCTACAATTTTTCTCACAACACTCAGTCCCAAGATTATAATTTGCAGCCAAGTAGTGTTACAGAGTCTTAGAACAATAAAGGTTCGCGTAGATAGAACTAGAACGCCAATTTTCCGTCTCAAATTGAATAAAGTCATCCCTATTAGCTCTTAAAAATTGAGAAACTCTACAAGATATGAGGTCATTTTAGTGTCTATGACATTGCCTTCGACAAACTCGCCAACGACATCTAATAATATTTGTGCATTTATATGCCCCGAAATTTCTGCAATCAATGCTAAAATTATTCTTTTGGACTTATTCTTTATATTATATTTGAGGTCGGGATATATATCAAATTTTAAACTACTTGAGTCTTGGACAATTAATGACATCAAATTGCACCGGAAAAGGTAGCAGTATGTGTACACGTATTTTTTTTTTGTCTTTTTTCACCGTTGTCCATGTTTTCTTTGTGTTCATTATTAATTTATTTTTAATACATTTCATTACTTTGTAGTGTGGAAGGTGTTGGACTAAATTTTGCTACTCTGAGCAGTGTCGAAGGTATATACACTGGGCACTGATCAGTTTTAACTAATTTAATTCTAACATTTTAAATGCTGCAATAGAGTTTGTTTTAGTCTTTCGTCAGAGCGTTGGAAAGATGATTTACCAACAAAATACACGCAAGAAACAACTTTTCGTCTAGCATTGGGTGGACCTAAGTAAATAAAATTTTTCAGTATTAATTAATTTGCTTTTTTTTCTATAATAATTAATGAATATTTATTTTTAAGATTTGCATACTTATTGTTAGTTCATTTAGAAGATACAATAAATAATTGAATTATAAAAAAAAAACTGCAGTGCAGTCAGGATCAAAATAATTTATCGAAAAGTTACCGAATGTGCAACAAATTACCAATATTAATATGAATTTGTTTACTTGACAAACATATAAGTTTAATCTAATTTGCATTATAATAAAAAATATATTTTTACTTTGAATAAAATTAAAAAACAAGACAACAATAATTGGTTGGATGAAGAACTTTTTATGACTGAAATTCCTTATATAAATTGTTAATTATATTAAGAAAATATATAAGAAAGAACTAAGGTTCTTATATATAACCATAGAAAACAGCTGTTCCACCCAACCCTACACTGAAAAATATTTGCTTCATATATCCAATGAACCCCATTCATTAGATAATTTGCATTAACCGAATGAAAAATTACGTTCCATGAATGAAGATTCACAGCATTAATGAAAATATTCATTAAAATTGATTCATTAGTTTTCATAATTTCATTAGAAAATTTCATTGGATTTGTTATAAAAAATTTTTGAAGGCTGGGTACAAAATATTAGAGATTTATTAAAAGTGAGATAATAAATATATTATAACTATTAACTAAATGACAAAGGAAATTATTTTATACATTATTTACTGTGTAAAAAATGATTTTATCAATAGTTTTTTAGTTGTTATGAAAATGTTCATTATATTAACTAAACTTTTCATTAGAATTCATAAACTACCCTCATTTTAAGTACCTACATAGTTGAAATCAAAAGCAAAGAGATGGGCTCTTCTCTGGTTTTTTGCTTAAAGGAATATATATTCTGTTACAAATGCAACAACAAAGTCACACTTAATTTTTTCCTTAGCCTTCGTTGTGAACAATTATGTATTTATACTATAGATTCTATAGCCAAAGCAAACGTTTTGTTTTTGCACGCAACGGGACTTTTTTTTTTTTTTGTTCTTCAAAAAGCAAAACATCACAAGTTTCCAAAAGCAGAAGCAAACGTTTAAAAAAATAAATAAGTTTGCTGCAGTTCATTGTTTAAAATGATTTTGAAGTCAATAGACAAAGTTTATGAAGTGTATGAAAAATAAAATATACTTAATTATCCAAAATGTCTACATATGTAACATTACATATTATTTTTTCAGTTATTTTGTGTTGAATTAAAATGTTTTGATTTCCTTTTTAATGTATTAATATTATTAATTTTATTTTGCATTATAGGTAATTAAAACAATAAAAAATTATTTTATGCTTAATATAAAAAAAAATTGTTTAGTTTCTTTTCAGTAGCACAATTCTAATGAAAAAAGGTCATTAGAATAATGAAACTCCTCCTTAAACTAATGATTTTATTTCATTAGAATGAAGAAAATTTTTCACCAAATTGGTGAAGATTTTTATTGGTTTAACGAATTTATTCATTAAAATAGTGAAAATATTTCATAAAAATAATGTAACACATTCATTAGCGTAATGAACAAATAACGTTTGAATGATGAAGAAGATTCATTAAAGGAATGAAAGTTTTACTTAATGTTAATGTACCAAATTCATAAAACTAATGAAATTGAGTCATTAACCTAATGAATTTTTTCATTGTTTTAATGAAAAGTATTCATAAATATTATGACTTATGCTTCATTAACTTAATGAAGTTTTCATTAATCCAACGAATGTATTCATAAAATAATTTTTAATGAAAGAAGATTCATTAGTCCAATGAAGGCCATCATTGGCCGAAAAATAATGAAAATTTTCATTAGATTAATGTCAAAATTCATTATATTAATGAAGGAATTATTTTCAGTGTATTGGTGGCAATGTGTTTGGTTATTTCTACCATAACTATAACAACCAATTAAATTTTTGTTTTCTATCGTAACCGCAATCAGCTGATGTGTTGCTTTGTTTTGTTCTACAGGATTATCGAATGAAGCTTTTGCATCGTTACACAAATATTTTGTGTGGCCTTTAAATACAGAAAATTCAAAGAATAATCAAGTAGTATGGATATATAATGACTGCATTCATATATACAGTGAAAACTCTCCAAAATGACACCTTCCACACCCGGACAAATTTTTTTGAACTAACATTTGTCTATGTTTTTTTCATACACAGCTTCTTCCCAAAATCGGAAACTTTAATAAAAATTGTATTCAAAACATCTCTAATAGGCAGGAACGTTAAAAAAACAAGGCGAGTTAATTATAAGAACTAGCTTACTTTGCTTGAAACTCACTATCTAGAGTTTTATTTAATGAAGCACACCAACAAGAAAGACTAGTTGGTATTTAATTTAATTAAACTTTTCGGTTAATCAAATGGCTCTGACGAACTTCTGAAAGCCATATAAAGTATCCATCTACATTGAAGATATATATTAAGTTCAAGAGTTTTCGTAGAAATAAGTCTTTCTGAAAACTTCTAAGATTAGGTAAATGTAGAAATACCTAACACCATAAACTCTTATGTCCTAATTCATAAAAAATATTCTATGTTTATTAAACTCCCATTTGGAAAATTTCTATATTTTTTATGAGTACTGCCTAATTAAAAAAAAAAACGTCATTTTCAAACTTCATGAGTTACGTATGTTGGATTTTCTCATTTTTTCTATTATGTTGTAACATACGTCTGTTATATATACTGGCAATATCAGACATTTCGGGTTGTCAGTTTATTTTTGACAGATAAAAAGCTAAGTCGTGCTTTGGTGTGTTCTTCGATTTTTTACTAAATTTTGAGCAAAAACTACGTCGCATGGACATCAGCTCAGGAGCTGTTGAACATCGTCCACGACGATCCAGATTTCCTCAAAAAGTATATAGCTGGTGACGAACCATGGATGCATGGCTATGACATTGAAACCAAAGCCTAATCATGCCAATGGAAGCTTTCAGAAGAGCCAAGACCGAAAAAAACACGTCAAGTTCGGTTAAATGTGAAGAGCTTGCAGACAGTTTTCTTCAACTGCAATGGCAGTAGAATTCTTGCACGGTACGGTCAATAAGAAATACTAACTCAAAGTTTTGCGCCGTTTGCGCGAAGCAATTTGTCAGAAATGTACAGAATTGTGGGAGAAACAATCATAGATTAGGCACCATGATAACACACCAGCTCACACATCGATGCTTGTGCGTGAGTTTTTGGATAAAAGCAAAACTATTATCATGCGTCAACCACCGTAATCACCAAGCTTAGCTCTCGCTGACTTTTTCTTCTTTCAAAAACTGAAGACACCGATGAAACGACGGCGTTTTGCTACGATTGAGAAGATAGAAGAAAAACCGAAACAGAATCTATTGGCGATACCAAAAAGCGCGTTTCATAAGTGTATTATATCTGAGGGGGATTAATTTGAAGAGGACAAGATAGTTACTGATGAATAAATAAATACTTTTAGAAAAAACTTTAAAATAACGGTTATTTTTTTATCAGCTCTCGTATATGAAACAAAATTTTCCTAAAACATTTTGCTAGAGACGACGCATAGAACACCATGATATTGTTCCGCACGAATTACATTGAAGATCGTTTTGAAACAACATCTCAATTTGGACCGGTCTAAGTTAAAGCAGTATAATCTGCATAAATTTGTTCAAAACCGTAGACTTGTTTTCATAAAATAATTGAAATAAAAGGTGTGTATTCTTATAAGCGGACACTTCTCATAATTGTACAAAAGTTCCACGTTGGTGAGCGTCCGGCTATGAAAAGTTTCACTGTTATTATGGAAGAAAAACATGTATTAAATGAACATTGAAGAACACCAGCACTAGTTTTGGTTAAGATGACAGCTCTAATCACTTGTCCTGCAATAGACGTTAGGTTCTTTCTCAGGGAGTGTCAGTAGACCGAACCACGAATAAGTGTACGATTTTCGCTTTATGCATTACAAAGAGTTATATCTGAAGAGGCGATCTCAAACACAATCTCTCAAAATAAATCTTTTTCTAATTGTGTTTCAACTTTACATGATACAGCTTGTGAATTCAGTCATAGCTTATCACAGGCTGTTATATTTGACAAGAAAACACATGCAATTGCATATTTGCGGTTTCTCTGCTCATAAGTAACTCTATATATTGACTATAAATTGAATTTGAAAAACCCACAAAACACTTTCATGGAATAACGCCATATTTACTCTACGACCACATTTTCGTAATGTTTATCCATAAACCAATAACATACATATGTATGTGTTAGAGAAAAAATTAGAATTTAATTTTTGGCATTTACTAGCAAAAATGCAATTAAACTCGTTAAGATGACCAAACATATGTGTATAATGTGAACATGTGCAGTGTAAATGGAATAAGATATAAGTACATGTACGTGGGTGACAATAAGTATATTGTAAATTTGAAAACGTATCACACATTTAAGGTTTTGATGCACCAGGATCAATTGAACAACCAAATTTTATTATCCCTTAGAAGCTCAAAAATGTAAATTGTTGTCAATTGTTATGAAAGGAACTAAATGAACAAAATTTAATAATTAATTCTTCCAGGAACATAAACCAAAGTTTAACAAAAGTGATACATTTTTAAGGAGCTCAGTTAATTTGTTCCCCTTTTTATTAAATTTTCCTAAAACTGAAACTGCGAACTTCGTTTGGGCATTTCAATAGAATCTGCTTTTATTTTTATTCAGTATGTTCAAAGTTATTTTTAAACTTACAAGTAATTCTTCTTTTGTATAAAACGTAATAAATTCTAAGCGACCACACGTAGTCGGAATTAATTACATTCTTACAAACATTTGACTTTCTTTTAAGCAATGTGCCCATTTTAGCACTTTCGGTGCTAGATTTAGCACTTCTTTTGCTGATTTAGCGGCAAAATTGTCGAGTTAGTACTTAGCACTCTCCAATTGTTTATTTAGTAATCTTTTAGCAGATCTCTGTTACCAAGTTGTTTTTAAAGTAGGCCATTTTGATCCCTTAAATTCATGCCTAGAAAATATCTTTGTATTTTAATTATAATTTGAACGTTTTCCTAAATCTAAGAAATAAACTATACATCTTGAAATGGAGAAAGAAATACGAATTGTAGCCGCAATTTTATATTACAATCGGTTTATCAGTTACGGCACCGTTTCCCAAAAAATTTTCTAAGCTTAAAAAATAATTTTTTTTTTTTCTATACAAAATTTTAAGAAAAATACTAGACTATATGGTAGAGAAAATAACATGTTTGGAACATCAATGGCAACGTGCGATTGTGAATGTGATGTTTACTCGTAATTAAAAGATTGAGTTATTATTTTTTGTTGTGTTTTTAAAACTTTTTGTGGTCAAAAAAATCATTTTTTTAAGAAAATTTGTTTTATTCAATAGAAATTAATCCGAGGGCGGATTGATATTGAATTGATTATTAAGTAGGAAAAATTTTTTTCAAAACCCATTTATTTTTCAACATAGTTTTCTTTTAGTCCAATATATTTAGTAGGACTATATTCCAACTTTTTCATACCATCTGAATAATACAATTTTGGGGACCCCTCAAAAACCGCATTAGGTTCGGAAATTACTTCTTTGTTTGAGATGAATCTTTTTCCTGTGTGCCATTTTTTTTAACTTGAACCAGTACTCAGGGGATGGCCCCTACATATGCAGTGCATTGTACCAGAACTAGAAAAATAGGTTGTGAGGAGGAGGAAAGAGGGAGTAGTGTTTGTGAACATTTGATTTGAACTTTCCAACGTTATAACGGACAGGAAACACGTCTGCAGGCAACTTATTCCTAAGACGAAGCATACGGCTGAAAAACGAATTCTCTCTGTAATCTGTAGTACGATTACCCGGGCAATCGACCACATATGGGTGAGCTGTGGACGATGAACGCGTGCTACGTAAAAATGTGCGCATTTCGGGAACATGATCCCAAATTTCGTCAGAACAAAATCCATTGTAGTAACGATAGAATAGTGTAAGGCATCCCACAGTGCGTCGATGCTCCAGTGAGTCAATAGAGGTGGATACCCTACTATCACCGATGAGCTTCTTCGCCCTCTCCTGCACACGGCCGAGGAAGCCCAAAATAGATTTTGATGCAGCGGCCCAAACATGAGAGTTGTTGATTCCTCAATATTTTGAGGAATCGGATGCTATTGAAAAAATGGAAAAGTCACTATGAGCTAAATTTGGACTATAAGTTGGATGAAAAAGTCACTAAGAGCTAAATCTGGACTGTAAGGTGGATGAGAACCAATTCGAAGTGAATTGCACGTAATTTTGGCATCGTGTGTGAACCGGCACGATGTCTCAAAGAAAAAGCACTTTTTCTTCTTTAAATGTGGTAATTTTTCTTGATTGCATCAATCAGAGAGAGAGAGAGAGAGAGCATTGTTTTGTCTCTCATCATGTGCTCACGTCTTATGTTACTGCTGTGTTCGTATGCAACCAAAGTGCACCGGAATAGGTAGCCAGATGTGTACACGTGTCTTTTTTTTCTTTTTTTCCACCGTTGTCCGTGTTTTCTTTATATGTCTGTTAAATATTATTATTTTTTCAATGTATTTCATTACCTTGTAGTGTGGAAGTTGTTGGACTAAATTTTGCTAATCTGAGCAGTATCGAAGGTATATACACTGGGTAGAGGTCATCCCCTGTATACTGGACAAAAAAAAAAACCAATTGATCTAATAATGCACGATAATACTTTCCTCCGATTGTGAATACTTTTTTCAAAATAGTCGATGAGCAATATTCCGTGTGCATCCCGAATTGCCAGACGATTTCACTGCCTTCGCCTTTTTCAGATCTCATTCACCGGCTTCCACCTATTGTTTCGATTTAGTTTTGGTTTCAGGTATGTAGTGGAGTACCCACGTTTCATAAACTGTTAGTAATCTACGCAAAAAATCAACAGTTACAATTACGTTTTTATCATGTCCAAATACCGCAGTGAACTCGTGTTTGTTTGACACTGAGCAAACGTGGCACCCATCTCTCCGATAGCTTCTTCATACGCAAATGTTCATGCAAAATATTGAACACACGTTCATATAACTAGACTCGGCGATCATTCATAACGATATTGGGGATTTTCTTAATATGTTCTTCAGTAACCACCTATTTTGACCTTCCTGTTGATGGTATTATTGCAGTGCTTATTCGGCCGCCTTTAAATTCAGCAATCCAATATTTTGCCATGTAATCTGACGGAGCAAACTCGCCGTAATGTTTATCGAGCTTTTCTTTTGTCTCTTTCGTCACTTCTTTTTTTCAAATAATAGTATTTAATCACGGCACGAAATTCACTTTTTTCAATTCTTCGAGAAGCACTAATCGATGAATTTGGATGAAATTTTGAGAGCTAAAGTTTGACAGAGCGCAATTTAGAAAAAAATGTGTTTATGCTGCCATCTAGCGCTAGGTAGTTTCAATATCAATTCGCCCTTGTACTTCTAAAGGCCTCATTAATTTTTACTTGCTGTTGCCGTACTGTGACGATAATTTCTGTAGCAAATATTTTACAATTACTTTTTCCGTGAAAATATTCAACATTGGAATGAAGAATAAAATAATCGTATGTACATAAAAATTGTCTTGTGTGAAAAAACAAGAAAGGAAACATATTAATCATTTAGAAATGGTGATCAAACAGTCCACTTCTTTCTCACAATCTGCAGAGTTTATGACACTTCTTATACAAAAGATAATTTTTTCCTCGCTAAAATAATATTCTTTTGATCATGCATAGTTGCTTAATTCATAAAAATTTAATAACTTTTAAAAAATCTGTTGTATTAATTAGCAAGTGTCTTTATTCAGAATCAATATCAACACATTACAAGAGATTTCTTAAATTAATATAACAGGGTGATTCAATAAAATACAAAGTAATTATATTAGTATTATACAATATATCTAAATATAATTGAATTGCAGAAATGGCCTTTCTTACTACATATGTACATGACAATAAATATTTTCTGCTGGGCACTTTTTCCTATGTACAAAATACTATTGTTGAACTATATGGTTGAGCACAACAATATAATATGGTTTCAACCCGAAATTTATATACAAAATTTAGTACAGCCAAAAACCAAAATTATACCATATAACCATATATTTGGTAAAAGTTGTAATTTTTGTATCATGCCTAATACTCTTATTGTTGAAATAAAAATTTAGCTGTCATCTCCAACCATACAATATTATCAATATATGCCAATATTTTTGAAAAATTTAAAATTCTACTGTCACGTATTGGTGTTGAATGTCACTATATAATATGATTGTATAGTAAATAGCCATAAATATAAAAACGCACATAACATCTTTAACTACAACAACACTTTTGTAATTTATTTAGTATATTTAGTCCAATTCATATATTGAAAAATGGATTACAAATTTGTGAATTTGTCCAAATTTGGTGCTACTGGAGGATTGATGTACATATGTGTTTTCCCTTTGGCCAAATAAATCTGTAAAAATACACACACTATGTACATAAATTCGTATACAAACCTTCTCTAATTTTATGATCATTTTACTTAATTAATAAATAATTATATAATCTTCATTATTCTTAATATTATTAATATTGAAAAAACACACACACACACAAATAAAATGATTGTTTCAAAATTGAAAAAATAAAATAAAAATATGTATGTATACATATGTTTAACAACAATAATTAGTTTAACGGATATGTGTTATAGATACATACATTGCATAAACTATAGTGTATTATTGTACATAACAAAAGCTATTGTTGCGTTCAAACTATTTTTTTAAACATTATTGTTGCATATAACCGTGTTTTAAAATTATAGAAGTATAACAATAGCAATGTAGAATTCTCAACACTGGTATATTTATAGAGGATTAAACTATAATCAAAACCATAATATGCCGCTAGAGGCAACAATATACCTTATGACAGAGTAAATAATAATGTTGCTACAACAATATTCCAAAATCCTTTTTCTTTGAGTGTGCGTACTGGATGGAGGGAATGTTTTAGTCGATGAAGGCGGCTTGGGCAAAAAAGACGTTTGACGTTTATTACTATATGGTAATTGGTTAATTGGCTTTTTGTTAAAAACTGACTTAAACTGACTGATTTAAAGTACCAACAAAGTTTCTTGCCGAAGTTGACTTGTGTTTTCTTTCGCGGAATTTATATTTTTTGCTATTTCCAAAGCTTTCTCAAGTGTAATTTTTACTTCTTCTGTAATTTTTACCTCTCCTTGATCTGAGTATAGTGTGGCAGCAAGTCTCAGATAAAAATGTCCTAAATTACTAAATCTTCCCGTATGTTTGCAAATTCACACAACAAACTTTGGTTTTTTAATGCCGTCACATATTCCTTAACAGATTCATTGAGACCTTGTTTTCTTGAGAAAAATATATGGCGATCCATTGCTATGTTTGCTTTTGGGATGAAATATCTGTCTAGTTTTGAGAGTAGGTCGTCATATTGTACAGGGTCGATGTCATCATCGAAAGAATTGAAAGTTTGTAAACAATCCGGTCCTAAGTGGTGTAACAATAACGCAACTTTTCGTTGTTCAGACTGTTGTTCAAGGTTTGAGGCCCTCAGAAATATCCTGAACTGATTTTTCCACAATTTCCACATGACGCACATGTTGCTTTCTTTGATGTTAAGAGGCGGAATTGTCGTTGCGAAGGACACCGAATGTGGTATTTCTGGACTTATTATAATTTGTTCTGTTTTATTCGAAACCTTTGTTTTTCTTAAGTACTTCTGTTTATTTTATTTTTTTGCATTCGAATTAGATCGTTTTAATTTTAGACTTTTACCGCTCAGACACACCTAACACCATGTTATATTAATTAGCAAGTGTCTTTATTCAGAATCAATATCAACACATTACAAGAGATTTCTTAAATTAAAATAACAGGGTGATTCACTAAAATACAAAGTAATTATATTAGTATTGTCCCAAAACGGCCGTTAATATTTGATTTGTGTCAATACATTTTATGCCAGTTTATATTTTTGTCAATTCGTAGTGAATGTCATCTGTCATTTCTACCGCTTTTGCATTCTTCTTTGCTCTTAATCCTACTGTCTTTGCAATCAGAGCATTTGAGCGCAAACATATGTTAACCTTGTCAAAGACGGGTGCAAAACTGCGAAATAAACATACCATATCATATTCTCATAAATGTGTTTTTGAGTATTTAGTTCAACGCAAGCCCGTCTTTAGAAGCCAATAAGTATTATATAATATATCCAAATATAATAGAAGATACTTTCAAAAAACAAATCGTAGCAACCAACGGTTGTTCATTTTGTGTTTTGACAGATATTATTAGAGCATTTTTTTTTTTTAAATTCTCAGCAATTTATTCGGATTGTTGGGAAATAAAGTTGAATGTTTGAGAATATCTTTCAAAAATTTCCAAAGTCTACTGATGATTAGGGTAGCTCCTATGAAATGTCGACATATAGATAGCTGGGAAACATGGAAAACAAGCTATTTATAATTTTTTATTGGTATCAATGTTAGAAGCTAAAATAGCGAATAAAAACTCAATTGTTTAATACAACAAAATCTTTAATTGAAACAAATTTTTTTTTACCTTTTGACAGAAATATTATATACCTTTGAATAAAAAATTATTGTTTCCATACCTGAAAAAAGTAAAACATACGAGTACTCGTATATGGCCGTCACTTAACGTTGAATTCTATTTTCAACAGATTAGTCTGCAACAGAACAGAACGAAGAAGTTTTTTTTTAGCATTTTTTCTATTTATTGAATCTTCAAAATGATCTAACAATAAGTATTCAAATCTCAATACTAAATTTAAAATTAAAAGAAAAAAAAAAGTGTGATTTAAAATTAAAAAAATTGATTTTTACTTAAGTCCGGCCAATACTAGACGAAAAGGTTTATTATGCGGGAGCTATTTCGGTAAAATCACCTATTGAACGTTCTGATGGTGGCAACGGAATCCCTTCTTCTCAACCGACTGTGGCCGCCAAAATTAAGTATATTACGCGCAAGAGGGTTTGGATGAAGTTCCAGTTTACTGACATACCTTGTCGCGTACTTAGAAAACTCCTCTTTTACCAGCGGAACACTCAGATCTTTATGAATTCGTGAATTTTTTACGTACCATGGAGCTGCAGTAATCGGTCGAAGAATTTGGTTTTGTCGCCTTTGGATTTTTTCAATGTTTGACGCTGAGGCGGTGCCCCATAACTGAATTCCGTAGCACCATAAATAGTCTTAATTCTAGAAAACTCGGGACAACCGTGCTTTTATTTTTGACTGCGGTGCTAGAACTGTTATTTGTGGTTACGGTTCCAAAGTTTACATGAACAAAACTAATAAAAATGAGCCACAATAATCGCAAAATGGTTAGAAGTTTCTTAAATTCCCATAATTTTCAGACTGCATGGAATAGATAGAGTTTTTGCTGATTCTTTTACCCCTGTATATAAACAATAAAAAGAAAAAAAAACAAGTTAGAGTGTGGTAAATTCGGCTGGGCCGAATCTAAAATACCCTTCACAATAGTCACGTATAAAAACCCGTTTTAGGCTATATCTCGGGTATATATGAACCGATATCGGGCATTTTCATTTTCCATATTTATCTAAACTTATTTCATTACCAGAACTGTTTTTCAGGAAAAAAAGTTGTTTAAGTTCGCTTACGCGGCATTTTTATTAAAAACCCCGTTTAGGTTATATCTCGGGTATATATGGACAGCTATCGAAAATTTTCATTTTCGATATTTATATAACCTTACTTTATTACCGGAATTGCCTTTGAGCAAAAAAAGTTGTTTAAGTTTACTTACGGGACATTTTCATGAAAAAGCCGTTTTAGGCTATATCTCGGGTATATATGGACCGATATCGGGCATTTTCATTTTCCATATTTATCTAACCTTAGTTTATTACTAGAACTGCTTTTAATGAAAAAACGGTGTTTAAGTTCGCTTACGCGGCATTTTCTTGAAAACCGCGGTTTAGGCTATATCTCGGGTATATATGGACCGATAACGAAAAATTTCCATTTTCCATATTTATATAACCTTATTTCCTTACCAGAACTGTTTTTAAGCAAAAAAAGGGTGTTTAAGTTCACTTACGCGACATTTTCATGAAAACCGGGGTTTAAGTATATATCCACCGATATCGGAAATTTTCATTTTCCATATTTATATAACCTTACTTTATTACCGGAACTGCCTTTGAGCAAAAAAAAGTTTTTTAAGCTCGCTTATGTGGCATTTTCATGAAAACCCCGTTCTAGGCTATATCTCGGGTATATATGGATCGATATCGGAAATTTTCATTTTCCATATTTATGTAACCTAATGTTATTACCAGAACTGCTTTTAAGCAAAAAAAAATTGTTTAAGTTTGATTACGCCGCATGTTCATGAAAAACCCGGTTTAGGCTATATCTCGGGTATATATGGACCGATATCGGGAATTTCCAGTTTTCATATTTATATATCTTTATTTTATTACCAGAGCTGCTTTTAAGCAAAACAAAGTTGTTTAAGTTCGCTTACGCGACATTTTCATGAAAAACCCGGTTTAGGCTATATCTCGGGTATATATGGACTGATATCGGAAATTTTCATTTTCCATATTTATATGACCTTATTTTATTACCCGAACTACTTTCAAGCAAACAAAAGTTGTTTAGCTTCGCCTATGCGACATTTTCATTAAAAATCCGATTTGGGCTGTATCTCGAGTATATATGGACCGATATCTGAAAAAAAATTTTTGCTTTTAAGTCACCATGCTTAATAAGTGTGCGAAGTTTGAAACAAAACAAACAACTTTTGTTTTCAAAAATTTTCATACAAAACTGCAAAAAAATGGCTTTTTTCGGAATTTTAAATATATCTCAGTTATACGTGAATCGATATTACTGAATTTCAATAGCAAACCCATGAATCGATGGGGTAAAAGAATGGTGAAAGAAACAAGTTTCTAAGTCTAATGGTTTTCTCAGAAACGGTATTTCAACAGCGGACAGACGGACATCGCTTAATCGACTTTTCCATTAATTCTGATTCAGAATATACATATATACTTTATAGGGTCGCAAAAAAAAACTGTAGAAGTTACAAACGGAATCACAAACTTATACATACCCTTTACATTTTTGTGAAGGGTATAAAAACAGGAACAACAATACAAAAGAAGTGTGCAAAAAATAAAAAGACGATTCTCTTTGTACGTAATGCCTTCCAAAATGTAATCAATTTTGTTTTACTTTATTCATTAAAATTTATCTCTAAACAAGTAAGAGTGTAGTATATTCGGCTGGGCCGAATCTAAAATACCCTTCACGATAGTCACGAATATGTATAGTATATTAAAAATGTGACCTAAATATGCTCGGTTATATATGAACCGATATCGGAATTTTCTATTTTCTGTATTTTAGTAACCTTCTTTTATAACGAAAATTGCTTTTCAGCAAAAAAAAAAAAAATTTTTTTTAATGGAAAAATCGGTTCAGGCTATATCTCGGCTATATATGGACCGATATCGAAAATTTTAATTTTCCATATTTATATAACCTTATATCATTACCAGAACTGCTTTTGAGCACAAATAATTGTTTAAGTTCGCTTACGCGATATTTTCATGAAAAACCCGATTTAGGCTATATCTCGGGTATATATGGACCGATATCAGAAATTTTAATTTTCTCTATTTTCGTAACCTTCTTTCATAACAAGAACTGCTTTTCAGCAAAAAAAAAAAATGTTATTGGAAAAATCGGTTCAGGCTATATCTCGAGTATATATGGACCGATATCGGATATTTTCTTTTTCCATATTTATATGACCCTATTTCATTACCAGAACTGTTTTTAAGCAAAAAAAGATGTCTAAGTTCACTTACGCGACATTTTCATTAAAACCGCAGTTTAGGCTATATCTCGGGTATATATGGACCGATATCGGAAATTTTCATTTTCCATACCTATATAACCTTATTTTGCTATTAGAACTGCTTTTAAGCAAAAAAGTTGTTTTAGTTCGCTTACGCCGCGTATTCATGAAAAACCCGGTTTAGGCTATATCTCGGGTATATATGGACCGATATCGAAAACTTTCATTTTTCATATTTATGTAACCTAATTTCATTACCAGAACTGCTTTTGAGCACAAAAAAGTTGTTTAAGTTCGCTTACGCGGCATTTTCATGAAAACCCCGGTCTAGGCTATATCTCGGGTATATATGGACCGATATCGAAAATTTTCATTTTTCATATTTATATGACCCTATTCCATTACCAGAACTGCTTTTGAGCACAAAAAAGTTGTTTAAGTTCGCTTACGCGACATTTTCATGAAAAACCCGATTTGGGCTATATCTCGGGTATATATGGACCGACATCGAAAATTTTCATTTTTCATATTTATGTAACCTAATTTCATTACCAGAACTGCTTTTGAGCACAAAAAAGTTGTTTAAGTTCGCTTACGCGGCATTTTCATGAAAACCCCGGTATAGGCTATATCTCGGGTATATATGGACCGATATCGAAAATTTTCATTTTTCATATTTATATGACCCTATTCCATTACCAGAACTGCTTTTGAGCACAAAAAAGTTGTTTAAGTTCGCTTACGCGACATTTTCATGAAAAACCCGATTTGGGCTATATCTCGGGTATATATGGACCGACATCGGAAATTTTCATTTTCCGTATTTATGTAATCTTATTTCATTATCAGAACTGCTTTTGAGCAAAAAAAAAGTTGTTTAAGATCGCTTACGCGACATTTTCATGAAAAACCCGATTTGGGCTATATCTCGGGTACATATGGACCGATATTGGAAATTTTCATTTTTCATATTTATGTAACCTAATTTCATTACCAGAACTGCTTTTGAGCACAAAAAAGTTGTTTAAGTTCGCTTACGTGGCATTTTCATGAAAACCCCGGTATAGGTTATATCTCTGGTATATATAGACCGATATCGACAATTTTCATTTTCCATACTTATATAACTTTATTTCATTACTAGAACTGCTTTTGAGCAAAAAAAAGTTGTTTAAGATCGCTTATGCGACATTTTCATGAAAAACCCGATTTGGGCTATATCTCGGGTACATATGGACCGATATCGGAAATTTTCATTTTCCATATTTATGTAACCTAATTTTATTACCAGAAGCGCTTTTGAGCACAAAAAAGTTGTTTAAGTTCGCTTACGCGGCATTTTCATGGAAACCCCGGTTTGAGCTATATCTCGGGTATATATGGACCGATATCGGAAATTTTCATTTTCCATATTTATGTAACTTAATTTTATTACCAGAACTGCTTTTGAGCAAAAAAAAGTTATTTAGCTTCGCCTGTGCGACATTTTCATTAAAATCCGATTTGGGCTATATCTCGGGTATATATGGACCGATATCTGAAAAAAAAATTTTTTGTCTTTTAGTCACCATGCTTAATAAGTGTGTGAAGTTTGAAGCAAAACGAACAACTTTTGTTTTCAAAAATTTTCATACAAAAATGCAAAAAAAAATGGCTTTTTTCGGAATTTTGAATATATCTCAGCTATACGTGGACCGATATTACTGAATTTCAATAGCAAACCCATGAATCGATGGGGTAAAAGAATGGTGAAAGAAAAAAGTTTCTAAGTCTTATGGTTTTCTCAGAAACGGTATTTCAACAGCGGACAGACGGACAGACGGACAGACGGACAGACGGACAGACGGACATCGCTTAATCGACTTTTCCATTAATTCTGATTCAGAATATATATACTTTATAGGGTCGCAAAAAAAACTGTAGAAATTACAAACGGAATCACAAACTTATATATACCCTTTACATTTTTGTGAAGGGTATAAAAATAAATGTAAAAATGGTTTAATTAAATGGTTGAAGTAAAATGTGTTTAAATATACTTTTTTGGTCAGTAAAACATAAACCACAATTTTTTGGAACGTAAGAGATAATTTTGTGGATATTGTTACCACTGGAAAGTCACAAACTTGCAAAAATAATTTTTTAGTTACGAGAACCTTTCGGTTATGAGAGGCTTTCAGAAAAAAGATGCTTAAGCTTTATTAACAACTAATATTTAAATAAAACCAAAACTAATTTTTAAAGTGCCGAAAGACTTTTCATAAATTTCTAATACACCTTTTATGACTACAAATGTATAATTGCACTTGATTTTTATGGTAACATGCACACATACAGTGATGCTCATTGCGGCGTTTTTCTAATGCCCCTAACAACGAATTTTTTAAGTTTTGGCGCATTTTTTAGTGTACGAAATACAGAAAATTAAAATTTCCGATATCGGTCCTTATATACCCGAGATACAGGGCCATATCCAAAAAAAATTCTTACTTGAGCTTTAACGCATACGTTAGTTACCAAACGCATTAACACTACCATACATTTGTTAAAAAAGTTTATGCAAAAACAGTACGCTAACTCTTAAATGTAGTAAGGAATTTAATTGTCTTGTTCTGGCAACGATGTTATGTTCAGTTGTAATATTTGAAATAGTGATGCATGAAAACTAATATTCGAAAACCGAAAAAGAAATTTAAAAAATAAAAAAATTATTATTATTACATAAAATAACATATTTTTGACAAAGAGTTCTTGGATTTACCTTTCTAATAAATAATTAATATATAGTATCTAGTATCTAGTATATTAATTAAATAGAGAAAAAATAGTCGGGGTACTTATCTAGAGAAATTTTTATTAATCGAATAACGATTTTCATTGTATTCGTTTGATTGAAAGTGCATCACTGACATAATTGTTATTTATATTTTTCTTACAAAATTAATATTTTCAGTTTATATAAAACGTAATGTTTCAATCTTAATATATAAAATTGAATGTGTTTTTGTACGTTTGTTTGTTTATTTGTTTGTTCCTTAAGATCTGCCAGACCGCTGCACCAATCTTCCTGAAATTTTCACATTAGTGTAATGGAACACTTGAAGTTATAGCCTACTTTTTTTCAACCACGCCTTCTTTTACGCCCCCTATTTTAAATTATGTTATTTCTATTACAAAATTTTTAACAGACTTTTTAATATAAATGGTCATAGCTTCTCCATTTTTAAACCAAATTTCAAAATTTTTTGTGCATATGCAAAACGTCCAAAACGACTAAGATTATGTTGAGAGATGAAGTTATCACCAACTGCCAACCTCAATAATTGATTGTCAAATAACTTCAGTATTTATGGAGCAATTTTCAAAATTCTTTTTGTGTATGGTAGAGATCTTTTTATTATTTATTTTATTTTTTTTTTTTGAAAATCGGGGGCGTGTACCTAATTGTCCTCTCCATAATGGATTATCAAATAACTTCGTTATTTATAGACCAATTTAAACAATTTTTTTTTTCATATAAAAGATATCTCATCAAAATTGAACTCGCCCCAAAAATTAATTTGCAAATAACTTCGCAATTTGTGAATTAATTTTTAAAACTCTTTTTGGATACAGAAAACTTCTACTAATTTTTTTGCAAAAAGAGGGAGGGGAGGAAAATTGCTAGCTCCAATAATTAATTATCAAGCAATTTCATTTTTGAACCGATTTCCACAATCTATTTTGCATATACAAAACGACTAAGATTACTTTTGCGGAATGAAGTTATCTCAAATTGACCACCCCAATAGTTGAAGTAACTTCATCATTTATAGAACAATTTTCAAAACTCCTTTTGTATATGGAAAAGGTTAATAATTTTTTTTCTGTTTTGGAAAATTAGTGGCCCATAATTAATTATCAATTAACTTCGTTATTTGTGGACCAATTTTCAAAATTCTTTTTTTTTAATATAAAAAATATCTAAAAACTGTGTTCTTTAAAACTAAAGGTGACGGAGGTTGTCGCAATACGCCCGCCTAAAAAATTTATTATTAAAGAACTTCGGCGTTTGTGGTCCAATTTTTAAAATTATTTTTGCCTGCAGAAAAGCTGTACTAATTTTTATTTTTATTTTTTTTGTAATTGATTATCAAGCAACTTCGCCAAATGTGTACCAAAATTGAAAATTATTCCAAAGGTCCAAAAAAATTGTTTATTGAGAGGAGGGCGGGTCAGAATGAGGATGGAATCGCTAATGGATTTTATTGTTAAGTTACGTGTTTTCGGAGAACGTGATGCTGGATATATTTTATTGAATGGCAGAAACGTGGAATGCTTCATTTCCACATTCGGTATAGTGGGTTGACAAAATTACGCCAGATAAAATAGATGAAATTATACTGATACTAATATTGATCTACACTTACATGAAGTTGTGGTTAAAAACATGCTTTATGGTATTAATTCAAATCCGCGATGCGTGGTCGATGGGAAATATATAAAAAAGTATCCTGTAGAATTGCTTCAAGAAACAATCTCTGGTGTTGATGGCTACAACCGCTTTATCGTCATAGATCAACGATGGTGGACAATCAATTACATTAAATGTGCAAAACAATGAAATTGATGTTGAAAATCGTTCGATAGTGCTATATTGGCCATTGCTTTCAAAACGTACAAAACGTATATTAATGTCGAGTATTATAATTTCGTCAAATCAATTAAGTATATCTGCAAATACGTAACCAAACAATGAAATTACACAATATCCAATGGCCCGATACATTAGCAGCAATGAAGCTGTTTGAAGAATTTTGGGATTCCCAAATCTTTGAGCGTCATCCAACTGCTGTGCATTTATCTGTTCACCTCGAAAATATATATGTTTTGTTTTGTATTAACACTTGAATACTTATTGTTAGCTACCTTTTTGAAGATACAATAAATAAATAAATGCTTAAAAAATACAACAAGGGCTGCAATGGTACCAGCTACAACGTAAACTTTCTTTTTCGATACATGCACAAATGATTCTTTTGCTCAAATGATTCTTATGCTCAAATTCTACACACAAACAAATTCACAACGCAACTATATATAAATTATCTAGAGCCAGATTTTTATTTGCTATCATATTGGTAAATTGCTTTTCATCCGAAACAAATCAACTTTGGAATACATATGAAGCACATATCGAAAGAGAATTACCTGCAACAACATAACAATTGAATTTTCAGATGAAACTTATAATAAGGCATTGATTCCAAATCAAATAAATGTTTCCAAATAAACAACAAGGCACTCTCGGAAGTTGTTATGATAAGTCCTAATCAAGCAGGCAATGATGGTGATCTGACCCACACGACTTAGAACTATTTATGGCTGAAAATCTGCTACATTTACAGCAGATACAACTCTCGGTATACAATATTTTAATGTGGATGGATCAGATGGAACAGAAAAATTTTTATGATTTCGTTAATATTGGCTAAAGTTCAATCACAAAATAATACTGGTATAGCCCTAGCGTCGTCCGGCCACCATACATTTGTATGTTGGCAGAACAGCGTATTTGTAACTTAAATTACCTGTAAAGCCACAATTCTGAGATACATACAATATTAAAAAAACACTCCTCAAAAGGAAAAGTGCTCCAAATTTGTAAGATCATAGTATGGAATAAATGCACAATGAACCACAAAAAAATATTTAGAGGCCCTTGATCGCATGTTATAAGATTTTTGAAGCAACAAAAAACTGTTTGTGGTAGCCGGTGATTTTCAACGAAAATTGCCTGCAATTCCACTGATGATGAGCTTAGTGCGTGCTTCAAATCATATCTTCTTTGGCGTATTGAGATTAATAACAAATATGCGAGCTGTAATATGATGCTCAAACTGCGTTATTTTTCCATCGAATTTTTGTAATATGACACAATGCAATTTCAAAAATGACCAGTGGTTACGTGAGTAAGCATCACATTCTACCAAAAACAAAGATTTGAATTCAATAAACAATAGAATTGTAAATAAAATCAGCCAATCTGCAGTTATACAAAAATCTATCGATACCGTGATAAGAGATGAGGATGCTGTCAATTATCCTTTTGAGTTTTTTAACTCACTTGATGTTCCAGAACTTCCACCATATTTGCTGCAACTCAAAATTGGAAGTACCAATTATTCTACTGCGCATTAGCTATCCACTCTAACTTTACAATGGCGCTCGACTTGCAGTAAAAAAACTGCGACATAACATAATCGAAGGCACCATTATAAGGAGATTACAGTTTTCTGTTCGCTTAGTGTTTGCACAGACAATTATTAAAGTTCAAGGTCAATCCGTGCAAATTTGTGGCTTGAATTTGTCAAGTCCATGTTTCTCCCACTGACATCTTTACGTTGCGTATTCTCATGTAGGAAAACCTAAAGACTTATTTGTTTATGTTTCATACAGACAAGCTAAAATAAGTGTATATCCCAGCGCGCTATAATGGTTAGCAAAATCATCATCAGTATAGCAAATAAAATATTTTTAAAATATATAAGCACTTTTATTTCACTGTAATTATGGGGTAGCAACGCATATCAGGTTAAGCTAGTTAATTTATAAAATAAAAATAAGAATATCTTTCGTTTTTCAAGAAAAATAATAATCGGCAAGTCAAATGTCATTTTAACGTACAACTTAATTCAACTTTAAACGAATGGTAAGCTAACAATTGTTTTTGCATACAACGTTAGGAAATTTGTCTTAACAATTGCTTGCCAAGCTTTGTTAAGTTTTTTTGCATATGACCGATAGTCTGAATCGATTTTTTTATGAAAAAATTTTCTTTTGGATTTAAAGCAGTTTTGTTTATAAAAGAAGGTTACTAAGATACAGAAAATGAAAATTTCCGATGTCGGCTCGGGTATACATACCCGAGATATAGTTGAAATTGATTTGTTCAAGAAAATCTTGCGTAAGTGAGCTTAAACAACTTATTTTTTGCTTAAAAACAGTTGTAGTAATAAAAAGAGGCTAAGATACAGAAACTGGAAATTTACGATATCGATCCATATACATCCGAGCATATTTAGTTCAAATTGACTGTCGTGAAGGGTATTTTAGATTCGGCCCATTCGGATTTACTGTACTCTTACTTGTTTAAATACGTTTTATGAAACAAATTCAAAGCAATGACAAAACCCAGATATGTGTAATCATTATCTGTTTCTATATTTTCTTCTCCATAGTGCCAGTTTTAACAGCTGGATATTCTAAGCCCAGTAGGCATTATCATTATTTTTGAGTTACTAAGATTAAATTTTAATCTCCAAGTTTCACAATAAATATATAAAGCATCGATCATTTCTTATAGGACATTTGCAATGTCAGATAATATATACTAGTCGCCAGGCTATTTCGTCCCTAACCAGGTCCCTACCTAGGTGTACTAGGTAAGTGTTGTAGAATACCCCACACATCACTTACCTCATTAAACCTCCAACACTTACGCCATTATACAATCACCATTCGTATATAAATTCATTTATTTATTTATGGAGTAGTATATATTATCTGACACTATATCATCAGCATCCAGTAAAACTTTAATGGTTGTGTTAACAACTGCAACTCCTCCAGGAACAACATCATCTAAATCAATAATATGCAAGAAAAATAAAAGAGGCCTTGTTTTACACCGTGACAGTTAAATAAATTAGAAACTGCAACCATTTCAGAGTGATATTTTTTGTATATATTTTGCAATACTTTGATTATATTAGTACTAGATAAGTCCATACACATATGTATATGTATGTAATGCTATGTATGTATAATCTGTATAATCAATAGGCAAACATGTTTCTTAAAATCCCTTTTGTAGCCGTACTACAGCACCAATTAAAAAAATTGTATATAGTTTTAAAGTTCTTTCTGCACAGAAGTGAACGAATTTCGTTTTGATCGGTGCAATATTTTTTGAGTAATACCGCTATTAATTTCTTACTAACACTAGCAAACACAAAATGTGTATGTGTTTGACTTAACAAAAAGTAAAATAAAAACAGTGTGGCCAAATATTAGTAAAGAAGATAATTGTATGCATGTGAGTTTTCACGGTTTTCATAAGCTATGTACACACGTTTGTCAGATGTTACAATATTGTAAGATCTGGCAACATGCTGACAATGTAGTGACAATGTGGTGACAATGAAAAATTGTCCCGCAGAAGAAAATTGTGTGTTCAGACGATTGTAAGAAAATCTTACAATTTCATTGTCAGACTATGGTCTGACAAATAATTCATCTGACAACAAAAATTGTCAGTTCACACGGTTGTTTAGATTGTTAGATGAAAAAAATTGCCAGATATGTTGTAAGGCATTGCCACTTGTGTATATCAACAACGATCTGTTTGGCAGTGTTGCCTATTAAACTTTTTTCTGACAATGATGCCATTGTCAGGTGCATTAATTTTATACATCTGACAATTAAAACTTAGCTTACAATACCAGCCAATTATATGGCAATGCCGACAAAGAGTATTCTCACGATTATCAGATGCCTGACAATACTGTCGTCTTACAATTGATTGACAATGGTTTTTCTGACAACGTTGTAAGTTAAAAATTGCCAGTTCACAGGATTGTAATACATTTTTAGACAATTTTGCTGGAAATATTGTAAGATCTGACAACCGTGTGTACGTAGCTTTAGTTTCAACATTGGATTTTATAAGAGCGGTAAAAAAAGAATGTGGTCGATAGAGTCGACCGGTTATTCCCACTAGTATATTTAATTATCTCAATGTATGTAGTTTTTTAAAATCTGACGTAAGTAAACGAAATGAATTAATATACGCAGTACATATCACCCCTTTATTGCAACGTAGTCATAATTCAAAAAAGGTTGTTTCGAGAAAAACCAAAAATTTTTTGGAAAATATCTTCTAAAGGAAACAGTTTAAAAGTAATTTGAATAAATTTTTGGCACAATATAAAAAGTAGTACTGTTAACAATTGTGCATTGTTAACTCGAAAAGTCCATTTTTGAGATATGACTATGTTGCGAAGGAGCGATGTATATTCAAATAAATATTTTTTTAATTATTAATTTATTGATGTTTTATTGGACTTTATACTTTACACCTTGGCATCTCCGGCTGTGGTTGAAACCTAAAACGCAGGAAGAGGGTGTTAGTATCCTTTACAATTGTTTGGTGTGTGGCTTTTTTCGGGGACTAACAACCTCCGGAGGATCTGTTGCGTTTACAACAGTACCTGTACTGTGAGGAACCATTGACTTCGGCCTACCAACTCATTAAGCCTTGATTGCGGGGAAATTGCATACAGGAGGGATTATATTCGTACTCCTCAACAAGAAATTGCTCACATGGCTAAAATTATATATAAAAAATTGCTACCTGTGTGAGCCTAGTCAGCCACATGGGGGCGCTGGCAAATCGTGAATAATTCACTCCGTCGAACTGGTCCATCATCAGATAAGGCTGTGCAGATGTAAATCTTTTTCACAACTGCACGCATTGTTGGTGCAGTGTTTACTGTTTCTGAACACGCGGTATTTATTTTTTAGTTATTGACATATATACATACATATTTATGTTAATAATTCTCCGTACCCAGAGATGTAAATACTTTTTTGTTTGTTTGTTTGTTTAACGCATTGAAGTTTTGGTGTATTAATATTTAGCTCTTTTTGGCGTGTTCCGAGTACTTATAATTCAGCATTTTTAGCGCTTTTTGGATACTTATAACTTAGCGCTTTTTCCGCTTAGAAATGTGCTGAAATCCGCATCGCTGCACACATGTGTTGAAGCTAGAGCGCTGTATTGAAGCCTGTGTGTATGTGTTTGTGTGTACTCGTATCTTCCTGCCGGTGTGAGCTTTTGTGTACCTTGTGGTTATTAAAACATTTCCTGCATGTTGTGTTTGTTGGTATTTCCGTTGAAATGACAAAATATCATTAGATATTTTTGTTACGAATATAAAGTTGCCAAAAATTATTGTATAATAACTGCAACTATAACTTGCCGGCAACACCCCCAACCTGCTAACACACACCAATACATACATACTCGTACACATGTGTTTGTTTGTGTGTCAGTGTTACACATGTGTAAAATTCCAACATTTATTAAGTGCACAATTGTTTTCTATAGTTTGATTGTTATGTTATGTGACGTTGTTGTGTGTTCATTGGATTGTTTTACTTTTTCTATATTTTAGTTATTTGTTTTTGTGCAAAACATGACACACAATCAGCAGCTTAAACTATTGTCGTTGATAATAATGCAAACAATATTGTTGTTGTTTTTATTAAAAGTTGTTGTTAGTTGTTTAACTGGTAATATACAATTACAAAAACAATTATTGTAAATTGTATTTACGCGCACATTACGAGTTTATAACTTTCTCATACTCTAAGTATTTTTAGCAGAGCAGGAACACGATAAAAATGGTGAAAGGGTTGAAACATAGTTCAATATGAAATTAAAGAACGGGGATATCACTTGACAGCCTCAACAAAAAACTATGAGCGACGGCTAATTTTTCATCCAAAAATACTTCATGTTATTAGCTTTTTAATATAATTAAATTTAAATGGCTTATATTTTCCTAACGAATAAGTGGTATATTATTCTTTACAGATCCAGTTTGCCTATGGCGGACAAAGTGGTATATTCTAATTTAAGGACACTAAATAAGAATGGAATAAAGTCAACTGCTCTTGAAATACGATCACGCTAGAATGGGCAATACCAAAAAATATCTTAAAATATAACCTTGCGATAGCAGATGATTAGTGGGGTTACCAGTCTTCCCATTATTGAGTTTCCTTACGCAGAAACCTGCCATGAAAATGGGGTCTAATCACCGCATAAGATATCGAATTAACTATCGTAACGATAACATCACGGTACATATAGATCACGGTAAAACATTTGTATCAGATTAAACAAACAAAACGCAATACATTTAAGTACGGATGCAAAAAAAATTGTTTGTCGCTTTTATATTATTACTATACAATCCATACGATATTGTGTGTCTTGCTCGATATCGAATGCGGTGATTTGGCCTCTGGCCTTTAACATCTCTATATTTAGGAAACTACCTTAATATTCTATTAACATGAGGCCAATAGCATCGCACACAAGCTTAGATCGTGAGTTCATTCACAACCATGACTGCTGTCAAACATAAAGAATAACCGGTGACATGTCATAATGTCCTGCAACCTCTTTACTACTTTATAGCCGTACCTAAATTGACGCGTTGAGCATTGTGTTGGCTTGTGTTTCCTACTAACTCTTAACACACTTAAATAAAAGCGCCAATGCTTTGATAATGCCAATGCTGCTACGTTGACTGTGTAACAAAACCTTCTAACTACAGAATGAAATGAAATATGAAATTATAAGAACTAAAATTGTATTACTTCTTATCGATAGCAAAGTCTATTCTGCAACTTTTAAAAATGCAACAACATTTCACAAGTTTTAGCTGCTTTCTAACATACTGGTTTGCTTCATACAAATTATATGACAAATTTTTATACCCAGACAAAGCTTAATCTGCCAATCAACCATTCATTAGGTTTAGAACAAGTTGCACTCATTCAGAAATCTACAAGGCGTCAGAATATCTGTGTCTATAATAGACATATCTTCTTTCTATTTTTTTCATTTAAGCGTTTCATCTAGTTTGGTCCATCCTTTCGCAATCAATTGATATTGAGTTTTTGTCATACGATTTCTGGATTAAGTAGATCTAAGGGCTTGTAATTTATTTGATATAAATAAATAATATTTTTCATGCTATTAAGTATTAAGAGCTTGCGTATCTTCACATTATAACCTCGTGAAAAGGATTGGCTCCAAATTGTTCTTTGTTAGCTGAAAGTTTTGTGCCGTGTACAAGATGTAACTGAATGCAGTTTAGGAAACTCCCGTGACTCAGAGTCGTGACATTATCTGCAGAACGACTACAAACTTGTCTCAAAGCTACCCTCATGAGGATCAGATTCTGCCTTGGTGTACGCCTAACCGGTACACTCTTTCATACTTTCTGGCGCATAAATGGGTAGTAGAAGCAAATAAAACTCTGGGAAGCCGCATCAGTTATGTTGTACTCTCACCAAGGTTTAAATGGCAGAGTAGGGATCGACAAAGCCTGCGGGAGATGCTTTGTAGATCACGTCTGCGGATTGCATACATCTTGGCTGAAGCATTCTGACTTTAGCTTAGGCCGAAAATTGCAAAAAGGGGAATAAGTCTTCCCTGATAACTATGCTGCAAGCCAGTTTTATGGGCAAATAACCCCGAGGTGCAACACATACCTTTAATGTAAGGATGTTTAAATGATTATTAGACCAGTGGATTGGATACTCTTAATGAGCTTCGGCCTAGGAAATTGCATACGGGGGACATTAGAAATCCCGAACTCTTCAGCAAGGGATTTGTACATAAAGCTGCAAAGTTATAACATAAGTTGCAACCAATGTGTGCCTTGCAGGACACACGCGGGCGCTGGTATATCGTTAATAATTCACCCTGTGGAGTTGGAGGCAGGTGCTGATGTCCCAAAGCCACTTAAAATTAAATTCAATATGATCAACCACAATATCACATACCATACGGTTGACTTTACTAGAAAATCCTGAACAATTTGATGAAAATAATTGCAACCGTATTAAAGGTTCCATTAACATAACATAATCTCCCCATTACAAATCCCTGCAGAACTGGCTGTAATGCACTTTTAACTTATTCCCCACCCAAGTAAATGTGTCGAGCCACTTAATTATATGGCTTTCCGTGTTGTTTTGTTAACAAGACGAACCAGAATTTCGATTTCTTTAAGATAGACGGAAAGATATATATTAGTTTAAAGTCCTTAGGCTTAGCCTGGCTAGTTTCAAAAGATATGAAGATTACTCTATCTCTCTCTCTCTCTCTCTCTCTATTTTCTTCCACTGGAAGTAAAAAAGAAATTTCACATTGTATTCCGGCGTTCTTGTTAAAGTTTGTTTGTGAACTTATTTTTTCACTCGTTTGAATTATATAAAATCTTCTTTCTGCCACATCTCTGTGTTTACTTTTATTTTATTATCGCACAAACGTGACAAATGTATGTGTATAAAAGTGGCTAAATATTTATACGAGTATGTGTAGTACATAATGTTGTAAGTGCTCGTATGGGCCTGAAAAATGCTCTCGTTGTCATTTAAAATTGTTCAAGTCATTTGAACATAATAAAATAGTTGATAGTTAAAAGTGTATTTACGTTGCAAGCGGGCGGTTTAACAAGTACAATTAGTTGGCAAACATGCCGAAAATTTTTATTCATAAATTGGATGAATTTTCAAAATTTCCAAAATGAGAATGTATAAAATGTAATAGAATTCATGGAACATGATATAACAAATACACAGGCGTGATTATACACGAACACATACACATTTTATAATATTTATAGTTGCATTTATATGTAGTTTAATAAATGAGCAAAATAATGCAGCTGCAAGTTAAAGTGATAGAAACCAGACGTACACTTTGTGTGTGATTGTTTATTTTATATGCTAAAGTGTATAAATAAGTTAATGAAATAATTAAATTACTTGGACGTACTACAAACAAATGTAATTAAAAAAAAACAACTAATCAATTGTGAAGTGAAATATCTCTAACGGAGCATTTAACAACTATAGTCAATAAAAATAGATCACTTGGTTTCGAAAAACGTTAGCCGAATAAATGCAATGATCCATATACGAGGGCGAATTGATATTGAGGCTATCTAAGTAGGTAGTAATGTCGAGACACAGGCAGTCATAGATGCTCTTGACGGTCTGAATGGTGATCGACCTACAATCATGCTCATTACGAGCATTCTAAAGTGTAGAACTATAACATTGACAATGGAGAACTCCAGAATTTCGAGAAAAGTATGCAATGTTACACCCCAGGGAGTGGTACTATACCCCCTTTAGTGGAATTTTGTGCTTAAAATCGAGATAACAAGAAGATAATGACTGTAGCTTATGCCACATAATTCAACATTTCACACCTTCCAAAATGGATGGCACCAACCATATCCTATCGGATAAGGCAAAATACCTAGGCGTCATTCTAGACAGCAAACTATCATGGAAAGCCTTGGTAACCAAGGCTACAATAGCCATCTATTTATGTAAAAAGCAATAGGCTCAACATGTAACATACAAACAAAAGGAATTGTGTGGCTTTATAAAATGGTTATAAAACCGATAATACTCTATGGAGTATCAGTATGGTGGAAATCGTTGGACTCCACAACCAACATACTGCAAATTGAGTCAGTCGAATCATGGCAATACTGACCACAGGGGCCATGAGGACAACACCAACCAAAGCACTTCCTCCACTTGTGATCTGGATGCCATGTGACTTAGAAGCCAAGCAGATAGCGCCACGATCAGGATGAACGCGTCAGAAGCATGGACCCACAGACCGTGGGGATATGCTAACATACTGGAGATTGGAAGGGATTTGACTATTGACTATTGCATCCCAAAACCATTCCTCTCAAAGAGCTTCGGCTACCAAATTGAAGAATTTCCCCTAGAATCTGGATACTTCTAAGTTTACACAGATGGGTCCAGAAGGGGAGAAAGGGTTAGAGGTTTCGTTTACAAAGAAGAGTTTAACACTAAAATATCCTTCAGACTATCAGAAGGATGCAGTATTTTTGAGGTTGAAATATCGGCTATAAACAAAGTGGTTCCATGGTGGTTCTAAGAGAACGTGGGAGCTATTAAAACTGTCCAGATATCACCTAAGAGTGACTGTAGCAGTCATCACTTTACATTGCCCGTTTGCGAACCATACCAGGAGACTAGACCTACCCTAAAATGACTTCTGTAGAAGTTGCCCAGACGAGTAGGAGGAAGACACGATCTTTCATCTCCTCGGTTCCTGCCCTGCATTGGAGCAGCATCGCCTACTTAGGAGAGCGGAGCTTCAACAGCCTGTCATATCTGGCCTCGGTCAAATCGACCACACTAGTCTCTTTCATAAGAATCAGCAGATGGCTAGTACAGCCTTTTCCTTCTTTCCCATCCCAGCTAATCCATCTCCTCCACACACACTATACTTCCCATAATGTCTATTCTTCTCTTCTTCACTATCTCACCTTTCAGGCAAACACACATGAAAAGCCTTTAGAACCCAAGTGAGCTGGAAAAACTAGGCTTGTACCCTGAATAAAATTGAACTCGTTTGATAAGACCCCATTTATAACAACTCGTACTGTGCGGTCTCTGAGAAAACTCGATATAAACCGAGATCCGCCGAAAGATAGACCGAAATGGTTTTTTTCAAAAACCATTTATTTCTCAAATAGTCTCCATTTAGCTCAATACACTTAGTAAGACGATATTCAAACTTTTTTATACCATCTGAATAATACAATATTGCGAACCCCTCAAAGTACGCGATAATTTCGGTAATCACTTCTTCGTTTGCGATGAATCTTTTTCTTATGAGCCATTTTTTCAAGTTTGGAAACAGGAAAAAGTCACCAGGCACTAAACCTAGATTATAAGTTGCATGATCAATCTATTCAAAGCGTATTTCACGTAGTTTTAGCATCGTATCTAATGCTGTGTGCACTGGTGTGTTGTCTTGAAAAAAGAGCAATTTTTTTTAATGTGATAAGTTTTTCTTGATTGCATCAATCAACAATTCACGATAATACTTTCTTGTGATTGTGGATCCTTTTTCAAGACAATAGATAAACAATACTCTGTGTGCATCCGCAAATACGGTGGCCATCATCTTGTCAGCCGATTTCACTGTCTTCGCCTTCTTCGGAGCACTTTCACCAACTTCCACCCATTACGTACGATTGATTTTTGGTTTCTGGTGTCTAGTTGTGACCCACTAGACACCAGATCAAATCAACAGGATTACGCTTTATCATATCCAGACACCGCTGTGAAGTGGTCTGTCGAACTCGTTTTTGTTCGACAATGAGCAAACCGCGGCATCCATCTTGCCGATAGGTTTTTCATATGCAAATGTTCATGCAAAATGTTGAATACACGTTCATATGATATGTTTACCATTTCAACAATCTGACGTAAAAAAGTTGTATTTGTTCTGCTATCTAGCGCTAGGTAGCTTCAACATCAATCCGCCCTCGTATATAATTATTTCGAAAAATGTATATGCTTTACTATGGTGTCTATTGATAGACTACCGATAATATGGCACACTGTTTATCAAATGCATGGTCAGGCTGCTGAATCTGCCCAGAAGCAGTTGATATTATTCTGTCTTTTTAGACTAACTCTTAATTAGGATTGTTTGGAAAGGCATTTTTAGTTACAAGGAGTACTCGCTTAAGTGAAAGGTATCTTAGTATTTTCAAATTAACAAAAAAAAAAAGGTTTACTTTTTTATGTAGAATGAAGCATAAGTAAAACTCTGAGTTTTTGTTACGACACTAATTTGCTGAGATCAAAAATGTTGATTGAAGAAACCTTGAAAAATAACTATAGCTGTTTCATAGCCGCTACACTACTCATAAGTACGTACTTCGATTTGAAATCGGGATCGCGAAATATCATGGATTGTTGGATTAAACCACTCATCAACCGAACTATTGAATTATTCTTTGACTATATTCATCTCACAGAGAATATCATATATTTTGTAATAGATGGCTGTAAGTAGTAGTCGAAGTAAATAGATCGTAGGTGTTATACAAAAAGCTAAGTTTTTTATAAACATAGCGTCATCAACATATAAGTCGATTTGCGTCTTCATCTCAATTAAACATGTTCGCTTAAGAGCCAAACTCTCGTCATTTGTGGGTGGTTTTAATTTTCTGCTTTAATATGAAATATGCGGCTGAGAATCATCGAATCCTCTCAAATACCTATGGTTAGGCTGCTATTAGCGAAAGAAAGTACCGAGTTTCAAGAATGCTAATTTTGACGTCGAAAATCAGCTTGGTGGTGGAAGAGAGAAGTTTTTCAAAGATCCGGAATTGGATGTTTCATTTGATCAACCCTCGTGTCAGATGCAACAAGAAGTGCCAGGAACACAACAAGTCATTTCAAAACGCCTGAAAGACATGGGAATGATTAAGCAACAAGAAAATTGGGTACCATACTAGATGAACATAGGAGCAATACGCTGTACTCTCCAGATGTTGCTTCCTTGCGCTTTCACTTTCGTTTCGATCAATGGCACTCGGCTTGGCTGAGCAGCACTTCCAGTCTTACGAAGAAGTAAAAAGTGAATCGTTTCAAAAGATAACCAGAATTTCACCGTGAGAATCGTACGCTGCGCAAAGGAAGGCATAATCAGTTTTTTCACAATAAATCCTTTAATTTTATGAAAAAACGGCGAAACAAAGTTGTTCACTATATATATATATATATATATATATATATATATATATATATATATATATATATATATATATATATATATATATATATATATATATATATTTTAATTTTTAAACAAACACACACAACATCTTATTGTTTCCAAAGAAAATATCAAACTGAAACAAAATTATATGTCAACGATTAGAAGGAAAATATTGTTAATCACGAGAATAGTAAATGTATTCTGTAAACTTACTATTGCTGCATATGAATTTGCGGATAACGTAAATGATAAAAACATATATTTTGATGTTGTGTGTGATAAAAAATGTTTAAAATTCCTATTATCCATATCTATATGCCATATTTTGAAATTTATAGATGTTAACAAGAGAATTACTGAAATGCAAATAATGACATATTTATAGAGAAACAAACTATAATTAATTTGATAATATACAGTATTTAACAATAATGCACAATGTTGTTGCAATCATATATCAAACTGTATTTTCTTTGCGTGTGGTGATATTCTCATATACTTGTACCTTCCAAAAGGTGTTCATACTCGTACTATGGTTGGACATCTTCTTTTTAGAACAATCGCCATAACAAGAAATACGCGATACTACTCGATCATCAAAAGGTGTGCGCATGTAAGCTGCAGATGGATGAGCTGCATGACCTGTGATTTTATCTCTCTGAAAATACACTTCTGGATTATTTTGTGCGTTAAAAAATGTTCATCTATCAGAATGTTTTGTGTTGTTGTAAAAATTATAAAACATATTTACCATGAGTGCCAGGAAAAACTTTATTCCTGCAGGTTTAGGTTTAAAACCTGGTGAGTGGTGGAATATCATATTCAACAAGGGTTGTATTGGAGGGCAGAACGGTAAATTAAGTCAGCTTTGCTTGCCAAATCATCTAAAGACCCCATATCATTTTCTTTCCTAGCAAGCAAAGTGCCGTGACTGAGAGTACGCCACGGTAAATGCATAACTCCTCACTAGGAAACAATAAAGCTTTAGATGTTTCATTATGAAACCCGCACCATTATTATTAATTGTTGTTGCAACCGCAGTACCTTAATGGCCAAATTGGCAATTTTACCAAAATAGCACAAAATTATATTTTTAGGTTGAAATCTTTATTTTTAGCGGTATAAATATTTCTGAAATATTTTAGAGATCGGACAATAGACTTAATGGCATGCTCCTTCTCAAATTCAAAACCCTACTAGTGAGTTTCAAGTCCCACGTAGACATACGAGAATACACGCAAAATATTTGCTGACATTATGATTTCTAACAACCAATTTTTGTTAGATGAAATGAATGACTTGACGTAAACTGATAAAACTGGCGTTAATAATGACACCGACACCGACACCGTGACAAACGATGATAATGATTGTTTGGATGTTTTTGTCGTGAAAACTTCCTTGCTGCTGAATGCTAAATTAAATTTGAGTTGAATGAACAAAACACACCGAAAAGAGGTTAAGTACAGTTTAAATTCAACAAAATCCTCGGCACGTTAAAACAAAGCCATAAGGCCAAATTGGTTTAACGTGGTTAAATAAAACGCAGACTTCTTAACACGGCAGATTGACACACATGTGTATATGCGTACGTGTATACTAGCACGTATTGTAAGTGCAGAAAAAGATTTAAAGAAGCGGCTTTTTATTGAAGCGCCATGAACGAACACATGTCCATGTGTGCGTGCAGCAGGCCTTGGGTGTTGATTCTAAATATATGTACACACATTTGCATGGAAGTGTATTGAAGTACTTGCACTTTAGTTTTATGAAAGAATTACATAAATAGTTTCAGACATAAATGTAATTCGAGGATATATCGGGTTATTCATATTGAGAATTGATATATAATGCAAAACAAAACACATAAATTTGAAAGTGATCTTAAAATTTTTATGATGATATCATATAAATGTTAGCCAAGCCTACCTTTTAGCCGGTCCATTCCTAAGATCGAATTTTGAAGAAATTGTTCGAGCATGGGGACTGGTATCTCGAAGTTGGCTATCAAAGCGTCAGTCGTATCTGGCTTATTTCTGGAGACCTGAGACTGTACGTATCACCAGAGAAATTAGTACAAAAGTGTGATATCGCATAATCTAAGTGGCCAAAAGCTCATATCTAGACGTGAAACTAAATCCTAATCAAAATAATTTCTTAACAAGTCCATTGTTTCAAGCACTGTATGACTCGTAGTGCCGTTTTATTAAAACCAGAACTAGGCTGATTAGAATGACAACGAATTGATTAACCGCGGAATTCAGGTGCACTTTCAGCTATAGCTGCTATATTCTCTTCAAGTATCATTCACTACAGTCGACGGGGACACAAATTTTCAATTGGTATTGGCAATAGTGGTATCAGTAGATCCGTACCGTAAGATCTATGAACTGCACGAAAAAAAGTTCTCACAGAACGCTGTTTTTCGTAATACAACTGAACAATTTGAAGATGATGTTGAGGTGGGAGTTTTTCTATAATAACTTGCCAAACGACGCTAAGCAAAAAGGAAAAAGCAGTTTGATATGATTCATGCGTACCTCACAGATAACTGTCTTTGAAAGCCTATTGAAAATCAAACCTCAGAAAAAATCACCCAGTACAATAATTTTACAAAGTGTAAACACAACAAAACGGTTGGTTTCTTGCGCCACCATATTATTTAAATTACGCAGCATTAAAACATGTACTAGTTTCTCTCTTTTTTAAAATACGACACGAGTCCATCCCATGCTGTCGAAAGTTAATATTTGCAAATGTTTTAGGAGAGAGTAACCAGATGATGAGAAAGTGGTTCGTTAATACAAGTGATAAATGAGCCTTTTTCTTCTATCGTCCTTCTCTTTATATGTTCATTATTAAATTCTTTTGCATGTTTTTAAGTTCAAATCTTTCTATGTAATTAATTTCCTTACAGTGTTGGAGGTGTTGGACGATGTCCGTCTGTCCGTCTGTTGATTCGTGAAATACCGTTTCTGAGAAAATCATTAGACATAGAAACTTTTTTCTTTCACCATTCTATTACTCCATATTGCCATATATTTTCTATTGAAGTTCAGTAATATCGGTTCACGTATAGCTGAGATATATTCAAAATTCCGCAAAAAGCCAGGAATTTTTGCAATTTTGTATGGAAATTTTTGATAAAAAAAGTTGTTTGTTTTGCTTCAAACTTCACACACTAATTAAGCATGGTGACTAAAAGGCAAAAAAAGATTTTTTCCGATACCGGTCCCGGTTGGGCTATATCTCGATACCCGAGGTATAGCCCAAATCGGGTTTTCAATAAAAATGTCGCGTAAGCGAACTGAAACAATTTGTTTTGCTTAAAAGCAGTTTTGGTAATGAAATACGGTTATAAAAATATGGAAAATGAAATTTTCTGATATCGGTCCATATATACCCGAGATATAGCCCAAATCGGGTTTTTCATGAAAATGCCGCGTAAGCGAACTTATACAACTTTTTTGTGCTCAAAAGCAGTTCTGGTAATGAAATAAGGTTATATAAATATGGAAAATGAAAATTTCCGATATCGGTCCATATATACCCGAGATATAGCCTGGAACGGGGTTTTCATGAAAATGCCGCGTAAGCGAACTTAAACAATTTTTTTTTTGCTTAAAATCAGTTCTGGTAATAAACTAAGGTTATATAAATATGAAAAATGAAAATTTCCGATATCGGTCCATATACCCATATACCCGAGATATATCCTAAACCGGGGTTTTCATGAAAATGCCGCGTAAGCGAACTTAAACATTTTTTTCGCCTTAAAGCAGTTGTGGTAATAAAATAAGGTTACATAAATATGAAAAATGAAAATTTCCGATATCGGTCCATATATACCCGAGATAAAGATAAATTTTCATGAAAATGTCACGTAAGTGAACTTAAACATCTTTTTTTTTTGCTTAAAAACAGTTCTGGTGAGGAAATAAGGTTATATAAATATGGGAAATGGAAATTTTCGATATCGGTCCATAGATACCCGAAATATAGCCTAAACCGCGGTTTTCATGAAAATGTCGCGTACGTGAATTTAAAATCTTTTTTTTGCTTAAAAGCAGTACTGATAATGAAATAAGGTTATATAAATATGAAAAATGAAAATTTCCGATATCGGTCCATATATAACCGATACATCGGCCTGAACCGATTTTTCAATTAACATTTTTTTTTTTTTGCTGAAAAGCAATTCTCGTTATAAAAGAAGGTTACTAAAATACAGGAAATAGAAAATTCCGATATCGGTTCATATACAACCGAGCATATTTAGGTCACATTTTTAAATATAGTATATATGTGGGATATTCGCAGTGAAACACGATTATGCAATTCAGTTCATATATAAATTTATTTAAAATTCATTTGCTTAGGTCTAGGTGTGCTTATAATGTAATTGTTAAAGTCTTTAAAGTTAAAGTTTGATATAACTCATTTCGCAACACGATGTTGCTTACGGGCCAACCACTTATCAATTGCTTGTTCTCAGTTCTTTGTGTTCGTTTCTCACTTTAATTCTTGTTCGCTATTCGTTAACTTATTAACCCTTGTATGTCCGTTGTTGTCATAACCCCTGTCTGCTCTTGTCTAATTATGCCTATCCCACATATATATACATACGTGACTATCGTGAAGAGTATTTTAGATTCGGCCCAGCCGAATATACTACACTCTTACTTGTTTTTGTTTGTTTTTATTTTCACCAGTACTCAGGGGATGACCCCTACATATGCAGTGCATTGTACCAAACCTAGGAAAATAGGTTGTGAGGAGGCGGAAAGAGAAAAGGAGGTGTTTGTGAACATTTGACTTGAACTTTCCAACGTTATAACAGATAGGAAACACGTCTGCAGGCAACATATTCTACAGGCGACGCGTACGACTGAAAAACTAATTCTTTCTGTAACGCGTAGTGCGATTCCCCGGGCAATCGTCCACAAATGGGTGAGCTGTAGACGGTAAACGCGTGCTACGTAAAAATGTGCGCGTTCCGGGAACAAGATCCCTAATTTTGTCAGAGCAAAATCCATTGTAGTAACGATAGAACAGAGTAAGGCACCCCACACTGCGTCGATGCTCTAGTGAGTCAATAGAGTTGGATACCCTACTATCACCGATGAGCTTCTTCGCCCTCTCCAGCACACGGTCGAATAATCACAAAATAGACTTTGAGGCACCGGCCCAAACATGAGAGTTGTATTCCATTTTCAGTCGGATGTAGGTGGTATAAATAGTAAGGAGGTCGGATGGAGTTAAGTACATGAAAAATGTGATCAGTCCAGCGAACATCATACTGTATCTTCATTCCAAGAACATCAGGAGCACCCGATTCCTCAATATTTATACCATCCATGAGTACAGATGAAGTAGCATTTACGGTCGTTTGTTTGTGTTTTAATAAGCAACATTTTTCATCTGAAAGAAAGCGCCCTACGCTTAATTCACAATAATACCAGCATTTACTTATTTTATCGAAATAGCTCTCGCATAATAACACTTTTTGTCTAGCATTGGCTGGACTTAAGTAAAAAGCACATTTTTATTTTTTAATTTTTAATTTAGTATTAAGATGTGAATACTTATTGTTAGTTCATTTTGAAGATTCAATATATAAAAAATACTTATAAGAAAATACCACTATTTTTTATTTACTATTGCTTAAGCTTATATTTAGAATTGTTTCTTATAGCATGTCCGTACAAATATTCGGTTCGCTCTCTCACGAATAAGAGAGCGAACCAATTTGGAGTGAACCGACATGATTCGCCATCAACAATTTTGAGAGCGAACCAACTTGGTTCATTTTGAATCTTATTGCGAACCATGCAAAAACCACTATCATCTCCAAATTTGATAATTAATTATCGCTAGCTTATCTAAACTAGCTCTTAAAATAATGTAAATAAAGAAAAGCAGATAATTAGAGTCTACAAAATCAAAAGAAACAAATTGAACATACGAATATAAAAATTGGATACTAACATAAAGATTGAAATAAAAATTTTAAAAAGAAGTAGTGAAACGTTTCAGCACAATATATGTAATCACCAGTGTACCACACCACCTCTTTTCTCCCCATCATAACCTATTTTCCTAGGTCCAGTACAATGCGCTGCATATGTAGGGACCATCCCCTGAAAACTGGTCCCATATAAAAAAAAACCTACCGTTTGAACACCTAGTTTCGCAATCCTGGTTCAGGGAGCGTCTGAAAGGAGATTTTTTTACTTGTTTAAACTAAATTGAGTTTTTACTTTTTAGTTTGGCATCCTTTAAAAGCTTGTTTTTCAAACTATATATGTATTTATATAAGCTAACTTTTTAGTTCGCAGTAAAGCAAATCGCCGTTAATAGCTCTGATACACGTTCCACATCAAAAACGTACGCCGAATACAAGAAATCGATTAGCGAAGTGTTTCCGTGTTTGCTGAGAATTCCCAAAATCAGCTTCAGGAATCACTAAAAGCTGCCACTTCCCTGCAAACGATACGCCAACTTCAGTTTTCGCAATAAAGCAACTTACCATTAATGGTTCAGATGCACGTATCACGATAAAAAAAGCTACATACATATGTGTTAATCACTAATACGAGATGGGTTTCGAGATTCACTGACACACAAAGAAACATGCAAGTGAACAGCGTTACTAGAAGAAGATTTTATTTTAATTTTGAAGATTTTAAAACCAAAATAAAGTTTGAAGATCTTCTCTCTTTAGCACTCTTATAAATACTGTGTAAGCTATTTCCAAACAATTAATAAATTTTGTAAAGTAATTTTAGAGAACTTAATTTTTGCTTCAAGATATTTTATTTTCTTGTATTGTTAGAAGAACTATCTCTTTGTAACAATTAACTATTTGGTGTCAAAAAAACTCAAGAGAAACACAATTTAAGATCTTTTCTAAACTTAAGATTTTTTTGTTGAAATGTGAAGATTTTTCGTCAAAAGTTTCTGGCATCACTGCAAGTGAAGCTAACTTAGATTTTACACATGCCACTGCCAGTTCGAAAAACTCAATACATTCACAATTTTTTACTAATGCATCCCCATTTTTCGCAATGGCAACTCCAGTGGCAGCAAATTTTGCACGCGAGTGAAAATTTGGCATTTGTATGCCATTGAATGTCGAGATGATAAACAATGTTACCCTGCCAAGAACTTAATGCAAATTAACTGCATTATAGCAAAATGTAATTACAAATATTAGCTTCTCGTATGTATTATTAGGATTTATCTCTTGACATACGCATAAAAAGAACAGTTTCGTTAATTATAAAGCATTAGATTATTAAAATAATTTAAAAAAAACATAAATTTTAATCGTTTCCCCAAATATGGCGAACTCGGTAACTTTATTTTGTAAAGAGAAGACAAAATAAAATGGAGGCAAAATTCGAGAAGTAAACAAATTGCTTGAAGTATACGCTTCGAGGACATTTTAAAAATGAAATTGTAATGGCATGTGTAAACTGAAAAGCGAGTCGCAAGAGATTCGAGTATTTCGAATTGTTTTTCGTTGATAATACGTGTACAAAATTTGCATGCCACTAATTGCGTGTGTAATGTAGCGTAATATAAGCCTACTACTCGTAATATAGTTTAAAAAGCAGACCTCGATATCAAACTGATAATCACTCATACGGCATGGGTTTCGAGTGTAGCAAACAAAGAAACAAACACACAGTGAATCTAACACGAGTATAAGCGTGTTGAAAAGAAAAGGACGGAATAAACTAATAATAGAACAAATTAATTTAATGGAACATTCCCGAAAGAGAGATAAGATAAATGGGGAGAGAATAGATAAAAATTAGTTTTAAAACTAAGAAAAATTCCTGTTTTATTAATTATATTATTTTATCGGTGATTTATTGCAACAGATACCGACGGACGACGTAGGTGTCACATGTAAAAGTTGGATAAAAAGGCGTGCCTATATCAAAAGTGAATAATTTACATCAGCAACTACCTATTGGCTTAATGTCATGGATTCAATTTTGTTTTACTTCAAAATCTTTATAATAATAAAAAGTGAAATTTATAGTTCAACTTCTGACACGATTGTAAAATTAAAATCGATCTGAATTGAAAAGCTTTACATTAACAAAGCTTTAAAAAGAATTATCAGAATTATTATTTTACATATTAGACGTTTTGAGGCAAAAAATAATTCTTTATCCATTTTCATGTTTTTCTAACTACTACTTTGATTATGCTTCGTAAGAAAAACTGGAAAAAGCCTCTCGAGAAAAATCCATATATTTTTTCTTAATATTTTAAAACATTTATATACATATAATTATTCTCGGAAAGTTTTTCCTAAAGATTTATAACTAGAGTTATTTAATTAGTTTTACTAGATAAATTTTCTAGATAGCGCACTGTAGTCCAGTAAGAAAATAAGCAAAATAAGTTATTTACTAGTTAGCACCATAGCTCTCTAGTACCAATAGTCTAGTAGAAGTGAAGCATTAGCCATCACTACTAGGAACTGCCAACACTTTGCCCCGGCCACTAAAGTCTCAATCATAAGCAGAGCTTTTATAAAACGGTGAAGCCACCCCAATCATAATCAATTCAATATGTTATGTGAATATCAGTAACTTTATAATCTCTTTATATCCTAGTAACGTTTATATTTATAACAATATATTTTTTTGTAATAAAAAAAAATTGGTAGCAATTGATCAAATGTACATTCCAAGTTTAAAGAAGATTATAGTTTATTTTCGAAAAAACAAAAATGCATATTTAACAATACCACATGAATAGAAAACAAATTTACTAAAACGATCATCCCATGAGTACTGGTTCAAGATGCATTGTACTGGAATTAGGAAAATAGGTTATCGGGGGGAGCAATGAGGCAGTAGTATTTGTGGACATTCGATTGGAACCTACAAAGTTTATATGTGACAAAAAATACATCTGCAGACAACTTCTTTCACGAATCCGCGTTGATCAAAATTACATATATGGGTCTAAGGGTCAAGATCCCTTATCCCGTCAGAACAAAATATATTGTAGTAGTGGAAATGAGGAATGCTGTCCATACTGAGGTGATTCTCCAGTAAGTCAAGAGTTGGATACCCTACTGTCTCTGATAAGGTTCTTCGCTCTGTCTTGCAAACGGTCAAGTAACCCCATAATAGATTTTGAGACACGGGCCCAAACATGAGATATTTTTTTTAAATTTATTATTTTATTTATTGAATCTACATAAAACAAGTAAGAGTGTAGTATATTCGGCTGGGCCGAATCTAAAATACCCTTCACGATAGTCACGAATATGTATAGTATATTAAAAATGTGACCTAAATATGCTCTGTTATATATGAACCCATATCGGAATTTTCTATTTTCTGTATTTTAGTGACCTTCTTTTATAACGAGAATTGCTTTTCAGCAAAAAAAAAAAAATTTTTTTTAATAGAAAAATCGGTTCAGGCTATATCTCGGCTATATATGGACCGATATCGAAAATTTTGATTTTCCATATTTATATAACCTTATATCATTACCAGAACTGCTTTTGAGCACAACAAATTGTTTAAGTTCGCTTACGCGATATTTTCATGAAAAACCCGATTTAGGCTATATCTCGGGTATATATGGACCAATATCGGAAATTTTCATTTTCCATATTTATGTAACCTAATTTCATTACCAGAACTGCTTTTGAGCACAAAAAAATTGTTTAAGTTCGCTTACGCGGCATTTTCATGAAAACCCCGGTCTAGGCTATATCTCGGGTATATATGGACCGATATCGAAAATGTTCATTTTTCATATTTATATGACCCTATTTTATTACCAGAACTGCTTTTGAGCACAAAAAAGTTGTTTAAGTTCGCTTACGCGACATTTTCATGAAAACCCCGGATTGGGCTATATCTCGTGTATATATGGACCGATATCGGAAATTTTCATTTTCCATATTTATGTAACCTAATTTTATTACCAGAACTGCTTTTGAGCAAAAAAAAGTTATTTAGCTTCGCCTATGCGACATTTTCATTAAAAATCCGATTTGGGCTATATCTCGGGTATATATGGACCGATATCTGAAAAAAAATTTTTTGCCTTTTAGTCACCATGCTTAATAAGTGTGTGAAGTTTGAAGCAAAACGAACACCTTTTGTTTTCAAAAATTTTCATACAAAACTGCAAAAAAAAATGGCTTTTTTCGGAATTTTGAATATATCTCAGCTATACGTGGACCGATATTACTGAATTTCAATAGCAAACCCATGAATCGATGGGGTAAAAGAATGGTGAAAGAAAAAAGTTTCTAAGTCTAATGGTTTTCTCAGAAACGGTATTTCAACAGCGGACAGACGGACAGACGGACATCGCTTAATCGACTTTTCCATTAATTCTGATTCAGAATATACATATATACTTTATAGGGTCGCAAAACAAAACTGTAAAAATTACAAACGGAATCACAAACTTATATATACCCTTAACATTTTTGTGTAGGGTATAAAAAAATTATGGTTAAAGTCCTGCCAATGCTGGACAAAAATTTATTTTTATGCGAATATTATTTCAGAATTCAGTCATCTGTTTAGAGCTCTAATGGTAGCCAAAGTATCCCTCCTCTTCAGGCGGGTATGACCACCAAAGTTAAAAATATTAACTGCAAGAGGATTTAGATGGAATTCAAGTTTGTTAATATATCTTGTCGCGTACTTCACAAATTCAGATTTCACAAAAGGTACGTCCAGATCTGCGTGGATTCGTGAGTTTTTAACGTACCATGGAGCGTCTGTAATTCTACGGAGTATTCTATTTTGGCTTCTTTAAATTTTTGCAATGTTGGATGCCGACGCTGTGCCCCATAACTGAATCCCATAGCACCATATTGGCTTTAGAATCGAGTTGTACAGCAAAAGTTTACAATCAAGCTTCAAGGTCGAATGTTTGTCTATTAACCAGTTAATTTGCACTGCTTTCAATTTCATTTGCGTTACTTTTGCCTCGATGTGCGTCTTCCATGTTAGTCTACGGTCAAGATGAATACCGAGGTATTCGACTTCACTGTGTTGAGGTATTACTTTATTGTTAAAAGTAATGGGTGAGCATGTTCCTAGACGCAGTGCGAATGTAACATGGGCACACTTTTGTTCATTAACCTTGATTTTCCAAAGCTTGAGCCATTTCTTTAGTTTGTCGATATGTTCCTGTAAGTTTATTGATGCTTGCTGGTGGTTACTATGTATGCTAAGGAATGCTGTATCATCTGCAAATGTTGAAGTGTGAATGTTAGTGCTTATCGGCATGTCAGATGCGTAGATCAAATATAAGATAGGCCCTAATATGCTGCCTTGGGGAACTCCAGCTTCAAAAGGCTGGGCGGGGCTTATGAAATCGCCTTCTTTTATTAGAAATTGGCGACAATATAAACAGCTTTCCAAAAGGTTATGTACGTTTGCAGGTAAGTCAAACTTTATTTTATGCATTAAGCCATCGTGCCACACTTTACCAAAAGCTTGTGAGACGTCGATGAATAAGGCAGAGCAATATTTTTTATCTTCAAATGCCTTTCTTATGACGTTAACTAACCTGTGTGTTTGCTCAATGGTGCCATGTTTCGCTCTAAAACCAAATTGGTGATTGGGAATACATTCAACCTTATTAAGCATTGGATCCAACTTCGCCTTTAGAAATTTTTCGAAAAGTTTTGAAATAGTTGTCAGTAGACTTATTGGACGATATGATTCTACTTTCGTGTGATCCTTCCCTGGCTTAGGAACCATTGTTATCATGAACACCTTCCACTGCAGGGTAATACTCAAGTCGTAAAATAGCATTAAAAAATAAAAAGAACAATTCTTTTAGCTACAGGAGGCAGCTCTACGAGCATTTTGTTGCTGATTTTATCCATACCTGGAGCTTTTTTAAGGTTTAGATTACCAATAGCATTATCAACTTCTTGAAAATTGAATCTTAAAGGCACAGGAGGTCTACTAACAATAGGCGGCAACTAATTTGCATTATCAGACCTATTTGTGGAAAAAACGTTTTTCAAATGGTGAACAAATAAATTACCCTTTTCCGAGTCATCTCTAGTCCAGTCACCAGACGGTTCTCGCAAGGGCGGCTTACCTCTAACTGGCCTTTTTAAACCCTTAGTCGCCCGCCATAAAGAATAGTCGGACTGAGGAGTACCATCCAGACTTTCTAAATACGTTTGTAAAGAAGCCGTTTTTTGGTTTCCAAGCAAACTTCTTAGTTGATTTGTGCACTCACGTAGCCTTGTTTTTAGTTGCAGAGACCTGCGAAGTAGCCACTCTCGTCTAACTCCTCTTTTTTCTAACACAAGTTGCTTGATTTCTGAAGAATATGTTCTATTTTGGATGTTTCTGCGTGTTAAATAAACGCTAGAAGCAAGTTCAGCAGCTTGTTTAAGGTTTTCGCTAAAGTTGCTTAGTGACGCATTAATATCTTCAGGTGTTCTTAAAACAATGTTCTCAGTGCAATGGGTACTCAAAAACTTTTTATATTTTAGCCAATTCACTCGGGTGACAGTCCTATGCAAATAGTTAATCGGAGACCAAATCTCCTGGGGAAAAGGCACTGAAATAATAGTAGGTGAATGATCCGATGACAAGTCTAACGAAGGCTCAGCTTACATCCATTCTACAGGGATCCCCTTTACCACTCCAAAATCAATCACATCAGGAATCTTTCGCCGGTCAGTCGGCCAGTAAGTGGGATGTCCGCTTGATATTACGTCTAAGCCCATTTTAGAAATTGTATCAAAAAGCACCCGACCCTTCGGGGTGATTAAACGTGAGCCCCAAAAAGTGTGTTTTGCGTTGTAATCTCCAGCTGCTATAAAACGAGGTCCTAATGAGGTGAAAAAACTTGAATATTGTGATTCCGTCACTGAAAATCGAGGCGGCGAATAAATCGATGAGATAAACAATTTGTAATGAAAATTTTCCACACAGATATTAGTTGCTTGAAGATTGTCCTCACATGAGATTTGTATGGTATAAATAGTAGGGAGATCAAATCGAGTGCAAAACATCTTACACCGTTTTAGAAAACCAACACACATGAAAGCTTCTATAGAAACATGAAAAATCTATTCAGACCAGCGAACCTTGCTCTGTATTTCCATTCCAAATACATCAAGAACAACCACAATATACGAGGTCAGATAAAAAAAGAAATAGCCACTATTTTCATATTTCGTGATCTCCGTATGTTCAATTTTCGCTTTTTTTTATGCTGTGTTGGTACATGTCTGTGTAGTGTGTGTGCACTTATGCGCAACACTGTAATAATAAAACCAAAAATACAAATTGTTTAAATAAAAATTAATCGCAGGAAATTTATGTCTGGTCAGCAGAAAATGAAAGTTCAATGTATAAGTACATTTTTCGTTGATTGTGAGAATTTGGATGGTGACCAAATACCACTTTTGTTTATAAATTATTTTATTGGATATACAGCAATATTGTATCAATTCTTTTAATTTTATGAAAATAATGACCACTATAAAATTGTACTATATAAGCCGCTGTTTTTTTTTTAATAAAGAGAGAAATAATTTGCAATTCAAATAGACTTGTTAATTCTCGCAAAAGGGGCATTTTGATGCTCGTAAGCAAAACGGCAGAAGTGCTCAGTAATAGTTACTTGCCATAACACTGAATTTATCACATGCTCAGTAATACTTACCACAACACTGAATTTATCACAATATCAGCCATTTTGTATTGTCAGTTTGTTTTTGACAGATAAAAAGGTTATTCGTGTTTTGGTGTGGTCTTCGATTTTTTACTATTTGAAAAAAATGGATCAAAAAAACTGTATTAAGTTTTGTGTAAAAAATGAAATTAAATGCGCAAGGATATTTGAAATGTTAACTGTGTCGTTTGGCGAGTCTACTATGACCAGGACACAATCTCAATTGTGGTCTAACTGGTTTATGGAAGGCCAAGAAGACGACAATGGCGATACTCGACCTGGTCACCCGAGCACGCCAACAGTCGATGAAAACATTGCTGCAGTGAAGAAAATTATTTTGGATAATCGTCGAATCACTATCAGAAAGGTTGCTGATGATGTTGGTATATCGTTCGGCTCATGCCAAGTAATTTTTACGATGTAAAAGATACTTGAGGTTATAAATGGGATGCACTTCATTCTTTTTTAAGGCAACATCTCTAGATCTCTCTAGGTTCCAATTCAACCCTAAACATGGGTTGAGGAATTTGTTCACGGTTTCTAATATTAATCAAATTTTTAATTTTAAAGCCATTGTCTTCTAGTCCGGTTTTGTCACCATTCGTATCTACAAAAGGATCAATGATTTTTATAACGACCTGAATACCTTTGGAACTTTAGGCTGATATGTGTAAAATGATCGGATCTCCTTCTCGTCAGACAATTTTCGGCATTCATTCTCGTGGTTGACCTGGACTTTCGTTTCATTGATGCTGCCGTGCTTAACCGATGTTACATTAAAAGTGTATTTGCCGATTGCCGTAATAAGTTGTTTTACCAGCTCACTAGAGGTAGGCTCTCGCAAATATATTGATGGCGGCTTAAAGGTTTTTTTAGGTATTGCTGGTTCATCAGTCTGAAGGATAGCAAACCTATTACTATCCATTGTCGTGGTGGTCTTATCATCTTTGGGTATTTTGGACTGAGATGACATTTGAGCGGATTTGGGGCTTCGCTGCCGTTTAACCACGGTTATATACCTGTCCATGCCTACTTGTATTTTCGGCTTATCTGCAATAACTGAACTAGTAGATGATTTGTCGTCTGTTGTAACAACTATATGTGGCGAATACGAGCGCGTGCGGTTTCTTTCTCTAAGCGACAACAGATTTTCCAATGATTTTTTCAAAGACTCCTCCTCAGAAATCCAAGGACTTTTTCTACTGGAGCAAAGCTCTTTTTCAGAATTACATCTGATAGGTACACTAATGCAATTAATTGCTTCTTTTTTTATTTACAATTTAAAACGGTATTAAAAGAAATGTCACAATGTTTTTCTTTTAAATAAAATCACTCTGTTCACCTATTACGGTTTTTACTTAATCCCAAACACGTCCGTTCACTATCGAAGCTAAACAACGACATCGTAATTCAATATGAGAAGAATATAGATAGAGAATAATTAAATACTCGGTGGCTGAGTGGTTAAAGCAGCAGATCATGATACGTCATGACCCGAGTTCAAATCCCAGTGGGTGCTGATGAGTAGTGTAGCGACTACAAAACAGCTAGTTGTTCCCCAGCTAAAGATTTGATTATTATTTTTCTTGTCTTCTTCAATCAATAATTATTGATCACAACACATTTGTATTGTAAAAAATCCGTCTTAAGAAAAAACTTAAGAAAGGAAAAACTTGAACTAGAACCTGATGTACATATGTACAAACCAAAAAATTTTTAAATTAAAAAAACACAGAAAATGAATATAACCTAAACCGATTTTTTAACGAAAATGTCGCGTAAACGAACTTACACAACTTTTTTTTTTTTTGCTCAATATCAGTTCTGGTAATAAAACTACGTTACTTAAATACGAAATATGAAAATTTCCAAATTCGGTCCATATATCAATATCCGAGGTAAAGTCTCAACTGATTTTTACAAAAAAAAAAGTTGTTTTTTGGTTAAAAGCAGTTTTGCTAATAAAAGAGGATTATATAAATACAGAAAATAAAACTTTCCTGTATCGGCTCTTATATGTGTATCCGAGATATAGTCTAAACCGATTTTTTGATGACGAGATTACTAAAATACAGAAAATGAAAATTTTCAATATCGGTCCATATACTCGCGATATAGCCTAACCCGCGTTTTCCATGAAAATGATTCGTAAGCGAACTTAAACAACGTTTTTTGATTAAAAGCTGTTGCGGTAATATAAGGATGTTAATAAATACAGAGAATTAAAATTTCCGATATCGGTCCATATATACCCGAGATACAGTCTGAACCGATTTTTCCATGGATTTTTTTTTGTTGCTTAAAAGTAGTTCTGGTTATAGAAGAAGGTCACTTTAATACTGAAAATGAAAAATTCGGTTATCGGTCTATACACACACGATTTGTTCATCAAAATGTCGCATAAGCCAACTTAAACAACGTTTTTTGCTTAAAAGCATTTCTCGTAATATAAGAAGGTTAACAAATAGAGAAAATTTAAATTTCCAATATCGGTCTTTACACATGTATATACCAGAGATATAGCCTAAACATATTTTTCCGAAAATATTTAGTTAAAAATTGTAATATACTCTATACATACACGTGACTACCGTTAAGGGTTTTATTCGGCCCAGCCGAATATACTACACTCTGACGGCTTGATATATAACTATATCATATGTAAATGCCAACACATTTTCTATTTTTTTAAGTAAATCTAAAATAATAATATTTAAAAGAATAAGGGAGTTGACAGTGCCGTGTTGTACGTCATTAACATTTTGAAACGTACCGCTGCTCTTGCAGTTTTGACAATAAATTTTAATAGGTTTATCGGTTATCATGTTGTGATAGTTTCAGGTTGGAAATTAGACGTAGCTATCAAACCAAAAATAGGCTGCATCTGGGAGCAACATTTTTAATGCAAATACAACACCCAAAATTAATTTGATAATTAATTTCAACATTTTACAAGAGCTTTTCTGGAGCAAATCTATTATAAATTTATATGTTAAACCAAACTAAACTAAAAGATACTAACAGCCGTCAGATAAAGCAGTATTGCCAACACAAAGTTATGATGCTCTAGAACACCCAATATTTGGGTTTGTTTGCCCGTCTCAATAAAAAGCATTTTTTTTTTGCAAATCGAAATCTAGATTACACGCACAAATATGTGTAAAACTTGTTTGCGTTGTTTTCGAATTTATACTTCATTTATGCATTTATGATACAAAAATTACAAAAACTAATGCAAACAAAAATCTAATTCCTAAATAAACGCTTAAGGTGCATATTGTAATGACTTTGTGTGCTTTTAGCAGAATTAATACTCCAGTGAATTCTGGAGTGAATGAAAATATTATTACTTCAATTTTCGGTTATAATATTGGACATGATCCAGTGTATACATTCAGTCAGCATAATTTCAGCTAATCACCATGAGTAATACCAGCTACAAAGCAAAAACTCTAATTAATGCTTTTTAGGAACAGAGATGTTCAAACAAACAGGTACAAATGCAAACAGCACACCTTCGCTAACTGTATGCAAATACTCGCATATGTGTGTGGGTGGGCAAAAGTTTAATAATTTGTTCAATACATATTTTTTTATAGTTTTTCCCCCAGCTTGGAATCTGTATTAAATAGGCAAACGCAAAATTTTACACCCCTTTCCCTCTGTCACTTATTAACTGACTTGGTTCATTTTTGTATCCGATAGTAGATATTTTAGAGCTTCAGTGCACCACTGTATATATTACATTATTATATAAAATGATCAACCTTGCTTCAATATACATATAAGGTGTAAATATGAAATTTATTTCTCACCATTATACACACCAATATTTGAATGAGTAACTGTAAAACACAAAAGCATACGCAAAACGAACAAGTGTGTGTGTGATTGTGCGCACCTAATTATTTTTGCAATAAATAAGAGAATGACTTAGCTGAAAATACTGCCTCGCGTAAAGCAGGTTGGTATAGGAGAAACCTTTAAAATACGCTTCCTAAAATGCTCAGAAGAGGCGTAAATTTTCCCGTAAGGAAGCACTTCATTTGTGTTGTATAGTAAAACATTATATTTTTTAGGCAAAAAAATTTTTTTTTTGTCTTGGACCAGTACTCAGGGGATGAAACCTACATATGCAGAGCATTGTACCAGATCTAGAAAAATAGGTTTTGAGGAGGAGGAAAGAGGGAGTAGTGTTTGTGAACATTTGACTTGAACCTTCCAACGTTATAACAGATAGGAAACACGTCTGCAGGCAACTTATTCCACAGACGAAGCGTACGGCTGAAAAACGAACTCTCTCTGTAATGCGTAGTACGATTCCCCGCACAATCGACCACAAATGGATGAGCTCTGGACGATGAGCGCGTGTTACGTAGAAATGTGCGAGTTTCAGGAACAAGATCCCTAATCTCGTCAGAGCAAAATCCATTGTGGTAACGATAAAACAGAGTAACGCACCCCACACTGCGTCGATGCTCCAGTGAGTCAATAGAATTGGATACCCTACTGTCACCGATAAGCTTCTTCGCCTTCTCCTGCACACGGTCGAGTAACCCCAAAATAGACTTTGAGGCACCGGCCCAAACATGAGAGTTGTATTCCATTCCACCTAAAAGAAGTTACGACTCAAAGCGCTCATTTAATGTCTGAATTTTTGTGCTGATATTTAGCATTCCTTAAAGTGTTTAAATCAAAGCTAATACAAAGTGCTTGTTTGAATGCTTTCTAATTGCTCTTATGGTAGTGTCTAGTTGATGCACATTGAATATAAAAAATCTTTTTTAAATTTATTTTATTTATTAAAAACTAAAAACATTTAGAAATAAAAATCATCAATTATTGTGGCTTTCTCAAAAATGTAAAGGAAATATATGTTTGTGTTTCCGTTTATAAAGGGTGGTTAAATTCAAGGGCCGATGTTGAATGTGAACCACACCTAAACGCCAAGCTTTTTTCCGAATTTTATTTGACATTTCTCTATTTCAGACTTATTCAATTTGAACCGTGGCGAGATCCAACAACGTGTTAAAGTTATCCAGACTTATTATGAAAATGGGCGTTCAAATCAAAATGCATATCGTGCACTTCATCTTCAGTGATGAGGCACATTTTCACCTCAGTGGATTCGTCAATAAACAGAATTGCCGCATTTGGGCGAATGAGAATCCAAAAGTGACGTCGAAAAACCAATGCACCCACAAAGAGTGACTGTTTGGTGCGGTTTATGTGCTGGCGGCATCATCGGGCCGTATTTTTTCCAAAATGAGCCCGGTCAGCCAGTTACTGTGAATGGTGTTCGCTATCGTGAGATGATAATGAACTTTTTATGGCCCGAATTGGAAGATATGGATGTAGACGATATGTGGTTTCAGCAGGACGGTGTCACTTGCCACACAGCTAACGAAACAATTGCTCCTTTGCGCAACAAATTCAATGGCCGTGTTATCTCACGTAATGGCGATGTCAATTGGCCGCCAAGATCATGTGATTTGACACCGTTGGACTTTTTTCTTTGGGGTTATTTGAAAGAAAAGGTGTACATCGATAAGCCAGCAACATGTCAACCGCTAAAGGATGAGATAATTCGGCACATTAACGGCATAGAACCTCCATTATGCCTCAGGGTCATCGAAAATTTGGACCATCGGATGGAGGTGTGCCGCCGTGGTCGCGGCACCCATTTGGCCGATATTTTGTTCCGTACATAATTGAGTAATACCAATATATCATAATAAAATAAAATTACAATAATTTCCTAAATAGTTTATGTTTCATTCAAAATCAACATCGGCCCTTGAAATTTAACCACCCTTTATATTCTGAACCAGAATTAACAGAAGAGTCGATTAAGCGATGTCCGTCTGTCTGTCGGTGTGGCCGCCATTGAAATACCGTTTCTGAGAAAACCATTAGACTTAGAAACTTTTTTCTTTCACCATACTTTTACCCCATCGTTTCATCGGTTTGCTATTCAAATTCAGTAATATCGGCTCACATATAGCTGAGATATATCCAAAATTCCGAAAAAAAAATCAATTTTTTTTGCAATTTTGTATGAAAATTTTTGGAAACAAAAGTTGTTTGTTTTGCTTCAAACTTCACACACTCATTAAACATGGTGACTAAAAGGCAAACAATTTTTTTCAAGATATAGGTTCATATATATATACCCGAGATATAGCCCAAATCGGGTTTTTTATAAAAATGTCGCGTAAGCAAACTTAAACAACATTTTTGTGCTCAAAAGCAGTGGTAATGAAATAAGGTTACTAAAATACAGAAAATGAAAAAGTCTGATATCGGTCCATATACATATACCCGAAATATAGCCTAAACCGATTTTTCCATGAAAAATTTTTTTTTTTTGCTTAAAAGCAATTCTGGTAATTAAGGCAGGTTACTAAAATACATAAAATGAAAAATTCCGATATCGGTCCATATATACCCTAGATATATGTAGTCTAAACCGATTTTTTCCTAAAAAAAATTTTTTTGCTTAAAAACATTTCTGGTTATAAAAGGAGTTTACTAAAATACAGATCTTTTACCTTTTAGGCATGGCGATTACAAGGCAAAAATATATTTTTCCCGATATCAGCCCATATATCCGAGCATATTTAGTTCAAATTTGTAATATGTACATACAATACGTGACTTATTGATAACCTACAACTCAAAACGTAATAATTCGCCTGCTGTTTTCATTTCAATTCAAGTTAGCATGCCAGGTCAATATATGAAATTCATTGGAATAAAAATGGCGCCATCTGTGAACTTAGTTATCACATGACCCAATTAATACTTTACAATTCTATAAAGCATATAAAATGAATGTTATAAAGAAATTAGCTTATTAAATACGGACTTGGCCCCCGCTGACTTTTTCATCTTCTCAAAACTGCAGACACCTATCAAAGGAAAGCGTTTTGCTATGATTGAGGAGATAAAAGAAAATTCGGAACAGGAGCTGTTGGCAATACCAAAAAGTGTGTTTCAGTAGTGTTTTGAGGATTGTAAAAAAACGCTAGTATAATTGTGTTCTATTTGATGGGAATTACTTTGAAGGAGACAAGATAGTTATTAATGAATAAATAAATACTTTTTGAAAAAATTTAAAAAAGCGGTTAGTTTTTGATCAGCCCTTGTAGTTTTCTTTATTATAGATCGTAGATTTTTCCAAGTTTTCTGATATTTCCGGAATATATGTAAATGTATGTGTTTGGTTCTATTGCGGTATCGTCAAGGGAGACACCGTTGAATTCTATATTGTTTTATTAATTTAGTTGTAAGATCTTAAGTTTTGAACGCAATGAACAAACCGTTACTACGTTTGCATTTCCTTTCATTTTTTTCATAACACAAATTTATAAAAGAGCCCAAATATATAAGTATTTAGTTAAAAATTAAGGGTAGCTTGTAAAGGCCTTGTTACACTATCATACACGATCGTGCGATCTACTAAATAAAGCATGTGCCTTTAAAAATTATTAAAAATGCAACCATGCGACAGAGTTTTTGACAAATCGTGCGATTTCAAACATTTTTTGAAACTTTTCAAAACATTGTGGTTTTTAAGCGATCAGTGTTGTATATACTGTGAAAAATATGAGAATATTGTAGGTGCCTCGAGAAATAAATTTAGGTAATGTAAAATTATTATGGTTATAAAAGTTTTTCACTATTCTTTTATATATATAAATTATTGCAATTATACATGTATAATAGTGTAGCCTACAACACCATTTTAAAGCGATTTTTTCAAGTCGGCCAGACTTTTGAAAGAGTTTCCTGTGAATGAATCGTACGATCGTGTAGGACAGTGAATCAAGGCCTTAATATGTTGTTATTTGTGGCTGTTGTTGTTTTTAACTATGTATATATATGAAATTGAAATATTTACTTTTCGAAATTAAAGAAAAATATGAAAGGAAAAGAAAATTTTTTATTTCTAGTTATTTGTTTTTGTTAGTATAATTTTTTTAAAATATGCAAATATTTTGAAACTGAAATTAAAAACATATTATTTGGCCAAAGGAGAGCAAAATATTGCCAGATAGTCATAAAAAACAAATCAAAAACTTCAAAAGACCTTAAGCTCGAAAAATTATGTAATACAGTCAAATCCCGATAATTCGTAATCGCAAGGGGCCGTCCAATTCTTACGAATTATAGGGGTTTTCGATTTAGCGAGGTTTCGATTTAGCAAGGTTTCGATTTAACGGGGTTAAAATAAAATAAATACAAATTAACGGGGGTTTTTAATTTCTTTACTAAAACTATAAAAATATATATAAAATATCATATATATTAAATAAAATGCAAAATAATTAAAATAAAATTGCCTAAAATTCATGTAATTTTAATATCAAACAAAAAATGGCAATAGGCCACTAATCGGAATATTAGACTGCCGAGACTGCGTAAACGCTTTAGCTTACTACTTGAAGATTTTTGCTTAATAAATTCTCTTTTTTGAAGGATTGAAGTAAGAGTTGATGGAGCAATTTCAAATCGCTTTGCAACATCTATTTTGTTCTCTCCATCGTCAATGGCTGCAAAATTTTTTTGTAATACCGACAGAGTTTAATGCGAGCGCTTTGACATTTCTCTTTATTGTTCATGTAACAAACTGATCTTAAGAAAACAAATACACACACACCCAAGCTAAAACCCACGGAAAAAAGCGGTAAACAAAAATCATTCTATCCATGTTTCTGTTGTTTTATTACGAATTATAAGTGGTAGTTAGCAAACAATTACGATTTATAAGAGGTAAAGAAGATTTTATTTGAAAAAAAAACTACGAATTATCGAGGGAACCAAAATGAATGGAAATTTTACGAATTATCGAGATTTTTTTAAAGGACCGACAGTTTATTACGAATTATCGGGAATTACGATTTATAGGGGTACGAATTATCGGGATTTGACTGTATTATAATATTATGCTATAAACCAGCATTTTATTAATTAAATCAGCAACTTTCTAAAATTCATGCATGGCCCTCAGCAAACGGTTTAGAAATAAACCCGAAAAAATCAAAGTGTGTTGTAATCCAAAAGTGGCTCTCAAAATCGGTTATAACACCAAATTTATCTGTAAATAATCAACCAATAGAGGTAGTTAAATCTGCAAAAACCTGGGAGTGATTTTTAATAACACATTAACATAGTCAGCATTCTCTATGCTGAGAACAATTTGGCAGACCCAATATTATACTTTATTAAGGATTAGAATGCTCTTGGCTAAAACTTTTTTAATGTCCATATTATTGTATGGCTGTGAACTTTTTGCTTCTTGGGATTATGTAAGTAAAAGAAAGTTATTAGTTACATATAACAACATCATTAGATATGTATGTATATAGCTTGAGTAAACGCTCAAGGATTTCAAATTTTTTCTCAATGTTATGTGGTATATATTTTGAAAGCCTAATCAATTTAAAATGTTTGGTCCTGATGCATAGAATAATGTACATACAAAAGCCAGAACACCTATTTAATAGTCTAGTGTTTGCGGAGAATTGTAGAAGCAAGCGACTTAGAACATATAGGTATAAAACTCTTATGTCACAATGGCGTTTTTTATCTAAGCAACATCCCTCTGGAACTCAATTCCTTATAGTCTCCAAACTATAAGTAACGCACGAAAATTTAAAGAGTGCTTAATTAATATATTTTCTGAATAGTTTATTGCACCAATTTTTCTCATTTATTGTAATTTTAATTTTTAAATTGTTTCATTTTTGCATAAGGATTTTTGGTGCTTTCTAAAGTTCAGGCATTATAGTTATACACATATCATGAAACTTGTTTTTAGACATGTTAGGCTTGATTAGTTCTTTTAGTTTATATTTTCCTTTAAATTGCTTAAAATAATTTTGTAATATTTGTGACATTAACCTTTTTTGCATTTATATATATTATTAATGTTAATGTGATCATGTATAAATCTCTTCTTAAACTAAGTTCCACATTGTAATATAAGATATTAAGTCTTGTGTGTGAAATAATATTAATAAATTTATACATAAATAAATAAATTAAGAAGAAAGAAAAATGTTGAAATAATAAGAACTTTAATTATTAATATATTATTAATAAGTTCCTAAGAGAATACTACATAAATGTTAATACTCATTCCAATAATAATATATTTCAAACTTTTTTCTTTTAATCCTTTAACTAAATGTGATGTTTTTTTAATAGATAGTGTTATTATCATTATTCATTCGGCTAGTGTATTCATTCATTCATTTGTTTTTATTGAAGAAGAATATGAGTCGCTTTGTATTCAAATTGTGTTTATTTACTCAGAAAGCAAATGAATATATTCAAATGCTTTTTGAGCGTTATCATTAGCGCTGTCAACTTTGAAAAACGCACCAAAAAGAGAGAAAAACTCGTTATTTTATTAAAAACGCATGAATTTTTTTTATTAATATTTCAAAATTGTTGAAAAAAATTAGAGATTTATAACAGGGACCGAAATTTAATTAAAAGCTTGGAATTTCACATATAACTTAATGTGCTGTTTAATAAACAAAGAGCAGCAACACGCCTGGAAAGTAGCAACAAAAAATTGAGTGCTGAGAGCGCTCTACTATGGAGAGCACATAAATATTTTTACGTTAAAAACATGCATAAACATAAAATTTTTATAATAAAAAGCAATTATGTTTTTATTGTAAAAAAAAAAAAAACTAAGAGCGAGTGCAAATTTTAAAAACTGAAATATTTCTTCTTCTTTAGGCAATGTTCATAAATATATAATTTAATAATTTTTTTTTTTTTAGTTTTTATTTATTTATTGAATCTTCACAATGTGAACTAACAATAAGTATTCAAATCTTAATACTAAATACAATAAATTAACTAAGTCCAGCCAATGCTAGACAAAAAGTTTTATTTTGCGCCAATTATATCGGTAGAATCACTTATTTAACGCTCTGATGGTGGCAACGGTATCCCTTCTTCTCAACCGAGTGTGACCACTAAAATTAAGTATGTTTCGTGCAAGAGGGTTTGGGTGAAGTTCCAATTTGCTGATATACCTTGTCGCATGCTTTGAAAACTCATCTTTTACCAGTGGAACACACAGATCTTTGTGAATTCGGGAGTTTTTTACGTACCATGAAGCTGCAGTAATTGTTCGTAGAATTTTGTTTTGTCGCCTTTGGATTTTTTCAATGTTTGACGCTGAGGCGGTGCCCCATAACTGAATTCCGTAGCACCATATAGGCTTTAGTATTGCGTTGTATAACAAAAGTTTGCAATCTAATTTCAGTGTCGAATTTCTGCCCATAAGCCAATTTAGCTGCGCTGCTTTTAGTTTTAACTGAGTGACCTTTGCTTCAATGTGAGACTTCCATGTTAGCCTACGGTCCAGGTGAATACCAAGGTACTTAACTTCGTTGTGCTGCGGAATAGGTGAGTTGTTAATTTGGATAGGCGGACATGTTTGCCTACACAGTGTGAATGTAACATGAGTACATTTCCGTTCATTAACTTTGATTTTCCAAAGTTTTAGCCATTTCGTGAATTCATCGTTATGAATTCACGAATTCATAACGATCTGAGTGTTCCGCTGGTAAAAGAGGAATTTTCTAAGTACGCGACAAGGTATATCAGTAAACTGGAACTTCATCCAAACCCTCTTGCTCGCAATATACTTAATTTTGGCGGCCACACTCGGCTTAAAAGAAGGGATACCGCTGCCACCATCAGATTGCTCAATAGGTGATTTTACCGAAATAGCTCCCGCATAATAAAACTTTTTGTCTAGCATTGGCCGGACTTAAGAATTACATTTTTTAATTTTAAATTTAGTATTAAGATTTGAATACTTATTGTTAGTTCATTTTGAAGATTCAATAAATAAAAAAATGCTTAAAAAAAAAAGAAAATAAAAAAAAAAAAAAAAAAAAAATCTAATTTCAATGTAGAATTTCTGCCCATAAGCCAATTTAATTGCGCTGCTTTTAATTTCAACTGAGTGACTTTCGTGTCAATGTGAGACTTCCACGTTAACCTACGGTCGAGATGAATACCAAGGTACTTGTCTTCACTTTGCTGCGGAATAAGTACATTGTTAATTTGGATAGCTGAACATGTTTGCCTACGCAGTGTGAATGTAACGTGAGTACACTTTTGTTCATTAACTTTAATTTTCCAAAGTTTTAACCACATCTCTAATATTGAAATATACTCCTGCAAATTTCGCGAAGCTACTTGATGGTTTTCATGTACGCTGCAGAATGCTGTGTCATCTGCAAAAGTTGAAGTGTGAATACCACATCTGGTTGGCATGTCAGAAGTGTAAATTAAATATAAAGTGGGTCCCAGAATGCTACCTTGGGGAACTCCTACCTCGATTGGCTGAGTTGGGCTTATAAAGTCGCCTTCTCTGATAACAAACTTCCGGCCGCATAAATAGCTTTCCAGAAGCTTATGAGTGTTTGCAGGCAAGTTCAACTTTATTTTGTGCATTAATCCCTCGTGCCACACTTTATCAAAAGCTTGGGAAACATCAATGAATAGAGCTGAGCAATACGTTTTATCCTCAAGTCTTATAACATTAACTAGTTTATGCGTTTGTTCAATGGTGCTGTGTTTAGCCCGAAAACCAAATTGATGATCAGGGATGCATCCTACATCATTCAGTATTGGAGTCAACTTCGCCATTAACAATTTAGTGGGATCTTTCCCTGGCTTGGGTATCATAGTAACCATAGGCACCTTCCACTCTGCAGGATAGTATTCTAGGCGCAAAATAGCGTTAAAAATTAAAAGAAGAATTCTTCTAGCAACACGAGGTAACTGTACAAGCATTTTGCCAGTAATTTTGTCAAAACCTGGAGCTTTTTTTGAGTTTACTTTATTTATAACATTTTCGACATCTTGAAAACTAAGTCTCAAAGGCACAGGCGGTCTAACAGCATATGGCGGAAATTCAGCAACATCATCCACTGTATCATTTGCAATAAAAACGTTTGTCAAATGATTAACATACACCATTCCTTTTTCAGAATCGCTTCTTGCCCAATCGCCAGCTGAAGTTCGCAAAGGTGGCTTACCTATTACGGGTCTTTTCATACCTTTTGTCGCTTTCCATAAAGAATAGTCGGTTTGCGGGCTACCACCAAGACCCTCTAGATAATTTTTGAGGGAAGCCATTCTTTGGATTTCAAGCAGATTTCTTAATTGAGTTATGCACTCCCGTAGCCTGCTTTTAAGCTCGGGAGACCTTCGAAGTTGCCACTCTCTTCTAACTCTTCTTTTTTCTGACAGAAGTTGCTCTATTTCAGACGAATACGTTCTATTGCTCACATTTCTAGATCTTGTATGGCTAGTGGTAGCATGTTGTAAGGCCAGTTTAAGGTCTTCAGAAAAATCTTTAATTGATATATCAATATCGTCAGCGTACAATTGTACATTCTGTACAATGAGTACTCAAATATTTCTTATATTTTAGCCAATTAACTCTAGTGATGGCGAACATCAAGTCACTGAACGGGGAGCCAACCTCCTGGGGAAAGAAGCAGATATTATAGTGGGTGAGTGGTCCGATGACAAATCTAATGAAGACTCTACTTGCATCCCTTCTAAAGGAAAATTTTTTGCAACTCCAAAATCTATAACATCTGGAATCTTTCGTCGGTCTGAGGGCTAATAAGTGGGATGTCCGCTTGAAATCACATCTAAGCCCAGTTTGGAAACTGTTTCGAAAAGCACACGGCCTTTCGGAGAAATTAAACATGATCCCCAAAAAGTGTGCTCAGCGTTATAGTCACCAGCCGCTAAAAATCGAGGCCCAAGTGTGTTGAAAAAATGTGAATACTGATTTTCTGTTATTGAAAATCGGGGCGGTGAGTAAATTGATGACATAACTATTTTTCCATTAAGATGTTCAATACATATATTTGTTGCTTAACTCTATTTTTTATTAGAATTGCTGAGCCTCCACAAGACCTTCCACGGGGATCTTTAGTGTCATACAGTGTGTAGCCATTAGTTTTGAAATAACTATTGCTTGTCAAATGAGTTTCAGCAATCATCATTATATCGATTTGCTTTTCCATAAGGAAGTGCTCACGTTCATTTTTATGTTGGCGAATGCCGTTTGCATTCCAGAAACATATTTTTAACCAATTCACTTTTTTTTAAATTGCCTGTAAAATAGTGGATTGCATTTTCAGCATTTCCTGCATCATGTTAGTCATAGAAACCGTAAATGTGTTTATGGATTGAACAAGAGACTGCAGAGTTGCCTCAAGATTGTTAAAATTTTGATCGGAATTTTGGGGCTAGGTCTCCTGATTCAAGTTTTGTGTATCGGTTTTGACCACATTAGCATATGAAACTTGTTTGGTGTTTTGCATGATTATGTTGCTTGTTGACTGGCCTATCTGCGGAAAATTGTTTGTAGGAATTATGTTTGGCTGGTGGGGTTGTTTATAGGTGATTGATGACTTATTTGTCATTGACTGCTTAAAATGAGTATAGACAGGGCAGCCCCTGTAATTTGCAGTATGGTTGGTTCCACAGTTACTGCATTTTTTAGCACTTGAATCAGTTTTTGGCTTCTTGCACTGTGATGTGCCGTGCAGTTCACCACACACAACGCAAACTGCGGGCAACTTACAATAGGCCTTAGTATGACCGAATTCCTGGCAGTTTAGGCAGTGAATGGGCCCTAAACGCTTGTGCGGCTCCTCAACGGTAACCCTGCGATGAAGAAGAAATAAATTGGGTGAGTTTCATTCTTTTTGGGAATAACATGCCCTGGTTCCAGTTCAACCCTAAACATAGGTTGAGGCATCTTTTCACGGTTCCGCATATTTATCAATTTTTTTATTTTAAAGCCTTTATCTAGCAGTGCAGTCTTAACCTCATCCGTGTCTACATAAGGGTCAATACCTTTTATAACAACCTGAAGGCCTTTAGCACTTTTAAGTTAATAAGTATAAAAAGATCTTTTCTCTTTTTCCAGAGCGGCAAAGAGATTTCGGTAATCATTTTCGCAGTTGACTTGAATTTTTGTTTCACTTATTTGTCCGTGCTTCACTGATGTTACGTTGAAGAAGTCTTTACCAATTGCCGAAATAAGTGCTTTTACCAGCTCATTAGATGTAGGTTCTCTCAAGTATATTGGTGTCGGTTTAAATGTTTTTTTTTTTGCTCAATATCAGTTCTGGTAATAAAACTACGTTACTTAAATACGAAATATGAAAATTTCCAAATTCGGTCCATATATCAATATCCGAGGTAAAGTCTCAACTGATTTTTACAAAAAAAAAGTTTTTTTTGGTTAAAAGCAGTTTTGCTAATAAAAGAGGATTATATAAATACAGAAAATAAAACTTTCCTGTATCGGCTCTTATATGTGTATCCGAGATATAGTCTAAACCGATTTTTTGATGACGAGATTACTAAAATACAGAAAATGAAAATTTTCAATATCGGTCCATATACTCGCGATATAGCCTAACCCGCGTTTTCCATGAAAATGATTCGTAAGCGAACTTAAACAACGTTTCTTGATTAAAAGCTGTTGCGGTAATATAAGGATGTTAATAAATACAGAGAATTAAAATTTCCGATATCGGTCCATATATACCCGAGATACAGTCTGAACCGATTTTTCCATGGATTTTTTTTTTTTTGTTGCTGAAAAGTAGTTCTGGTTATAGAAGAAGGTCACTTTAATACTGAAAATGAAAAATTCGGTTATCGGTCTATACACACACGATTTGTTCATCAAAATGTCGCATAAGCCAACTTAAACAACGTTTTTTGCTTAAAAGCATTTCTCGTAATATAAGAAGGTTAACAAATAGAGAAAATTTAAATTTCCAATATCGGTCTTTACACATGTATATACCAGAGATATAGCCTAAACATATTTTTCCGAAAATATTTAGTTAAAAATTGTAATATACTCTATACATACACGTGACTACCGTTAAGGGTTTTATTCGGCCCAGCCGAATATACTACACTCTGACGGCTTGATATATAACTATATCATATGTAAATGCCAACACATTTTCTATTTTTTTAAGTAAATCTAAAATAATAATATTTAAAAGAATAAGGGAGTTGACAGTGCCGTGTTGTACGTCATTAACATTTTGAAACGTACCGCTGCTCTTGCAGTTTTGACAATAAATTTTAATAGGTTTATCGGTTATCATGTTGTGATAGTTTCAGGTTGGAAATTAGACGTAGCTATCAAACCAAAAATAGGCTGCATCTGGGAGCAACATTTTTAATGCAAATACAACACCCAAAATTAATTTGATAATTAATTTCAACATTTTACAAGAGCTTTTCTGGAGCAAATCTATTATAAATTTATATGTTAAACCAAACTAAACTAAAAGATACTAACAGCCGTCAGATAAAGCAGTATTGCCAACACAAAGTTATGATGCTCTAGAACACCCAATATTTGGGTTTGTTTGCCCGTCTCAATAAAAAGCATTTTTTTTTTGCAAATCGAAATCTAGATTACACGCACAAATATGTGTAAAACTTGTTTGCGTTGTTTTCGAATTTATACTTCATTTATGCATTTATGATACAAAAATTACAAAAACTAATGCAAACAAAAATCTAATTCCTAAATAAACGCTTAAGGTGCATATTGTAATGACTTTGTGTGCTTTTAGCAGAATTAATACTCCAGTGAATTCTGGAGTGAATGAAAATATTATTACTTCAATTTTCGGTTATAATATTGGACATGATCCAGTGTATACATTCAGTCAGCATAATTTCAGCTAATCACCATGAGTAATACCAGCTACAAAGCAAAAACTCTAATTAATGCTTTTTAGGAACAGAGATGTTCAAACAAACAGGTACAAATGCAAACAGCACACCTTCGCTAACTGTATGCAAATACTCGCATATGTGTGTGGGTGGGCAAAAGTTTAATAATTTGTTCAATACATATTTTTTTATAGTTTTTCCCCCAGCTTGGAATCTGTATTAAATAGGCAAACGCAAAATTTTACACCCCTTTCCCTCTGTCACTTATTAACTGACTTGGTTCATTTTTGTATCCGATAGTAGATATTTTAGAGCTTCAGTGCACCACTGTATATATTACATTATTATATAAAATGATCAACCTTGCTTCAATATACATATAAGGTGTAAATATGAAATTTATTTCTCACCATTATACACACCAATATTTGAATGAGTAACTGTAAAACACAAAAGCATACGCAAAACGAACAAGTGTGTGTGTGATTGTGCGCACCTAATTATTTTTGCAATAAATAAGAGAATGACTTAGCTGAAAATACTGCCTCGCGTAAAGCAGGTTGGTATAGGAGAAACCTTTAAAATACGCTTCCTAAAATGCTCAGAAGAGGCGTAAATTTTCCCGTAAGGAAGCACTTCATTTGTGTTGTATAGTAAAACATTATATTTTTTAGGCAAAAAAATTTTTTTTTTGTCTTGGACCAGTACTCAGGGGATGAAACCTACATATGCAGAGCATTGTACCAGATCTAGAAAAATAGGTTTTGAGGAGGAGGAAAGAGGGAGTAGTGTTTGTGAACATTTGACTTGAACCTTCCAACGTTATAACAGATAGGAAACACGTCTGCAGGCAACTTATTCCACAGACGAAGCGTACGGCTGAAAAACGAACTCTCTCTGTAATGCGTAGTACGATTCCCCGCACAATCGACCACAAATGGATGAGCTCTGGACGATGAGCGCGTGTTACGTAGAAATGTGCGAGTTTCAGGAACAAGATCCCTAATCTCGTCAGAGCAAAATCCATTGTGGTAACGATAAAACAGAGTAACGCACCCCACACTGCGTCGATGCTCCAGTGAGTCAATAGAATTGGATACCCTACTGTCACCGATAAGCTTCTTCGCCTTCTCCTGCACACGGTCGAGTAACCCCAAAATAGACTTTGAGGCACCGGCCCAAACATGAGAGTTGTATTCCATTCCACCTAAAAGAAGTTACGACTCAAAGCGCTCATTTAATGTCTGAATTTTTGTGCTGATATTTAGCATTCCTTAAAGTGTTTAAATCAAAGCTAATACAAAGTGCTTGTTTGAATGCTTTCTAATTGCTCTTATGGTAGTGTCTAGTTGATGCACATTGAATATAAAAAATCTTTTTTAAATTTATTTTATTTATTAAAAACTAAAAACATTTAGAAATAAAAATCATCAATTATTGTGGCTTTCTCAAAAATGTAAAGGAAATATATGTTTGTGTTTCCGTTTATAAAGGGTGGTTAAATTCAAGGGCCGATGTTGAATGTGAACCACACCTAAACGCCAAGCTTTTTTCCGAATTTTATTTGACATTTCTCTATTTCAGACTTATTCAATTTGAACCGTGGCGAGATCCAACAACGTGTTAAAGTTATCCAGACTTATTATGAAAATGGGCGTTCAAATCAAAATGCATATCGTGCACTTCATCTTCAGTGATGAGGCACATTTTCACCTCAGTGGATTCGTCAATAAACAGAATTGCCGCATTTGGGCGAATGAGAATCCAAAAGTGACGTCGAAAAACCAATGCACCCACAAAGAGTGACTGTTTGGTGCGGTTTATGTGCTGGCGGCATCATCGGGCCGTATTTTTTCCAAAATGAGCCCGGTCAGGCAGTTACTGTGAATGGTGTTCGCTATCGTGAGATGATAATGAACTTTTTATGGCCCGAATTGGAAGATATGGATGTAGACGATATGTGGTTTCAGCAGGACGGTGTCACTTGCCACACAGCTAACGAAACAATTGCTCCTTTGCGCAACAAATTCAATGGCCGTGTTATCTCACGTAATGGCGATGTCAATTGGCCGCCAAGATCATGTGATTTGACACCGTTGGACTTTTTTCTTTGGGGTTATTTGAAAGAAAAGGTGTACATCGATAAGCCAGCAACATGTCAACCGCTAAAGGATGAGATAATTCGGCACATTAACGGCATAGAACCTCCATTATGCCTCAGGGTCATCGAAAATTTGGACCATCGGATGGAGGTGTGCCGCCGTGGTCGCGGCACCCATTTGGCCGATATTTTGTTCCGTACATAATTGAGTAATACCAATATATCATAATAAAATAAAATTACAATAATTTCCTAAATAGTTTATGTTTCATTCAAAATCAACATCGGCCCTTGAAATTTAACCACCCTTTATATTCTGAACCAGAATTAACAGAAGAGTCGATTAAGCGATGTCCGTCTGTCTGTCGGTGTGGCCGCCATTGAAATACCGTTTCTGAGAAAACCATTAGACTTAGAAACTTTTTTCTTTCACCATACTTTTACCCCATCGTTTCATCGGTTTGCTATTCAAATTCAGTAATATCGGCTCACATATAGCTGAGATATATCCAAAATTCCGAAAAAAAAATCAATTTTTTTTGCAATTTTGTATGAAAATTTTTGGAAACAAAAGTTGTTTGTTTTGCTTCAAACTTCACACACTCATTAAACATGGTGACTAAAAGGCAAACAATTTTTTTCAAGATATAGGTTCATATATATATACCCGAGATATAGCCCAAATCGGGTTTTTTATAAAAATGTCGCGTAAGCAAACTTAAACAACATTTTTGTGCTCAAAAGCAGTGGTAATGAAATAAGGTTACTAAAATACAGAAAATGAAAAAGTCTGATATCGGTCCATATACATATACCCGAAATATAGCCTAAACCGATTTTTCCATGAAAAATTTTTTTTTTTGCTTAAAAGCAATTCTGGTAATTAAGGCAGGTTACTAAAATACATAAAATGAAAAATTCCGATATCGGTCCATATATACCCTAGATATATGTAGTCTAAACCGATTTTTTCCTAAAAAAAATTTTTTTGCTTAAAAACATTTCTGGTTATAAAAGGAGTTTACTAAAATACAGATCTTTTACCTTTTAGGCATGGCGATTACAAGGCAAAAATATATTTTTCCCGATATCAGCCCATATATCCGAGCATATTTAGTTCAAATTTGTAATATGTACATACAATACGTGACTTATTGATAACCTACAACTCAAAACGTAATAATTCGCCTGCTGTTTTCATTTCAATTCAAGTTAGCATGCCAGGTCAATATATGAAATTCATTGGAATAAAAATGGCGCCATCTGTGAACTTAGTTATCACATGACCCAATTAATACTTTACAATTCTATAAAGCATATAAAATGAATGTTATAAAGAAATTAGCTTATTAAATACGGACTTGGCCCCCGCTGACTTTTTCATCTTCTCAAAACTGCAGACACCTATCAAAGGAAAGCGTTTTGCTATGATTGAGGAGATAAAAGAAAATTCGGAACAGGAGCTGTTGGCAATACCAAAAAGTGTGTTTCAGTAGTGTTTTGAGGATTGTAAAAAAACGCTAGTATAATTGTGTTCTATTTGATGGGAATTACTTTGAAGGAGACAAGATAGTTATTAATGAATAAATAAATACTTTTTGAAAAAATTTAAAAAAGCGGTTAGTTTTTGATCAGCCCTTGTAGTTTTCTTTATTATAGATCGTAGATTTTTCCAAGTTTTCTGATATTTCCGGAATATATGTAAATGTATGTGTTTGGTTCTATTGCGGTATCGTCAAGGGAGACACCGTTGAATTCTATATTGTTTTATTAATTTAGTTGTAAGATCTTAAGTTTTGAACGCAATGAACAAACCGTTACTACGTTTGCATTTCCTTTCATTTTTTTCATAACACAAATTTATAAAAGAGCCCAAATATATAAGTATTTAGTTAAAAATTAAGGGTAGCTTGTAAAGGCCTTGTTACACTATCATACACGATCGTGCGATCTACTAAATAAAGCATGTGCCTTTAAAAATTATTAAAAATGCAACCATGCGACAGAGTTTTTGACAAATCGTGCGATTTCAAACATTTTTTGAAACTTTTCAAAACATTGTGGTTTTTAAGCGATCAGTGTTGTATATACTGTGAAAAATATGAGAATATTGTAGGTGCCTCGAGAAATAAATTTAGGTAATGTAAAATTATTATGGTTATAAAAGTTTTTCACTATTCTTTTATATATATAAATTATTGCAATTATACATGTATAATAGTGTAGCCTACAACACCATTTTAAAGCGATTTTTTCAAGTCGGCCAGACTTTTGAAAGAGTTTCCTGTGAATGAATCGTACGATCGTGTAGGACAGTGAATCAAGGCCTTAATATGTTGTTATTTGTGGCTGTTGTTGTTTTTAACTATGTATATATATGAAATTGAAATATTTACTTTTCGAAATTAAAGAAAAATATGAAAGGAAAAGAAAATTTTTTATTTCTAGTTATTTGTTTTTGTTAGTATAATTTTTTTAAAATATGCAAATATTTTGAAACTGAAATTAAAAACATATTATTTGGCCAAAGGAGAGCAAAATATTGCCAGATAGTCATAAAAAACAAATCAAAAACTTCAAAAGACCTTAAGCTCGAAAAATTATGTAATACAGTCAAATCCCGATAATTCGTAATCGCAAGGGGCCGTCCAATTCTTACGAATTATAGGGGTTTTCGATTTAGCGAGGTTTCGATTTAGCAAGGTTTCGATTTAACGGGGTTAAAATAAAATAAATACAAATTAACGGGGGTTTTTAATTTCTTTACTAAAACTATAAAAATATATATAAAATATCATATATATTAAATAAAATGCAAAATAATTAAAATAAAATTGCCTAAAATTCATGTAATTTTAATATCAAACAAAAAATGGCAATAGGCCACTAATCGGAATATTAGACTGCCGAGACTGCGTAAACGCTTTAGCTTACTACTTGAAGATTTTTGCTTAATAAATTCTCTTTTTTGAAGGATTGAAGTAAGAGTTGATGGAGCAATTTCAAATCGCTTTGCAACATCTATTTTGTTCTCTCCATCGTCAATGGCTGCAAAATTTTTTTGTAATACCGACAGAGTTTAATGCGAGCGCTTTGACATTTCTCTTTATTGTTCATGTAACAAACTGATCTTAAGAAAACAAATACACACACACCCAAGCTAAAACCCACGGAAAAAAGCGGTAAACAAAAATCATTCTATCCATGTTTCTGTTGTTTTATTACGAATTATAAGTGGTAGTTAGCAAACAATTACGATTTATAAGAGGTAAAGAAGATTTTATTTGAAAAAAAAACTACGAATTATCGAGGGAACCAAAATGAATGGAAATTTTACGAATTATCGAGATTTTTTTAAAGGACCGACAGTTTATTACGAATTATCGGGAATTACGATTTATAGGGGTACGAATTATCGGGATTTGACTGTATTATAATATTATGCTATAAACCAGCATTTTATTAATTAAATCAGCAACTTTCTAAAATTCATGCATGGCCCTCAGCAAACGGTTTAGAAATAAACCCGAAAAAATCAAAGTGTGTTGTAATCCAAAAGTGGCTCTCAAAATCGGTTATAACACCAAATTTATCTGTAAATAATCAACCAATAGAGGTAGTTAAATCTGCAAAAACCTGGGAGTGATTTTTAATAACACATTAACATAGTCAGCATTCTCTATGCTGAGAACAATTTGGCAGACCCAATATTATACTTTATTAAGGATTAGAATGCTCTTGGCTAAAACTTTTTTAATGTCCATATTATTGTATGGCTGTGAACTTTTTGCTTCTTGGGATTATGTAAGTAAAAGAAAGTTATTAGTTACATATAACAACATCATTAGATATGTATGTATATAGCTTGAGTAAACGCTCAAGGATTTCAAATTTTTTCTCAATGTTATGTGGTATATATTTTGAAAGCCTAATCAATTTAAAATGTTTGGTCCTGATGCATAGAATAATGTACATACAAAAGCCAGAACACCTATTTAATAGTCTAGTGTTTGCGGAGAATTGTAGAAGCAAGCGACTTAGAACATATAGGTATAAAACTCTTATGTCACAATGGCGTTTTTTATCTAAGCAACATCCCTCTGGAACTCAATTCCTTATAGTCTCCAAACTATAAGTAACGCACGAAAATTTAAAGAGTGCTTAATTAATATATTTTCTGAATAGTTTATTGCACCAATTTTTCTCATTTATTGTAATTTTAATTTTTAAATTGTTTCATTTTTGCATAAGGATTTTTGGTGCTTTCTAAAGTTCAGGCATTATAGTTATACACATATCATGAAACTTGTTTTTAGACATGTTAGGCTTGATTAGTTCTTTTAGTTTATATTTTCCTTTAAATTGCTTAAAATAATTTTGTAATATTTGTGACATTAACCTTTTTTGCATTTATATATATTATTAATGTTAATGTGATCATGTATAAATCTCTTCTTAAACTAAGTTCCACATTGTAATATAAGATATTAAGTCTTGTGTGTGAAATAATATTAATAAATTTATACATAAATAAATAAATTAAGAAGAAAGAAAAATGTTGAAATAATAAGAACTTTAATTATTAATATATTATTAATAAGTTCCTAAGAGAATACTACATAAATGTTAATACTCATTCCAATAATAATATATTTCAAACTTTTTTCTTTTAATCCTTTAACTAAATGTGATGTTTTTTTAATAGATAGTGTTATTATCATTATTCATTCGGCTAGTGTATTCATTCATTCATTTGTTTTTATTGAAGAAGAATATGAGTCGCTTTGTATTCAAATTGTGTTTATTTACTCAGAAAGCAAATGAATATATTCAAATGCTTTTTGAGCGTTATCATTAGCGCTGTCAACTTTGAAAAACGCACCAAAAAGAGAGAAAAACTCGTTATTTTATTAAAAACGCATGAATTTTTTTTATTAATATTTCAAAATTGTTGAAAAAAATTAGAGATTTATAACAGGGACCGAAATTTAATTAAAAGCTTGGAATTTCACATATAACTTAATGTGCTGTTTAATAAACAAAGAGCAGCAACACGCCTGGAAAGTAGCAACAAAAAATTGAGTGCTGAGAGCGCTCTACTATGGAGAGCACATAAATATTTTTACGTTAAAAACATGCATAAACATAAAATTTTTATAATAAAAAGCAATTATGTTTTTATTGTAAAAAAAAAAAAAACTAAGAGCGAGTGCAAATTTTAAAAACTGAAATATTTCTTCTTCTTTAGGCAATGTTCATAAATATATAATTTAATAATTTTTTTTTTTTTAGTTTTTATTTATTTATTGAATCTTCACAATGTGAACTAACAATAAGTATTCAAATCTTAATACTAAATACAATAAATTAACTAAGTCCAGCCAATGCTAGACAAAAAGTTTTATTTTGCGCCAATTATATCGGTAGAATCACTTATTTAACGCTCTGATGGTGGCAACGGTATCCCTTCTTCTCAACCGAGTGTGACCACTAAAATTAAGTATGTTTCGTGCAAGAGGGTTTGGGTGAAGTTCCAATTTGCTGATATACCTTGTCGCATGCTTTGAAAACTCATCTTTTACCAGTGGAACACACAGATCTTTGTGAATTCGGGAGTTTTTTACGTACCATGAAGCTGCAGTAATTGTTCGAAGAATTTTGTTTTGTCGCCTTTGAATTTTTTCAATGTTTGAATTTCGTAGCGCCATATAGGCTTTAGTATTGCGTTGTATAACAAAAGTTTGCTCCTGAAAAAGAATGAAGTGCATCCAATTTATAACCTCAAATATCTTTTGCATCGTAAGGTTACCATTGAGGAGCCTCATAAGCGTTTAGGGCCCGTCCAATGCCTAAACTGCCAAGAATTTGGCCATACTAAGGCCTATTGTAAGTTGCCCGCAGTTTGCGTTGTGTGTGGTGAACTTCACGGTACATTACAGTGCAAAAAACCTAAGACTGATGCGAGCGTTAAAAAATGCAGTAATTGTGGAGGTAACCACACTGCAAACTACAGGGGTTGTCCTGTCTATACTCACTTCAAGAGATCAATGACAAATAGGCCATCAATTTTAAATATGCCACCCCAGCAGTCAAACACCATTTCTACAACCAATTTCCCTCAGGTACGCCAGCCAACCAGCCATATACACGTGCAAAACCCCCAACAAATTTCTTATGCGAATGTGGTAAAATCCGATAAACCAAACTTGAATCAGGAGCCCAAGCCTCAAAACTCCGACCAAAATTTTAGCAATCTTGAGGCAACTCTGCAGACTCTTGTTCAATCTATAAATACATTTACGGTTTCCATGACGAACATGATGCAGGAAATGCTGAAAATGCAATCCACTATTTTGCAGGCAATTTTAAAAAAATGAATTGGTTGAAAATATGTTTCTGGAACGCAAACGGCATTCGCCAACAAAAAACTGAACTTGAGCACTTCCTTATGGAAAAGCAAATCGATATAATGTTGATTGCTGAAACCCATTTGACAACCAACAGTTATTTCAAAATTAATGGGTACGCATTATATGACACTAAAGATCCCCGCGGAAGATCTTGCGGAGGATCCGCAATTCTAATAAAATCCAGAATTAAGCATTATTTAATGAACGAGACATGTGAGGAGTATCTCCAAGCAACTAATATATGCATTGAATATTTTCATGAAAAAATCGTTGTTTCCTCGATTTACTCACCGCCCCGATTTTCAATAACAGAAAGCCAATATTCAAATTTTTTCAAATCACTTGGGCCTCGATTTTTAGCGGCTGGCGACTATAACGCTAAACACACTTTTTGGGGATCACGCTTAATTACCTCGAAAGGCCGTGTGCTTTTTGACACCGTTTCCAAAATGGGCTTAGATGTGGTTTCAAGCGGACACCCCACTTATTGGCCGACAGACCGACGAAAGATCCCAGACGTTATAGATTTTGGAGTTGCGAAAAATTTTCCTTTAGAGTGGATGCAAGTGGAGCCTTCATTAGATTTGTCATCAGATCACTCTCCCACTATAATCTCTGTTTCGTTCCCCCAAGAGATTGGCTCACCGTTGACTGTCAATAGAGTTAATTGGTTAAAGTACAAAAAATTTTTGAGCACACATTGTACTGAAAATATCGCCTTGAGAACGCCTGAGGATATTGATGGGTCAATTAACAATTTTTCTGAAAACCTCAAACTGGCCGTACAGCATGCTACCACTAGTCATTTAAGACCTAGAAATGAGAGCAATAGAACTTATTCATCTGAAATTGAGCAACTTCTGTCAGAAAAAAGAAGAGTCAGAAGAGAGTGGCAACTTCGCAGGTCGCCCCAGCTTAAAGCTAGGCTACGGGAATGCATAACTCAGCTAAGAAATCTGCTTGAAGTCCATAGAATGGCTTCCCTTAAAACATATTTGGAAAGCCTTGATGGTACCCCTCAATCTGATTATTCTTTGTGGAAAGCGACAAAAGGTTTAAAAAGACCCGTAATAGGTAAGCCACCTTTGCGAAATTCAACTGGCGACTGGGCAAGAAGCGATTCTGAAAAGGGAATGTTGTATGTCGATCATTTGCGAAACGTTTTTATCACAAATGATTCAGAGAATAATACAGCGGAATTACCACCATATGTTGTTAGACCTCCTGTGTCTTTGAGATTTAATTTTCAAGATGTCGAAAACGTTATCGGTAATACAAACCCCAGGAAAGCTCCAGGCATTGATCAAATTACTGGTAAAATGCTTGAACAGTTACCTCGTGTAGCTAGAAGGGTTCTACTTTTTATTTTTAACGCCATTTTACGCCTTGAGTATTATCCTGCAGAGTGGAAGGTCTCAATGATTACTATGATACCCAAGCCAGGGAAGGATCTGACTAAGGTAGAATCATATAGACCAATAAGTCTTTTACCAACAATTTCAAAACTATTCGAAAAATTGTTAATGGCGAAGTTGAGTCCAATATTGAACAATGTGGGATGCATCCCTGATCATCAATTTGGCTTTCGGGCTAAGCATAGCACCATAGAACAAACGCACAGACTAGTCAATGTCATAAGACAAACCTTTGAGGCGAAGAAGTACTGCTCAGCTCTTTTCATTGATATTTCTCAAGCGTTTGATAAAGTGTGGCACGACGGCTTAATGCACAAAATAAAGCTAAATTTGCCTGCAAATACACACAAGCTTCTGGAAAGCTACTTATACGGGCGGAAGTTTGTTATCAGAGAAGGCGACTTTATTAGCCCAACTCAGCCAATCAAGGCAGGAGTTCCCCAAGGCAGCATACTGGGGCCTACTTTATATTTGATTTACGCCTCTGACATGCCAACGACATCTGGAATCCACACTTCTACCTTTGCAGATGACACAGCGTTTTTGAGTGTTCATGAAAACCACCATTTAGCATCACGAAATTTACAGGAATATACTTCAATATTAGAGAAATGGCTAAAACTTTGGAAAATCAAAGTTAATGAACGGAAATGTACTCATGTTACATTCACACTGTGTAGGCAAACATGTCCGCCTATCCAAATTAACAACTCACCTATTCCGCAGCACAACGAAGTTAAGTACCTTGGTATTCACCTGGACCGTAGGCTAACATGGAAGTCTCACATTGAAGCAAAGGTCACTCAGTTAAAACTAAAAGCAGCGTAGCTAAATTGGCTTATGGGCAGAAATTCGACACTGAAATTAGATTGCAAACTTTTGTTATACAACGCAATACTAAAGCCTATATGGTGCTACGGAATTCAGTTATGGGGCACCGCCTCAGCGTCAAACATTGAAAAAATCCAAAGGCGACAAAACAAAATTCTACGAACGATTACTGCAGCTCCATGGTACGTAAAAAATTCACGAATTCATAACGATCTGAGTGTTCCGCTGGTAAAAGAGGAATTTTCTAAGTACGCGACAAGGTATATCAGTAAACTGGAACTTCATCCAAACCCTCTTGCTCGCAATATACTTAATTTTGGCGGCCACACTCGGCTTAAAAGAAGGGATACCGCTGCCACCATCAGATTGCTCAATAGGTGATTTTACCGAAATAGCTCCCGCATAATAAAACTTTTTGTCTAGCATTGGCCGGACTTAAGAATTACATTTTTTAATTTTAAATTTAGTATTAAGATTTGAATACTTATTGTTAGTTCATTTTGAAGATTCAATAAATAAAAAAATGCTTAAAAAAAAAAGAAAATAAAAAAAAAAAAAAAAAAAAATCTAATTTCAATGTAGAATTTCTGCCCATAAGCCAATTTAATTGCGCTGCTTTTAATTTCAACTGAGTGACTTTCGTGTCAATGTGAGACTTCCACGTTAACCTACGGTCGAGATGAATACCAAGGTACTTGTCTTCACTTTGCTGCGGAATAAGTACATTGTTAATTTGGATAGCTGAACATGTTTGCCTACGCAGTGTGAATGTAACGTGAGTACACTTTTGTTCATTAACTTTAATTTTCCAAAGTTTTAACCACATCTCTAATATTGAAATATACTCCTGCAAATTTCGCGAAGCTACTTGATGGTTTTCATGTACGCTGCAGAATGCTGTGTCATCTGCAAAAGTTGAAGTGTGAATACCACATCTGGTTGGCATGTCAGAAGTGTAAATTAAATATAAAGTGGGTCCCAGAATGCTACCTTGGGGAACTCCTACCTCGATTGGCTGAGTTGGGCTTATAAAGTCGCCTTCTCTGATAACAAACTTCCGGCCGCATAAATAGCTTTCCAGAAGCTTATGAGTGTTTGCAGGCAAGTTCAACTTTATTTTGTGCATTAATCCCTCGTGCCACACTTTATCAAAAGCTTGGGAAACATCAATGAATAGAGCTGAGCAATACGTTTTATCCTCAAGTCTTATAACATTAACTAGTTTATGCGTTTGTTCAATAGTGCTGTGTTTAGCCCGAAAACCAAATTGATGATCAGGGATGCATCCTACATCATTCAGTATTGGAGTCAACTTCGCCATTAACAATTTAGTGGGATCTTTCCCTGGCTTGGGTATCATAGTAACCATAGGCACCTTCCACTCTGCAGGATAGTATTCTAGGCGCAAAATAGCGTTAAAAATTAAAAGAAGAATTCTTCTAGCAACACGAGGTAACTGTACAAGCATTTTGCCAGTAATTTTGTCAAAACCTGGAGCTTTTTTTGAGTTTACTTTATTTATAACATTTTCGACATCTTGAAAACTAAGTCTCAAAGGCACAGGCGGTCTAACAGCATATGGCGGAAATTCAGCAACATCATCCACTGTATCATTTGCAATAAAAACGTTTGTCAAATGATTAACATACACCATTCCTTTTTCAGAATCGCTTCTTGCCCAATCGCCAGCTGAAGTTCGCAAAGGTGGCTTACCTATTACGGGTCTTTTCATACCTTTTGTCGCTTTCCATAAAGAATAGTCGGTTTGCGGGCTACCACCAAGACCCTCTAGATAATTTTTGAGGGAAGCCATTCTTTGGATTTCAAGCAGATTTCTTAATTGAGTTATGCACTCCCGTAGCCTGCTTTTAAGCTCGGGAGACCTTCGAAGTTGCCACTCTCTTCTAACTCTTCTTTTTTCTGACAGAAGTTGCTCTATTTCAGACGAATACGTTCTATTGCTCACATTTCTAGATCTTGTATGGCTAGTGGTAGCATGTTGTAAGGCCAGTTTAAGGTCTTCAGAAAAATCTTTAATTGATATATCAATATCGTCAGCGTACAATTGTACATTCTGTACAATGAGTACTCAAATATTTCTTATATTTTAGCCAATTAACTCTAGTGATGGCGAACATCAAGTCACTGAACGGGGAGCCAACCTCCTGGGGAAAGAAGCAGATATTATAGTGGGTGAGTGGTCCGATGACAAATCTAATGAAGACTCTACTTGCATCCCTTCTAAAGGAAAATTTTTTGCAACTCCAAAATCTATAACATCTGGAATCTTTCGTCGGTCTGAGGGCTAATAAGTGGGATGTCCGCTTGAAATCACATCTAAGCCCAGTTTGGAAACTGTTTCGAAAAGCACACGGCCTTTCGGAGAAATTAAACATGATCCCCAAAAAGTGTGCTCAGCGTTATAGTCACCAGCCGCTAAAAATCGAGGCCCAAGTGTGTTGAAAAAATGTGAATACTGATTTTCTGTTATTGAAAATCGGGGCGGTGAGTAAATTGATGACATAACTATTTTTCCATTAAGATGTTCAATACATATATTTGTTGCTTAACTCTATTTTTTATTAGAATTGCTGAGCCTCCACAAGACCTTCCACGGGGATCTTTAGTGTCATACAGTGTGTAGCCATTAGTTTTGAAATAACTATTGCTTGTCAAATGAGTTTCAGCAATCATCATTATATCGATTTGCTTTTCCATAAGGAAGTGCTCACGTTCATTTTTATGTTGGCGAATGCCGTTTGCATTCCAGAAACATATTTTTAACCAATTCACTTTTTTTTAAATTGCCTGTAAAATAGTGGATTGCATTTTCAGCATTTCCTGCATCATGTTAGTCATAGAAACCGTAAATGTGTTTATGGATTGAACAAGAGACTGCAGAGTTGCCTCAAGATTGTTAAAATTTTGATCGGAATTTTGGGGCTAGGTCTCCTGATTCAAGTTTTGTGTATCGGTTTTGACCACATTAGCATATGAAACTTGTTTGGTGTTTTGCATGATTATGTTGCTTGTTGACTGGCCTATCTGCGGAAAATTGTTTGTAGGAATTATGTTTGGCTGGTGGGGTTGTTTATAGGTGATTGATGACTTATTTGTCATTGACTGCTTAAAATGAGTATAGACAGGGCAGCCCCTGTAATTTGCAGTATGGTTGGTTCCACAGTTACTGCATTTTTTAGCACTTGAATCAGTTTTTGGCTTCTTGCACTGTGATGTGCCGTGCAGTTCACCACACACAACGCAAACTGCGGGCAACTTACAATAGGCCTTAGTATGACCGAATTCCTGGCAGTTTAGGCAGTGAATGGGCCCTAAACGCTTGTGCGGCTCCTCAACGGTAACCCTGCGATGAAGAAGAAATAAATTGGGTGAGTTTCGTTCTTTTTGGGAATAACATGCCCTGGTTCCAGTTCAACCCTAAACATAGGTTGAGGCATCTTTTCACGGTTCCGCATATTTATCAATTTTTTTATTTTAAAGCCTTTATCTAGCAGTGCAGTCTTAACCTCATCCGTGTCTACATAAGGGTCAATACCTTTTATAACAACCTGAAGGCCTTTAGCACTTTTAAGTTAATAAGTATAAAAAGATCTTTTCTCTTTTTCCAGAGCGGCAAAGAGATTTCGGTAATCATTTTCGCAGTTGACTTGAATTTTTGTTTCACTTATTTGTCCGTGCTTCACTGATGTTACGTTGAAGAAGTCTTTACCAATTGCCGAAATAAGTGCTTTTACCAGCTCATTAGATGTAGGTTCTCTCAAGTATATTGGTGTCGGTTTAAATGTTTTTTTTTTTTGATGTAGTTGGCTCGTCAGTCTGAAGGATAGCAAACCTATTATTATCCGTTGTCGCAGAGGTAATATCGTCCTTAGACATTTTTGGTTGCAATGCTATTTGCGCGGATTTAGAGCTTCGCTGACGTTTAACCACGGCTATATACCTATCCATATCCACTTGCGTTTTCGGTTTATCAACAATAGCTAGACTGGAAGATGGTTTGTCGTCTGTTGTAACAACAATGTTTGGCGAACACGAACGCGTGCGGTTTTTATCTCTTAGAGACAGGAGATTATCCAATGACTTTTTCAAAAATTCTTCCTCAGAAATCCAGAGATTTTTTCTAGTGGAGCTAAGCTCCCTCTCAGAATTGCATCTACTAGGTACACTCATGCAATTTTTTTTTATTTATATTTTTTTACTTTAAAAGTATATAAAAATAATTGTCACAAAGTTTTTCTTTTTTATAAATTCACTCTTCCACTTACTGCGGTTTTCTACTTATACCATTGCTTTTTTTTTTTTTTTTATAGCACTCCGATTAAAAACAAATACGTCCGTTCACTATCAAAGCTAGACTCTGACTGTAATATTACAGTTGTATGGAATAGTATTGAATGCATTACTGATAAATAGATTAATCATTTTATTTCTTATACTATAAGACAAAGTTGGTGAATTTGATATGGTGCTACCGAAAGGTAGGAACCGCACTGAAAATTGAAAAAAAGCACTACGCGCCGGCTAAGCAATTTCTCGCACAAAAAATGTTAAAAAGCTCCGAAAACGGTGCGATACGGTCCAAGTTATCAACCCTGGTAAGCATGCAGACGTTTATTGAAGGCACAACAACAGTATGTACCTCGAATGAGTTAGCATCGTCCCATATGAGGCAGTTTTTTATTTTTTGCTTCTTAACACAACCAATTATTTAAAAGTGCACTTCACCGCCAAAAAAAAGCTTTTTATAATAAATTTTATCACTAGGAACTGCTGCTCAATCCAGTAACTTATCATAGGGATTTAGTATTGGTAAACGCAACATAAACAACATGGCGGCTACAGGACGCCACTATCTGCCTTCGCCACTGAAAAATCGTTTTATAAATTTCGACTTCAGTTGCCTTAAAACTATGTCAAGCATTACCAACTGCTTCTAAAATTTCAAACGCGATTAGTAAATTTTTTATTAAAAGAAAAGTTTTTCCTAATCGACGATATTATAAATTTTTAATACCTGAAAATTTTTTCAGGTTTTTGTTCATTTCAAATGCACTTTACGCTTTATGACGCACTCAGACTAATGATTGTTTAACCCACTAAACCAATTGCTGCCGTGCCATTATAATAACATGGGTCCATAAACAAATGAATAGTTTACGTACATGTACTAAACATTGTGGGATGAGTATAAGGTTGCCACATATGACGACTAATTGTCGTTTGGATGATAAAAAAAAAACTGTTAATTTCAATAAAAAACTGTTAATTTGATAGGGTCAATTTCCCATTGGGTCTATGCTGTTTGCCAAATTGTATGTTTTCTTGAATCAACGAAAATATAATAAAATTAATGTTCATATTAAATGCAAACAATTGCATTTAATATGAAATGAAGTTTTTGTCAGTTGCTTTTTATTCAGAGTTTTTTATGCCTTCTTCCTTGATAAGGAACAAATAAAGCAGATGTTAAATGATTTGAGTATGAACCAGATTCGAGGTTAATAAAGATCATTGTTATCACGAAAGAAAAGGGATCGAGTTTTATTCACAATTTTTCTGCTCAAATTTTGCTTTGCAAACAGAAAAAGGCTTCTGTTTTTTCCAAAAACATAAAGAGAAATGATGAGTTCTTCCATCAATTCAAGCTCCCAGCGAAATCTTCTATTGCAAAGTAATATGGTTTTTTATATCCTTCACAAAAATGTTAAGGATATATATAAGATTGTGATTCCGTTTGTAATTTCTATAAAGTATATATATTCTGAATAAGAATTAATGTAAAAGTCGATTAAGCGATGTCCATCTGTTGGTCGTTGAAACACCGTTTCTGAATAAAACCATCAGACATAGAAACTTTTTCTTTCACCATTCTATTACTCCATCGTACCATGTGTTGGCTATTGAAATTCAGTAATATCGGTTCACGTATAGCTGAGATTCATATATTCAAAGTTCCGAAAAAAGCAATTTTTTTGCAATTTTGTATGGAATTTTTTGAAAAAAAAAACACAATTATTAAGCAAGGTTACTAGAAGGCAAAAAAAAATTTCTTGATATGGGTCCATACATACCCGAACAACTTTATTTGCTTAAAAGCAGTTATGGTAATAAAATGAGGTTATATAAATATGGGAAATCAAAATTTCCCATATTGGTCCATATATACCTGAGCACATTCAGTTCAGATTTGTAATATAGGGTGTTTTTTTAAGCCCGATAGAACTTGAAATTGTAAAAAATAACACAAAAAATTAAATTGTAATCAAAATTTTTGTTTATTCGAAAGATCAATACGTGACATTAACATTTGAAAATGATTTCGGGCATATGGGCACCGCGGCTGTTCTTGACGAAGCGCATTCTGGACGTCCAATTTTGGGCCACTTTTTCGAGCACTGCTGGCCGTATGTCACGAACAACACGAACAATGCTGGCCTCCAAGGCGTCAATTGTTGCTGGTTTATCAGCATAAACCAGTGACTTCACGTAGCCCCACAGGAAATAATCGAGAGGTGTCAAATCGCACGACCTTGGAGGCCAATTGACAGGTCCATTTCTCGAAATCAACTTATCGCCAAATTTTGATTTCAGTAAGTCGATGGTTGCGTTCGCCGTATGGCACGTAGCGCCATCCTGTTGAAACCACATCTCCTCCGGATCAATGTCATCCATATTTTCAAACAAAAAATCATTGATCATGGTGCGGTAACGATCTCCATTGACCGTAACGCGAACTCCGGCCTCATTTTTGAAGAAATAAGGTCCGATGATGCCACCAGCATGAAAACCGCACCAAACAGTGCATTTTTCTGGATGTAATGGAGTCTGTAGGGTCTCTTGTGGATTGGTCTCACTCCATATGCGGCAATTTTGCTTATTAACAAACCCGTTAAGCCAAAAATGCGCCTCATCGCTGAACACAATTTTGCGATAAAACAACGGGTCTGATTTTCAAAGTAAATTTGGATAATTTCGTAGCGTTGTTCAAGCGTGAGTCTATTCATGATGATTTGTCAGAGTATACTGAAACAAATAAAAAAAATGTTTCATCAAAATTTAATTTTTTGTGTTACTTTTTACAATTTAAAGTTCTATCTAGCTTAAAAAAACACCCTTTATATACTATACATATACACTCTTACTTGTTTACATGCTTTTTTGCTACAACTCGCTGACTAACTGATATTTTTTAAAAGCTAAATTATTGCTAGAAACTTGTGCAACAATTAAAATTTTTTTAAAATTTGATTTAGAAAAATTTTGTGATGTATAAAAAAAAATTTCATGCTTTTTGAAAAAAATTTTCACAAAACTAAGTCGGTTTTGTTTTTTTTTATAACATGCTTCTCAGTTTCTTCAGTAAATTTCATTTAAAAAGAAAACGATAAAAAAAGTAATTTCATTTAAAAAGAAAAAACTTGCGTTTTCCAACTTAATTTACTTCTAATTTTTTATACCCTTCACAAAAATGTAAAGGGTATTTATAAGTTTGTGATTCCGTTTGCAATTTCTACAGTTTTTTTTGCGACCCTATAAAGTATATATATTCTGAATCAGAATTAATGGAAAAGTCGATTAAGCGATGTCCGTCTGTCCGCTGTTGAAATACCGTTTCTGAGAAAACCATTAGACTTAGAAACTTTTTTCTTTCACCATTCTTTTACCCCATCGATTCATGGGTTTGCTATTGAAATTCAGTAATATCGGTCCACGTATAGCTGAGATATATTCAAAATTCCGAAAAAAGCCATTTTTTTTTGCAGTTTTGTATGAAAATTTTTTAAAACAAAAGTTGTTCGTTTTGCTTCAAACTTCACACACTTATTAAGCATGGTGACTAAAAGGCAAAAAATTTTTTTTCAGATATCGGTCCATATATACCCGAGATATAGCCCAAATCGGATTTTTAATGAAAATGTCGCATAGGCGAAGCTAAATAACTTTTTTTTGCTCAAAAGCAGTTCTGGTAATAAAATTAGGATACATAAATATAGAAAATGAAAATTTCCGATATCGGTCCATATATACCCGAGATATAGCCCAAACCGGGTTTTTCATGAAAATGTCGCATAAGCGAACTTAAACAACTTTTTTGTGCTCAAAAGCAGTTCTGGTAATAAAATAAGATCATCTAAATATGAAAAATTAAAATTTTCGATATCGGTCCATATATACCCGAGATATAGCCTAGACCGGGGTTTTCATGAAAATGCCGCGTAAGCGAACTTAAACAAGTTTTTTGTGCTCAAAAGCAGTTCTGGTAATGAAATTAGGATACATAAATATAGAAAATGAAAATTTTCGATGTCGGTCCATATATACCCGAGATATAGCCCAAATCGGGGTTTTCATGAAAATGTCGCAAAAGCGAACTTAAACAACTTTTTTGTGCTCAAAAGCAGTTCTGGTAATGAAATTAGGTTACATAAATATGGAAAATGAAAATTTCCGATATCGGTCCATATATACCCGAGATATAGCTCAAACCGGGTTTTTCGCGTAAGCGAACTTAAACAACTTTTTTGTGCTCAAAAGCAGTTCTGGTAATGAAATAGGGTCATATAAATATGAAAAATGAAAATTTTCGATATCGGTCCATATATACCCGAGATATAGCCTAGACCGGGGTTTTCATGAAAATGCCGCGTAGGCGAACTTAAACAACTTTTTTGTGCTCAAAAGCAGTTCTGGTAATGAAATTAGGTTACATAAATATGAAAAATGAAAATTTCCGATATCGGTCCATATATACCCGAGATATAGCCCAAATCGGGTTTTTCATGAAAATGTCGCGTAAGCGAACTTAAACAATTTTTCTGTGCTCAAAAGCAGTTCTGGTAATGAAATAGTGTCATATAAATATGAAAAATTAAAATTTTCGATGTCGGTCCATATATACCCAAGATATAGCCCAAATCGGGTTTTTCATGAAAATGTCGCGTAAACGAACTTAAACAACTTTTTTGTGCTCAAAAGCAGTTCTGGTAATGAAATAGGGTCATATAAATATGAAAAATTAAAATTTTCGGTATCGGTCCATATATACCCGAGATATAGCCTGAACCGATTTTTCCATTAAAATTTTTTTTTTTTTTTTTTGCTGAAAAACAATTCTCGTTATAAAAGAAGGTTACTAAAATACAGAAAATAGAAAATTCCGATATCGGTTCATATAAAACCGAGCATATTCAGGCCACATTTTTAATATAATATACATATTCGTGACTATCGTGAAGGGTATTTTAGATTCGGCCCAGCCGAATATACTACATTCTTACTTGTTATGTACCAATTTTTTTCAGTGTTGCTTTTGAAGAAACACTGAAAAAGAAATTATAAAAAAATATAATTTTGAAATGTTGGCTAGAAAAGTTTTAAGTAAAAAAATTAAATTATTTAGAAGGCAGCTGTGCTCTCTTTAATATCTTGGTCATGGTCATCATCACTGGAAAGGTCGATAATTTCGTCTGACAAAGATATTAGAAAAACCTAGGAATTGGGAATATTTACACTCTATAGTTACCTTATTTCAAATAGAAGCGCAGTTTGGTGATAGCGTTCGCCTTGCCCATCAGATTCAGTTGGCAACTGTTGAACGGGTTGATCAATATGCTGATGCAAGAGATGAATATTGTACGACATCTTAACCCCAATTTCATCCAAAGTTACCAACATACAACTGATGGCCTGTATTTGTCTTTGCGATATTTACCCAAAAGTCCTTTAATGACTGCTTTCAATGCGAGACATGTATTTAATTCTCGGTCTGTCAGAACTTGGTCAGAATCTTGACGACTCATTAGTTTCCGTATGTCGGGACCATTAACAACCCCTTACCGAATTTTGGCGTTACTTAGTCTTGGGAAAATGTCTTTTAAGCGGTTCAATACTGCTGGTCTTTTTGCGATGCATTTCAAAAAATTTTTAGCAATACCAAGTTTGATGTGAAGCAACGGCAATAAAATTTACACTTCAGGAACAAGACTTTCGTATAGCCTATTGTCTTTAGGACATTTCCGTCTAATGCGACTATTCCAGTTTCCAGCTGTTTGTACTGGTTTCTTCCTTTAATACTCGAACTTTCTGCGTAGCGAAAATTAAAAGACATCAGCTGCGGCTGAGTTTCCAGTCATATAAACAATATGATGCAAATCGGCAATTGACTGCAAAGTTCGAAGATCGATTAAAAAAAATTCGAACAAGCATAAACAAACGGCGCGATACGGGTCTTCTAATTTAGCTTCTATTTTCACCCCTCACTCTCAGAATCGACCTATCTTTTGCTAACTTGAATTTGTTCCACAGTGTAATCAGAGTAAATACTCGTAAGAATAACTCGTATACCAAAAATTACAAAATTCTTTTCTCCAAAATAATTCGGAAAATTTTATATTAACAATTTGAAGCTTTTTGTTTTTTGCCGGTATGCAACGATTTACTCTACTCGCAATTTCGTCTGGCAACAACGTCTGGCCTTTGAGAGGCCAATGATGTCATTAGGCATCATCATCCCGTGTGATTATTGTTTGTTGTTGTTTATACAAACGGACTGAAAATTAAAACAGGATGTGTAGCTGCTGCCTGCTGCATGAGTGTGTGTGTGTGTGTGTATGTTTACAAGTGAATATTGGTTGAACGCTTTGCTGGCTGCGACTTGTTATCGCGTGTATTTGAATCATTTGCCTGTCTATAATTGTTGTTGTGTTGATGTTTGCATAACGCCAATACTTGGCGAATGTCATTATTGCAATTTACATAATTTTGTCAACTTATTCACATGTGTTTATTCAAGTATTTGCATGTGTTCATTTTGAATGCAAAAGCATTTTTGTACACTTAATATCGAGAGATTTTCAAAATTTCATCAATTCGCATCAGAATGTTATCGTCAAGAGTAGAGTGAAATCAATATTGATAAAGTAAGCAAATTGATTCTATATTAGTTAATTGAAAATTTTCAAGAGCTTATGATTTTCTGTCATTGGGGCTTTTGTAACTGAAAGCAGTTTAGTTAATAGAATGTTTTTTTATTCTTACCAACCAGAATTACTTTTTATGATCAAAGATTCACTAGACACCGATAGAAAACAGTAATTTCATTTGGTGGCTATTTTGAACAGTAATTGGAAAAATGGTTTGTTTTTGAAATAAGCCACATAAACCAGGCGCGGATTTGGGGAGGTGGGGGGAAGGTATTTTTCCGTAATACATGCAGTTATTGGTTATTTTCACACTAATTTAAAACCATCAAGACAAAAAAACTTACGTACTGAAGAAAATATTGCAGCTTTGGACAGAAGACGTAGAAATGTCGGCTCGTCGTTGTCTCAAAGTAAAACAGAGATGCAACGGGGCGGAAAAGAAATAACTGATAATGTAGGCTATAGACGTAACTACAAATCATAAAAATATGAAATTAGTAACGAGTGTGATGCTGTCGTATTTGTGAAGTATAAGAAAATGAAAAGGATTTGATTTTAATAACGTCCTATACGCTGCATAAGCATGAAAACTCTGTGTATTTCATTTATTTGTACTCTCCGCTCTTATTGCTTTTATTCGTAAACAATATATGCGAAATGATGTACATAGCTAGTGATTAAGTTTACATACCGATCATACCGTAAGGGATCTACTATTATCGAATTTACCGTAACAGACGTATAAAGCCAACAGTCCGTATGCAGAAGAGTTAGAATCAGTTGATAACGAGAAGTCGTGAGCTGCAAGTCGTTTCAGTTGAAAGTTAAAAGATTATTTTCTTACCACTAATTTATTATTTTCTAATTTAAATCATTAAACTGTAACTAAATCTTTAAACTTTGTGAAATCTATCATTAAATTTAAATATAAAATAACAACAAAATTGAAGTGCTAAAAACTGAAATTAATTTATATTATATCTCGTGAATAAATAATTTTAAACATAATGAGCATTATTCATTTTACATATATACGAGTATAGGTTTTTGTATAAATTCCACTTAAAACGTCTTGTTTTTGTGTTTGTTTATTACTTAATATATAGCATAGATATAATTTTAACATAATCCTCTTTTATTTGATATTGACTTTTGAAAAAATTCACTTTCATTGTCACTTTATTATACTCTATGTCATTATTTTCTACTTGATAGCCTTTATCCTTCAACTAAGCGGAAAATTTTTCTTGGCTTACATGCCTATAAAATACAGCTCTCATATTTGCTGGTCGAGCTAATTTGAAACCATCCGAAAAAGAAAGTGATACAACTCATTTCGACAACGTCAATAATCAATATTTCCATATTTGGAGCGAAGGCAGTCATCAAGCCTTTAACGAAACACAATTGAAATTGGTTGTTAGGTGCAGATTACACTCTGGCGGCAAAATTGCTCTTATTTCTTTCGAAATGAGCAGCCATTTAAAAGTAAAAGGAAAATAGACATTCCTACTCTAAGGATAAACGATATTAAAGTTGCTTTTAAGGTAGAAGTGACAAAATCCTGGATAGGAAACTCACATAGGAACCTCATCTTGAATCGGTATTAAGAAAACCTTCGCAAGGTACAGGGACTTGAATGCCTATGTATCACAGAGACGATGAGAACCACCCAGATGTGGAAGCTCCTATGACCCTAACACCACTTAACGTGACTGTTCAAAAGGAGGCAGCCGTTCAAGTGATCTTAATTTACAAAAGAGAAAGACTAAAGGCAGGTAACCTTATTTACATATTATCTTGCAATCTTAAAGGATACGTCTCAAACAAGTGATCTCATACATCCCACTCATTCCTTTACCAGGGAGTTCGGGATCATCTTCCCAACAAAAGAAGAATGGGGCAAGAACCCAAGGTACCTGCGAGTGGTTCACAAAAGTGGTACACGGATAAATCTAAAACTCTATAAAAAGTAGAGTGGGAATGGTGGGGCCTAGATCACACAGGAATATTACTTTCAGTAAAGACACCAAGTGGAGCTATCTGCAATGAGGGAAGCGGTGGATATATTTTCCGATAGGGGACACAAGCGAGTATTGATTAAAATACTCTCTGATAGTCAATTAGTGTTAAAAACTCTGAGCATCTGTGTCTTTAAGATCAGATTATTAGTAGAATGCCACAACACGTTAAATGAACTGACAAGCCAGAACCAGGTTACTGTGATATGGATGCCAGGATATGAGGGACATTATGGCAATGAGATGGCAGATATCTACGCGAAAAAAGGAGCAGAAGGTATTTCTATTGGCCACACTGCAATATGTGGCTGCAACAAGAGCCTCTCTAATGAGAAGATGAGGAAATGGACGGAGGCCTTTGTGAAGTAACAGTGCTACGAGACAACCGGTTTTGAACATTCCAACAAATGTCTAAGCTCTGATGCAAAAAGTGCCAAATGTGTCATAAAACTGGATAGGAAGAGCCTCATCATAATACACAGGTTATTATAACTGCCTTAAGGACCTATACCGAATATGAGCATTTCCAATACAGACATTTGCAGATTCTGCGGTGCGAAAGACAACTCAATATTGCACTTTATCATCCAATGTGGATCATTGGGACACAAGAGATACAGGCTGGTATAAGCGGATATGTTGAGTGAACCAGACTTGCCGTCACAGCCAATGACGGAGTTAGTTCGGATTCTTGACATAGTGAACCCATGAAGGGCAAAGGGATGCACCATAAATCAGCAATGGTCTTAGAGCAAGTGCGGTTCTGCAGCCACAGTGTCCAGACCAACTTGTAGTAGCACAAGAGGGCGCTATAGTTTTTTCAACCTAAAGATCAAGGCTTTTACCAATATTTACTAATACCCTAATGCTACTCGATATTCAACTAGCACACATCTTACTGCTAGCGCGCTGCACTCGTGTTTCTGATACTTTAGCTATTGGCGTTTTCTTTTCTAAAAAAGAAAATGTTAAATGTGATTAGGCAACCTTTTTTTAATTCTAACCTGTTTTTGAGAAGTGTTACATATCTTAAGTTTACAAAAGAAAACAAAATATTGTACAAAACAATAAAGCACAATAGGATTTAAATTTTTAAGTGTTTTTATATCAAAACCAGCTGTGTGGAAAAAAGTTTTGGGATTACTGATTTAAAACATATACATACGTACTTATAATTGTCCAGCTTTTTTTTTTCTCTTTTATGTTTGTTTTCAGATTAATTATCAATAAAGCATAAATTAAGGTGAGTGTAAATCAGCATATCGGGTAGTAAAAGTAGTAGGTAGTACTTGAAGTTGAGGGCAAAATATGCTACATATATTGCACTTTTTCAAGCAGCATATTTAAAAAATAATACGTTGTTTTATTTATACTGCTGCCTACTTTTTAGAACAGAACATAAAAGCGGACAAAAGGTAGAATTACTGTAAAATTTTTATAAGAAAAGAAAACGCCACAAGGTTCTGCACGCATTGGTTGTTTCTCTTGACGATTTTTATCGCTTGAGTTCAGGTAAAAAAGTAAAATAAATTGAAGTACGAAAGTTGCTAAAAATACATATATTTTACTGCTGTCAAGAGTAGTTTATCTGCCAAAAATCGTCGTGTACATGCAAAGTGCATGAGACCAACCCAAAGTGCCAGGACACACACCGCAACTTTAGTTGGGCAATTCTTGACTTTGTAGAAGCTTTCGGTGAAGGGAATAAGAAGGGAAAACGAATTGCACTTCTCAGCAATTTCTTATTTTTCTCTCATGTGTACATATGTTTTGTGCATATAAAATGTAAATTGTATTGAAATAAAAGGTAGAGAAAGCTCAAGAATTGCCGAAAAGTGTTATTGTGTGTGGACAAGAAAGCAATTCCAAAAGAAAATTGCTAAAAAGTTCGGCAATTAAAATCGCCCTGTCTGATCTTACTCAAATAGCGCGCCTTCAGTGCTATGCAATTGGAAAATAAAATTTTGATGGATCGTAAGAGAGAAAGCTTTACTGTTTCTCAGTGAAGTTCAAAACATATATCACTCACTTTTTGTGGGCATTAGTAATCGCAGGTTGGGTGTTTTAAGACTAATTTAGCGATTTTATCACTTTGATCATTTCTATTTAGTGATTTTTATTAAGCAAGTTTTGGAAACAATGTTCATGATGCAACGTTAAAGCTCTTGTTAAAGTTATTTACCCCAGCGCAAAATTAAATCGTTAAACTACGTTGCGCTATACGCCCTAATTTAGATTGCACTGTGCGAACTACCGCAGCGAAAACTCTTCACAAGTTCCCAAAATCAACTGTAAAGTAATTTTCAATATTTGAGGCCAATTTAAAATCAAAATTTCATATTCTATTGATTCGATATATTCGATTAGAAATGAAGTAGTTTCGCCATAACAATATAACATGAGAAACATATGTATTTCCAATTATCATCACTTACTCGTAAGATGTAAAGACGATAAGTGCCACACATTGGATATCAACAACACTCACTCACATCCTCATGCACTCTCACTCACATGCACCCACACATACTCACACACACACATACGAGTACATTTAGAATGCTTACAGTAGGACACATAGACTTGTTAAAGAAACATTTTCAATTAGTTTATGATGTGCTGACAGTTGCTTAAGGATAACAACTAATTAATTGTATTCACATTTTTTCACTTTTAGCTGTTTTCGTTTTGCTGTTATCATTTGTAAAACGTAACTTGTGTTATGTCGACATTAGAATGGATTTGTAACTCAACGAAAAAGAAACACTCATTCGTACTTTGCATTTGTAAGATATACTCATGTTCTAAGTATTATGAATTGCTTTTAGTGTCATTTTCTCATTTTTGTTTTCTTAATTCTTTTTAGTTTTCGTTTTTGCTTTTCTATTGTTGTTGTTGCTAAAACCCTTAAAGGATTTTTCACACGTTGGCGCTAAAGCATAGTTTTTGCTGTGAGTTGCATATTTTGGATGATAGATGATTATTAGACTCATCTTCAACACTGTTTCAAAGTGTCTCCCAGCGGCAATTAATTAAATCAAAGGAGTTCAAGTATCTTAGTCATCTTAAGAGAAGGATAAATGTTCTTTATAATAATTTTTTAATTGTGATGAACATTACCAAACTTATAATCGGCCACTGTTTTGCATAAGTATGTATGTTTATTAATTGTTTGAAACAACTCTACAAAAACGAAATTCATTTAAAGGGCGGGGCTATTTAACAAACCTTTATTAGCACCACTTTCAATACTTGAAACAAAGAAATATACAAGTTTTTTTTAATATTAATTTATTCTTTAAATAACTCATGCAATTTTGGTGGGCAGTTTCCTATAAGCGCACTTTAAGAACTAATACATTTTGGCTGCTTCTGTCGTGAGTATATGATCAGTTTTTTTAATTCCTTCGTAAATCCATCGGCATCGGTTTTATTAATTTTTCTAATTAATTCGCGATCGATTTCATAAAACTTGTTTAGTTTTTAGTTTTATCTCTCTTCCTGTCATTATATATTAATTTTGAACATATCTTAATAACAGAAGCCAATTGGTTTGTTTCGGGTCAGAAAAATCTGATATACGAGTAAGTACAAAAAAAGAGATGTTCCGTAAGGCTCAATCTTTGGCCCACTTCTTAATAATATTTATTCCACTGACTTGCCGACTGTGTCCAGATACTGTGGAATACATAAGTACGCCGATGATGTTCAACTTTTCATAAGCTGTCTACCATCTGAAACAAACGCATGCATTGTAGAATAAATCATTATCTTGGCAAATGATTATGGTTTAAATGCAGAAAAATCGAAAATAATGCTAATAAGCAAAGGCGACTACGTTTCTGTACACCTACCGCCAATACGCATTGAGCAAAATATAATTAATATTGTCCGCAATTCTAAAAATCTTTAATAAGCAACAAATTATCTTGTTAGAATCACATAAATGCAGTATTTTTTTTATTCAATCAACTCAATAAACGCTAAGTCTTATTTACTTCCAACGCTTCTTTATGGCTGTGAAATATTTTCAAGCTGTGATTCAGTATATCATCAGCAACTTAAAGTGGCTTTTACGAATAATAACGTTGCTGGATATATCTATGGCCAGAACAGAAATAGCAGAATATCTCATTTTTTTTACCAAGTTTATAAAATCTCTTTCGAGAATCTGTTAACATGTCGCACTTTACTATTTTTACACAAAATAATCTATGATAAAACACCTGAGTATCTGTACAAAAGAATTAAGTTTTCAACAGCCAACAGAAGCATCGTTAGCAATGCTAAGCACTATGGTTCATTAAATTAATAGTCAAATTAATTAAACTAATAAGCATGCTATAAATCTTCCGTCTCTTAAATTATTTGTAACTAGTCCATTCTTTATTGCTACATACAAACTTTTATTTTTATTTCCTATAATCAGTTTTTACTAATAACATACTGTTTATTTTTATACGTTTGTATTTTAACACATGGATTGCCGAAGCAGATTCAGCATATAAGATGGTGGGGGCACGACATTTTTGCCTGTAATGTCTTCTAAAACGTCAATATGAGAATTTAGGCTATTTGTAGTTATATTTAATGCTTAGAAACAAAGAGCTTATTATAAATAACAGTACAACCTAAATTGATTTTACGCTGCAGTAAGTAACTTAGATAAACTTGTTTAATAAAAATCATGAAATAGAACTGATAAAGTCGTTAAATTGGTCTGAAAGCACCGAAAGTGTGATTACTAATATGAGTAATATTTGTTTTGAGGTGAACTTTAGTGAGAGACAGTAAAGCTTTCTCTCTTACGCTTTGTCAAAATTGGATTTTCCAATTGCAAAGTGTTGACGTCACGCTACATTTTTTATGTGAGAATTTTTGACAGATGAATTACGTTTGGCGAGCTAATTTAGCTTACGCAAGAATAAGAGCGTTAACGTTGTGCCATGAACAGTATTCTTCACTAAATTTGCTTAATAAAAATCACCGATTCGAAATAATAGAATGTGATAAAGTCGCTAAATTAACCTAAAAGCGCCTAACGTGTGATTCCTAATGGCTATACAAAAGTAAAATCAGTGTATTTTTATGTAACAGGTTACACATCACAAAGCGTAGGACGCGTTAAACGTGTACGACGCCAAGAGTAGGTTTATTTTCTACTTTTGCACGCGTCATAAGCGTTATCAAAACTGTCAGGTGTTTTTGATAGCCGCAGATCACAATTCACTACATTTTTTCAAAGTTATCGCGAAGAATATTTGTGCCGTGGATTGTTATATTATGTTTTTGTGTTAAAAAACACAACAAAAAACTTATCGCATAAAAAGCGTTGCATATAACTTGGAGTTTAGAAAAGTGTAGAACGCGAATAAAATTTTAAAACGCGTAACGCATATAACGCGTGGTATGGACTTTCAGCTTACCAGAAAAGCGCAAAGCAAAAGGTGCATGTCACACTAAAAACTTTGCCAACACTCACGATTTTAATTTATTTTATCTAAAAAAATGGTTGTTAATTTTTTTATTTATAAAAGTTGCCGAACTTTTCGCTTCACGTTGCGTTGAAAGTATTTTATGTGACATGTTTCATATAAATATGTACATTTTATCTTAGTTGTCAAATCAAACTTGTAACGCAGAACGAAGCAAAAGTTTTATCTGACACGGCCTTTACGCTCTGTCAAAATTGGATTATCCAATTGTAAAGGCCGAGTCAGATACAACTTTTGCTTCGCTTTGAGTTGCAAATTCGCTTTGACATCTAAGATAAAATACACATATATACTTATATGAAACATGTCACATAAAGCACTTTCAACGCAACGTGAAGCGAAAAGTTCTCTCATCTTTTTACGCGTTGAAAATTTTTCTAATAGCTCCAAAGCTTTATGTACTCAGAAAACAATTAGAACCAATTTCAGTAGTTCGTCCAATAATATTTCCAACTTCTATTATCATAAGAAATGATAAAATATAAAAATTAACAACCATTTTTTAGATAAGTAAACAAATCGTGAGCGTTGCCACGACTGTGACATACATCTTTTGATGAAGCATAGGAGGATTACAGTTCTATATATGATCCTACTCCAAACTCCTCGGAAAATGATGAAGATGAGGAACTTGCAGACAACATAGAAATAATTATTGAAACTAGAAGAAAATAAAGAACATAGAGATGAAGAATAAGAAAAAAATCTCGTTGAAAGTGAAACTGAAATTATACGATTAAATGATGGTCTACAAGTGACATACATATATAGACACAGTGTTGGGCCCAAGATAATGTCTGTCAACAAAACACAGTCCACAAATGGTCCACCAGAAACGAGGAAAAAGATTATACACGTATTGCTCTGATTGACTGCAATACCCATTTAAGTGTTTAGCCCGTTTTGGAAATCCCCACAAACAATTTTAACGTGTTAATTTGTATAAAAACAGTACTCGTATGTTAAATAATTTTTCTTTTAAATGCTTTCATACTGATACAAGAAAATGAATTAATTTTTTTTTTTTTTTCAAAAACAAATTTTTCTTCGTTGAGTTACTAATTATCATTCGGTGTCTAGCTTCGATAGTGAGCGGACGTGTTTCTTTTTGATCGGAATCTAATAAAATAAAACCGGAATAAGTGAAAAGAGTGATTTAATATAAAAGAAAAACTTTGTGTCATTTATTGTTATATATTTTAAAGTAAAAATAAAACAAAAAATTGTATGAGTGTACCTATACGTTGTAATTCTGAGAAAAAGTTCAGCTCCATCAGAAAAAGCCCTTGGATTTCTGAGGAGGAATCTTTGAAACAATCATTGGACAGTCTACTGTCGCTAAGAGAAAGAAACTGCACGCATTGCATTTCGCTACACATAGTTGTTATAACAGATGACAAACCATCTACCAGTTAAGCAGATAAGCCGAAAACACAAGTAGGCATGGAAAGGCATGTAACTGTAGTTAACGTCAGTGAAGGCCCAAAGATGATAATACCCCTACGGCAACAGATAGTAAGAGACTTGCAACCCTTCAAACAGATGAGCCATCAAAATCAAAAAATATTTGCGAGAGCCTACCTCTAGTGACTTGGCAAAACAGATTATTACGGCAGTCAGCAAAGCAACTTTCAAAGTAACTTCGGTTAAGCAAAAAAAAAAATTGAGATCAAGCATGAGAATGATTACCGAAAATTGTCTGACGTTCTGGAGAAGGAGAAACGATCTTTTTACACTTACCAGCTTAAGAGTGCTAAAGGTCTTCAGGTCGTTATAAAAGGTATTGACCTCGTGTAGACTCTGATGATGTGAAAGCTGGATTGGAAGGTAAAGGATATAAAATTAAAAACGTAGAGAAACTTAGGAACCGTGAAAATATTCCTCGACCCATGTTCAGGGTTGATCTGTAACCCGGAGATATTGTGCTAAACTAGCTGTTTCGTAGTCACTACACTACTCATCAGCACCCACTAGGATTTGAACTCGGATCATGACGTATCATGATCTGCTGCTTTAACTACTCAGCCACCGAGTATTTAATTATATTCGTCTCATATTGAATCACATATGCATTTTGTTAATTGCCCACGTTGTTTGTACAGCGTTTGCTGTCTCAGAACTAGCGGTATTTCTTTTTTAGTTATTACGAGTAACATACATATTTTTGTATTTTAACAGTTTCTCCGTATTTGTATTGTAAAAAATCCTTCTTAAGAAAAAAACTTAAGAAAGGGGAAAAAGTTGAACTATAACCCGTTGTACAAATGTACAAACAAAAAATTTAATTTAAAAAAAATTTATAAATTTCTACAAAAATTTAACAAATTAATGTTTACATCTCTGTGTACGGAGAATATTAAAATACAAAAATATGTATGTTAATATAAAAAATAAATACCGCTAGTTCTGAGACAGCATAAGCTGTACAATGCGGCAATTAACAAAAATGTATATGCCCAGCGGCGAACACTGCCTACCACATTACTTCTCTTCGATGATGTGTGCAATACTTTGTAATCAATGAATGATAACTTCAAAGTTTATCAAAGTAGTATATGGAGTTCCCAAAAAAGAATTACGTTCATCTTTTGTATCACATTTATAAGTGCGTATTTTATTTTTTAGTTGTAAATCAAAAGTTCGCCGTCTTTGTCAGACTACGTTGCAAAAATTTTAATTAACAAAATTAGGTAAAAGTGCTAGAAAACAATTTAAAAAAGGTACAAGAAAGATAAAATATTTAGTGAAAAAATAAAAGAATGCAGTAGACAAAAAACAGAACAAATTTATTCGATAGAATATTCCCAAAAAACTGAAGTGCGCAGTACGTACGAGTTGCCTACTGCCGTCTGACAATGTATGCGAGATTGTATCCGAGGTGCCTACTTCCGACTTACGAAGTATGCGAGATTGTATCCGAGCTGCCTACTTCCGACTTACAAAGTTTGCGAGATTGTATTCGAGCTGCCTACTGATAGCTTACAATGTATGTTAGGAAGTAATGAGCTTTTGTTGGATGAACACCACACTAGCTCGCTTACTTTGTGTGCAGGTGGTAGGCGTTCACTCTACAAATGCGGCAATGTGTATGAAAATGTTTACTAGGTTCGTATATGAGATGGTGTGCATTACTGACTTACAAGTGTGCATCGGATAATCGCTCCTGTAAGCGAAATTTTGGCCGCTGGGTGTGATTCAATATGAGACGAATATAGAGAATAATTAAATGCTCGGTTAAAGCAGCAGATCATGATACGTCATGACCCGAGTTCAAATCCCAGTGGATGCTGATGAGTAGTGTAGCGACTACGAAACAGCTAGTTATCTGCTAGCTAAAGATTTGATTATTATTTTTCTTGTCTTTTTCAACCAATAATTATTGATCACAGCACATTTGTATTGTAAAAAATCCTTCTTAAGAAAAAATAAGAAAGGAAAAACTTGAACTAACACCCGATGTACATATGTACAAACCGAACAATTTTTAATTTAAAAATTATAAAGTTCAACAAAAAATTTAACAAATTAAGAAAATATTTTTGATTTCTCATTGCACGGAACTCCAGGCATTGACCAAATTACTGGTCAAATGATTGAATAGTTACCGCCTTCTAGAAGACTTCTACTTTTTATTTCTAACGCTATTTTAGGTCTAGAAGGTGTCTATGTCTAAGCCAGCCAAGGATCACTAAAGGAAAGTCATAGAGAACAATAAGTCTGCTGTCAACAATATCAAAACAGTTCGAAAAATTATTAATAAGGAAGTTAACTCCAATATTGAAGGTTGTGGGATGTATCCCACAAATTAAGTATGTTGACATGTATGCAACATACTTCATTTTGAGGGCCACTAGCGGTTGAGAAGAAGGGATACCCTTGCCACTATCAAAACATTAAATAGGTGATTTTACAGATATAACTGACGCAAAATAAAACTTTTTTGTCTAGCGTTGCCTGAACTTATATAATTTGTTATGTTTAGTGTTAAGATTTTAATACTTATTGTTAGTTACTGCGTCGATGCTCCAGTGAGTCAAGAGAGTTGGATATCCTGCTGTCACTGATGAGCTTCTTCGCTCTCTTCTGCCCACGATCGAGGAACCCCAAAACAGATTTTGAGGCACCGGCTCAACATGACAGTTGTATTCCATTTTTGGTCGGATGTAGGTGGTATAAATTGTAAGGAGGTCGGATGGAGTGAAGTATATCTTACACCTGAAGTACTGAAACCCTAGGCACTTGAATGCTTCTTTAGAGACATGAAAAATGTGTTCAGTCCAGTTTCATTTCAAAAAATATCAAGAGCATCTGACTTCTAATCTGATTTCATCCACGAGTACAATTTTTTTTTTTTTTTTTTTTTTTATAATTCAATTATTTATTGTATCTTCTAAAAGAACTAACAATAAATAAGTACAAATGAAGCAGCATTTGTGGTCGTTTGCTTGTGTGTTAATAAACAACATTGCGTCTTACGAGCCTCAAGTCAGTCCCTTAATATCAAATAGTTTAAGAAATGATTTTAGTAATAAAAACTATTTACAAGATAGATTCTGAGTATTATATTTTGCTGCATTTTATATATATATATATATATATATATATATATATATATATATATATATATATATATATATATATATATATATATATATATATATATATATATATATATATATATATATATATATATATATATATATATATATATATATATATATATATATATATATATATATATATATATATATATATTTGAAAGTTTGGTATAATCGACAGTAATTTTTCTACAAACTGCCATGTACTCGTATATTATAAAAATGTATGTTTTTTAAATGAACATGCTTTTATTAGCTTCAGCTATATTTAACTATCTATCAATATACGTGCTTCTTTGTAGCAAATATCATAAACGCATCCACATGAAAAAAGTGTTTCGTCACTATATTTCGTTGTTAAACTTTTTACACTAATTATTTTCATGTTTGCCGCTCGTTATATCAAAATATGACACTGTACATCAGCGTTGTCCACTTTGAAATTTCAAAACGCACCAAAATCGAGAAAAAAAAGTTCGTTATTCCAATAAAAACGCACCGAATTTGAATTTTTGTTTTCGCTTTTAAAAACTCAATTTGTATTATAAAAAATATAAAAGTTTTATATTAGAAAACACGACAATGACACAGCCTTTTTGTCCAACAGCTAGAATTTGTGTTTGTCCAACTTGGCCTCTAGTGCGGTTCTGTTACTATTACTAAGACAATATTATCTTTACAATAATCATAACGATATTCTTAAAATTTATTATTCAGTAATATTATTTAATTATATTCGCTGTCGACCGAAACCAGATGTTAGTTTTACTGCCTATAATCCGGAAAATAAAAATACAGCTGCTTACTGTCTTCAAAATGATACTTTAGGAGCAGACAATCGTTACCGCAGGGAATGAAATATGTAGAAGAAATTTACGATCATTAAAAGCTACAGAGCGGCACTAAAAGCCATCAAACTCTATAAACAGCAATTCATTTTTTTTAATTTGGACCAGCACTCAGGGGATAACTCCTACATATGCAGTGCATTGTACCAGAACTAGGAAAATAGGTTGTGAGGAGGAGGAAAGAGGGAGTAGTTTTGTGAACATTTGACTTGAATCTCTCAACGTTATAAAAGACAGGAAACACGTCGGCAGGCAGCTTATTCCACAGGCGGAGCGTACGGCTGAAAAACTAATTTTTTTTGTAATGCGTAGTACGATTTCCCGGGCAATCGACCACAAATGGATAAGCTCTGAAGGATGCACGCGTGGTACGTAAAAATGTGCTCGTTTCAGGAACAAGGTCCCTAATCTCGTCAGAGCAAAATCCATTGTAGTAACGATAGAACAGAGTAACGCACCCCACACTGCGTCGATGCTCCCGTGAGTCAGTAGAGTTGGATACCCTACTGTCACCGATAAGCTTCTTCGCACTCTCCTGCACACGGTCGAGTAACCCCAAAATTGATTTTGGGGCACCGGCCCAAACATGAGAGTTGTATTCCATTTTCGGTCGAATATAGGTGGTATAAATAGTAAGGAAATCGGATAGAGTGAAGTACATCTTACACCGTTTCAAAAAACCAAGGCACTTGAATGCTTCTTAAGAGACATGAAAATAAAAAATGTGTTCAGTCCAACGAACATCACACTGTACCTTCTTTCCAAGAACATCAAGAGCTTCCGATTCCTCAATACTTATACCATCCATGAGTACAGATAAAGCAGCATCTGTGGTCGTTTGTTTGTGTTAATAAAAAACATTGGGTCTCACGAGCGTTAAAGGCAACCCTGTTTTCCTGATCCCATTCGGAGATTAATAGAAGATCACTGTTCAGTGAATCGTTCATATTTTGCTCTTGGCAACGATCTCGGATAGGCTGGGTCTATAACTAAAAGAGTACGAGTGACAAATGCTGCTGGCATTCGCGAAAGAATGGATAGCGTTGGAAGTTTGGTATAGCAGGTCATTTAGGAAAATAAGGAAGAGGGTAGGAGAAAGAACGGAGCCTTGCGGTACCCCTGAATTAATCTTGAACTCGTCTGATGAGACTCCATCTATTATCACTCGTATAATGCGGTCTCTGGGGAAGCTCGATATAAACCGAGAGAAGTCATCACCGATACCAAAAGCTTTAAGTTTTGCTAGTGGTACACCATCACACACTCTGTCAAACGCTTTGGAAATATCCAGAGTCGCCACCTTACTTTCCCCGAAATGGTGAATTGAGTGGCACCATTTCTTCGAGAGATATGCCAAAAGATCCCCAATAGATCGACCCTTATGAAATCCATATTGGATCAGTAAACAGTACAAATCAGTTGGCTGGAGTGGGTGTCTTTTAAAAAATCAAAGATTGGAAATGTATGTAATAAAATAAATTTATAAATTTATAAAAAAAAAATAAAATAAATTTATAAAAAAAAGTATTTTTACTGATAAGAGCAATAATGATCATTGTGATTGCAATACACGTAAGATCTGGATTTACATCAGCACTCATCACTATGACCTCTATAATGATAGCGGCCAGCTGATGAACATATCACCGGCACCCCATTCGTTTGTGCCATAATACAACAATGTTATAATCGACCAATTTTTTGCCAAAATAAAAGCATATTTAGGCATAACTTATAATTATTTAAAACTACATATACGAGTATGGGCATATATAGATATATTATATCTGTGCCCACAAGAAATAAGAGCTCAAATCCACTTCGAAAACCATTCAGCAGATCATTTTTAAATAAAGATTTAAGATTAAATAATTTGCAGGCTTGATACTAGAATTGTTTTTTTTTTTTTATATTTAAATTTGTCATTAAATTTATAACTAATGAGAAATACTTAAAACTAACAGTTAAACTTTGTTTCATCTTTCCTTTATCAGAAAATTTACTACGGAAAATTACTAAACTTAATTTATAGTCTTTATTTATTGGTAAAGGATTTTAAAATATTATTCCTCATTTGTGGCTAGGAAAATAAATTAATAATGACTAAACTTGACTTTAGTTGTTAATCCAAAATTGAAAAATATTAAGCAAATAAGTAAAATAATGCCTAAAGTCGAATTGGTAGAAGCTTTACGCTTAGCTACACATTCGTAAAGACTTGGAATAAAATACTAATCACTTAGAACACTCTTATGATGTTTTCTTTTCTGATAAAAATGTTACACCTATGCTACATATAGTGGTTCAACACGTTCTTTTCTAAAAAATTTCATGCACTATTAAGGGTATCATGTTCTTTTCACAACATGTTGCACTTAAAACTGGCAAAACATGTAGCATGTCCTACACTGTACTTCGAGTAAGGTGGAGATACTGCCCTTTTTTACATCTTTGTTTCATACGTGTTTATGCAAATATGAAACTCTTTTGTTATTGTAGATGAGTAAACGGCTGCTGATAATAGCTTTTATAAGATAAAAATAGTGATTAAAACGTTGGTATGTTTAAAGTAGTCATCATATATTTGAATCGCTAAGTGTACATTATTATTAAATGCCACTTTGTTAGCATTTTTTGTTCTTTTGTGCTAATAACACATGTACAACTTTTCAAGGGTGATGGTAATCGGAAAAAAATGATAAACATTTAAAGGGCAGCATTTTTTTTTTATCAGAAAAGAAACCACCATTAAATAATCCGATGCAAATTGAAATTTCCTCGGCGTTGGGTGCCATAATAAGATTATTAAACCTGCATTCGACGGTTGTTAAAATGTGTTTTCTTATTATGTGAATTAAGAAAGAATAGATTGTGCTTATTTTGGCACATCATTATTAGAAGTATATTTCTTAAACTCATAGTGAGCGGTGATCTGAAGAGGGATGTGCATGCACTAAGAGATTTCGAAAACTCTAATTTTTTGCATATATGAAGGTGAAACATTATATCAAATTTGGCAGCCATAAGTTAATATATATATATTTTTTTATTTTTAATTTGGACCAGTACTCAGGGGATTTCCCTACATATGCAGTGCATTGTATCAGAATTAGGAAAATAGGTTGCTATTTCAAAATCATATTTGCGCAATACTGAGTTTACCTGTTTAAAGGCATTTCAGACTATCACACTTTGTATTAAGACTTGTCAAATAATCAAATAATACGCGCAAGTGTGATAGTGTGAATGTAAAGCGTTATGAAAATGAGAAATAATACGGTAAAAGATATGACTTCCCATAACACTTCACCATTTTTAGAAAATTTGTTGAAACCATAAGATTTTTCGCAAAAAGCAAATAATAAAAATATTAAAACCAGACGTTAAGTAAATTGGCTGTTTATTTTCAAACCATATTTCTTCTTTTACTTTTAGTGATGGTGTGAAAACAAAATATAACGGTACGTTAGATTTTTTGACAGTCGCAACAAATATCTTTAGACTTTTGTTCCACAAACTCCAATCAAAATCTTAAGACTTGTATGATAGTCTGAAACACTTTTTACTGGTTAGAAAGATTCTTGTGGTAGTGCATTTGAATTGGAGAAATCCGATGGTAGCATTAGTTAAACTTTGCCCAAACCCGTGTTTAGCTGTTATTCTTTATGGCCTTAGATATAGTTGCCTAATAGTTTTACTAACAATCATCTCTTTCAGATGTCTTCACTTAACTCAAAACGTCGATTTAGGTAATTCTGAAAGTGATATATCAGAAATTAAAGTAATTTGGCCACAGGAAAAAATTTTGCTACGCTATTTCTGTTATCACACATCTTTCATGTCTCTAAAGAAGCATTCAAGTGCCTTAGTTTTTTGAAACGGTGTAAGATGTACTTCACTCCATCCGACCTCCTTACTATTTATACCACCTACATCCGACCGAAAATGGAATACAACTCTCATGTTTGGGCCGGTGCCTCAAAGTCTATTTTGGGGTTACTCGACCGTGTGCAGGAGAGGGCGAAGAAGCTTATCGGTGACAGTAGGGTATCCAACTCTATTGACTCACTGGAGCATCGACGCAGTGTGGGGTGCGTTACTCTGTTCTATCGTTACTACAATGGATTTTGCTCTGACGAGATTAGGGATCTTGTTCCCGAAACTCGCACATTTTTACGTAGCACGCGCTCATCGTCTAGAGCTCATCCATTTGTGGTCGATTGCCCGGGGAATCGCACTACGCATTACAGAGAGAATTCGTTTTTCAGCCGTACGCTTCGTCTATGGAATAAGTTGCCTGCAGACGTGTTTCCTGTCTGTTATAACGTTGGAAAGTTCAAGTCAAATGTTCACAAACACTACTCCCTCTTTCCCCCTCCTCATAACCTATTTTCCTAGTTCTGGTACAATGCACTGCATATGTAGGAGTCATTCCCTGAGTACTGGTCCAAGCTAAAAAAAAAAAAATCAGCAACCAAATTTTTTTTTTAATTGTATATTCGTATTATTTGATCTTGTTTATATTTTATTTTTCTCTCCTAAATTTTCCAGCCAAACATCTTGATTGATTTTTGTTTTTTATAAAAAAGGTTTAACGGCATTTCATTTTCGATATTTCGACAACAATTTGTTATCATCATCAGGAAAATTAAAATCAAGATCTATAGCTGGAAAATTTAGAAGAAAAAAAAACAAATTTTTATTATTTATTTATTTACAAATTTACTATAATTTAAATTAACCCATTACCGCCCAAAACAAAACTGCTCGTGAAAAACTTTTTTCATTCATTTTTATTGCTTAAATGTGGATAAAATAAAAGGAATTCATTTAAAAAATTTTAAATTTTTTTCACGTTTCGGAGAAAAGTCGGCGTCCCCATATGGGGACAACGGGCGTTTCAGTTATGAAATTTTCCAAAACAATTGCGTTCTACACAAAGTGTTTTTGTGCATAATTCACATCTCCATCTGCACTTGGCATGACACACAACACATCGCAATTAATTGGTTATCCTCTCAGGATTGTGGCCATTGTTTCTTCGATTAGCATCATCAGCAGTTGAAGAAATAGGACGCTTTCTAGTTATTCCTGGCGTTAAATACGACCCAGCAATATATCTTCTAAATGACAACTGGTCCATTGGAGTAATATTTTCAGCTCTGCATAACATCACATGTAACCGCCAAGCGTTACTAACCGCCAAATCTAAAATATATGTAAATATACACCACCACCACTTCTTTCCTCTAATGGATACTCTATAAAGACTAATAGATTGGTCCATTTGGTAGACGCCTCCCATTCCCTGGTTGTAATTTACAAATACTCTGGGTATTCTAAATTCAGCCTTTTCTTTCCGAGTTTTACACCACCTTTTTACTTTACCGAGTGAATGAACAAAGTCAAAATTTGTTGCCGTCGTGACGACATTACTATCTTTCCAACGTACTATAGTTATTTCATTATTTTTATCATAACGAAAGTCATATTCAGCTTCCTTTTTGTTCATTTCTTTTACTGAAATAACAGGAAATTTTTTAGTTCTGTTGTCACGAATTGTACCTGTTGCTCTAAATCCCAATCTTTTCAATTCACATAATAGGTGATAGTTGGTGAAGAAGTTGTCGAAGTATATTATATGTTCTTCAGGTACAATAGGCATTTTTGCAAGAAGAGATTTAACAACCCGTTCACCAAGAGGATCATAACTCGCAGGAACGTGCGTTGATTTTCCACAATATACGACAAAAGCATAGCAGTACCCATCGGAACTTGTTGCTGCCCAGTTCTTATAACCAAACCTTACAGGTTTACCCATAATAAACTGTTTCGCTGGATGCCGACCAAAATATTTAATCATAGACTCATCTATAGATAAACTTTCATGCATAACACCCCACTTACATGAATTTCTCTCAATGAGATTACAAAGAGGCCTAAGTTTAAACAATTTGTCATTTGAACTTTCAGCGAGACCGTTATTGGCAACGTGCAAATTTTTCTTGATTTCTAAAAACTTCTTGCGGCTCAATGATTTTGAAACCAAAGGAACTCCTAAATCTTTATCCAAACTCCAGTAATCACGCTCGGAAGGTAGAGTAACATATCCGCTTAACAATAAAATCCCCAAAAAACGTTTAAGATCATCACGATCTAGAGTAAAGTTGTGACGGTTGTTTTGATTGGCATATAAAACACTGTTTTCGACTATTAAATAAATTATGTCGTCATCAAAAAACTGTTCAAACAAAATGCGGGGATTATGATTTTTAAAAAGGTTTGTGAAGTTTTTGACCCTGTTCGAAACTGCATCACCAAAATCATATGTTGTACTGTAAGTTGGTAGAACTTTTCTCCACTTAGGATCTGCATAGGTACCCTGATTTATTTTGCCTTGTAAGTTATGTTTGATAAGACATGAAAGTGGCTTATCATCACTGTCACTCCAATTTAAATCTGAATCACTTCTGTCTCTGCACATAAGCTCTACTTTTCCTGGAACATCGTTCGGCATATCAGTACACAATAAGTTCTCGTCATTTCTTTCGTCTTCATCACTTAAGGCAGCAGTATCGGGTGGCACGACAAGAATATCATATTCAGCATCAACACATCATCTTGCATTATCTGCTCAACAGCCTCCTGAAATTGTAAAAATACTTATTGACCTCTAAAGATATTGCGATGGCTCATATTGCAAAAATTTATTAAAAATCTGGAAAAAAAAAATTTAATTGCAACGCCCATTGTCCCCAACTGGGGACAGCATAACAAAATCATACCTTATAATAATATGAAACACTTTTTCTAACGCTGAATGATTTTAAAGTAATTCACACACTTATTAGAATATAAAAACTTGAAGTTTTTTTATTTTAGGCCACTTAACAGCAAAAAATATTAAAATGTAAGTACAAAAATTAAACCGAATTAAAGCGCGCAATTAAAACAAGTAAGAGTGTAGTATATTCGGCTGGGCCGAATCTAAAATACCCTTCACGATAGTCACGAATATGTATAGTATATTAAAAATTTGGCCTGAATATGCTCGGTTATATATGAACCGATATCGGAATTTTTTATTTTCTGTATTTTAGTAACCTTCTTTTATAACAAGAATTGCTTTTCAGCAAAAAAAAAAAAAAAATTTTTTTAATGAAAAAACCGGTTCAGGCTATATCTCGGGTATATATGGACCGATATCGAAAATTTTAATTTTCCATATTTATATAACCTTATTTCATTACCAGAACTGCTTTTGAGCACAGCAAATTGTTTAAGTTCGCTTACGCGACATTTTCATGAAAACCCCGATTTGGGCTATATCTCGGGTACATATGGACCGATATCGGAAATTTTCATTTTCCATATTTAGGTAACCTAATTTCATTACCAGAACTGCTTTTGAGCACAAAAAAGCTGTTTAAGTTCGCTTACGCGGCATTTTCATGAAAAAACCGATTTGGGCTATATATCGGGTACATATGGACCGATATCGGAAATTTTTATCTTCCATATTTATATAACCTTATCTTATTACCAGAACTGTTTTTAAGCAAAAAAAAATTGTTAAGTTCACTTACGCGACATTTTCATGAAAAACCCGGTTTAGGCTATATCTCGGGTATATATGGACCGATATCGAAAACTTTCATTTTCCATATTTATATCACCTTATTTTATTACCAGAACTGCTTTAAGGCGAAAAAATTGTTTAAGTTCGCTTACGCGGCATTTTCATGAAAAACACGGTTTGGGCTATATCTCGGGTATATATGGACCGATATCGGAAATTTTCATTTTTCATATTTATGTAATCTTATATCATTATCAGAACTGCTTTTGAGCAAAAAAAAGTTGTTTAAGATCGCTTACGCGACATTTTCATGAAAAACCTGATTTGGGCTATATCTCGAGTACATATGGACCGATATCGGAAATTTTCATTTTCCATATTAAGGTAACCTAATTTCATTACCAAAACTGCTTTTGAGCACAAAAAAGCTGTTTAAGTTCGCTTACGCGGCATTTTCATAAAAACCTTGGTCTAGGCTATATCTCGGGTATATATGGACCGATATCGGAAATTTTCATTTTTCATATTTATGTAACCTAATTTCATTACCAGAACTGCTTTTGAGCACAAAAAAGTTGTTTAAGTTCGCTTACGCGGCATTTTCATGAAAACCCCGGTCTAGGCTATATCTCGGGTATATATGGACCGATACCGAAAATTTTAATTTTTCATATTTATATGACCCTATTTCATTACCAGAACTGCTTTTGAGCACAAAAAAGTTGTTTAAGTTCGCTTACGCGACATTTTCATGAAAAACCCGATTTGGGCCATATCTCGGGTATATATGGACCGATATCGGAAATTTTCATTTTTCATATTTATGTAACCTAATTTCATTACCAGAACTGCTTTTGAGCACAAAAAAGTTGTTTAAGTTCGCTTACGCGACATTTTCATGAAAAACCCGATTTGGGCCATATCTCGGGTATATATGGACCGATATCGGAAATTTTCATTTTTCATATTTATGTAACCTAATTTCATTACCAGAACTGCTTTTGAGCACAAAAAAGTTGTTTAAGTTCGCTTACGCGGCATTTTCATGAAAACCCCGGTCTAGGCTATATCTCGGGTATATATGGACCGATATCGAAAATTTTCATTTTTCATATTTATGTAACCTAATTTTATTACCAGAACTGCTTTTGAGCAAAAAAAAGTTATTTAGCTTCTCCTATGCGACATTTTCATTAAAATCCGATTTGGGCCATATCTCGGGTATATATGGACCGATATCGGAAATTTTCATTTTTCATATTTATGTAACCTAATTTCATTACCAGAACTGCTTTTGAGCACAAAAACGTTGTTTAAGTTCGCTTACGCGACATTTTCATGAAAAACCCGATTTGGGCTATATCTCGGGTATATATGGACCGACATCGAAAACTTTCATTTTTCATATTTATGTAACCTAATTTCATTACCAGAACTGCTTTTGAGCACAAAAAAGTTGTTTAAGTTCGCTTACGCGACATTTTCATAAAAAACCCGGTTTGGGCTATATCTCGGGTATATATGGACCGATATCGGAAATTCTCATTTTCCATATTTATGTAACCTAATTTTATTACTAGAACTGCTTTTGAGCAAAAAAAAGTTATTTAGCTTCGCCTATGCGACATTTTCATTAAAATCCGATTTGGGCTATATCTCGGGTATATATGGACCGATATCTGAAAAAAAAAATTTTTGTCTTTTAGTCACCATGCTTAATAAGTGTGTGAAGTTTGAAGCAAAACGAACAACTTTTGTTTTCAAAAATTTTCATACAAAACTGCAAAAAAAAATGGCTTTTTTCGGAATTTTGAATATATCTCAGCTATACGTGGACCGATATTACTGAATTTCAATAGCAAACCCATGAATCGATGGGGTAAAAGAATGGTGAAAGAAAAAAGTTTCTAAGTCTAATGGTTTTCTCAGAAACGGTATTTCAACAGCGGACAGACGGACAGACGGACAGACGGACATCGGACATTTTCCATTAATTCTGATTCAGAATATATATACTTTATAGGGTCGCAAAAAAAAACTGTAGAAATTACAAACGGAATCACAAACTTATAAATACCCTTTACATTTTTGTGAAGGGTATAATGATTGAAAACAACACTTGCACTCTTTATTGCACCTTGTGAGCTTTGCTACAAATTAAATAAATCTTTTAGGAGAGATATTTGCTTTTAAATTGAGAGACATAACGGTTCCTTTAAGAGTTGCCATCAATTGAATAAGTATCCTTATATGGGGACAGTGAGCGGTAATGGGATAATATAAACTATATTTAAAAAGCACTAGCAATAACTAAATTTAAAAATGTACTTGTTAATCAATTTATTTTTGCAGTGTGCAATTAATTTTCAATGTAAAGATAAGCATTCATTTTATAGGCGTTCTTTTTTATTAATATTTATTCAATTTCTTACGGTAGCAAGTCAAAGTTGAGGTGAAATTGAGCTAAAACGGCAAAACAAAAAAAAATGAAACCCTTGTGCTGACACTTACAAGTTTATACTCGTATATCATAACACTTACAGCTTACAAGCGAATGTAAACGAATATTACAAAACAACAGACTCATAACGTTGTATAGTGTACTCATGATGTCGACTGCGAATGTGGTGTAAATAAGATTCATGGCAAAAATAATGGACTGAAAAGTGTGAAAGCATAAAACAATTCAGAATCGGGTTACACTTTAAGAAGAATTAGGCACCAGTAATTTTCTTGCTGTTTTTTTTACTTGTTGTGCACATTACACCTTTACATCGATTTGTAAGCAATTATTGATATACACACATATATTAAATTTCACTTTGCGCCTAAGTTGACCACTCAATGTTTCAATAAGTGATTTTACTCGCATTTATATGCACACGGGTTAACAAACACTTTATTTCGTACATAAAATTTACATTCAAAATGTAAAACAATTTTTATGGCAAATTTTGTATGTGAAGTTCAAAAAATTATACACCTAAGACAGAGAAGCCTTAAAACATTACTTCGTAAATTTTCTTGGGCATATTCATAAAAACTATATTGAATTTGAAAAAATTTTTAATCCATATACTCCATACAAAATTATACTAAAAGAAAATAATTTATACAACTTATTTTTATTAAATTATCAAAATTTTTACAGCCTGAGGAACGATTGATCGTTATACAGGTTCGCTGATGAAAGGTACTACCAAAGAAAAACGTAATAACTTATTTTCTGTGTAATTAACCTGTTCCATTTTTATTTTATAGATTGATATTTAAATATAACTAAAATGGAGAATTGGGACAATAAAAAAATAATTCGGATAATGCAACGTTTCATGCTTTAGAGTCCGTTGTTTCCGTCCAAAGAGAATATAGGCGCACGTTTGGTGGCGCTCCTCCTAGCAGTTAAAGTATAATGAGGTTTGTAAAGAATTTTGCTGAGCGTGGCACAATCGCAACAAGGCCTTATCATCGAGATCCCTCAATTTGGACACGGTGAACTATCGTTGCTGTTGCTGCTGCCACACAATCCAATCTAGGTTCGACGAAGACCTAGAGTCATCAGCAGAACACCAGACATCTCCGGCTCCAGGGAATAGATCCTGAGAAGTCGAAATCCATGACGTAGTCAGGGTATCCGAATCAGAGTACAATACCAGGCATATCATTAGCACTATTCCCTGCTAGAAAGGATAAGATGTATGTATGTTTTGCTACTATCTTTTGCGAGTGCAGCATCAAGCAAAGACACCTCCCCAACTCTGAGTTGTTGGGGGAGTTCTTCGAACATGTTGACGAGGCAGTTGGACTCTTGGACTTCAAGATCAGGACTAAGAAAACGTCACGGTTGTTGAAAAGCATCTGCAAGTTAGCCTTTACCATTCGAAAACAGCCTCGGCTGCATTGCTGCTCCTGCTGTTGGACTTGGTCCAAAAACCCTGCCTGTAGAGAAATCTGCCGGTAATTCTAGGGCCAGAAGCAAATGTGCTCCATGTGGTATGGGACAGCTACGACACTAAAGCAAGGAGCGAGTCAATTTTGGAACTCATGCTTTGTAATAATTTAGCTGTTATGAATGTTGGTTCTCAGTCCACATTTATTTTAGTAAATAGAAGGGTGGTTTCGAACAGTATGCTAGTTAGCACTAAGCATTCGGATTTAATTAGATTATGGAAGTTATCAGAAGATTGCTCATTCTGTGATCACATGTATACTGAATTCGAGATAAGAATTCAGAAGATAGAAGTAATACCCAAAATAAATGGTACTCAACCCATAGTAAGTTTGGATAAGAAACAGTAATGGTATCTGCACAATCAGCAAACAATAGACCCTTTAGGTACTCAAGGACATGTATTTTCTTCGATGCACATGACCAATATGTCCATGGGAGATCTACTTATCTTGTGACCAAAACAGAATCCTTTGGGCATTGGGGAGTTTTTACCCATATAAAACAGCGGTTCCAGCTGATTTGCAGAAGACTGTGGAACTTATAATGCCACGTATTTTTTCGGCTTACCTTACCTGGTCCTACATATCGCAATCACGGCGAGGGGTAGGTTGTAGTCGTTATTCCGAAAGAAGAGAAGGGACACTCCACAGAGAAGGCTTCTGTCTCCTCTTTTATGGAGTTTAGCCCCGAATTCGTTACTGGTGAAATTAGATTACTTGTGGTTTAGACAGTGGTATATGGCGGTAGTTTTGTCGGGTAAGAACCCGGATATACTTTCAGAGCAACTAAGCTCTGCACTAAACCTTGCAGCGGAATTAAGCGCAAATAGTTGTGTAAGTGTGAATCCCCAGAAATCGAAGAAAAGCACATATCACTATCCTGAACTGGCTGCCAGCAGATCTCATGGTGAAAGAATTCGACGATCAGGCTATGGTCAAGAAGGACGAAGAAGGAGGTGACACATGGTGATGTCTCAATTGTGGGAAGAATAGTGCACCTTCCGGCTTCGGAGATGATCGTCATAGATTGTTAGGAGGATATGCGTGAGGTATTTCCAGATGGATCCAAGACGGACTCAGCACAGTGTATGAGAGGAGGACTAGTTTTAGGCTGCAAAATGAGTAGCGTGATGGAGGTGTAGAGCGGGGCTATAACTTGGGCAGCTAAATAAATGAGATGTTATAGGGTATATGCGGAGGATATCCGAAGTTGTGCTGATAGCAAGGTTGTGCTGAATGCACTAGCAGGGATCCAGGTTGGTTCGAGAATGTCAGATATCTCGGAACGAGATAGCGCGAATTTCAAACCTAAGACTTTTCTGGGTAAAAGGGCACTGGCAATATTGTTGCGGACAAACTGGCAAACATATAATCTGAGGTACGTCTACAGCAAAGGGATATATGGGATGGTTTGAATCGTGCTATAAGAAACAAGTATAGCGTCAACTTTTAGACACCGCATAAAACAGATTGTCTAGTGAGGTTACATATCGATTATCGAGACTGACATGGCCTAGGTATAATAGTAGAAGCCGTATTATCCTTAAGGACCTGCCTGGTGTTGCGTTCTCCTATGGCGTTTCTGACAGGACATTGCCACGTACGGACAACATGCGAGAGGACTCATTCTTCCATGATTTCTGTAGAAGTGGTAGGGACGAGGAGGAAGTAGAGAAGGAGCACACTTCTTCTTATGATGTCCAGTTCTTACTTATATAATGACGTATCGCGACAGACCGATACTGCATAATTTGGCAAAAATATCAGAATGTGATATAGTTAGGTGAATTAGACACTTTCATCCGATCCTCGGGTTAGTTCTGAGCTGCTGAGATATATATCGCACTCTGGCAAATTTTGGGCCGAAGTTCATTGGATTTTCAATGGCAAGGCCCACTGTTCTTGTACACACTCCTTGGAGCGTTTTCGTTCCAAGAAAGATGAATCTGAACATTCTGATAAAGGAATGGATTGGATCTTCGTAGTAACTCCTGAAACATTTATAAAAGGTCTTTGATTTCCCTAGCGTATCCAAGATGAACTATAAAGTTAGTCGACTTTAATTTCTGCCTCTTTTTAAGATTGCCTGTTTTTTGAGATGGCTGTTTCCTTTTAAATAGCCACGTTAGGTTGAGTTCAACTTCCTTACCCGTCGTTTGGGTGGATCCTATCGCGTCTAAGGTACATGTCTATGTATCATAGACGCGATAGGATCCTTGATATGACCATTAGCTCTATGGTCTCTTACACCATACTAGAGCGTATATTATAATAGGTCTTATTATCTGAATGTATAGCTAGTATCTTATCTTATCCAGGACTTATTCAGTAGTTTAACTGTTTCAAGATGCCGTCCCCAGGCTGGGAGCAACATCAATACCGTCTATCTTTAGAGGAAGAAATTCCAATTCTCTTTTCCTGGTGAATGACACAATTGTTGTCTTTCCAGGGTTTATTGTTAGTCTTTCCCTTCTGCACTATTCCCATATTCCCTAAGTATTTGAAAATAATTCAATAATTTTATCATTTTCTTGTATCATGTGTACAGGATACGCTAACTATATACAAGTATTATATTTTACAATATATTTGTTGCTCTTTTGGGTAGATAACATTGTTTACATTCCGCGCTAAGAAAAAAAAATTAATATAAATACACTGAAAGAATTATGCGTCATATATTTAATGAAACTGTTTCATTAAATATTTTTCATTAATCCAATGAAAACTTTTCACAATATGCATGAAACTTCATATATATTATGAAATAGTGTCATCAGAATGGTTTCATTAAGTTTCATAGTTTCATTAAAAAAAATCATTGGATTTATGACTACAACAAAATCTAATTTATTTTTTTTTAAATTCTTTGAATTTTGGTGAGATATATTAATGGACATTTATTAATCTTAAGCTACAGTTTAAGAAATGTCAAGTCTTTTTTTTTATTAAAATGTAAGTTTTATGAGTTTCATAATTCCATTGAAATAGAATTTATTAGATCAATGACAAATAAATTTCTGGCTACCGAACTTGGGTATGTATGTACATATGTGTATGTGCTCAAATCAGCATAATAATAGTTTAAAAAATTTCAAACCAGTCTATTAAAGCCATTTGACGTACATTTGTGAACATATTTTGTGTGTTATGATATTATTTCATTAAACAGATGTAACTATATCATTGATTTAATGTACATTTTTCAGGTGCTCAATGAATAACAAAATTAGATAAATGAAATAACTTCATGACTTTATGAAGGAGTTTCATATTTTTAATAAATATATTATATTAGTACAAAGAAGTTATTTCATTAAATAAATGTTACTTTTTCATTAATTTAATGTACAGTTTTCACGTGCTTTATGAAATTGATTCTTTGATCTCGAGAAATTATTTCACTAATCATATGATTTGTCTTTCATACTTTTAATGAAAATAAGTCATGTTTCTTATTAAAATGTTTCATTACTTTTATGAAGGTTTTCATTAAAATAATCTAATGAAATTTGTTTCATTATTTCTATGAAAAGTTACAATGGTTTAAAAATAATGAAAAAATTCATAAAAGTAATATCAAAATTCAGAGAATTTCTGAACAAAATTTTTTCAGTGTACTAAGGGGTCATGTTAAAAGTATATCTATACATATAAATTCCATCCGAAAGAGGGCGTTTTGAACAAATTATCTGAGATACTTTATATATTGAGAACATCTTCATGAATTGTTAACAACATATATTAATATATATATATATATATATATATATATATATATATATATATATATATATATATATATATATATATATATATATATATATATATATATATATATATATATATATATATATATATATATATATATATATAAAAATTATTATTTCGTGAAACACTTTTTTCATATAAGGAACATGGCCACCTGTTACTGTTTTGTTCGTCGTTCGCTGACGAAACAATTATAAATAAATATATTTCAGCTTTCGCTGAATATGTAAAAAATTCGTCGTTCGTCGCAGTTGTGTTCCTAGCATAACGCTATTTCCTAAAAGTCCAATTACATTGATTCAGGATTATATTGTGCTCAAAGAAAGCTTTGTCAGTGTAATGTTTTATTGATAAAATTTTTTTACTACATTTTTTTCTGTGAAGAGGAGAAAGTGAAATATTCTAAATTTAAGGAAAAACGCCTTATCAAAGATTTTTGCAGAACAGATATAAATTTTTTTTGTGATAATCCAAATTCAGGTATTTTTTAGATGACACTGAGTACTCCCACAGATGTGTGAGTCGGCAGGAGCTTGACCGTAATGAATATCACAGTTATCATTATTTCGGAGGAAACCAAATTGAACTGTGGAAAATTTTACGATTAAAGAAGCATGATTTGCACTCTGCTTAATTTATAAGTTAACATTTATATGTATGTTTCGAAGCATGCACATATACATAGCGCAGGTGCCCCAGAGTGCCACATTCAGTTCTACGGATTTTCTCCCTAGAAGAAGGTTGCAGAAGATTTTTAGTCGGTGACGGCCTCTTGGATACGTGCCTAATGAGTTTGTGCCTCCTTATCGTAAAAAGTCAGTTTTCACTAACTTTTCATTGCATTTGCGCATGAATTTCGCCAATAACTTTTCATATGTTTGTTTCCAGGTGTTCAAATGTTACTGAATTATCGATAGATTTACATGACTCCAAAGAAACTTTTTCAACGGTGTTGAGTCACATGATTTTGTATTGGTGGTATTATTCTTTCAAAAAAAAATGTATCAATTGAAGCGCACGTAGTGTGGCTACAGTTCTATCCTGTTGAAATTACATATCAGCAACATTAATAGTACAATATTTCAAACATATCCCTATACCGTTTATTTACCATTAACAATAACATAATGAACATAATCGTTTTTGAACAGATATTATACAACTGTCTGGACTGAGCTTTGTCAGCCCATAAATCATAATTTCTGTGCATATAATGTTTCTCGGCAAAAGTATGTAGATTAACCTCGCCCAGGTACTTATTAAACCAAAAATGAGCTTCGTCGGAGAACAAAGTTTTGAATGGAAATTCTATGTCTAAAATCAATTGAAGAATGGGACCATTATTTTTATGAAAAATTTCATGAACCCGCAAGCGTTACTCTGGTCTATCTTAAAAGAAATGTCAAACCAAACTAAACAAAAAGCAACCATCAGCTGTTAAATGAGTTGTCAAATGAAGCAGTACTACCAACTCAAAGTTTAGATTATTTAAAGAAACGTCCACCATATATCTTGTGGTCAAAAATATTACTTTCAAGACCAGTTACATATTGTGAAGTATAACACAGACTATGAGAAATATAAACATATTGTGTTAAGAGCCATAGTTATTCCCAGCAGATGTCATTATCGGCTAATTACTTGGGTTAAAATTACCCAGGTTCGTAAAAAAAATCGTTACGTGACGTGTGTAAACACACTTGACTTAAGCGCATCAAAATCCATACGAGTATATAGACCACATACTCTTATTTTTTAAAGTATATTTGTGCTGTTATATACTGTAGAACAGTATAATCAGTTCACAAATGTGAAAAAGTGTAGAATAATTAATGCTTCGTCATTCTTATATCAAAAACGCATAGTGCCTCGTTGACTCTTTCAAATAAAAAGTTGACATACTCGTACTGGAAATTTTTACTTATTTTACTATTTATTTGTCCCTTATTAATTAAGTCCTGGGAAATTGTTCTTTTTGGTAGACAACATTAGTTTTATTGATTGTTGTTTTGGTGTAAGAGCCCAAATTTTGGTATTGGATGAAGTTACACTGGAATATTTCTTTTTGAGCACTTATCACACTTCACACTTATTTAAATTATATTTTCATGATATAAAAAATGTATATCATGTATATTTTGTATTTATATTTTTTATATCATATTTCTAATTCAAAAAATCCTCTTATTTTGCAGAGTGGAATTTTATTTTTACTAATTAATTTTTAGCTTGAAAAAGGCTCTCTCCCCTTGTCTTTGACAAGCGCAAACCTGAGTAATTTTGAACAAGTGTTGAGATCATAAATTTGAACGCGTTTTTTTTTTCTTTGTTCTCTAAAAGTCTTCTATTATTAATGATGACAGCGTGTGGAGTACCATCTTTACCAACGCCAAACGATGATGTCGGCATTGGTATCAGTGACAAAATGTGTGCCTGATTGTTTATGAAATTGTTTATTTGACTTGTTGGCTGTGCGAAAAGAAAAGTGTTGCCCTGCGGTTTGAACTTTTTTCCTGGCAACAATAAAAAACTAAAGTTTTACTTAAAGTTTATGTTGCTGTTTTTTGCTTCAAAAATAAACAAAACAGAATTAACATCAAACTATCAACAGGAAAAAAAAGTTTGTAATAAAACTAACTTCTCACAGACGCATATACATATGTATTTACTGTTATAAAATTTATATAAAAAATTATTCAAAGAAGAACATCCACGTACTCGTAAAATAAGGTGACGCTGTAAACAGCTGAAATTTTTCGACTCGAACTTTCTTCATTCTTGTTTGACTGTTTAGATTTTTAGGTCTGGAAACTAAAGTCATATAATGGCGTTTTATAGATTATATTGGAAATTTAGCTCAGGAGTTCCACAAGTTTTCAAATACTATACATCTATTCTTCTCTAGTTTAGTGGGCTGTAACTAAGAGAAACTTTGTCATGGGCCAACCTTGTATGGTTTAGAGATTGACTTGTATTGGTACAGGATGTATCATCAATTTACAGCTGCACTTGGCTCGGCGACCACATCTGATGATGAACCACCTCCACGAGGTGAATTATTCACTATTCACCAGCGACCAACAAGTGGCTTGCTGAAGTTTTTACCCATATAGACAACTACCTTATAGAATAGCTCGAGCCTTCTAATCCTTCCTGTATGCCATTTTTTAGTCAGTCAATGGAAGACAAAGCTCAATTGTTGTTCCGAACATTCATTTTTTACCAGCAGAACACACAGATCGTTGTGAATTCGGGAGTTTTTTACGTACCATGGAGCTGCAGTAATCGTTCGAAGAATTTGGTTCAGTCGTCTTCGAAGTTTTTTCATGTTTGGCGCTGCGGCAGTGCCTCAGAATTGAATTCCAGAACACCATATAGGCTTTAGAATTGCGTTGTATAACAAAAGTTTGCAATCCAACTTTAATGTAGCTTTTCTGTCCATAAGCCAATTTAGTTGCGCTGTTTTTGTTTCAACTGAGTGACTTTTGCATCAATGTGAGACTTACACGTTAGCCTACGGTCGAGGTGAATACCAAGGTACTTGACATCATTGGTCTTCGGAATACGTGAATTGCTAATTTGGGTAGGGGAACAAGTTTACAAAAGAAGTGAATCTGATATGAATACATTTTTGTTCATTAACTTTAATTTTCCAAAGCTTTAGCCATTTCTCCAATATCGAAATATATTCCTGCAAGTTTCGTGAAGATAATTAATGGTTTTAATGACGCTGCAGAATGCTGTGGCATGTACAAAACTTGAAGTGTGAAATCCGGATCTCTTTGGTATGTCTTTGACGGGCTTAAAGTATCGCCTTTTCTGATAATAAATTTCCAGAAAATTGTGAGTGTTTGCAGGCAAGTTTAATTTTATTTTATGTATCAAACCATCTTGTCCCACTTTATCAAAAGCTTGAGAAACGTCAATGAATAGAGCTGAACAATACTTCTTATCATCAAAAGTCTTATGATATTTACTAGCCTGCTTGCTTATTCTATGGTGCTGTGTTTAGCCCGAAAGCCGAATTAATGATCAGGGATACATCCCAAAGGGTTCAATATTGGAGTCAACATCACCATCAATAATTGTTTGGTTTGTACATATGTACAACAGGTTTTTAGTTCAAGTTTTTCCTTTCTTAATTTTTTCTTAAGAAGGATTTTTTACAATACAAATTTGCTGTGATCAATAATTATTGATTGATTAAGAAAAAATTAAGAAAGGAAAAACTTGAACTAAAAACCTGTTGTACATATGTACAAACCAAACAATTTTTAATTTAAAAAATTATAAAAGTTCAACAAAAATTTAACAAATTAATATTTACATCTCTGGGTCCGGAGAATATTAAATACAAAAATATGTATGTTAATAAATAAAAATAAATACCGCTAGTTTAGAGACAGCAAACGCTGTACAAACAAGTGGGCAATTAACAAAATGCATATGTGATTCAATATGAGATGAATATAGATAGAAAATAATTAAATGCTCGGTGGCTTAGTAGTTAAAGCAGTAGATCATGATACGTCATGTCCCGAGTTCGAATCCCAGTGGGTGCTGATGAGTAGTGTAGCGACTACGAAACAGCTAGTTGTCCCCCAGCTAAAGATTTGATTATTATTTTTCTTGTCTTCTTCAATCAATAATTATTGATCACAGCAAATTTGTATTGTAAAAAATCCTTCTTAAGAAAAAATTAAGAAAGGAAAAACTTGAACTAAAAACCTGTTGTACATATGTACAAACCAAACAATTTTTAATTTAAAAAATTATAAAAGTTCAACAAAAATTTAACAAATTAATATCACCATCAATAATTTTTCTAACAGTTTTCAAACTGTTGGTAGTAGACTTATTGGTCTATATGATTCTACTTTAGTAGCATCCTTCGCTGGCTTAGGTATCATAGTAATCATAATGACCTTCCACTTAGCAGGATAGTCCCCTAGCCGTAAAACAGCATTAAAAATAAAGAGGAGAATTCTTCTAGCCACATGAGTTGACTGCTCCAGTTTTTTGCCAGTAATCTGGGGCTTTCCTGCGGTTTGTGTTACTGATACCGTATTCTACATCTTGAAATTTAAGTCTCAAAGACGCGGACGTCCTAGCCGGCAATTCAGCTGGATCATTTGTAATAAAAACGTTTCTCGAATGATTAACATTCACCATCTCTTTTTCAGAATCGGTTCTTCTCAAGTCGCAAGTTGAAGTACGTAATGGTGGCTTACTTCTTACGGGGTTTTTCAGACCTTTCGTAGCTTTCCACAAGTAATATTCAGATTGAGGATTGAAATCAAGGATTACCAAATTGTTTTAAAGGAAGCCTTTCTCTGGATTTCATGAATTTTTATTAAATGAGTTATGAATACCCGTGGCTTGATTTTTAACTGGGGAGACTTTCTTCTAACTCTTCTTTTTCTGTCAGAAGTTGATCAATTTCAGATGGATAAGTTCTATTGATCTCATTTCTGGAGATTATATGGTTAGTAGTAGAATGCTGTACGGCCAGTTTAAGGATTTTAGAAAAATCACTAATTGACATATATATACATATATATCTTCAGGTCTATAAAATAGTGTATTGCATTTCTTGCTCATGGTCGTCATGGAAATCGTAAACGTGTTTATGGATTGAACAAGACTCTAAAGAGTTGCTTCTAGATTGCAAAAATATTGCTCAGAATTTCGAGGTTTGTGCTCCTGGTTCAAGTCTTGATCGGGTTTTTTTCCTATCTGGGGAAAATTTTTGTTAGTAATGACATTTGACTATTGGTGTTGCTTAGGAGAAATTAAGGACTTTGTCGTTAATTTCTTAAAGTGTTATTTGCCGTTACATCCACATTTACTGCATTTTTTAACACTTGCGTCGGTACACACAACACAAACAGTGGGCAACTTATGGTAAGCCTTAGTGTGGCCAATTTTTTTGGCAATTTAAGCACTGAAGGGGTTCTAAACCCTCATACGACTCCTCAACAATAACTTTACGATGTAAGAGGAATTTGACGGAATATTCATGTGCCGTGCAGAACTGATGAAACGTTGAAAGGACCTTTGCCGATCGCCGTAATAAGTTTACTTACCAGCTCACTCGAAGTAGGCTCTCTCATATATATTGGTGGTGGTTAATTTTTTTTTTTTTTTTTTTGGATGTTGTTGGCTCATTTGTCTTTAGTAGTGGTATTATCATCTTTAGATATTTTCGATTGAGATGATATATGAGCTGATTAGGGGTTTCATAGCTGCCAGATTTGACGATAAATCGTCGTTTTGACGATTTTCATGCCCAAAATGACGATTTGACGATTTTGTCCTAAAATTTATTTTCACTATGCGAAAAGCATGGCAGCATTAAATTTTTTATAGATAAGATACAAAATATATCTAAAGACCCTGATTCATTATCCTACAAAATGTTCATAGGACCTACCTTAATCATCAGTAGACTTTGGACATTTTTTGAAAGATATTCTCGAACATTCAACTTCATATCCCAACAATGCAAATAAATTATTGGGAATTTAAAAAGAAAAATGTTTTATCAATACCTATCAAACCACAAAAAACAATGTTGGGATATAAAGTTGAATGTTCGATAATATCTTTCAAAAATTTCAAAGTCTACTGCTGATTAGGGTAGCTCCTATGAAATGTTGACATATTAGACAGATGGGAAACACAGAAAACAAGATGTTTATAATTATTGATTGGTATCAATGTAGAAGCTAATATAGTAAATAAAACTCAGTTATTATAATAATTTTACATTAGATATTTAAATTTATTTCACGAGGCGCCTACAATATTATCATATTTTTTACAACAAATACCACTCTGATCCCATAGAAAACATCATTTTATGAAAATGTTCATAATACTTTTAAAATCGTACGACTTAAAAAAAAAAACTGTTACACAGTTGCATTTTTAGTACTTTTTCCATGTACACGTTAAATTTGACAGATTGTGTTTTAAAAAAAACTTTTACAGTTTTTTAAAAAATAAAATATGAATTGAAGTGCGAGCATCTCCAATATATTTAAAATTATTCTAAAATATAGTGACATTGCCCTATTCTTCTGCAACGTGGGCATAATATTCAGCCAAGTTAGTTAAAATAAGACAAAAGTCAAAAATCTTTAGAAAATGAAACATTTAACTGCATTTCTTATTACAAAGACTAATTAAAATAAAATACTTTAAACTTCTCTGATATTGTAATTAAAGCCAATTTATTGGAATTAGTAAATTTTTAATAAGATACTATAAGTACGTATATATGTATGTATGTATGTTTTTTTTTTTTTTTTTTTTTTTTTTTTTTTTTTTTATTATTATTCGCGGGGTGAAAAACCATCGAAAGGCACTGGCAGTGATGGTGGTTGCCAGTAGTGCGAGACTTTAACTCGCTAAAAAACACCCCTTCGCCCTGACCCAGATGCTCCCCGAGGGACTGCCGCAAGGCTTTACGTCTCGGGGTGGGAAAGGTGATACACCCTACATCTAAACTAAACTACATTGATTCTGCTGCGAATCTGTTCTAACCTACGAAGTTCCAACAGAACCAATTTTACAAAACTACAGACGTACGTCCAGTTGCACAAAGATTCCAACATGATTGGAACGATACTGCTCGGACTGATGCTACGTCCTAGGACTGTTTCTAAATATTCCCTATCACTATTAAACCGTGGACAGATGAAGAACACATGCTCAGCATCTTCCAAGACATTACCATCACAACTCGGACAGAACGGAGTACTGTCATGTCCAAAACGGTACAAGTACGACCTAAAACAACCATGCCCAGTTAGAAACTGTGTAATATAGTAGTTCAAATCGCCATGCTTTCTTGATAGCCATGCTCTGATGTCTGGTATCAGTAAGTAGGTCCATCTTCCCTTGTCAGCTGTCGCCCATCTTTCTTGCCATTTTCGCAGACACGATTCTCTCAACCCAACCGTGATGTCCGATGCGGCCTCTAGCTCGATCGGTATCATGCCGGCAATGACAAAAGCGGCCAGGTCCGATACAGTTCGGAATGCGCTACATACACGCAAGGCGATCAGCCTATACACAGGAGATATCAGGTTCACATAAGTAGGATATCTAAGTGAGCCTGACCATATAGGCGATGCATATAAGATAATGCTTCTTACTACACTAGAGAGTAATCTCCTCTGCAGATATTTTGGACCTCTTGTATTCGGCATGATCCGACATAGCGCTGTGTATGTTTTTGATGCTTTACTGCCTATGTACTTCAAGTGCTCTTGAAAAGACAGACGAGTGTCAATCATGACCCCAAGGTATTTTAAACATTCCTTAGATTCTATGCTACACGTGCCAATATTTAGCCTGACAGTTTCCCTAGTTTTCCTACTACTAATCAGAACCGCTTCCGTTTTATGGTCAGCTAGAGTTAGGCCCATTGATCTTAGCCAAGATCTTACGATCTGAATACTGGCATTTGCAATGGTTTCCACCTCTAGTAACTCTTTCCCTTCACACACTAACGCTATGTCGTCTGCGAATCCAACTATCTTCACCTTTTCCGGTAGATCCAATCTTAATACTCCGTCGTACATGACGTTCCACAATAGTGGGCCAAGAACTGAACCTTGAGGCACCCCACCAATGATCTTGCGCCTCTTAGTACCTTTATCGGTATCATAAACTAGCTCTCTATCCCGGAAATAGTCCCGTACAATTGCTAGTAGATACCCTGGGATGTCTATACGGACCAAAGCATTAACTATATGCTCCCAGTTTGCCGTATTGAAGGCGTTTTTTACATCTAGGGTTATAACCACACAATACCCTTTTGTTCCATTCCTCCACCTCTTCCCTTGGATAGCTTGAGCAGCGGTTTCTACTACAACTTTGATAGCGTCCACCGCTGACTTTGCTTTCCTGAAGCCAAATTGGTTATCTGATAAACCTAGGTTAGCTTGTACGCAATCTTCCAATCTTCTGCAGATTATACTCTCCAGAAGTTTTCCACTTGTATCTATCATACAGAGCGGACGATAGGAGGAAGGGTCGTCTAGCGGCTTGTTATCCTTAGGTAACAACACCAATTTCTGCCTCTTCCAGATTGTTGGAAAAGTTCCCTGAATCAAGCATGCGCTTATTACTTTCAGGAAATAATCAGGATGGAGCTTAACAGCCTCCTTCAGTACCATATTTGGGATGCAATCTAAGCCTGGTGCCTTTTTGTCTTTGAATTTTGAGACAGCACCTTCTATCTCGACGACCGTAACCGGAGGAATGTCGAATAATTCAGCTGGATAGCTGTGTTGCCATGTCGGAGCTTCCTGTTGAGGAATAAGATGGTCTACAATTCCGTTGAGGATATTCTCTTCTCTTGGCGGTGATGGGCCAAGACATTTAAGTTTCCTGGTTACTAGCTTATATGCTAAGCCCCAAGGATTACTATCTATTTCATCACAAGCATCCAGGAAACACCTACGCTTGCTCCTACGAATTGCAATCTTCAATGCCTTTCTTTTATCCCTATACAACTGGTGCTGCACGTTATTCTCTAACCGACCCCTCGTTCGTGTATACCGCCTTCGGGCGCTAATACACTCTGAACGCAAGCTAGCAATTTCATCATTCCACCAATACACTGGAGGCTTATTTGGCGATCTTTTTCGCCTTATCATAGCTACATTGCAGGCACTAGTGATATTGCGCACTAATTGCACTGCCATGTCTTCTGCTTAACCAGCCATTTCCATGTTCTCCATGCAGGCTGCGAAGCTATCCTTATCAAAGGTATTTACCTTCCATCCTGTCAAGACACGTGCTTGTACAATAGCACGGGGCTGTGCGTCTTGCACATCTATTATTATAGCGCTATTATCGCTATGTGTATAGATGTCAGATATTCTCCAGTTCACTTGGGTTGCGATACTGGCACTGACGAATGTAATGTCAATTACTGAGCCAGCATCACCCCTTCTGAAGGTGTGTTCAACTCCATTATTGATGAGTACAACACCCAGTACAGAAAAGGCTTCCAAGAGTATTCTTCCTCTTGCGTTTGCTGAGGGACAGCCCCATTCAACAGCCCACGCATTGAAATCACCTGCTATTATTACGGGGGTTCTTCCAACTGCATCCGTTACAATACTGTCAACTATTACCCGAAAGTCTTCTATAGAATACCTAGGGGGTATATAACAGCTGTAAATAGTGATGCCAGATATAACCGCTCGAGCATATCCACATTGCGTTGTTATTCTATCGCGTATGGTTAGCGTGCTGGTGTTCCATATTGCCGATGTACCCGTGTTATCGAAAACCCAGTTTACAGATGCCATGGTCCGATATGGCTCACTTAGAATAGCGACATCTACACTTATATCTCGAACGCTTTGCTTAAGAAGCTCCTGGGCTGCCTGGCAATGGTTGAGATTGAGATTTGAGATGTTTGTATGTATGTATGAATGGGGCCTGAGTTGGACATTTTTGTATGCGAACTTTTTATTAGGAAGAGTTTAGTGAAATTAAGCTACCTTTATATTCATTTGCTGTTGCCTATGGGATTGCTCGCTGACTATACTGTTTTTGTCCGCTGCGGTATAATAATGTTCCCGCAGTTTGTGTGTTCTGCTGCTCAGCGTTGTCCATGTCATAGGGAGGCTTTATTTATTGTGGTTTTTTGTTAATGATGTCCATGTTTAGTGTCACATTATGATTATTAGATCCAAATTTGTTGTGTTGTTTTTTAGTGGGATTTGTAACCGTTTTTTGAGCAATTGCTTGTAGTTCTTTTCTATTAATGTTAAATAGTGGAACTTTTATTTTTAATATTTCTAATATTATGACAGTTAGATAAAAGGATATTGCTTTATGGTGTCAAGAGAGCCCCGGGAACTTTACTCCCTTCCTCTTCGACTAACCTTAGGCCCTCCGATGGCAACGTGATGGTTGCGGCTTACTAGCCAAATCCGGGGAGAGTTTGGGTAGAGCCCAGTGTGGAATTCCACTGCAACCGGGTTCCATCATCCTAAGAGTGACTGGACTGTTAGACAGGTTCGATGTGTTTATTACAAAATCAGTCAAAATTCTACTAGGGTAGATGTATCCTCAGACTCTTTCCTCAAAAGTCTACAAGTAGATGGCACAATCTGGAAGCTTACAAAGTAGCCAAGCTCATGTGGCCAGTCATTGATGATTTTTATCCCATAAGAGAGGTACATTTCAAGATGGATGGCTTTACGGAACACTAGGAGGTGGGAAAACTTGCAAGTTGCCATTGACTACCAGGCAATGAATATAGTTGTAGTCGTAACGAATAAACCGTCTTGCATCTCCTCTACAAACCCTAGGTTAAGCTATCAAGAAGAAATTTTGTTTAGATATAAACGGATTTTCCATATATTGGCAACCTATGGGGTTTCATGGGTGGATCTAGCAGCATAATAATGTAACTAAGATATAAGTATTAATACATCCAACGAGTGATACTACCAAAACTAGAGTCATTTCAACTCCACTAGACTATATGCGCTAGTGATACTACGAAAACTAATCAAGCATCTATGTTTCGATTTCGTACAATAGACTGAAAACGTGAATTGTAGCTCTATCTTATTAAAAATACAATTCTGTTCTCTACCTTAATAATGTGTGGTGTTTTCCCACTTCTGAGTACCTGATTAGGAGAGTTGATAGAAATCTCGACTAACAATCCCGAATTCAAAGACTCCCGTAATTTTTCGATTCGCTAAAGCCTTTAGTAATAATTGAATTTGAACTAAAGACTACAAACATGTATTTGCATAATAATACTTGTCATGACTGTAATTATTTTTGGATTTTGATCAAGCTGAACTGACATGTAATCAAAAAAATAAGTATATACGAGTAACCTTGAGAACGGGTTTGTTACTGACAGAGAGTGGTTTTTATCATTTTTCGCCTTAAGTGTGATAATACTTAGATAATTTTTTATGATATATTTTTAAGATTTTATACCTCTATGTATGTTTTCATGTACACATGTTTCCTAAACTTTCTAAATGCTATCCGGCAGTAAGACGTGAAATCGGAATAAATGGTTTTTAGAAGGCACCCTAATTAATAAGCTGAAACATTACTATAAAGTAATATTTTCTTATATGCGAGAGTTGTCTGATTTATTCGGAGGTCTTGTGCAATTGGAAAGTGATATAATAAAACTAATGATACATATCATGTCAATATAGTACTTTTTGGAACTGGTATATGACTGAAAATATTGGAAGTGCGATGCATTTTATAAAAATGTTATAGTATTTTAATTTCTTATTTAACTTTTTTATTTCTCTTTTGATTTTACAAAGCACAATTTTCAGTATTATTTTTTTCATGCTCTTGTAACATGTGAACAATAAGCTGTTTGACCTAGCAAGAAGTGACTGGACCCGAATGATAGTTTTATTGGTGGTGAAAACTATATAAAAAACCTTATGTAACTATTATTTATTTTTATTTAAAAATTTTAAGTTTATTTCAAAAATTCAAGTATCTAAAAATTTCAAGCTTTTACGGGGTTTTCTGGACACGATTTAAAAACACCCTATTATAATAATTTTTCACTAGCGGAAATTTCTGTTGCAAAGTAATGTTTTAAAATGTTAATAAACATACTCTTCACTACTTCTACTTTGACGTTTTAAGTCATTATTTTAACATAGCGATGCCATTGGAAGCAACTACTTACCATTCTCGCTTACGAATAATTACTTCAAAGTGTCATTACAAAAACGTAATTAAAAAAGCTAATTGCTTATGATTGATTTACAAATTGTTGCTCTATCGGAAAATGGGTGAAGATGTTTTCTATTAATGATAAAATGTAATGGAAAACTTTATATAATATAAAAAAGTCATATCTTTAAATCATGGTAGAAATGCCACTTTTATAAATGTATCTTGCAAACAATATCTCTTGAGAAAGGCCTTTTAGAAAAACCACACGCATAGATAAGAGTAATAATTTATATTTCTCTTAAAAACTTTTTTCATAAAGATTACTCGCAATTTTTACCGGCATGGAATTAAGTGCGGAACTGGATTTTCGTACTTTAATTTAATTACAAAAAAATTTATAGTTATAATATTTGAAAGCACATGGCAGTGCATGTGTAATATCAACATTACTTTAACACCGTGTATTCATAACATGTAAGTCGTAAACAAAACTGTAAATTGCTAGGACAGCAAAATTTTATAAAAGCAAATATTGGTTTACTACATTATTCTTTTTGTAAACATTTTTAAACCCGCTTTTATCTCTTTACCTTTAGGTTTTAGCAAATCCAAGTATTACATGTATTACGTACACTTTTATTTGCCAAGAACTTACGTTAGTACATATACAGCAAATAATAAGCAATAAAAACTTCTTAGTAATGCAGGTGGTAAATACTATGGCACTGAAATGTATGTTCGTAGATAAGTACAACACATTATCAAGTTTTCGCTGGGTTAGCCAGCCGCGAAAATTTCAGTTACAGAAACATTGATCCATAGCACACTTGTAAGTCGGTAATGACCACCATCTTATATATGAATCTGCTATATATTTTCAAACACATCGTTTCGATTGTAGATTGAACGACTTAATAGTCTTGCACACAAGATAAACAAGATACGAAAGTGTTTATCCAACGAACACAAACAGTCATTACTTTCTAGCATACGTTGTCAGTTAGCATTTCGAATATAATCTCGCTTACTAAGTAAGTAGCTCGCAGATATATTGCGCTCCTCCGACACAGTTTTTCCAAAATATTCCATTAAATTAATTTGTTCTTTTCTTTTTTCAATAAATGTTTCATTGTATTTCTTGTACTAATTCATTTTTTTTTGTTTGTTTTAGGCTTTCTTACCTTTATATATATATATATATATATATATATATATATATATATATATATATATATATATATATATATATATATATATATATATATATATATATATATATATATATATATATATGTATATATGTTTGCTTGCTGATATCAGCGAATTATATGCAAGCACGCATACATCTATGCGATATACAAAAGGTGAATGACATAAATTTTTGGGAACTCTATACACTCCGGTCGTATGCTTTTTAAGTTAGCTTTCATTGAACACAAAGTGGTGTACACCAGAGATCTGCACCGGTACACCGTAATCATAAGTGAACCGGCTGTTTACTCAATCAATTTCACATCCGAGTATAACACTCTTAAAAATTTATGTGGTGGTATTTCTACCTATCGTTCGTTTGCGAAATCTTGATGTATCACAAATGAATCCAATCACTTTCATATCTTGTGTATTTTTTAAGTAAAAGAAAGGACCACAACAAAAGTGCTGTTGTTACTAGCACTTAGTAGGAGAAACATTTTGAGTATTTTCTATTTTCGTATCTAATCGTTTTCTTAATAATGCATAAATGACATCGCCACAAAATCAACTTTTACAAACAACACTCTCCACAAATTCTTTTGTTGTGCATATGTGTGACCTTTTATTTAACATTAACTGAAATCGCGGCTGCCAGATTTAATAATTTGCAACCCTGTTGACGATTTTAAATGTAGCATACTGAATTATGATTTTAAGATTGTTTTGACTGAAAAATTTGAACTGAATATTCAATTCAAACAAAATTTTTTTCACAATTGGTAACATGTGTGTGAAAGTAATTGCAGAGAATATAATTAATTCCTACTTCCCCTCTTTGGGATCCACAGTAAAAAGGGGAAGACAACTTTGACTCTCCAATGGAGTTCAAGTTGTTAAATTGGAGTAAAATTGATAAACACGTTTGGACGTATCTTTATCTACGGCTGGTTACAATTATTCACCTTTGGAATATGGGTTTTTAAACGATATAAGCGTGGTTGTTTCTTTGCGTACAGGTTTATTTCATTAGCAAGTAAGTAAAATTTCTATGCCACGGTTTACACGGTAAGTTTAAGAACGTTTGAGGAAAAAAAGATATATAATTCAAATACATATATAATTAAAAAATATGTTTAGGTACAGTCAGCTTTTCTACTTGCCGCCTGGAAGTTATAATTATAGAAAGTTGTTACACTTCAGGGTGACATAACACCATATTTAAAACTTAACATATAATTGTTTAAAGAAACTAATTTTGAGTCCAAACCAAGTTTGGACAGTGTGTGTAACTGTGCATTTATTGTGATTATGGATTAAAACATTATTATAATTGAAATTATTATAATTGAAGGAACATAAAATAAAAGAAGCTTGATGAAAATGTGCTTCATAAAAAATCTTGTACTATACATGTTCAAATAAAATATGTGTATATATTTTCTTCAAACCACGATCGCTAAAACATAATTTTTTTAAAACCTTCTGGCAACGCCGCGCTTAATAGGAATACGTTTACCGAGTGGGAGTGGGTACATACATAAAACTGAATACACACAGTCTCATGGATAAGGTAAATGTGTGACTGTAAATTCTTACGCACAAATATTATGTTCGTTGTTAAAAAGAAGTACGAGTTCGATTGCCGAATGTGCAAAAATAATTGAGAAACCAAATCAAGCAGCCACCGCATACAAATTTGATTGGGTTATATTCTCTAGTTAACAGACGCAAGCTGTAACAAGTAAAAACATATTTTTGCCAACAATGTGCGGTGGCCAATCATTCCGATACTCGATTTAAGATGGGTGTACTTTGATTATTAAAAAAGATAACGGTTGCAGATCTCTGGTGTACACATCTTAGAAGAGTTACCCAGTGGCGAACAGGCAGTGTTCGCCACTGGGTAACACTATAATTGAACCATTGATTTGTTACGTTTAGAGAATTGCCAATCGCTAGACGAGTTGTGCCGCTCAGCTTTGATTTCGTTCAAATTAATGATAAGTAAACTGAGTGAAGTGAACGTACGTTACAAGTTTTTAGATTTTAATTTGGTAAAAAGTTCATGACATCTGCGATTAGTAAAATTGTATATTGCAATAAATATGTATATGCAAGTGTCTCAGAACTCAACGTCTAGCTGAAACGGGGTGACAGAATTGATTGTAGCCATAATGAGAAATAAAATCTATCCCGAGCAGATTGACAATTATGGACATTTAAGAAAAATCTAGAAATTTGATTAAATTGTAACCATTTGTCGGCTATTGTAGTTAATTTTTACTGTTTTTGTTCATTTAATTTTTGGTATCATAACTTTAAATAGCATTTATAGAACTGTAGCCAACAATAATGACAGAACTGACCCAAGGTTTTTAGAATCAAGAATATTTCTTAAAAAATTATAAATAGCTTGTTTTCTATGTTTCCCAGCTATCTATATGTCGACATTTAATAGGAGCTACCCTAATCATCAGTAGACTTTGAAGATGAAATAGCGAATAGAAACTCAATTGTTTGAGTATTTCTTAACTATGAATTAAAATGGTTCAAAATTTGCCGACTCTGAAAGGCCTTCTTTTAAAAAAAATCTACTAGTGTCCCTTAGCAAGTGCCATTAAAAGTTAAAAAAAAAAAATTCGTTGCCACCCAATGAGACGGGGATGCGACATTTAAGCGTGTGCAAATGAAAAAGATATAATTGCTATTTAGGATTACGGTTGCAAAATTGAAACGTACAAAAAAAAATTTGCCAAAATAACCGAAATGGTTACAGTTTGACCAAATTTCTAGGTGTTTTTTTTTAAATGCCCATAATTTTGAAACTGCATGTGAAATATATTTTTTTCTGATTTCTCTCAGAATGATTAAAAGTCAATACTGTAACCCCGTTGTGGCTAAATGTTGAGTTGTGGGACGCTCTGTATAAGAATTTATGCTAGAAGCACTTTAGCGGTCAAATTCATAAAAACTATTTTTTGTTTAGTACGACTTATTTAACAAATTTCTATCAAATAAAGACTTATTAGTAATAAGTAAAAAATATTTTTATGAATACTGCAGTAAGAATTTAGTTTTAATTTGAATTGCAAGTGAAATAATGACACTAACACTTTTGTTCGTTACACAGTACTTAAATAATTCACAACTTTATTTACACTTAGTACCACTGTGTATTAACACACTAGACTTGCTTACTTTTCTGACTTAAGACTATCTTGCACAACGTTTAAAAATAAAGTGTCTCTCTGCCGAAGACCTACCTGCTATTTATACTTCTTTATTACTTTCTACATTTTCCGTGAGCCTTCTGGTTCTTGATAATTCCAGAATCAGATGTACATATATAGTTCTTACGCATATACACACTGATTTACAGGCTGACTTGCTTGGAATTTTTTGTTCTTTAAATCATGCATGTTTGCCTTTTTATGCATTATATTATTAGTTTTTATATTGTTTGTGTGGATGTGATAATATAGATAACAATATAATCCTAAAAAGGAATAAGCTTTTTTGTATCTCAAAGTAAATTTATATGTTTTTATATCCAGTCCCTAAACTTATACCTACGCAACGAATAGAGACAAGTGCTTTTATAATTGTGAAATATATGAAATATTTAAACTTTTTCACAAAATAAATTATCACATTCTCACAAATATTTGATTGACTAAGTCCCAGTTTTCTTCAGTTCAAATTTGAATCAAACTGAAATGTCGAGTCTTCTTCATTTAAGTCCAGACTTTGTACTCGTATAAGTGTACCAAACATGAATTTAACGCACAGAACTATTTTCTGTAGAATATATTGTAAACTTAGTCGATGATTTTGTTCTAAACAATAGCAATAAGTGATTAAATAAAAATAGTATCGCATAAAATGCAATCATTAATGTTTCCTTTGCCGGTAACATATTAAATAATTTCTTTTCTATCAATAACCAACAGATGTTCCATAGAAAGAACACTTTCCGTAATATTTCGTCCAATTATGTACTTAAGACTGAAAAACTGAACTTGTACTCTTAAATTTAAATGAAAATTAGCTAATTTTGTGTATAAATACGAAGACAAAAACCGGGCATTAGCGACTCTTTCTACCGGCAGCATTTGCAAAATAGTTTATATTTAGAGAAAAAGGAGTTTTTCTGGACTTGGTGCGCTTAGTGGTACTACGAAAATAAAATTTTCCTTGTTTCTATAACTAAAATGTAGCTGATATAGTTTTTTTCCTAAAAGTAGTCATTTAATTCAAGATATGCCTTTAGAGCTCCCCATTCAACAGAAAGCATATGTCAGTCCATGAAAAAGGCAAATTCTGTGTTTCCTCGGTAATAGCTCTCGCATACTTCTTCTTTTGCAAATGTAAATCGGAACGATTGCAGCTAGTTGAGGGGAAAAATTCGCATAAAAAAGTTTAACGTTTAATAAAGGTTACATACATAAACCAACTTGCCTACATTAACTTACACACATCCACATATACACATAACAATAAGTATAAATTCATTTTTACATATGCATCCCTGCAAACATTTTCTATAAAAAATGTGACTAACAAGTTGCAACAGTAGTGCAATTCACTAACTTTTAACGATTATAAAAGAGCATAACTTAACGCGATCTATTGTGGTTTGCACTAACGCTTATGTGATTCACTAACTTATTTTTAACACCTCTGATTGTGTGTTAAAAAAATTTTAAATAATGTGGCAGCTTTGTTAAAAATAAAGAAAACCACAAAGAGGAACAGAAAAAAAAACAAACAAATTTGCAAATAATTCCATGTTTAGGGTAAGTAAAACTATTTATATGTTTATTATTTAAAATATTTTTTGATAAATAAGATAAGTTCTTCTCACGGAGAACACGCCGACTGTTGGAGTCTTCCGACAAGTCGTATGCCAAAAACTGTGAAGTTATTCTAGTAATAATTTTATCGACATTGTTGTTAACACAAACACCACAAAAATAATTGATGTTTAGTTAACGCTAATCAGTCAGGCTATAAAAACAGAGGCAAATAGTGTTAAAAACTGTTATAGAATCTCGAAAACACCAACGCTAGTGTTAATTTCTCTAAACGAATTTTATTAGCGTTAAAACAGGTTAGTGAATTGCACTACAGGGCATGCCAAAAATCATATTTGATAATATTTTTGTTATCGCAAAAGTGAAACTGTCCTGAAAAACGAGCAACATGGGTAATATCTATAGAAATGGATGATTAATTAAGAAACTGCTAAAGTGAAAATATCCTAAAATGTTTCTTCGGTTTCAGGGTATTTTTATTGTATTGTCGTGATCAATCACTCTTGATCAAAGAAGAATTTAAAATTGCATTTTTTAGCTGGGCGATAGATGTGAATACAATTACCATGGGTACCATGGTGTAAGGCCATCACAATGCTGGTCTTAACACCGGGTGAAAATAATGCGTTCACCAACGGTTTCTACACGGCATAGTCATGCAAAAGTACCAATTCAATCTCATGCTATTTGGAAACGTGACTACCTCTTGGTTAGCAGCGGAGCCTTTCTAATACTCCTACCGATCAAGGGGTCACAGCACCCGGTTGCAATGCAACTCCACACCGACTTCAAAATTTTTTCTTTCGTACACATATTTATTGAATCTTCCAAATATGAACTAACGATAAGTATTCAAATCTTAATACATATTGCATGACATAAAATATCACCGTAGAAGATCTTGCGGAGCCTCGGCAATTTTGATAAAAACCAGAATTAAACACTATTTACTTAACGAGGCACGTGTGGAATATCTCCAAGCCGATTTCAATTGAACTCTAAATCGCAGCCCCTACCTTACTCCCCAAAGGGCCACACCATAACCGAACAGGAAAAAGTTCCTGGGGCTCCCGATTCCCGTGGTACCAGACGTAAACAGTCAGACTTTTTAGCCAAGAACTACTATAGACTCTGATAACCCATATACAAATCCAGTCCGCCAATAAGGAAATAGTGAACAGCTTAACTTATCTCCTACCAAATAAGTAAACGCACCCAAGGCACCGCATGTGTTATAATCCAAAAACACGTTACTAAAATCTCAGCAAACACCTACTCTCCTAATACCCATCTGGGGGACAAATAGCCGATTTGGGATCATGTAAACATGATGTTTTTATGCGCTGTGAGCCTTTATGAAAAGCCCTCTTTACTTAAGAAAAGACTACAATAATTTGTTTGCCTAAATTTTACCTTCTATATGTTTGATGGGTAGTTTGCTGACGCTACTGCTGTTGTTCTTGTTTTGTAAATTTTTATTTTGTTTGTGAAACAACAAGTGCTGGTGCTTGTAGTTGTAGTTGTTAGTTGGTGGTTTTTGGTACGTTAAAAAAGTGCAGAGATGTTGCAAGAGGGTTCGTTCAGTTAGATCCATAAAAAACTCTTGTGATTTTTTTCTTTCCTTTTAATTTGCAAGTTTCAAAAATATATAGAATTTTAAAAATTGTCATGAATCGATAATAAAGTCGTGATATGCAAACCAGTTTCTAGTTTCTTGTTGCAACAATAGAAGCTTTGAACTTGACAATGTCAAATTTAAGCGTATTTTGCAATACAATCATGTCGTGATCCACTGCCAGGTGCCACTGAAAATATGAAGAAAAACAAAAGTTTTGTTTGTTATTCATTTTGCATTTTTTTTTTTTGTACTTTTGGCACTTGTAGATGCAAATCTCTAAACAAACTTATGCATGCCTAAGTAGCTCATATTTTTTTGTTGTGGCGCACAGCAGTGGCAGAAAGAAGTAGACGCAGTACTGAAACTGAAGTAGTTGATTTACATGAAAGCATTAAGTGTCATAAGTTTAAGAAAAAGTTACGTCTAAAGTTTGAGTTGCTATTCAAAATCGCTGAAATAAATACAAGGATTAAGTTGAGACTTAAACATTAAGAGCATTAGAATTATTTAAAATAGTTTTGGTTTCTGCCTCTAAAAATGGATTTATTTATTAAACCAATTAATATCCGAGAATTTATTAAAGTTATAAAGGAAAAAACTATCACAAAAAACCTTTACACTTCACTGGTGTGACCCATTTTGGAATATGGCAGTATTATTTGGCAACCAATCTACAAAATCCACAACGATCGTATTGAGTCTGTTCAAAAACAACTTGTTATTTCCTGCTTAAGACGTGTTTATAGAGGTTGTATCCAATAAGATTATCTAAAATCAATTTACCAACATTAAAAAGCCGGAGAACTATGCTTAACGTAGCCTCCATGGTCAGGCTTGTAAACGGAAACATCCATTCGGAATCTTTGCTAACCAACGTAGCCTTCAATACTCCTCATCGCTTACTTCGTTCGTTCAACCCTCTATGCGTGCAGACATGCCGCAAAAACTTTGCTATGTCAGATCCTCTAAGGATATGTATAACTTTATTGATTTTTCTCATCAAATGCAATGTTATATTATTTTTAAATCAGTAGTGTTAACTGTAACTAAATAGATTTATTATTGATGTACTTTAAGTAGTCTGTAAGGAATTCGTCCATAGACTCAATACCAAATAAATAAATAAAGATATGATATTTATTTTCAAACCCTAAGCAACTAAACTAAACTTGCAGTTTAAGTACATTTAATGCATTTTTCAAATACTGGTAAATTTTAACCAAACAACTTTCAAACTCAGTTTCAATTTGTCTGCGAACAAGATCAAACGTGCGATCTGTTGAGTAGGGAAATTAGAATATAAATAGAAAAGACAGACAATCAAAACCCTCTGGCATAAAAAAGGAGATCTCTAGAATTTATTTAATTAATTTCACTAACTACTTAATAATATATTAAAGTAAATTACACATATTTCAACAGCGAGCTAAAATTAATAAGTTGGGTCTGATGGGGGATCCCCCAGAGCGGTTGATTTCGCGGAATCAACCATTGTTCACTACAGATGACAGCAAAATGTTAAAAATGCTAACGAATGGCCCCATATATTTGGTTATAAAAAGAGTAAAACACAATACAAATGCTAAATAGTGACACATTGACAAATGTTTCCCCATTCCTTATAAAAAAGGTCATCGACAGTATATGTGGAAGTGAAGTTGAATTGTGCAAGAAAATACGAGATGTTAATATTTTGATAAAAACCAAAAACCACTTTCAAGCAACAAAACTAATTACGTTAACGTCTCTATCCCCAACCATTAAAGTTGAGGTAAACGAACATACCAATCTCAATTTCTCGATGGTAGTTATTTATTCTAGTGACCTACGAGGAATGGACGAAAAAAAAAATAAACATAGGTTATGAAAGAGTTAAATTGCGGCCTCTCTTATCCACTGAGATGTCGTGTCAGTTCGGTCATTCAGTCAACTGAAGCATGAACAATAAGACATGACCAACCTGTGCTCTTGAGTATCACTTCGAATAAGATGATGAAATATGCTATAGCCCAATTATGTGTGTAAACTGCACCAGCAATAACTTCGAGGATAACAAACATAACGCACTCCATAAAAATTGACCAATATTTTTATATATTTTTTCCTTGGAAAAAGTAGATAGAAAAAAAAGCTGTAGAAATATATAAAGAAAGGTGGTGTTTCTGGCAATTACAAGGCACTTTGCTTTAACTGGATTTAAAAATAAGTCATTTGCTGCTGCCCAAGCCTTGATTCTCTCGTCAATCTTCTCTGGTTTACTACATATATAAATTTGGACATAATCGGCATACATATGAACTTTACAGTGTTCTAATTGGCTTGGTAAGTAATTTATATAAATTTTAAACAATAGAGGCCCTAAAATGGACCCTTGAGGAACGCCTTTCGTTACTGGCAGTGACATACTGATACCGATTATTTAGATATGACGAGACAAGATCAGTCGCAGGGGAGGTGAAATTAAACAGCTCTAATAATTTAACACGCAGCATACTGTGATTGACCATATCGAATGCATCGATATGATCCAAAAGCACTGGCAATGCAATATTTCCACTATCAATGTAGCCGCGAATTTCCTCGGTGACTTCAATTAGTGCAGTAGTGCAACTGTGCTTGAGTCGAAACCCTAATTGCATGTCAGTGAATAAATTATTTTCTTGAATGAAGTCAACAATTTGTCTGTGTAGGATTCTTTCAAAAACTTTTGATAAATACGAAAGAAGAGAATCAAGGCTTGGGAAGCAGCAAATGTCTTATGTTTAAATCCAGTTAAATCAAAGTGCCTTGTAATTGCCAGAAACACCACACACATAACTGCTGAACCCAATATTATATTAAATTCTGAAAAAATTGAAATTGTTAGGAAGACCAAAAACCTAGGCATTATAATAAATTCTTCGCTAATATGGTCTGATCATGTAAATACTGCTACAGGGAAAGTATTTGCGATGATTCGTTCATTATGGGCAACTCAGCGTGCAACACCGATAAATATTCGGATGACTTTGGCTAAGACCTATCTTATACCGACATTATTGTACGGTAGCGAAATTTTTGCGAGCAGCGATCAAAAAAGCACCAGAAAATTAACTTCTGCATATAACGCTGTTCTTAGATATGTTTTCAATTTGGGGCGTTTTTCTCATATCACATCTTCTGAGACTGAACTTTATGGTGTGCGCTTTTGTGACCTGTTAAGTATTCGTTGTATTCTACTGTATACATACATAAAATGATTTACACTGGTGTACCGTCATACTTGTTTAAACGTCTTGTTTTTGCGCAATCAAGGAGGAACAAAAACCTGGTCCAGATACGATTTAAAAAGTTAATATCTGAATGGCAATTTTTTATTCACATAATACGACTATGGAACTCAATACCAGCATCCCTACAAACCATTAGCAATGCAACGCAGTTGAGGAAATGTCTATTTAATTTTTATAGTAGAAGTTGAAAACTTGTTTTTAATTGTAAACTTATTTTGTTTTGGTTTTTATATATTAAATTGTCTTTTAAATCCTTTGTAATTATAACTATAACTAAATTTAAATTGTAATAATTTGTAAAGCCCATACTATAATTATAAGACACTAAGTCTTGTTGTATGGGTGTACCAATAATTAAATAAATAAATAAATAAAATAAATAAATAATTTGTGACAGCAAGTTTGGTAGAACGAGTTTTACAAATTTAGGGTGTATTTTGTCTGAGCCAGCATTCGATTTGACGTTGTGACAAGCAATAACGGTATCAGCCTGGGTAATATATCGGAAAGAAAATTGTGGTCTGATCTTGTATTATCTAATGTCCTGGGACCACAAGCGTAAAAGTTTGGAGCAATTGTTGCATTTGGTATTTCATTTTCATATTTATTTGCTTATTCAGCAAGTCAACTTCTATTTCAGAAGAATTTGCATTCCTTGGCTTTCCGACTCCAATATACCGAACAATTTTCTAGATTTTCTTTGTATCTATGGCATTTGAAAACAAGTTAGAGAAATAGGAGAGCTTCGTGCGCTTTATAAGTTTATTTACTTCCTTTCTAACATTAATATACTGCTCATGTAGATCATCAGTTCTAAAACGTTTCCATCGTTTATATGCATAATCACGTTGACTAATTTTATCTTTAATTCGTTCATTAAACCATGCCTTAGTAGTGCTAGTCTTTGCAACTGTTTGTGCTGGTACAGACTTTTCAAAAATTTCAACGAGATTTTTCTCCAGAAAATCTACTTGATCATCAACATCAGGCATAAAATAAATTCGATCCCAATCAACTGCTTCCAGTTCATTCATCATTATACTATAATTTGTTCTTTTAAAGTCATAATATGAAATCCTTTCGTTGGTGCATTTTGTGTTGAAGTCGAAACATAATTAAAAAAAGTTAAAAAGGGTATAAAAGAGAAATTAAAGAAGCTAAAAGATAATCTCTGTACAGTTTTACTTCCAAAATCACGAAGAAAATATGGAGCAACATTAAAAGATTCTGTGGATATAAAAATTCGTTTAACATACATTGTTGCTATTGTAACTCAATTTTGCTCACTGACCAACCCTGCAACAGTGTTGTATTTCAAATTATGCTCAATTTTATAACAATTTCCTGCCAATGATTCAATAATTAACTTAATTGACTTTTTGTATGGAATATTGAGCTCAATTACGGTTTTTTTTTGCGGTAACCTCAATAATTGTGTTGTCTGAACACGCTATTACATACTCTAATATAGCTCTCCAAGACGATCTCATTATTAGTTCAATGTCAACTGTTTTCTTTATATTCGCAGATTTTTTTTTTTAAGCTTTTTTATTTATTTATTGAATCTTCAAAATGAACAGTTATATTTTTTAAATACTAAATACAAAAAAATAAAAATGTGCTTTTTACTTAAGTCCGGCCAATACTAGACAAAAATTTTTATTATGCGGGAGCTATATCGGTAAAATCACCTATTGAACGATCTGATGGTGGCAACGGTATCCCTTCTTCTCAACTGAGTGTGGCCGCCAAAATTAAGTATATTGCGCGCAAAAGGATTTGAGTGAAGTTCCAATTTACTGACATACTTTGTCGCGTACTTAGAAAATTCCTCTTTTACCAGCGGAACACTCAGATCTTTATGAATTCGTGCATTTTTTACGTACCATGGAGTTGCAGCAATCGTTCGAAGAATTTGGTTATGTCGTCTTTGAATTTTTCAATGTTTTAGGCTGAGGTTGTGCCCTATAATTGAATTCCATAGCACCATATGGGCTTTAGAACTGCATTGTATAGCAGAAGTTTGCAATCCAACTTCAATGTCGACTTTTTGCCCATAAGCCAATGTAGTTGGGCTGCTTTTAGTTTCAACTGAGTGACTTTTGCTTCAATGTGAGACTTCCACTTTAGCCTACGGTGCAGGTGAATACCAAGGTACTTGACTTCATTGTGCTGCGTAATATGTGAGTTGTTAATTTGGATAGGCGCACATGTTTGCTTACACAGAGTGAATGTGACATGAGTACATTTCTATTCATTATCTTTGATTTTCCAAAGTTTTAGTCATTTCTCTAATATTGAAGTATATTCATGTAAATTTCGTGAAGCTAATTGTTAGTTTTCGTGAACGCTTAAAAACGCCGTGTCGTCTGCAAAAGTTCAAGTGCGGATTCCAGATGTCGTTTGCATGTCAGAGGCGTAAATCAAATATAAAGCAGGCTACCTAGGGGAACTCCTACCTCGATTGGCTGAGTTGGGTTTATAAAATCGCCTTCTCTGATAACAAATTTCCGCCCAATGTATGGATAATAATAGGTTTGCTATCCTTCAGACTGATGAGCCAACAATATCTAAAAAAAACCTTTAAGCCGTCACCAATATATTTGCGAGAGCCTACCTCTAGTGAGCTGGTAAGTAAACTTATTACGGCAATCGGCAAAGACACTTTCAACTCAACATCAGTTAAGCACGGCAGCATCTATGAAACAAAGATTCAAGTCAACCACGAGAATGATTACCGAAAATTGTCTGACGTTCTGGAGAAGGAGAAACGATCGTTTTACACTTATAAGCTTAAAAGTGCTAAAGGTAGCCAAAAAGGGTTGACCCTTTGTAGACACGAATGCCGTCAAAGCCGGATTAGAAGACAAAGGCTTTAAAATTAAAAATTTAGTAAATATTAGAAATCGTGAAAAGATTCCTGAACCCATGTTTAGGGTTGAATTGGAACCTAGAGATGTTGCCTTAAAAAATAATCAAGTTCATCCAATTTATTACCATAAATTTCTTTTGCATCGTAAGGTTACTGTTGACGAGCCTTACAGTCAACGCAGTCCCTAAACGACTGTTCAATGTCTAAACTGCCAAGAATTAGGTCATACTAAGGCCTATTGCAAGTTGCCACAGTTTGCGTTGTGTGTGGAGAACTTCACGGTGCATCATAGTGCAAAAAACCTAAGACTGATTCGAGCGTTAAAAAATGCAGTAACTGTGGAGGTAACCATACTGCAAACTACAGGGGCTGCCCTGTCTATACTCACTTTAAAAGCTCAACGACAAATATGCCATCAATTTTAAGTATGCCACCTCAGCAACCAAACACCAATTCCAATAACAATTTTCCCCAGGCAGGCCAGTCAACCAGGCAGATAATTATGAAAAATTCCAAATAAGTTTCTTATGCTAATGTGGTTAAGTATGATATACAAAATTTGAATCAGGAGCACAAGTCACAAGAATCCGATCAAAATTTTAGCAATCTTGAGACAACTTTGCAGACTCTTGTTCAATTCATAAGCACATTTACGGTTTACATGACAAACATGATGCAGGAAATGCTGAAAATTCAATCCACTATTTGGCAGGCAATTTTAAACAAATGCGTTGGCTTAAAATATGTTTCTGGAAAGCAAACGTCATCCGCCAACACAAAAAGGAACTTGTTGAAACTCATATGACAACCAACAGTTATTTAAAAATTAATGCCTGCACACTATATGACAATAAAGATCACCGTGGAATATCTTGTAGAGTCTCGGCAATTCTAATAAAAACCAGAATCAAGAACTATTTACTAAACGAAACACGTGAGGAGTATCTGCAAGCAACTAAAACATGCGTTGAACGTTTGCATTGAAAAAATCGTTATTTCCTCGATTTACTCACCGCACCGATTTTCAGTAGCAGAAAATCAATATTCACATATTTTGAAAACGCTGGGTCCTCGATTTTTAGCGGCTGGCAACTATAACGCTAAACACACTTTTTGGGGACCACGTTTAATACCACCGAAAGGTCGCCTGCTTTCTGACACCATTTCCGAAATAGGCTTAGATGTGATTTCAAGCGGGGACCCCACTTATTGGCCGTCAAACCGACGAAAAATCCCAGATGTTATAGATTTTGGAGTTGCGAAAAATTTTCCTTTATAGTGTATGCAAGTGGAGCTTTCATTAGGTTTGTCATCAGATCACTCACCCACTATAATCTCCGTTTCGTTCCCCCAGGAGATTGGTTCCCCGTTTAGTGAATTGGCGCTGACCGTCACTAGAGTCAATTAGCTAAAATGTAAAAAATTTTTGAGTACACATAGCACTGAAAATATCGCCTTGAGACCGCCTGAGGATATTGATGTGTCAATTAACGATTTTTCTGAAAATCTCAAACTGGCCGTGCAACATGCTAACACTAGTCGTTTGAAATTGAGCAACTTCTGTCAGAAAAAGAGAAGAGTCAGAAGAGAGTGACATCTTCGCAGGTCTCCCTAGCTCAAAAATAGGCTACGAGAATGAAATCCAAAGAGTGGCTTCACTTAGAACATATTTGGAAAGCAACAAAGAGTCTGAAACGACCCGTTAGAGGTAAGCGACCGCTGCGATTTACAACTGGGGACTGGGTAGGAACCGATTCTAAAAAAGGGATGTTGTATGTCTATGTTTGAGAAACGGTTTTATAACAAATGATTCAACGAATAATACAACGAAATTATCATCATATGCCGCTAGACCTCCTGTGTCTTTGAGACTTTATTTTCAAGATGTAGAAAACGTTATCGGTATTACAAACCCCAGGAGAGCTCCAGGCATTGATAAAATTACTGGTAAAATGCTGACACAGTTACCTCGTGTAGCTAGGAGAGTTCTACTTTTTATTTTCAACGCTATTTTACGCCATTGAGTATTATCCTGCATGATCTTAATGATTACTATGATACCCAAGCCAGGGAAGGATCTATAGACCAATAAGCCTTTTTTACCAACAATTTCAAAACTGTGCGAAAAATTGTTAATGGCGAAGTTGAGTCCAATATTGAACAATGTGGGATGCTTCCCTGATCATCAATTTGGTTTGAGGGCTAAACATAGCACCATATAACAAACGCACAGACTAGTCAATGTCAAAAGACAGATCTTTGAGGAGAAGAAGCATTATTCATTGACATTTCTCAAGCTTTTGATAAAGTGTGGCACGACGTCTTGATGCACAAAATAAAGTAATTCTCGCCCGCAAATACTCACAAGCTTCTGGAAAGCTACTTATATGGACGGAAATTTGTTATCAGAGATGGTGATTTTATAAGCCCAACTCAACCTATCGAGGCAGGAGTTCCCCAAGGTAGCATACTTGGACCTACTTTATATTTGATTTACGCCTCTGACATGCCAACGACATCTGGAATCCACACTTCAACTTTTGCAGACGACACAGCGTTTTTGAGCATTCGTGAAAACCACCAATTACCTTCACGAAATTTACAGGAATTTATTTCAATATTGGAAAAATGGCTGAAGCTTTGGAAAATCAGGGTTAATGAACAAAAATGTACTCACGTTACATTCACACTGCGTAGACAAACATGTGCGCATGTCCAAATTAACAACTCACCTATTCCGCAGCACAATGAAGAAAAGTACCTTGGTATTTACCTGGACCGTAGGCTAAAGTGGAAGTCTCACATTGAAGCAAAGGTCACTCAGTTAAAACTAAAAGCAGCACAGCTAAATTGGCTTATGGCCCGAAATTCTACATTGAAATTAGATTGCAAACTTTTGTTATACAAGCCTAAAGGTGCTACGGTATTCAGTTATGGGGCACCGCCTCAGCTTCAAACATTGCAAAAACTCAAAGGCGACAAAACAAAATTTTTCGAACGATTACTGCAACTCCATGGTACGTAAAAAATTCACGAATTCATAACGATCGGAGTGTTCCGCTGGGAAAAGGGGAATTTTCCAAGTACGCGGCAAGGTACGTCAGTAAACTGGAACTTCATCCAAACCCTCTTCCGCGTTATATACTTAATTTTGGCGGCCACAGTCGGTTGAGAAGAAGGGATACCGTTGCCACCATCAGAACGTTTAATAGGTGATTCTATCGATATTGCTCCCGCATAATAGAACTTTTTGTCTAGCATTGGCTGGACGTAAGTAAAAAGCACATTTTATTTTTGTTATTAATTCTTTTATTTTTATATTTAGTATTAAGATTTGAATACTTATTGTCAGTTCATTTTGAAAATTCAATAAATAAAAACGCTTAACAAAAGAAAAAAAACGTTAAGTGAAACCCAGATATGTGTATGTGTTACTTTTTTCTGGTATGGGAAAATGAATTTTTTACTCATATGACTACATATTTTTTTGTCGAAAGCTAACATAATTTGTTTTAGTTAAAGATTTTTAAAATTTAATATGTATTAATCAATTAAACAACTATGGATGTTCAAAAGAATATAATTTATAAAAATAAAAACATTATATTTTTTATAAGAAACGTTGTAAACATTTTATATTTTTATCTTGCTTGTGCTTCACTGTAAAATCGGCTGAAATTTTTCACAGAAAAAGTAATTGTAAAATATTTGCTACAGAATAGAACGTCACAGATCGGCAACTGAAAGTACAAACTAATAAGGCCTTTAGATTTTTTTAATGGGAACCGAACAAGAATGTCGCAAGAAAACTATTGAAATTTTCAATTAAAAACCAGACCGCTTGCAAAAAACGTTTGCTAGGCTCGCAGGTGTTAACCAAAAAACAGTATCCAAGGTAATAAAACAATATAAAGAGCCTTTGAGCATTGAAAGAAAGCGTGGAAATGGAAGAAAAAAAAAAGATTTTCCGATCAAAACAAAGCAAATAAAATAATGCGTACTTTTCTAAGACATGTCAGGTGCAAAAAGTTGGATGCTCCGAGACCTTTGTCAGAAAACTTAAAAAAACAAATTGGGCTTAAGACATTTAAGGTCCCTGATAGGAATGCAAAAAAAAACTTTGGAGGCTAAAAAAAGTACAAAAATTCTGCTGAAACTTTTTTAATAATCGTGATTGCTGTGTTAAGGATGATGAAACATATGTCTTGGCAAATTTTTCTCAGCTTCCTGGTCAAGAATTTAATGTTTAGATTTAGAGGAAACGTTGACGAGAAATTTCGTGTACAAAAAAAAAAGTTCCCAAAGAAATTTTTGGTATGGCAAGCAATTTGCCAATGTGCTGAAAGAAGCACTTCATTCACTACTAACGTCTCTATAAACACTGATATATACATTAGCGAGTGTCTCCAGAAACTATTTCTTCCATTTTTAAATAGCCATAGGATATCCCCATTTTTTTGGCCCCATCTTGCAACTTGTCACTATAGCAAAAAAGCTATTGTTTGGTACCATACAAATAATGTTGATTATGTACCAAAACAAGCTAATCCACCAAATTGCCCAGAACTCCGTCCCATTGAGAGATACTGGGCACTAGTAAAAAAAATTTGAAGAAAGCGAAAGGCTTAGCAAAAAATGTAAAAGACTTTAGCAGAAAGTGGAAAAGTGCTAGCAAAATGGTAACGAACGACACAATAAAAGCCTTAATGGATGGGATTAAAGGAAAAATAAAAACATTTGTTAAAACACATTAAAATATATTAATTTCGTACGGATATAATAATTTGAATATTATTTACTTTAATTAATATATAAAACAAACAAAAAATCACCGCTCAGTTTCATTTCTATAACAAAAAATGTAAGTCCAGATTTTTTTGTGTGCGCTCCATATAATTACCGTAAAGTAGATAACTATAATAAATTAAAAGGAACACAAATCAGATGTAGCTAAACATAAAGAAACAACAGGCCTTGCTCAACATGTAAGAGATTACAAACATAAAATAAACTTTGAAGATGTTAAAATATTAAACAGAGAAAAAAGAGAGAACAAACGGTATACAATAGAGAGCCTACGCATACAACAGAAAATAAATAAAACAATGAATAAGAAGGAAGACAAAGATAACACAAAACTACAATAGTCGATTGCAATAATTTAGTAACTACTCTGTGATATTTGATAATGTTGACGAACTATTTAAAGTGATGTCCAGTTTTTATTTTATTTATTTATTTAATTTAATTTACAAAGGAAACCCATAAAATAATTGTACTCAACATTGTGAAAATTCTATATTATTTATTTATAGTCAATTTAATGTTGTATTATTTGTATTATTGCTCAACAGATACTATTTATTTATACCCTTGATGATGTTAGAATAAAGCTAACGGAACGATTCTCAAACATTCATTTTTATATCCGAAAAATCTAAATAAATTATCTAAATATCTTTATAAAATTTCCAAAGTCTACTGATGATTAGGGTGGTTCCTATGAAATGTCGACATATAGATAGCAGGAAGACATTAAAAGCAAGATGTTTATAATATTTTAATTGCTACTATTGTAAAACAATTTTGATATAAGTATATGAAGAGTTTTCGATTAAATGGGTTTTTAAATTTAACTAAAAAGGTTGTAGAATTAAAGGAATTTCGTTGAAAGAAAGTACACAATTTATATTACTATAAATAAATAAAACAACATACAGACAGCAGCGAAACGTAAAAAGCAAGCTATTTATAATTTTTTTTATTGGTATCAATATTAGAAGTTAATACTCGTATAGTGAATTAAGCTCAATTGTTTTCCAATAATTAAAATAACAAAAGGATTCTTACTTTACTGACATTTTAAAGAATTTGTATTCAAAACAATACTTTTTACTACTTTAATGTTGTTGTTCTTCCATTGCGTGACTTTTATTGACAAAATTTAGTCAATTAAACAAATGTTTTATTCAGACTAAGATTCTTTACACATGTTAATTTAAATATTTGCGTATGTATTTTTTCCCCCCGGGGAACAGGGTTTGCCTTGCCGTATTCCTAACTTGGGTACTCTGTTTTTCGGTGAAAAGAAGGGAAGGGGTCCTTCGTTTGTTGTAGCAAATAAAACTCTAGAAAGCCGCATGACTTATGTTGTGTTGGCTTCCGAACCCCTTACTATGAGCAGAACGGGGATCGGCATGGTCCCCGGGTGGTTCTGCTTGCAGTTCAACCCGGGCTGATCATGATTGAGGTGCCTACCTTGGCTGAAACTTTCTGGCTGTAGTTGAGACCTAAAACGCAGGAAGGGGGTGTTAGTATTCATGATAATTTAAGTGGCTTTTTTCGGGGACTAACAAACTCCCGAGTATCTGTTGCCTATACAACAGATACCTGTTCTGTGAGGAACCAGTGGTGATGGTTGATGGGTGAGTTGGTTTAGCGGCTGATGCTGCTAGTGGGCTTCGGCCTTTGAAATTGCATACAGGAGGGATTAGAAGGCCCGAACTCCTCAACAAGAAGTTGCTCATATGGCTATAAACAAATTGCTACCTGTGTGAGCCTAGCAAGCCACACGGGAGCGCTGGTAATCGTGAATAATTCACTCCGTGGAACTGGTCCATCATCAGATAAGGCCGTAAAGGCTGGTGCTGATGTAAATCTTTTTCACAACTGTACTACTGTTTTAACTAAACTTTTCCCGATTCAATAGAATTTTACCTGCGTATTTAACAAATATTTTTTCAAATGTATGAAATATATTATTATACGTACAAATATATTAATTTATAGTTTTAACCAAATACATTTTTTGTAAATTGAAAAAAATGTGTTTATTTGAATAAAAATTTTGTTCAGATTTGATTTGAATATTTTTCTTTGTGAAGGGTTTACAAAATTAGTTTAGTTAATATTACCGACGAAATTTGGCTCAGGGTAAATTCAAAAAATTCAATTTGATTTTTTGATTGTGATTAGCTCAATCATTGTTTTCTCGGTCAATGTCAATAGCTTTTTACACAAGACGTTTTGTGTAGCAAAAGATGAAACCAATGCAGTTCGGACCCAAATGAGAAACTCTAAGTGTGATACATAATTTGCGACTACTTCTTTAATACTTTGTTTTATTTTATTGATTCTGACATTTTGGCTTTGATTTAATTAAAATGCTTAAGCAATAAAACTTAATTTAACCAATCTCTTAAATGCGGTTAATTACTAAATCTGATGTTGTTCCATCTTCCCACCACCACATCTTTGCTTTCTATAAACATTTCGCACATTGTTCGGTTTTATTCTGCATTTTAAATCTCCATTAAACACAATTAGACAAATTTGTGAAAAAAAAACAACAGCAACAACAACAAATGCTCTACTTATTACAAGCAGAGCTTGGAGTGAGACAAACGCGAATACGAGTACATGGGCTCACGGATGTTGCCATTTAAGAGTTTTCTAGGCAAATCTATATTCTATACATATAAATGTATATAAATATGTACATATGTATGTATTTGCCGGCACGAATTAAAATTTGCCCAAATGTGTGGCAGAGAATGCTGATGGTGTAACTTCCGTTGTTTGGTTGGCCTCGTGTTTGTATGTCTAACCATAATATGTTCCAACACATTGGCAAACATATGCATAAGTTTGTACCTACTTTCAAAGTTTAAATGTTTGTATTCATACTTACATGTGTATGTATGGAAGTGCTTAGATTTTATACAGCGTGTGTATAATTTTACACGTTTGTATTAGAATTTAAATTCATTTCCATAAAAGTGAATACGAATACACCCGTGTGTTCAGTTGTGTGTAGGCGGCAACTCTATGTATATCCATGGCGCTTTTGAACATAAATGTTTGTATATTTATGTGGCAGACATGTGGTTTACCGTGAAAATACCGGGTTAAGATGATTAAGTGCTTCCGCATATGCGCCCGCACTTCAAAACAACAAAAAACAAAAAATCACAACAAAACATAGTAACTATAGCAATAGCAGAAGCAAATGCAGCAGCAAACAAAAAACGACGATGACGGTGGCATTGCAAACAGAAACAAAATCATCTGCACCTACCACAAAACACCAGCAACAACTGCAGCAACACAAAAATACTCTAAAATCAACACAGTCACAGTCAAATAAATCACATTGCAGAGCGAAATGCGTCAAAGGGTTCTTTTGGAGGAAAAATTATAGCTCTTTTACGCGGCTTTAATTATGCTTTTTGTTGAGTGCGGATCTTTAGTTGGATTTCGCACACATACAACACTTCTTTTTTGTCTAATGTTATAATATTTTTATTAAAAATATATCGAAAAGTATTTTAAAAACAATTGTTCGTTTTGCTTATTCTTCTAGCTTAAAGCCAATAAGCGAGTTTTATGTAATTTTGTATTTGTTTGTAGACTTGACAAGTGCAGCTTGAAGGGAATCCTATTCAATTAAATGTGGTGTGAACATTTCTTGATTTTTAATTTATAGAATTTTTGTTGAACTTTATAATTTTTTAAATTAAATTTTTGGTTTGTACATTTGTACAACTGGTTATAGTTCAAGTTTTTTCCTTTCTTAAGGTTTTTCTTAAGAAGGATTTTTTTACAATACAAATTTGCTGTAATCAATAATTATTGATTAAAGAAGACAAAAGAAAATAATAATAATCAAATCTTTAGCTGGGGAACAACTAGCTGTTTCGTAGTCGCTACACTATTCATCAGCACTCACGGGGATTTGAACTCGGGTCATGACGTATCATGAGCTGCTGCTTTAACTTTAAGAAAAAACTTAAGAAAGGAAAAAACTTGAACTATAACCCGTTGTACAAATGTATAAACCAAAAATTTCTTGAGTTTATTCGCTAATTTTTTAATGTGAGACTTTATTACAACAATTGTCGGTATATTAACTTCTTTAGACTCAAGAAACAACGTTACTTTTTGCTGGCGGGCACTTATACTATCTCTTCAAAGTTATGCCATTTTATATATGTATGTATGGGTGTTTCTACGTTAATAGGTACTGCCGACATTAAAAAAATCATATATAATTTGAAAATTTGTAGAAATAGCAAACGTGTTTGTTAATAAATAAAGTATATTTTTTAACAATAAATTGCAGTACCTAAATTACCCTTGTTTAGTCATAACTTCATGTTTACCGAAAAAAATGTATCTACCCTGGCTTATCCGTATACCATTCTGTAAAAAAGTATTTTAAATTTAACACATTACTAATTCATTAAATATTTACGGCCTTATTTACAAATTTTTTTTAGTGTTTATTAAGCTATTACACACGTTTTGTATAGAAGTCAGTGCAATAACAGCTTAATGAAGACTTTTTTATAATTTTTTTTTTATAAATAAGTTAATCGTTATTAATTACATAAAATAACATTGATAGTCATTTAAATAAATTTTTTAACTACTTTAATATGCTATTAAAAGAAATTACACAGATTTTGTCCTTCGTATTATAGGTGTCCTGCGCTGCTCATAAATTCACTTCGAAACAAATGCTTTGCATACAGAGCTGCCAGAAAAAAATATGGAAAAAAACTTTCGTATTTTTGTGTCATTTTAACTAATTTGGCTGCATATTACATATGTCTACGTTGCAGAAGAATAGGACAATGACACTATATGTTTAATATGTTGGAAACCCTCACAGGTTCTTTGTATAGATTTGTTTCCTAGTTTTTAAAAATTGCTTAAAAATCTGAAAAAACAACTCTTGATATTCGGAATCCAGATCCTGTTTTTCATATTTATTTATAATATGAGGAAATCTGCCGTTTTTATTGACAATAAAGTATTAAACACATAGATCACAGCAGACTACACGACTTCACAACAGCAAATGCTGCAACCAGCAATTGTAGTCATGTAGGGCACTACTGAATTTTTGTGAACACGGCAGCAACATAAATACATTTTCAACAAATTATATTTCAGTGTGGCCACCTAAGAGATTTTAGCTTCACAAAATTTGTTGATTTACAGAACAAGATCTGGTTATATCAAACTTTCATGAATAAGTTCTTCTGTCTAGAAAGTAACGTCTTAAAAACATAAAAAGAGTAAATTAACTTAAAAAAGTTTTCATTTACTACGATTAACTCAGAATAGGTGGATCTTCAAAGTTTAAAATATAATCGGATATAACTTCTGATCTATAATGAGAACAGCGTTAAAGAAATGAACAACTTGTAAGTGGTGTAAAATTAACTGGTATATGCATATGTATCTAATCACATGCTGCTTATTTAATAAAATTAAGTTTTCTTGTTTTGAGTCTAATGGCCTTATTCATAAAAAATATTGTCCTTTTAATAAAAAGCTGTTATTTGACAAATTTCTAGAGAAAATTTGCCAAATAAGTGTTTAATAAATATATAATATATTTAATGACTACGGCCGTAAGTATGTATGCATATATTTAACAATAGTACCAATAAATTTATTAATTTATTTAAAACAGCATTTAAATTTTATTGTTATTTGATATTATATTAAACAAGTAAGAGTGTAGTATATTCGGCTGGGCCGAATCTAAAATACCCTTCACGATAGTCACGAATATGTATAGTATATTAAAAATGTGACCTAAATATGCTCGGTTATATATGAACCGATATCGGATTTTTCTATTTTCTGTATTATAGTAACCTTCTTTTATAACGAGAATTGCTTTCCAGCAAAAAAAAAAAAAAAAATTTTTAATGGAAAAATCGGTTCAGGCTATATCTCGGGTATATATGGACCGATATCGAAAATTTTAATTTTCCATATTGATATAACCTTATATCATTACCAGAACTGCTTTTGAGCACAACAAATTGTTTAAGTTCGCTTACGCGATATTTTCATGAAAAACCCGATTTAGGCTATATCTCGGGTATATATGGACCGATATCAGAAATTTTAATTTTCTCTATTTTCTTAACCTTCTTTTATAACAAGAATTGCTTTTCAGTAAAAAAAAAATATTATTGGAAAAATCGGTTCAGGCTATATCTCGAGTATATATGGACCGATATCGGATTTTTTCTTTTTCCATATTTATGTAACCTTATTGCATTACCAGAACTGCTTTTGAGCACAAAAAAGTTGTTTACTCGGCATTTTCATCAAAAAACCTGTTAAGCTATATATCGGGTATATATGAACCGATATCGGAAATTTTAATTTTCCATATTTATATAACCTTATTTTATTACCAGAACTGCTTTAAGGTGAAAAAAGTTGTTTAAGTTCGCTTACGCGGCATTTTCATGAAAACCACGGTTTAGGCTATATCTCGGGTATATATGGACCGATATCGAAAATTTTCATTTTCCATATTTATATAACCTCATCTTATTACCAGAACTGTTTTAAGCGAAAAAAAGTTGTTTAAGTTCGCTTACGCGACATTTTCATGAAAAACCCGGTTTGCGCTATGTCTCGGGTATATATAGACCGATATCGGAAATTTTCATTTTTCATACCTATATAACCTTATTTCATTACCAGAACTGCTTTAAGGTGAAAAAAGTTGTTTAAGTTCGCTTACGCGACATTTTCATGAAAAACCCGGTTTGGGCTATATCTCGGGTATATATGGACCGATATCGGAAATTTTCATTTTGCATATTTATATAACCTTATTTAATTACCAGAACTACTTTAAGGCGAAAAAATTGTTTAAGTTCGCTTACGCGGCATTTTCATGAAAACCCCGGTTTAGGCTATATCTCGGGTATATATGGACCGATATCGGAAATTTTTATCTTCCATATTTATATAAACTGATCTTATTATCAGAACTGTTTTTAATAAAAAAAAAGTTGTTAAAGTTCGCTTACGCCACATTTTCATGAAAAACCCGGTTTGGGCTATATCTCGGGTATATATAGACCGATATCGAAAATTTTCATTTTCCATACTTATACAACCTTATTTTATTACCAAAACTACTTTTAAGCAAAAAAAGTTGTTTAAGTTCGCTTACGCGGCAATTTCATGAAAACCCCGTTCCAGGCTATATCTGCGGTATATATGAACCGATATCGGAAATTTTCAATTTTCATATTTATATAACCTTATTTTGTTACCAGAACCGCTTTAAAGCAAAAAAAGTTGTTTAATTTCGCTGACGCGGCATTTTCATGAAAAACCCGTTCTAGGCTATATCTCGGGTATATATGGACCGATATCGAAAATTTTCATTTTTCATATATATGTAACCTAATTTCATTACCAGAACTGCTTTTGAGCACAAAAAAGTTGTTTAAGTTCGCTTACGCGGCATTTTCATGAAAAACCTGGTTTGGGCTATATCTCGGGTATATATGGACCGATATCGAAAATTTTCATTTCTCATATTTATATGACCCTATTTCATTACCAGAACTGCTTTTGAGCACAAAAACGTTGTTTAAGTTCGCTTACGCGACATTTTCATGAAAAACACGATTTGGGCTATATCTCGGGTATATATGGACCGACATCGAAAATTTTAATTTTTCATATTTATGTAATCTAATTTCATTACCAGAACTGCTTTTGAGCACAAAAACGTTGTTTAAGTTCGCTTACGCGACAATTTTCATGAAAAACCCGGTTTGGGCTATATCTCGGGTATATATGGACCGATATCGGAAATTTTCATTTTCCATATTTATATAACCTAATTTTATTACCAGAACTGCTTTTGAGCAAAAAAAAGTTATTTAGCTTCGCCTATGCGACATTTTCATTAAAAATCCGATTTGGGCTATATCTCGGGTATATATAGACCGATATAAAAAAAAACATTTTTTGTCTTTTAGTCACCATGCTTAATAAGTGTGTGAAGTTTGAAGCAAAACGAACAACTTTTGTTTTCAAAAATTTTCATACAAAACTGCAAAAAAAAATGGCTTTTTTCGGAATTTTGAATATATCTCAGCTATACGTGGACCGATATTACTGAATTTCAATAGCAAACCCATGAATCGATGGGGTAAAAGAATGGTGAAAGAAAAAAGTTTCTAAGTCTAACGGTTTTCTCAGAAACAGTATTTCAACAGCGGACAGACGGACAGACGGACATCGCTTAATCGACTTTTCCATTAATTCTGATTCAGAATATATATACTTTATAGGGTCGCAAAAAAAAACTGTAGAAATTACAAACGGAATCACAAACTTATATATACCCTTAACATTTTTGTGAAGGGTATAAAAATAAAATATATCCAAGAGCTAAATTATTTTTATACACATTGGTCACACTGTTTTTATTTTGTAGTCAAGAAAAATAAAAATTAGTTTAAATCGACTGCGGCAAAAAAATCAGTATGGACAACAACTTGCAGACGTGTCGTATTGCTGTTGTCAAAATAAATGTTCGCATTTAACTGCATGTATTTTATATTTGACATATTGAAGCCGGTTGTTTGCTGGCTTCATTGTGTTTAATACTTAACGTATATTTTTAACCAAATATATTCGAATTTTGATTCGATGTAAAAATTTACACAAGTTACATTATTTTTGTACATTTTGACACTGCTCTTAATATCACTTTATGCATTCTTTATATTTTTGCTGGCAATTACTGTTGTGATAAGCAAATTTTTTACGCAAACAAAATACTTGCTTTTTGTATTGTTCTCGAGTTGCATTTACTTATATAGAAAGTATATATTTGTGTCTCACCTAAAAAAAAATCAAAAAATTTTTTCGCAAAACAAAATCGTAATTTTTAGGACAAAAATCGTTAAATCGTCATTTTGCTATTACTTATATAGTTGCATTTACTTATATAGGAAGTATATATTTGTGTCTCACCTAAAAAAAATTCCAAAAATTTTTTCGCAAAACAAAATCGTAATTTTTAGGACAAAAATCGTTAAATCGTCATTTTGCTATATTTGAGCATGGAAATCGTGTAAATGACGGTTTATAGTCAAATCTGGCAGCTATGTTTGCACAGCAAAGCATTTGTTTCGAAGTGAATATTTTAATAAAAATCGCGCGAGTCGCTAGCAATCTCCTTTTGGGCCGGTAATTCAACCACACCATTCGCGTCGCTCGCAAGTATCAGTGATTGATGTATCTCCATATTATTCGCTATTTATTTATGGCTTAAGTTTGTTTGTAATATGTATTTATTTCAATTTCAGTCTAATTTACTGTGTTCGTTTGTTTTTCGTTACAATACATTTTTTTTAATTGTGCTAGTTTTTTAATGCAAACATCTGCCCCCTGCCGTATTTCCCCTGCTTCGCCAGATGCCATGGTAGAAATTTTGCATCTAGGGTAGATAAGGAAATGAGATATTAGTTCTTTCTTACAATTTCATGTTTATTATTTTACGTTAAACCCACACATACCCAATAAATATATTATACGTGTTTTTACTGTTTAAAAATGTATACATGCCTTATTTAATATAAATTTTGTTTTAAGCTAAATTTATACTACTACTTATGTAGATATAGGTATATGTATTATTATTTATTAGTGGATGGGATATGGCACTCATCGGCCATTTGCAGTGCGACCAATATTGATCTATTGTGCGTCCCCTTGCCCCATTATGGGCTGAGTATATCAAGAAAACGGACAAGCTCCTTCGTAGGGAGTGATATTAATTCATATTCACTTAACATATAAGCTTGTAGTAGCCTATATCTTCTGTGTCCCAGTGCTCCACAGTGGGTGTTTAAGTGCTCCATTGACTCCTCTTCATCACCGCAGAATCTGCAAATGTCTGTGTTGGAAATTCCCATCCTTCGCAAGTGCTTGTAGTAGTTATAATGACCTGTAAGTGCACCTGTCAATGTTCTAAGACTTTTCCTGTCCAATTTTAAAGCACGTTCGGCTCTCTTTTTATCAAAGTTCAGAAATTTATTGGAGTGTTCAAAACCTGCTGTCTCGTTCCAATGTTGTTCAACGATGGACACCGTCCATTTTTTTATCTCCTCATACAGGAGACCCTTATTGAAGCCAAAAGTTGGAGTGGGTCCAAAAAAGTCCCCTCTGCTCCTTTCTTGGCATAAATGTCAGCCATTTCATTGCCATGATGCCCTTCATGTCCTGGCACCCAGATCAGGGTGACCTGGTTCTGGCTTGCCAGTTCGTTTAGCCCGTTGTGGACGTTGGACACAACTGCTCAGAACCTTCAGCACTGATTGGCTATCAGAGAGTATTTTTATTAGCACTCCCTCGGAGTGAAATACTCGGAGAGTATTTCAACCGCAAAAGTATATGTAGCACTATACAATAATAGAAGGTAGTCCAGTTCGTCGCTATATTAACCTTCCTACGCCTTGAGTATTATCAGGTCGAGTGGAAAGTGTCTATGAAAACGATGATACCTAAGCCGGGAAAGGATCATACTAAAGTAGAATCGTACAGACCAATAAGTCTACTGCCAACAATTTCAAAACTAATGGGTGATTTTATAAGAACTATCGGAAATTAAAAAAAAAAAACACATAAAATTCAGAAAAATGCATGAAATATTTATTTGGATCGATAGTTGGGTCGATATAATTTAATGTTTGAAGATTATTTCATGCAAATGTTGGCCGCGGCTGCGCCTCAAATGGTCCATCCGCTTAGTCCAATTTTGGCATACTCTTTCCAACATTTCGGCCGGTATCTCACGAATAATGTTGGCAATGTTGGCTTCCAGTGCGTCAACCGAAGCGGGCTTGTCGCTATAGACATTAGCCTTAACATAGCCCGACAAAAAATAGTCTAGAGGCGTTAAATCGCACGATCTGGGCGGCCAATTGACTGGTCCCAAGCGTGAAATAAACTGTTCACCGAACTCGCCTCTCAATTGGTCCTTTGTTTCGCGTACTGTGTGGCATGTGGCACCGTCTTGTTGAAACCACATGTCAAGCTCTTCCATTTTGGGCAAAAAAAAGTTTGTTATCATCGCACGGTAGCCCTCACCATTCACAGTAACGTCGTGATTCGCATCATCTTTGAAGAAATACGGCCCAATGATGCCGCCAGCCCCTAATCCGCACCAAACTGTTTTTTGTGGATGCATTGGTAGCTCTTGCAATGCTTCTGGCTGCTCTTCACTCCAAATACGGCAGTTTTGCTTCTTCACGTATCCATTCAACCAGAAATGAGCCTCGTCGCTGAACACAATTCTTCGATAAAAAAGTTTTCAAGAGCCCATTCACCAAAATTTGGCGTTGTGGTAGGTCGTTTGGCTTCAATTCTTGCACCAGCTGTATCTTATAAGGCTTCACACCCAAATCCTGCCGCAAAATTTTCCACGTAGTGGAGTAACAGAGTCCCAATTGCTGCGAACGGCGCCGAATCGATAATTCACGGTCATCACCAACACTGGCCGATACGGCTGCGATATTTTCTTCAGTTCGCACTCTACGTAAGCGTGTTGGTGGTTTAATGTCCAACAATGTAAATTTGGTGCGAAATTTGTTTACAATAGCCCGAATAGAAGCCTCAGTAGGTCGATTAAACTGACCATAAAATGGAAGAAGCGCGCGATGAACTTTCTTAACAGAGCACGCATTTTGATAATAAAATTCAATAATTTGCAAGCGTTGTTCGTTTGTAAGACGATTCATGATTAAATTATAGACCAAACTGAAGATGTTTGACAGTGTTGCCAAAAAGATAATAGCAAAAAAATCACTCGTTATTTGAGAAATTGCTAATGATGAAGTTGAGTTCAGTACTGGAAAAAATAGAATGTATTCCTGATCATCAGTTCGGTTTTAGGGCCAAACATAGTACCATCGAACAGACACACAGACTAGTTAATGTCATAAGAAAATCATTTGAAGAGAAGAAGTATTGCTCTACACTTTTCATTGACGTTTCCCAAGCTTTTGGCAAAGTGTGGCATGACGGTTTAATGCACAAAATAAAACTAAACTTTCCTGCGAACACCCACAAACTTTTTGAAAGTTATTTGTATGGACGTAAATTTATCGTTAAGGAAGGTGACTTTTATAGCCCCATTCAACCAATCGACGCAGGCGTCCCACAAGGCAGCATACTGGGCCCTACCTTATACTTGATTTATGCTTCTGACATGCCAACAAGCGATAAAATTCATACATCCACGTTTGCAGACGATACGGCTTTTTTCAGTGTACACGAAAACCACCAAACAGCATCACAAAATTTGCAGGAACATATTTACAATTTAGAGAAATGGTTAAAACTCTGGAAAATCAAAGTCAATGAACATAAATGTGTCCACATCACGTTCACACTGCGTAAAAATACATTTTTTTTTTTTTTTAACTTTATTATTTTATTTATTGAATCTACATAAAAAAATGTAATGACAATAAGTATTCAAATCTTAATACTAAAAAAAATTTTAATTAAAGTCCTGCCAGTGCTGGACAAAAATTTATTTTTATGCGAATATTATTTCAGAATTCAGTCATCTGTTTAGAGCTCTAATGGTAGCCAAAGTATCCCTCCTTCTCAGACGGGTATGACCACCAAAGTTAAGGATATTAACTGCAAGTGGATTTGGATGGATTTCAAGTTTGTTAATATACCTTGTCGCGTACTTCACAAATTCAGATTTCACAAAAGGTACGTTCAGATCTGCGTGGATTCGTGAGTTTTTAACGTACCATGGAGCATTTGTAATTCTACGGAGAATTCTATTTTGACTTCTTTGAATTTTTTCAATGTCTAACATTGAAAAAAAATAAAAATACATGCCCGTCAATAAAAATTAATAATCAAATAATTTCATAGCACAGTGACGTCAAATATCTCGGTATTCACCTCGACCGTCGACTAACTTGGAAGAAACACATTGACCCAGATGAAATTAAAAGCCGCGCAATTGAATTGGCTCATCGGCAGAAATTCCACCCTGAGCTTAGATTGCAAACTTTTGCTGTATAACGCGATCCTAAAGCCAATATGGTGCTATGGATTTCAACTATGGGGCACCGCCTCCGCATCGAATATTGGAAAAATTCAAAGGCGTCAAAACACCGTTCTACGTACGATTCTCGAATTCACAAGGAACTAAACGTACCTTTGCTAAAAGATGAATTTGCCAAATATGCTGGAAGGTATATAACCAAACTTGAAATCCACCCAAATCCACTTGCTCGAGACATCCTTACCTTTGGTGGTCACACACGATTAAAAAGAAGGGACACCCTGGCTTCCATTCGGGAGCATAACAGATGATGTCCTGTGGCACGGTATTCTGATACATTCGCTGAATCATAATTTTTTGTCTAGCATTGGCTGGACTTAAAGAAAATTTTTTAGTTATTAAGATTTCAATAATTGTTGTTAGTTCTTCTTGAAGATTCAACAAATAAATAAAAATTGATAAAAAAAAAATATTAACCTTCTGACATTCAACAGTTATACAAAATCTTGCTAACCAACTTTTTACTAAAATCTAAGTATTTGATGTTCTGAACACCCACGTGTGAGTGTCGAAAAACAAATGCAACCACTACGCTTCATTGTTTAGAGTGTTTTTTGGGCTGCAGGTATAATTAACCATTTTTTTTAATGAGGTCGGTCAAGCAGTAACTATTATTATTGGGGCATAATAAGACATGTGATTTCAGAAAGACGGTACTACATGCCATACAGCCCGTGAAAGAATTCAGTTACTGCATTAGACATTACCACAATGTCGTATAATGTCTCGATTCGGTGATCAGAATTGGCTCCCTAAATCATACATTTCCATTAAATGTCTTTTCATGACGTTATTGGAAGTGACAGATTTATGTCGACAAGCCCACGCCACCCGTCCATTACAGAAGGAATTGCAAAGCTGCATAAACAAAATTCAGTCACATTTAAGCAAAGTTATCATGGAAAGTTTCCACAAACGATTGTGTATGTGCAAAGCCATGGAGGCAATTTACTCGATGTGTTATTCCATAAATAACCTTATCCGGTGTACTTTATGATTCAATAAAAAGTAGTCAAAAGATTGAAATATTTCTTTTTATTTATTATAACTAAACCTTTGTGTTGAGCTTGGGACACCCTTTACAATATTATTTAATATTTTAAATTTATATACATATATTTTAATATTTATATGTTTAATTGAGAGTAAAGAGAAATTATAAAAATATAATGAAAGAGATTAAAGGTGTATTTTTTCGTTGTCGCAATTGACAGTATTAAAAAATGCAAATGTAAATGACGTCTTAATATTTTAACATCCCTGGAATTTCAAAAAAATTTTGCCTTTATATGCTTAGCAGAAGCCATAAAGTTTCTAATCATAATTTTAGTTTTTTAACACATATCGAAAATCTGAAATTTTTTAAAAGTTGCAGGAAGTTTTCTTCAAATATGTTTAGCCAAACAGCTGAACGAATTGGCTAATACGGTAATTTAGCCAATATCTTTTCTATAATTAAGTTTATATAAATCGTTTTAAGATAGTAAGCATTGTCAAAAAAATATATACAGCTGTTGTTTGTGTTTCTAGTCGTCTATGTGTCGTCATTTGTCATAGGTGCTACCTTAATCATCAGTAGACTTGGAAACCCTTGAAAAATAAGTTAAAACATTTCAATTCATATTCCACTTAACAAAAAAAAACTTAGAATTGAAAAGAAAAATGTTATAATAATACTTTTCTTTCTCGTGTATTTTATAGATCTAATTTATAAAAAATATAACATGTCTGTTAAATTCTTATTAGATTTTTTCCCCATTCATTTATTTATGGAATCTTCACAAAGTGAACTAACAATAAGTATTCAAATCTTAATATTAAATGCAAAAAAATTAATTAAGTGTAGCTAGTGCTAGACAAAAATGTTTTATTTTGCACGAACAATATCAGTAAAATCACCTATTTAACATTCTGATGGTGGCAAGGGTATCCCTTCTTCTCAACCGAGAGTGGCCGCCAAAATTAAGTATGTTGCATGCAAGAGGATTTGGGTGAAGTTTCAGTTTACTTTGAAAATTCGTCTTTTACAAGAGGAACACACAGATCCTTGTGAATTTGTGAGTTTTTTTACATACCATGGGGCTGCAGTAATTGTTCGAAGAATTTGATTTTGTCGCCTTTGAATTTTTTCAGTGCTCTTATTAGATAAATTTTCTTAGGAAATTTGTTCAATAGGAGCATAATAAACACGAAAATCGTTTATAAATAAGGCAGTATATATGTATGTAATATGTTTGTTGTTTTTGAAATTATTTGTAGCCAGCAAAGTGCGTAGTGTAAAACTTAGTTATAATTAGGGTGGCTCCTATGAAATGTCGGCACATATAGACATGTAGGAAACATAAAAAACAAGCTGTTTATATATCCTGGTTGTTATCATTATGAGAAGCTAATAAACAAATTCCACTGCTTAAAAGTGCTGAGTTTTTTCTAATACTAGCATCATCAAGAAGTATTATACCATTAGTTTAATTAAGATTTTATATGAAACAAAATATTAATTAAAATAAGTTTGTTTCAAGAAGATTTTAAAAAATTGCAGTAATTCATTTACGTCACGTTGCCATAGCAAAATCATTGCTGACTACTTAAAAAAGGAGATAAAATCGCCAAAAAGGTTGAAATATTTCATACATTTTTCTATTAATATTCTTAGCCCCAACTATTCAGTATGAATTTCTCTTCTTCGCCGCGGATAATTGGTAGTGTAAAGCTATCCCTGGACCGCATCGCAGGCATACTTTCTTAAGATAATCCACACTTCGCTATTTAAAATTTAGTGTAACAAACGTAGCGAATTCCATTGTCAAAGAACATCGATTTCAGTTTCTTGCAAATTTTAACAAAATATAAAACTATCACAAACACTTAAACCCACGTTTCATGCACCATTGAAAGCAGCCATTAGCAGCAGCAGCAGCAACAGCAGGTTGTTGTTAATGGTTTCTCGCTCGTTTAAATCACTCATTCACTCAAACATACATATATTTCATATTCCGATGCTTTATTTTTCTGTTCTTTTAGCACTTTTTATATTTTTTATTTCAGGATCTGTAATACCTATTTCATTTATATACACACAGACACATGTATGTGTGTGCATTTTGTTGCTTTAATATTCTAATTGCTGTCTGTTGCTGTTATTTCGGTTTTCCTGGATTTTATATTGAATATTTTATACATTTTACTTTTGTGCAATTTAATGGAAAAACTAATTTATTTAACTGTGTGCTTTTGTTAAAAAGTAACTTTTTAATCTTTTAATATAAATTTGGGGAAAATTTAATCTTAATTTCATCCAGATGTATATATATTTTAACATATAGGGTCTTCTTATTGGGTCATTGAAAATTATTTTTTCCGTCTCTTGACGTTTAAAGAGTACCTTGCTACATAAATGCCAACCAACACTAAGCTCTACCAATCAGCAATCACTAAAGCTGGATTTACCCATAGTTTTCGAACAAAATTTTTTTTATATGTACTTTGACGTCTCTCTTCTTGAGAGAGAGAGAGAAAATATTTTTTACGAACAACTCCCAACTTGAATTGGTTTCATTTTATATTTTGTCCGGACAAAATTGAAAATAGATGCCAATAGGATACATTTTTTCATACAAAATTGTATTGAGTTGCCCCATCGAATAAAAAATTTACATAGGTATTAATTTTATTCTGATGAAATTTCAATTGTGGCTGCCATTTGATATATGGACATAGTTTTGATAGATATTAAAAAATAAGTAATAATTTTAATATGGAAATAAATGAATTGATTGCCCAAAAACTTATTGAAGAAATGAAAAAGCCAGGAATAGATTATATGTACGATATAATGTGTAAAAACAACCTATTGCTCTTCTTTGCTTTAAAAGTCTTTTCACTGCAACTCTTTTTAATTTTTTTTTTCCAATCCTCAAAATACTTCAGAAAAGCGATTTTTGGTATCGCCAACACATCCTGTTTCTTCGATTTTTATCTCCTCAATCGTAGTTTTGGGAAGAGGAAAAAGTCATTGGGGGCGGGGCCAAGTCCGGTGAATACGGTGGTTGAGGCACAAGCATCGATGTGTGAGCTGGTGCTTTATCATAGTGCAAAAGCCACGCTTGTTTTCTCTACAATTCTGTGCGTTCCTGACGAATTTTTTCGCGCAAACGGCGCCTAACTTCAAGGTAGTATTCCTTATTGACCGTACGACATTGTGGCAAGAATTGATGATGCACCAGGCCATTACAGTCCAAGAAAATAGTGAGCAAAACCTTCACATTTGACCGAACTTGACGTGTTTTTTTTTCAGAGATCGAATTGATTCTATCCAAAAATAATTCCAATCTTTTCATCCTACTCAATATGTACCCGAACACTGTAACCAATTTACCATCCTATGAGTTCCGACTCCAACAAATTAAGATGCCTTCTTTGATAAGTCGCTGAAGTGTCATTTTTGTCTTCAAATTAATTAACGGCAACACCTGCTCTGAGTATCTGGTGTCCAAACTTAATTTTGGGATTCCTCAGCGTAGCCTTCGTCAATAAAAAGAGTCCCATATAATCTAGCCATATTCCAGTACTGGCCAGACTAAAGTTTTTCTTACAGTGAAATCAGCAATTTCTTTAGACCAACGCTTTAGAAATCCCAGCATTTCCCTAGCTTTATTGAGAAAAAGCTAATGTGTTGCTTGAATGTAAAATTTCTATCAAATAAAACTCTCAGATCCAGAAATTCTTCAACTTTGTCTAATACGTGGCCTCCAAGTCTAAAGTCCCCATAGTTGTTCGATTTTCTTGAGAAGTCCAAATGCTTGCACTTGCTAACATTTAATTTTAATTGTTTATGGCCGCTATGAGTGCTGACGTATCAAGCAGAACCGGAAAGTCACAGTAAAGCAAATACATCACCATCTAGTTAGCTACGGAAATGCAGATGACAATGCCTGCCGTACTTTGTTATGTAGTGCTATGTCGCACCGAAACTTTCTACCAAGATCACCACGGGACGACTTGGCAGACTATACGTGCATTTTATCATCTTTGCGATAACGTAGTTTGAAGAAGCATACGCGGGTAAAGATACCGCGACATGGCGGTACCTCTCCTCCTGACGATTGTCAGATGGCTGATGTTTTTTTATTAACGTTGTTATAAAACAACTGTCAATTCCCACGGTTGTAAGACAATTTACAACATTTTACCAACAGTAATGTAAAGAGTATACATGGTTAAGTCAGGTTTAACAGGCTACCAGCTATTTTAAAGCCAGCTCAATTGGGTCCAATTTGATCCCCTTGTGTTGCTTGGGTGTGATATGTATCTCAGCAGATCTATACTGGCTTAGAACCAACCCAAGGATCGGATAAAGGAGTCCAATCCATTTACATCACATTGCGATACCTCCGACCCTATGTTGCAATGACCCGTCAGAACCGCCACAGCAGAACGCAACGTCCTCCGGGGCAGGCCTCTAAGGACAATAGTCCTCCTGTTATCATATCTGGGCCATGTCAGCTTTGATACTCGACAGGTGACCTCACTAGACCATCTCTCTTATGCGGTCTCAAAAGGTTGTCGCTGCACTTGGTTCTTACAGCTCTTAAGCGGGATTGAAACTATCCCACCTATATCCTAGACACCGGCCTTTGCCAGCACGTCCGCTACAACATTTCCGGGCATTTCATTGTGCCCTCGTACCCAGAAAAGCTCCAGGTTCGAATGTCTCGCTATCCCGTTTAGAGATATCCGGCATTCACGAACCAGCCTGGAAGTAGTGCAGCTAGTGCAGCATTACTATCAGTAAAAATTCGGATATTCTCCCCATATATCCTGTAATACCTTAACCAGTTAGCTGCCCTCTTAATAGCCGTGATTTCAGCCTGCGCTACGCTGTACTCATTTTGCAGTCTGAAACTCATCCTCCTCTTATAAAGGGGGTAAAGATATCACCACCAACTCCCGAGTCCGACTTGGATCCACCACAGATTACAAGCACGTCCCCTTGACGATCTGTGCCAGTCATCTCCGATACCGTGCCTGATAAAGTAATATCAAATCTGCCGTCAGGTAGTAGAGCCGGCGAGCAGTAAATAATATTCTCCGGAAGGTTAATTATTGTTCCTATTATTGAGGCTTGACTATATGTCGCCTCCTTCCACGTCCTGCTTGACCACAGCCTGATAGCTGACTTCATGGCTATTTCTTTCACCATGAGATCAGCCGGCAGCCAGTTCAGCATAGTGAAAAGTGCTTTCGATGGCGTAGTTTCATTCAATATTGGAGTCAACTTCGCCATTAAAAATTTTTCGAATAGTTTTGAAATTGTAGGCAGCAGACTTTTTGGTCTATATGACTCTACTTTAGTTGGATCCTTCCCTGGCTTGGGTATCATAGTAACAATAGACACTTTCCACTCTGCAGGATAAAATTCTAGGCACAAAATAGAGTTAAAAATAAAAAGAAAACTTCTAGCCACACGAGGTAGCTGTGCAAGCATTATGCAAATAATTTTATCAACACTTGGAGATTTTCCGGAGTTTACTTTATTTATAACGTTTTCGACATCTTGAAAACTAATGGTGTTTTCTTTTCTAATAAAAATGTTACACCTATGCTACATATAGTGGTTCAACACGTTCTTTTCTAAAAAATTTGATACACTATTAAAGGGTATCATGTTCTTTTCAAAACATGTTGCACTTAAAACTGGCAAAACATGTAGCATATCCTACACCGTACTTAGAGTAAGGTGGAAATACTGCCCTTTTTTACATCTTTGTTTCATACGTGTTTATGCAAATATGAAACTCTTTTGTTATTGTAGATGAGTAAACGGTGCTGCTGACGATAGCTTTTATAAGATAAAAATAGTGATTAAAACGTTGATATGTTTAAAGTAGTCATGATATATTTGAAACGCTAAGTGTACATTATTATTAAATGTCACTTTGTTAGCAATTTTTGTTCTTTTGTGCTAATAACACATGTACAAATTTTTAAGGGAGATGGTAATCGGAAAAAAATGATAAACATTTAAATGGCAGTATTTTTTATCAGAAAAGAAAACACCATAAGTCTCAAAGATAAAGGCGGTCTAACAGCATATGGCGGAAATTCAGCTACATCATTCACTGTATCATTTGCAATAAAAACGTTTTTCAAATGATGTGTATGTGTATGTTACACCATCCCTTTTTCAGAATCGCTTATGGCCTGGTCTCCAGTAGAAGTTTGCAAAGGTGGCTTACCTATTACGGGTCTTTTCAGCCCTTTTGTCGCTTTCCATAGAGAATAGCCGGATTGTGGAGTACCATAAATACCTTTAAGATAATTTTTAAAAATACAATGAGTACTCAAGTATTTTTTATATATTAACCAGTTGACTTTAGTGATGGTCAACGATAAGTCACAAAACGGGGCACCAACCTCCTGGGGGAACGAAACAGATATTATAAAGTGGGTGAGTGATCTGATGACAAATTTAATGAAGGCCCCACTTGCATCCACTCTAAAGAACATTATTTCGCAACTCCAAAATCTATAAAGTCTGGGACCTTTAGTCGGTCCGGCGGCCAATGATGGTGGCAGCGGTATCCCTTTTAAGCCGAGTATGGCCGCCAAAATTAAGAATATTGCGCGCAAGAAGGTTTGGATAAAGTTCCAGTTTACTGACATACCTTGTCGCGTACTTAGAAAATTCCTCTTTTACCAGCGGAACACTCAGATCTTTATGAATTCGTGAATTTTTTACGTACCATGGAGCTGCAGTAATCGTTCGAAGAATTCGGTTTTGTCGCCTTTGAATTTTTTCAATATTTGACGCTGAGGCGGTGCCCCATAATTGAATTCCGTAGCACCATATGGGCTTTAGAATTGCATTGTATAGCAGAAGTTTGAATCCAACTTCAATGTCGACTTTTTGCCCATAAGCCAATGTAGTTGGGCTGCTTTTAGTTTCAACTGAGTGACTTTTGCTTCAATGTGAGACTTCCACGTTAGCCTACGGTCGAGGTGTATACCAAGGTACTTGACTTCATTGTGCTGCGGAATAGGTGAGTTGTTTATTTGGATAGGCGCACATGTTTGCTTATACAGAGTGAATGTGACATGAGTACATTTCTGTTCATTAACTTTGATTTTCCAAAGTTCTAGCCATTTTTCCAATATTGAAATAAATTCCTGTAAATTTCGTGAAGCTAATTGGTGGCTTTCATGAACGCTCAAAAACGCTGTGTCATCTGCAAAGGTAAAAGTGTGGATTCCGGATGTCGTTAGCATGTCGGAGGCGTAAATCAAATATAAAATAGGCCCCAGTATGCTGCCTTGGGGAACTCCTGCTTCGATTGGTTGAGTTGGGCTTATAAAGTCGCCTTTACTGATGACAAACTTCCGCCCATATACATAAGTAGCTTTCCAAAAGCTTGGTTGTATTTGCAGGCAAGTTTAACTTTATTTTGTGCATTATGCCGTCGTGCCACACTTTATCAAAAGCTTGAGAAATATCAATAAATATAGCTGAGCAATACTTCTTCTCCTCAAAGGTCTGTCGTATGACATTGACTAGTCTGTGCGTTTGTTCTATGGTGCTATGTTTAGCCCGAAAACCAAATTGATGGTCAGGAATACATCCCACATTGTTCAATATTGGACTCAACTTCGCCATTAACAATTTTTCGAATAGTTTTGAAATTGTTGGTAAAAGACTTATTGGTCTATATGATTCTACCTTAGTCAGATTCTTCCCTGGCTTGGGAATCATGGTAATCATTGAGATCTTCCACTCTGCAGGATAATACTCAATGCGTAAAATAGCGTTAAAAATAAAAAGTAGAACTCTTCTTGCTACACGAGGTAACTGCTCAAGCATTTTACCAGTAATTTGATCAATGCCTGGAGCTTTTCTGTGGTTTGTATTACTGATAACATTTTCGACATCTTGAAAATTTAGTCTCATAGACACAGGCGGTCTAGTAGCATATGACGGTAATTCGGCTGTATTATTCGCTGAATCATTTGTAATAAAAACGTTTCTCAAATGATCGACATACAACATCCCCTTTTCAGAATCGCTTCTTGCCCAATCGCCGGTTGAAGTTCGCAAAGGTGGCTTACCTATTACGGGTCTTTTTAAACCTTTTGTCGCTTTCCACAAGGAATAATCAGATTGAGGAATACCATCAAGGCTTTCCAGATATGTTTCAAGGGAAGCCATTCTGTGGATTTCGAGCAGATTTTTTAGCTGAGTTATGCATTCCCGTAGTCTAGTTTTAAGCTGGGGCGACCTGCGAAGTTGCCACTCTCTTCTGACTCTTCTTTTTTCTGACAGTTGCTCAATTTCAGACCAATAAGTTCTATTGTCCTCATTTCTGGATCTTATATGACTAGTGGTAGCATGCTGTACGGCCAGTTTGAGGTTTTCAGAAAAATCGTTAATTGACCCATCAATATCCTCAGGCGTTCTCAAGGCGATATTTTCAGTACAATGTGTACTCAAAAATTTTTTGTATTTTAGCCAATTAACTCTATTGACGGTCAACGGGGAGCCAATCTCTTGGGGGAACGAAACAGAGATTATAGTGGGTGAGTGATCTGATGACAAATCTAATGAACGCTCCACTCGCATCCACTCTAAAGGAAAATTTTTCACAGCTCCAAAATCTATAACGTCTGGGATCTTTCGTCGGTCACATCTTAGCCCATTTTAGAAAAGGTATCAAAGAGCACACGGCCTTTCGAGGTAATTAAACGTGATCCCCAAAAAGTGTGTGTAGCGTTATAGTCGCCAGCCGCTAAAAATCGAGGTCCAAGTGATTTGAACAAATGTGAACACTGATTCTCTGTTACTGAAAATCATGCTGGTGAGTAAATCGAGGATATAACGATTTTATCATGAAAATGTTCAATACATATGTTTGTTGCTTGGAGATACTCCTCACATGTCTCGTTTAGCAAATAGTACTTAATTCTAGTTTTTATCAAAATTGCCGAGCCTCCGCAAGATCTTCCACGGGATCTTTAGTATCATATAGTGTGTAGCCAATAATTTTGAAATAGCTGTTGCTTGTTAAGTGAGTTTTAGCAATCAGCATTATGTCGATTTGCTTTTCCATAAGGAAGTGCTCAAGTTCATTTTTGTGTTGGCGGGTGCCGTTTGCGTTCCAGAAACATATTTTTAACCAACTTATTTTTTTTAAATTGCCTGCAAAATAGTGGATTGCTTTCTCAGCATTTCCTGCATCATGTTCGTCATGGAAACCGTAAATGTATTTATAGATTGAACAAGAGTCTGCAGAGTTGCCTCAAGTTTGCTAAAATTTTGGAGTTTTGAGGCTTGGACTCTTGATTCCAGTTTGGATTATCGGATTTTACCACATTCGCATAAGAAATTTTTTGGGGGTTTTGCACGTTTATATGGCTGGTTGACTGGTGTACCTGGGGAAAATTGCTTGTAGAAATGCTCTTTGTCTGCTGGGGTGGCATATTTAAAATTGGTGACCTATTTGTCATTGACCTCTTGAAGTGAGTGTAGACAGGGCAACCCCTGTAGTTTGCAGTATGGTTACCTCCATAGTTACTGCATTTTTTAACGCTCGCTTCAGTCTTAGGTTTTTTGCACTGTGATGTACCGTGAAGTTCTCCACACACAACGCAAACTGCGGGCAACTTACAATAGGCCTTAGTATGGCCAAATTCTTGGCAGTTTAGGCATTGAACGGGCCCTAAACGCTTATGAGGCTCCTCAACGGTAACCTTACGATGCAAAAGATATTTAAGGTTGTAAACTGGATGCACTTCATTCTTTTTTACACAACATCTCTTGGTTCCAATTCAACATGGGTTGAGGAATTTTTTCACGGTTTCTGATGTTTACTACATTTTTAATTTTAAAGCCATTGTCTTCTAGTGCGGTTTTGACATCATTCGTATCTACAAAAGGGTCAATTCCGTTTGTAACGACCTGAATACCTTTGGCACTTTTAAGCTGATATGTGTAAAACGATCGTTTCTCCTTCTCCAGAACGTCAGACAATTTTCGGTATTCATTCTCATGGTTGACCTGGATTTTGGTTTCATTGATGCTGCCATGCTTAACCGATGTTACATTAAAAGTGTCTTTGCCGATTGCCGTAATAAGTTGTTTTACCAACTCACTAGAGGTAGGCTCTCGCAAATATATTGGTGGCAGCTTAAAGGTTTTTTTAGGTATTGCTGGTTCATCAGTCTGAAGGATAGCAAACCTATTACTATCCATTGTCGTGGTGGTCTTATCATCTTTGGGTATTTTGGACTGAGATGACATTTGAGCGGATTTGGGGCTTCGCTGCCGTTTAACCACGGTTACATACCTGTCCATGCCTACTTGTGTTTTCGGCTTATCTGCAATAACTGAAGTGGTAGATGGTTTGTCGTCTGTTGTAACAACTATATGTGGCGAACACGAGCGCGTGCGGTTTCTTTCTCTTAGCGACAACAGATTTTCCAATGATTTTTTCAAAGACTCCTCCTCAGAAATCCAAGGACTTTTTCTAGTGGAGCTGAGCTCTTTCTCTGAATTACATCTGATAGGTACACTCATGCAGTTTTTATTTAATTTTTTTATTTTTACTTTAAAATATATAACGTTAAATGTCACAAGGTTTTTTTTATTATAAAATCACTCTTTTTCGATTATTCCCGTTATTACTTATTCCGGTTTAATTTTAAACACTCCGATCAAAAACAACACGTCCGTTTCACTATCGAAGCTAGACTCCAATCACTCCACAAAAGTAAAAATATACTTGGCCATTTTGCAAATGCTGGTACGCAATACCATTTGCACTAGATTGGTAATGTACAATAATAGTATAGATATTCTCTAATTGATAAACCTATTTTTATACCCTTCACAAAAATGTAAAGGGTATATATAAGTTTGTGATTCCGTTTGTAATTTCTACAGTTTTTTTTTGCGACCCTATAAAGTATATATATTCTGAATCAGAATTAATGGAAAAGTCGATTAAGCGATGTCCGTCTGTCCGCTGTTGAAATACCGTTTCTGAGAAAACCATTAGACTTAGAAACTTTTTTCTTTCACCATTTTGCTATTGAAATTCAGTAATATCGGTCCACGTATAGCTGAGATATATTCAAAATTCCGAAAAAAGCCATTTTTTTTGCAGTTTTGTATGAAAATTTTTTAAAACAAAAGTTGTTCGTTTTGCTTCAAACTTCACACACTTATTAAGCATGGTGACTAAAAGACAAAAAAATTTTTTTTTAGATATCGGTCCATATATACCCGAGATATAGCCTAAATCGGATTTTTAATGAAAATGTCGCATAGGCGAAGCTAAATAACTTTTTTTTGCTCAAAAGCAGTTCTGGTAATAAAATTAGGATACATAAATATAGAAAATGAAAATTTCCGATATCGGTCCATATATACCCGAGATATAGCCCAAACCGGGTTTTTCATGAAAATGTCGCGTAAGCGAACCTAAACAACTTTTTGGTGCTCAAAAGCAGTTCTGGTAAGGAAATAGGGTCATATAAATATGAAAAATGAAAATTTTCGATATCGGTCCATATATACCCGAGATATAGCCTAGACCGGGGTTTTCATGAAAATGCCGCGTAAGCGAACTTAAACAAATTTTTTGTGCTCAAAAGCAGTTCTGGTAATGAAATTAGGTTACATAAATATGGAAAATGAAAAATTCCGATATCGGTCCATATATACCCGAGATATAGCCTAGACCGGGGTTTTCATGAAAATGCCGCGTAAGCGAACTTAAACAAATTTTTTGTGCTCAAAAGCAGTTCTGGTAATGAAATTAGGTTACATAAATATGGAAAATGAAAAATTCCGATATCGGTCCATATATACCCGAGATATAGCCTAGACCAGGGTTTTCATGAAAATGCCGCGTAAGCGAACTTAAACAAATTTTTTGTGCTCAAAAGCAGTTCTGGTAATGAAATTAGGTTACATAAATATGGAAAATGAAAATTTCCGATATCGGTCCATATATACCCGAGATATAGCCTAGACCGGGGTTTTCATGAAAATGCCGCGTAAGCGAACTTAAACAACTTTTTTGTGCTCAAAAGCAGTTCTGCTAATGAAATTAGGTTACATAAATATGAAAAATTAAAATTTCCGATATCGGTCCATATATACCCGAGATATAGCCCAAATCGGGTTTTTCATGAAAATGTCGCGTAAGCGAACTTAAACAACTTTTTTGTGCTCAAAAGCAGTTCTGGTAATGAAATAGGGTTATATAAATATGAGAAATGAAAATTTTCGATATCGGGCCATATATACCCGAGATATAGCCTAGACCGGGGTTTTCATGAAAATGCCGCGTAAGCGAACTTAAACAACTTTTTTGTGCTTAAAAGCAGTTTTGGTAATGAAATACGGTCATATAAATATGAAAAATAAAAATTTTCGATATCGGGCCATATATACCCGAGATATAGCCTAGACCGGGGTTTTCATGAAAATGCCGCGTAAGCGAACTTAAACAACTTTTTTGTGCTGAAAAGCAGTTCTGCTAATGAAATTAGGTTACATAAATATGGAAGATGAAAATTTCCGATATCGGTCTATATATACCCGAGATATAGCCTAGACCGGGGTTTTCATGAAAATGCCGCGTAAGCGAACTTAAACAACTTTTTTGTGCTCAAAAGCAGTTCTGCTAATGAAATTAGGTTACATAAATATGAAAAATTAAAATTTCCGATATCGGTCCATATGTACCCTGTCCATATGTAGCCCAAATCGGGTTTGTCATGAAAATGTCGCGTAAGCGAACTTAAACAACTTTTTTTTGCTCAAAAGCAGTTCTGGTAATGAAATAAGATTACATAAATATGGAAAATGAAAATTTCCGATATCGATCCATATATACCCGAGATATAGCCCAAACCGGGTTTTTCATGAAAATGTCGTGTAAGCGAACTTTAACAACTTTTTTTTTTATTAAAAACAGTTCTGGTAATAAGATGAGTTTACATAAATATGGAAGATAAAAATTTCCGATATCGGTCCATATATACCCGAGATATAGCCTAAACCGTGGTTTTCATGAAAATGCCGCGTAAGCGAACTTAAACAACTTTTTTCACCTTAAAGCAGTTCTGATAGTTAAATAAGGTTATATAAATGTGGAAAATGAAAATTCCCGATATCGGTTTATATATACCAGAGATATAGCCTAAACCGTGGTTTTCATGAAAATGCCGCGTAAGCGAACTTAAACAACTTTTTTCACCTTAAAGCAGTTCTGGTAGTTAAATAAGGTTATATAAATGTGGAAAATTACAATTCCCGATATCGGTCCATATATACCCGAGATATAGCCCAAACCGGGTTTTTCATGAAAATGTCGCGTAAGCGAACTTAAACAACTTTTTTCACCTTAAAGCAGTTCTGGTAATAAAATAAGGTTATATAAATATGGAAAATTAAAATTTCCGATATCGGTTCATATATACCCGGTGTATAGCCTAACAGGTTTTTTGATGAAAATGGCGACTAAACAACTTTTTTGTGCTCAAAAGCAGTTCTGGTAATGAAATAAGGTTATATAAAGATGGAAAAAGAAAATATCCGATATCGGTCCATATATACTCGAGATATAGCCTGAACCGATTTTTCCATTAAAAAAATTATTACTTTTTTTTTTCGCTGAAAAGTAATTCTCGTTATAAAAGAAGGTTACTAAAATACAGAAAATAGAAAATTCCGCTATCGGTTCATATATAACCGATCATATTTAGGTCACATTTTTAATATACTACAGGGTGGCCCAGAAAGACCGAAGTGGTGTGAATTCCTTATAACTTTTTTATTATAATTTTTTTTTTCTTTTCTTTTCAGTATTTTGTAAAGAAGACTTGGATAATTTATAATGGAGCAATACACAATTGAACAACGTGCCCAAATTGTTGAAATTTACTTTTCAAATCAACGGTCCATTGTGTTGACTCAGCGTGCATACCGTCGTCAATTTAATGTGCGTCAATGTCTCAGTCAACAATAAACCGTCTGGTTGCAAATTTTCGAGAACAAGGAGCAATAAGGAACCTTCCTGGTCCCGGCAGACACCGAACTGTCCACACGGCTGACAATATTCAAGTGGTACAGGAGAGTATTCGGGAGGATCCAGAAACATCAACCAGGAGACGTTCGTCACAACTGGGCCTCTCAAGGACGTCGCTGCAGCGAATTTTGCACGCCATAGGATTGTTTCCATACAAAATTCAACTTGTCCAAGAATTGAAACCAACAGATTACCAGCAACGACGGTGAAAGAATAATTTCTCGTAACAGCAATTTTAATTGGCCTCCGCGTTCCCCGGATTTAACCGCTCCAGACTGTTTTCTTTGGGGCTATTTAAAAGGAAAAGTTTATGTTAACAAGCCTAGGACTATTGAGGAGTTAAAAACCAATATTCGAGAAGAAATTAACAACATACCACCGGAAGTTTTGCGAAAGGTCATGGAAAATGTGTTGGAAAGAGCACATTTGTGCGAAGCAGAATATGGCCACCACTTGCGGGATATCATTTTTAATAACTAATCCAAAAATATTCCCCATAAATTTAATGTATTTAAAAAAAAAAAATTAAAAAAATATCTCTTAAATAAAAAGTTATAAGCAATTCACACCACTTCGGTCTTTCTGGGCCACCCTGTATAAATATTCGTGACTATCGTGAAGGGTATTTTAGATTCGGCCCAGCCGAATATACTACACTCTTACTTGTTTTACATAAGTTTGCAGTGGAATATTAAAATAATGTAAAGTGTTTTATAATTAAAATGTTAATACACTGTTTGCACCTACAAAACGTATTGTGGAAGACAAATTAATAGAGTTGCCGCAATAAAAATTCGAAAAACCTTTTCTCTGGATGTGTATGTAAGTACATGTACATATATAGGGTGTTTTTTTAAGCTAGATAGAACTTTAAATTGTAAAAAGTAACACAAAAAATTAAATTTTGATGAAACATTTTTTTTATTTGTTTCAGAATAGAGTTGCCGCAATAAAAATTCGAAAAACCTTTTCTCTGGATGTGTATGTAAGTACATGTACATATATATATTAAGTTCATTCATTCATATTTTCTTCAGTCTAAGTTGCGAACTGAAGGCTGCATATGCAAACTTCTTTTTATTTTTTTGTACTGCAATATCAATCTAATAAATGTATATATCTGTAGTCTGTATATAAAACTTGCAAATCGGTACACATACATACATACACATGTCTGCATTCATTAAAATCATTTAATTTATGGTATTTTATTTTACCAAAAGTGTTTTATTATTTTAAATATTTATTAAATGACATTAAAAAGTCTAGTGTTATCCCCCAGATAAAAACGACAAAAGTTGACTAATTGAATTTAGTTTTTCTATTTATCAAACAAATTTGTTTACATCTTTTCGTCATGTTAGAATAGTAAAACTTTTTTTTTCAATATTTTTGCAAGAGATAAAGAAAGTTGTAACAATTTGTAAGACAATTTGCACTTGTCACAGCACACATTTTACACTAAGTGTTGTTCCTACGTATTCAGCACTGAAAATAAGACAATTTTTATAGGATTTATGCCGTTCATCTTATGATATACTGAACGAATTGAGTAAATATATATCTACGAATTGAGTAAATACCTGGTTTGCATTATTTATTTAGATGATGTCCCAGTACTCAAGTCAAGCCAGAACGGGGTGACAGGATTGATTGTAACCGTCATGAGAAAAATTAGACAAAATCTATCTCATGCAATTTGAAAATTATGGGCATTTAAGAAAAACCTTAAAATTTGATCAAACTGTATCCATTTTTAAGTTATTGTGGTTAAATTTTATTATTTTTGTTCACTTAAACTTTGGAACCACAATCCTAAATAAAATGTCTAAAACCATAGTCGAAAATAATAAAACAATTGCACCAAGTTGTCTAAAATTATAGTCTAGACTATATCTCGGGTATACATATATGGACCGATATCGGAAATTTTCACGTTCTGTATATTAGTAACCACATTTTATAACCAGAACAGAAAAATCGGTTTTGGCTATATCTTGGGTATATATGGACCTATATAAGAAATTTGTATTTTTTGTATTGTAGTAACCTCCTTTTATTACTAGAAACGATTTTAAGCAAAAAAAAAATTCTCTACGCAACATTTTCAGGGAAAATCGGTTTAGGCTATATCTCGGGTATATATGGACCTATATTAAAAATTTTCTGTATATAAGTAACCTCCTTTTATTACCAGAATTGATTTTAAACAAAACAAATTTTTAGGCTCGCTTACGCGACATTTTCATTAAAAAATCGGTTTAGGCTATATCTCAGTTATATATGAACCGATATCATAAATTTTTTTTTTGCTTTTAATTGCCATGCTTAATAAGTGTGTAAATTTTGAAGCAAAAGAAACAATTTTTTTTTCAAACATTTTCATACAAAATTGCAAAAAATAATGTTTTTTTTTCGGAATTTTGGACATATCTCAGCTATATGTGAAGCGATTTTATTGAATTTATAGCAAATCCATGACTCGATTGGGTAATAGAATGGCGAAAAAAAAAGTTTGTAAGTCTAATGGTTTTCTCAGAAACGGCAATTCAACGATCGACAGACGGACAGACGGACATCGCTTAGTCAACTTTCCTATTCGCTTAGTCAAGTTGGCATTCTTAATTGCGAAAACAAATGTCATACTCGCAAAATTCATTCGATAGCAACACAGCATTAGCAAGGAATGAAAATAGAAGTATTATATTATTTTTTTGGTTATTCCCCTTTTTGATTTGTTAAAATAACACAAAAAATTATTAAACTGAATAATATTGTGGTGGCTGATAGATTGATTGCTTTTAATAATGCAATTTCACTCAGGGAAACTAACAAGAAGGCTACTAAGATGCGACAATTCGAGGTAATTATGGAATTCATGAAAAAGCATAGTCATTTGGCGAAAAGTCACTTAAAAACACCAAATACTCGTCAGACAAAATAAAATAACTTTTTCCACTCAAACTTACGATGTCTAACTTGCTTCTAAGTAAACTTCTGTCTATTTTTTCATATTTTTTATTTCCATTTTCGTCATCACACTATAGTACACAGTTAATTTTTTTACCAATCAAAAAATTACAAACAGCTTGTTTTTTACGTTTCCCAGCTGTCTATATGTTGACCTTTCATAGGAGTTAGCCTAATCATCGGTAGACTTTCGAAATTTTTGGAAGATATTCTCAAACATTAAACTTTATATCCCAACAAGTTAAATAAATTATTGAGAATTTTAAAAAGAAAAATGTCAAAACAAAAAAAACAAGCTTTTTCTTCTACACAGGTCTCCGATTTTATTTTCTGATTGGTATCAATATTAGAGGCTGATATGGCGAATAAAACTCAGTTCTTTACAATTTTTTTATTTTTTATTAAACTATTTATTTTTATACCCTTCACAAAAATGTTAAGGGTATATATAAGTTTGTGATTCCGTTTGTAATTTCTACAGTTTTAATTTGCGACCCTGTAAAGTATATACATATATTCTGATTCAGAATTAATGGAAAAGTCGATTAAGCGATGTCCGTCTGTCCGCTGTTGAAATACCGTTTCTGAGAAAACCATTAGACTTAGAAACTTTTTTCTTTCACCATTCTTTTACCCCATCGATTCATGGGTTCGCTATTGAAATTCAGTAATATCGGTCCACGTATAGCTGAGATATATTCAAAATTCCGAAAAAAGCCTTTTTTTGCAATTTTTGGAAACAACAGTTGTTTGGTTTGCTTCAAACTTCACACACTTATTAAGCATGATGACTAAAGGGAAAAAAACTTTTTTTTATATATCGGTCCGAGATATAGCACAAATCGGATTTTTAATGAAAATGTCGCAAAGGCGAAGCTAAACTAATTTTTTTTGCTTAAAAGTAGTTCTGGCAATAAAATAAGGTTATATAAATATGGAAAATGAAAATTTCCGTTATCGATCCATATATACCCAAGACATAGCATAAACCGGATTTTTCATGAAAATGCCGTGTAAGCGAACTTAAACCACTTTTTTTTTGCTTAGAAGCAGTTCTGGTAATGAAATAAGGTTATATAAATATGGAAAATGAAAATTTCCGATATCGGTCCATATATACCCGAGATATAGCCTAAACCGTGTTTTTCAGGAACACGCGGCGTAAGCGAACTTAAACAACTTTTTTGTGCTCAAAAGCAGTTCTGGCAGTGAAATAAGGTTATATAAATATGAAAGTGAAAATTTCCGATATCGGTCCATATATACCCGAGATATAGCCTGATCCGGTTTTTCCATTAAAATTTTTTTTTTTGCTGAAAAGCAATTCCCATTATAAAAGAAGGTTGCTAAAATACACAAAATGGAAGATTTCGATATTGGTTCATATATAACCGAGCATATTTAATTCACATTTTTAAATATACTCTACATATGCGTGACTATCGTGAAGGGTATTTTAGATTCGGCCCAGCCGAATATACCACACTCTTACTTGTTTATACTCAAAGTTAACAAATAATTTTTGAACTTGTAAAACTTGTCGAATAAGAAATAAATTTGACGTTTACGTGTTTACTTTGGAAGAGTACTCGTACTGCCACATTTTGAAATTTGCAAATGCAAATACGAAAGACTTACAGAATATCAAATATCTTTCGCATTGCAATTCATTCGCGCATCGCTATGACTACCGCATCGCAAATCAGAATAAGCCTCCTGGCTTTATTCCTTTTTAAATTAAAAATTTTTCGGATTTTGTTAAGTTATGTAGTTTTCTCCTTATTCTTTTGCAAATAGGTTTCTCAGTGAAAACACGATTAATGGCAAGAATAAGATATTGGTTGCAATACCAACAAGGTTGAATTTAAAAATAGTGTAGTTAAACATTGTTTGCTAAGCCGTGACTCTGATAAAGTCAATCGTGAAAATTATATTATGACGCGCAAACTCAATATTATGAATGATCGCAATAAAAACATAGTTTTTAAAGAAACTAGTTTGCTGAACATGGCATTAACTTGATTGGCCGACAGAAGAATATGCAACACCATTCGAAGCATGATAATAATACATTTTTTTGTATAACAATTACTTTATAACTTTGAACAATATTATGATAACATAGAATTATAATATTGTGAATCTTAAGTGTAGTATAGTTACTTAGTGTCACTTAGTATCGTAATCTAAAAGTATGTTGTTTATGTATATTTTATGATAATTTTGACAGCATTGTAGTTACTTTAAATGTCACTTATTTAAATTTATATTGCAAGCAATAGTTATATGCATATGTGATTCGCCAATTGAATAGCAGCGCCTCTCTTTCCATGAATAAACTGCAAGAAAGAAACCTCCTTTAGTAGATAACAAAATCCAAATATTATGCCCAACAACCAAAATATCTTTAAAGAAGTTTATTTTTGCATAATTTATTGCCTTTATGAACACAAACAAGTGTTTATGTTCGTAAAACTGTGTGAAAAATAAAAATATACAAATTTGTTTAAATAGTATTGCATCTTAAAATAATTAAGAGCTTAAATAAAATTTAATTTATATATTTTTTTATACCAGAGATAAGATTTATTCATTGCCACACTTGATGGCCGATCCATAGAGACTTGGCCAATAAGTCAAACTTGTTTGTACACAATGCAACACAACAAAGCAATAAACAAACACATTAAACAATTATTTAGTGAACCATAAAATATTCAACTTAAATTTACTTAAAATTGCTAAAAATACCAAAAGCAACAACAGCAATAAAATCTATTTTAGTCTTCTAATCTCTTGTGATTTTGTGGCAGCAAAAATTATTTTTTTTTTATTTTATTTAAGCCAAAGTTGGAGACAGAGAAGAAGTTTATGTGCAGAAACGTGTGAATCCTAAGAAAATCCTTATTGATACTCGTACATTAAACAACGTTTGAAGTTTATAATAAATATCTACATACCCATAAATTATATATTACACTCTGAAAAATATTAACTTAATTTTAACCAAAAATTTACTTTGTGTGATGCAGAGAAAAATTATGTAAACCTAAATTTAAGGCCTTCTTATTAAAAAGACAAAAATGTATTAAAATCTGAGAATAATATTATTAACTGCTATTCATATAAATGATGGTTAAATTATAAGGGCCGATATTGATTTTGAATACAACACAAATTATTTAGGATTTATTGTCATTTCTTTTTGTTGTGATAACATTGGTATGGTTCAATTATACATGGAACAAAATATCGGCAAAATGGCAGCCGCAATCTCACCGTCACACCCCCATCCAAACGGGGTCAAATCACGTGATCTTGGCGGTCAATTGACATCGCCACCACGTGAGATAGCATTGGGAGTGTCTAGCTTCGATAGAGAACGGACCTGTTTACTTTTGCTCGGAGATTAATGAAACAAAACCGGAATAAGTGAAAAGGGTGAACTTAAATAAAACAAAAAAAATTTGTGACAATTATTGTTATAATGTTTTTTAAAGAGAAAATAAAAAGAAAATAGAATAAAAAAACTGCATGAGTGTACCTAGCAGATGAAATTCGGAGAAAGAGCTTAGCTCCACTAGAAAACCCCTTGGATTTCTGGAGAAGAATCAATGCAAAAATCATTGGACAATCTTCTGTCGCTAAGAGACAGAAGATAAGTGATCGTGTTCGCCACATATAGTTCTTACAACAGAAGGCAAACCAGTTTAATTTTTGCAGATAAGCCGAAAACACAAGTAGGCATGGATAGGTATGTAAACGTCGTTAAACATCAGCGACGCCTCAAATCAGTCCAAATATTATCTCAGTCAAAAATAAGCGAGAGCCTCCTACTAATAAGGTGGTAAAACAATTAATTACGGCAGTGGGCAAAGACACTTTCAACGTAACATCAGCTAAGCACAGCAGCATCAGTGCAACAAACATCCAGGTACGACTATGAAAGTGATTACAGAAATTTGTCTGACACTCTGCAGAAAGAGAAGAGATCTTTTTATGCTTATCAGCAACACAAAACAAAACGTCTTTAGGTAATTATAAAAGGTATTGACCCTTGTGTAAAGACGAACGGTGTTAAGACTGATGAGATTGGAAGACATAGAAAGGAAGACAAATTAGAAACGTAGTAAACATCAGGAACGGTGAAGAGATTCCTCAACCCTTGTTTATGGTTGAACTGGAACCAGCGGATGTTGTCCTAAAGCCGAAAATCACCTACAATTTCTTCTGCATCGTCAGGCAACTGTTGAGGAACCGCACAAGCATTTAGGGTCCACTAATAAAAACCAGAGCTAAGTACTATTGACAGAACGAGACACGCGAGGAGTATCTCTAATCAACTAATATATGTATTGAAGATTTTCACGAAACAATTGTAATATCCTCGATTGGGCCCCGATTTTTAGCGGCTGATGACTATTAGCCATATAGCATGCCACTAACCACATAAGATCCAGAAGTTAGGACAGTTGTGAAAAAGATTTACATCAGCACCTGCCTTGCGGCACGGAGTGAATTAGCACGACTCACCAGCGCCCCCGTGTGGCCGACTAGGCTCACACAGAATTGTACTCACGTTACATTCACACTGCATAAGCAAACATGTTCGGCTATCCAAATTATTAATTCACCTATTCCGCATCACAATGAAGTTATATACCTTGGTATTCACCTCGACCGTAGGCTAACGTGGAAGTCTCATATTGATGCGAAAGTCACTCAGTGAAATTGAAGGCAGCGTAACTAAATTGTTTTATAGCCAGAAATTATATCTTGAAGTTATACGGCCACATAAATAGCTTGTGAGTGTTTGCAGGCAAGTTTAGCTTTATTTTGTGTATTAAACTCTCGTGCCACACTTTGTCAAAAGCTTGGGAAACACCAATGAATAGAGCTGAACAATACTTCTTGTTCTCGAAAGGCTTTCTTATGCCACTAACTAGTCTATACGTTTGTTCTATAGTGCTATGTTTAGCCCGAAATATCTTTAGCTGCAAAAACAAGAAAAGAGAAACATAAACAAGATCAAATATTATATTTATAATTTACTTCTGAAAATTGTAGAATTATCCAAATTTTAAAAGCATAAGCTAGTGGATTATACATCTGCAAACTTAGAGTTCGCCAGAGGCCAATTCAAGGGCATCAACTCCGCCATAAAACGTTAAGAGCAATGGAAATCACTTTCAGTAACAGTGAAAAGATTTTGGTGTTATTTTATTGTAATACTTTTATTTTCAATAAAGTTAAAATATAAAGAATTTCAATAAAGTTTAACAGCCTGCTTTCAGGAGACAATTCGTCTCTACTTCACGTTTTGCAATTTGCGTTTTTAAACCACGTATGTTATATATTATTGCCACTTACGTGATATAGGTTTTTTTTCTGTGACGCTTTGTGCCGATACAAATGTTAAACATACACGAATGAAAACAACTAATCGCCGGGTAAAATAAATAAATATTTTATATCTAGAGTTCATACTTTATTTCTAGAATGGTTTAAAAATGTTTAATATTTGTTAAAAAAAAAAAATATTGCTACAAATTTTATTAGAAGTTTTTCTTTTTTTGTTTTGTTTTCCTTTCTTCTGTTTCCTTTTTTATATTGAGGCGGGGTTACAATTTTTAATGACTAAAATACATATTTCCTATAAACAAAAGTAACCAAATATTAAACTGCAGCAGGTAGACTTCATACAACGTAAATGCTTTCGTAAGTAAGGCGATAAACCGAATCGTGTCCTGAAAGCCCAAATGGTTACGTATGCGTCAAGCTGCAATCCGGTTCTTGTTTGCTTTGAACGTCTCCGAAAAAACAAGCAGTAAAACTAAATGAACTATTGGGTTTTTATTTTGCTAGATTGAGGAGGATAGGATATAACATGTCTAATTAAAAAAGAAAATGATTAATTATTAGTTAATTGTGAATTACTAGTTTTATAGCATTTGTCCTTTTTGATCCGTTTAATAGTTTATGCGCTGAAATGCAGGATGTAGTCTTTTTGCCCATCTTTTTAAGGATGGTGATTTCTTCTCTTTCGTATGGTGATAGACTAAAATATGTGAAATCCACTAAAAAACAGCTCTAATTTTTGATAATGCACTAAACTGAAAGACTTTTACCTCAGCGAAAACAGCTGCTGCTTTTTGGGCTAGTTCCTTTAAAAAACACATAATAAGTCTGCATTTTTGGAAACTAAAATCACAATTTACGATAGATGTAAACCATATTCTGTAAACTAGGCTTCTTACAAATCTCATTCCGTCTAGAAGTGAAAAGCGTGGAGATAGGGCAGTTCGGTAGATACTTGTAGTAGTTTTTCAGTGGTAGAATAGGTATCGATGATCTTTTTTCCTTAAGTGTGGATACACACATATCAACTAATAAATTTGGAAATATTTTTTTTAAACAATATATATTTGTCTTGTTAACTTTTCTTATTTGTTATATAGTGCAGTGATTATTTGGATATGCTTGCAAAACGTTGCACCACTGCTCCGTTAGCTATTTCTAGCTGTTAAAATCTCTGAGATAGCCCTGGCCTGTACGAGTAGAGTTCAAATCCGAAAGGGATGCCAAAGATTTGATTATTATTTTTCTTGTCTTCTTCAATCAGAAATTATTGATCGCAGCAAATTTGTGTTATAAAAAATACTTCTTAAGGAAAAACCTTAAGAAAGGAAAAACTTGAACTTAAGCCCGATATACAAATGTAAAAAAACCAAAAATCTAATTTAAAAAAAATTACAAAGTTCAACAAAAAATCAATGAATTTGTAGTACATATCAGTTGGAGCTAAAAGACAGATATTTATAACGTTGCAACGTGTGTAACCAGAATATTCCAAGGCTTAATGTCTTTGTACGTACGAGGAGGTCTGATAAAAAATAACCGTTATTTTCAAATTTCGTGAGTTATGTATGTTCGATTTTCGCATTTTTTCCTGTTATGTTGGTACACGTGTCTATTATATACGACTATGTTGGCACTATCACCCATTTTATATTGTCAGTTTGTTTTTGACAGATAAAAACGTTGGTGTGCTCTTCGATTTTTTACTATTCGAAAAAATGGATCAAAGAAACTCTATTAAGTTTTGTGTAAAAAATTAAATTAAATGCCCAAAGATACTTGAAATATTGACTATGGCGTTTGGAGAGTCTACTATGAGCAGACCACAAGTTAAATTGTGATATAACCGGTTTAAGGAAGGCCTAAAAGATGTCAATGACGATGCTCCTCCTGGTCGCCCGAGCACGTCAACAACCGATGGAAACATTGAAACAGTGAAGAAAATGATTTTGGATAATCGTTGAATCACTATCAGAGAGGTTGGTGATGATGTTGGCATATCGTTTGGCTCATTCCAGGCAACGAAAGTTTTAGCCATAAAACGTGCCGCAGCGAAGATTGTTCTTAAATTGCTAAATTTTGAGCAAAAACAACATCGCATGGACATCGCTCAGGAGCTGTTGAGCATCTTCAATGACGATCCAGATTTCCTCAAAAAGTTCGTAACTGGTGACGAATCATGGGAGTACTCGTATGGCTATGACATTGAAACCAAAGCCCAATCATCCCAATGAAAGCGTCCAGAAGAGCTCACTGTTTTCTTTGACTGCAATGGCGTGGTGCATCGTGAATTCTTACCACAAGATCGATCGTACGGAATACTACCTTAAAGTTATGCGCCGTTTGCGCAAAGCAATTCGTCAGAAACGCACAGAATTATGAAAAAAACAATCATGGATTTTGCACTATAATACGAGTAACGCACTCACTCACACATCGATGCTTGTGCGTGAGTTTTTGCCCAAAAACAAAATCTTTATCATGCCTCAACCGCCGTATTCACTGGACTTGGCCCCCGCTGAATTTTTCCTCTTCCCAAAACTGAAGACAGCGATGAAAGGAAAGCGTTCCGCTACGGTTGAGGAGACAAAGTCGAAATCGGAACAGGAGCTGTTGGCGATACCAAAAACACATTTCAGAAATGTTTCGAGGATTGAAAAAAATGCTGGCATAAGTGTATTTATTATATCTGAGGGGGATTACTTTGAAAGGGACAAGATAGTTATTGATGAATAAATAAATATTTTTTGAAAAAATTTAAAATAACGATTATTTTTTGATCAGACTTAATGTTCATTTTTATAACTGATTTAAATTTAAAAAAGCAAAATAAAATTCATAATTGATTTTGAAGAGCATGATGAAAGAAATAGAAATATTTCATTCTTTCATTTGAGAGAATCATTCAGTTAAATTAATTTATTCATGAATGACACAAGACTACTGAGGACATCGTTGACGAGATTTACGCCTGCGATCACTTAGCGCACTGGGTATTCAATAATTGAATGAGTATTGTATTTGCAGCGTGTTCTTGCAGCCTATTACTACATCCACACACGTAAATTAATATTAATATCAGGTGTTAATTTCATATAGATTTAAATAAAATATTGTTCAGCAGAACTTGAATTTGTTGAGCCTGTATGAGTTTCAAATCTTTAGGTCTTACAATTCCAAAGAAAACTTCCACCGAAAGATAAAAGGATAACAAATTGAAAAGTTTTATTTTTTATAATTGTAAGTCGATCTATCTGTCTGTTTGTCAAGAACAAAATTCACATTTCATTTACTTTAGTTTTTATCCTTCTTATACAAATAAGTATGTATTTATATAAAAGTAGATACTTGATTTTATGTAAGTGTGTGTGTGTGTGTGTCTTTTTTTAGTTTCAGTAGCATTATTTTGTATTTTTAATTTTACATAAACATGAATTATTTGCATTTTAATTCGTAAATGGAATACTACTACCAGCGTCTGAGTGCTATATTTGTTGCTACTTTTTTAAGTAGTTTTTTTCTTTTACTTTTTTATAATATTTTTTGCTCTTTAAAAGCTAAGAGTTTTTGTTGCATCCCTTTTTAGTTTTTTTCATGCTTTTTTGTGTCTATTTGTTTTGCATCAATGTCTACATTTTGTGGTAATTATGGTATATTTTTGTTTCCAACAAATAATTTATGTTTTCATTACTCAAGATTAGAGAATAAAAAATTGCAATTTTTTCCATGCAAATCCTCCTCTATTTATCTTCCACAAAAACTATAGTGTCAATCTTGTTCCAAACAACCAACCGTTGCAGCCAGCCAGCATTTCAATATTCCATACCCAACAAAATCTAACTAAAATATAAAATGCTCTTGTCATTTTTAGATAAAAAAGAATCATGTATATATGTATGTATGTAGAAATAAAAGTAGAAAAAAAAAATAAGTTTGTTTTATTTTGACCAGTGATAGAAAACACTAAAATACAGATACTCGTACATACAGATGGGCGACACACAAATGAATCGTTTGAAAACAAATTTCTGTTTTTTTAATTTGTGGCCAAGTGTTTGTATGGAGTGTATGTGTGTGAGCATTGGTACCTGTCACACTAAATCAAACATTTATTTTAGCATTTATTCAGCCTCATTCAGTTCACTTGATATTGGTGCAACCTTCCTTTTGCAATAAGTTGATCGATATGACGTTGCATGTCCTCGTATGTCTACAATGAATTACTGTTTTATAAAAACCTATAGATACTTTGAAATCCTCTTTACATATCCGTTCCACGTGATTGCATTAGAAAATATGTATCTTTGCATGTAGGGTCACTTTTTTTTGCTTTTCTTTAGCTTTTGATATTTGGAGTTTTTATTTATAAATTTATTTTTTTATATTCTATTTTAATGCTGGAACCATCTTCTTCATCTTTTGGAAAAACTTAAGTATTGACATGTGTCCAAATTGACATGTTGGCTTTTAACATTGAGTTTCTATTTGTGTTTTATATCCCAACATCCTATTTCAACAGCCCCTTAGTTGAGACTTCGTCATGCCTTTCTAAACAATTACCAATCCACATACATACATAAAGGGTGTTTTTTTAAGCTAGATAGAACTTTAAATTGTAAAAAGTAACACAAAAAATTAAATTTTGATGAAACATTTTTTTTATTTGTTTCAGTATACTCTGACAAATCATCATGAATAGACTCACGCTTGAACAACGCTACGAAATTATCCAAATTTACTTTGAAAATCAGTCGTCGATTCGCGCAACTTATAGACGACTTCGATGAGGCGCATTTTTGGCTTAACGGGTTTGTTAATAAGCAAAATTGCCGCATATGGAGTGAGACCAATCCACAAGAGACCCTACAGACTCCATTACATCCAGAAAAATGCACTGTTTGGTGCGGTTTTCATGCTGGTGGCATCATCGGACCTTATTTCTTCAAAAATGAGGCCGGAGCTCGCGTTACGGTCAATGGAGATCGTTACCGCACCATGATCAATGATTTTTTGTTTGAAAATATGGATGACATTGATCCGGAGGAGATGTGGTTTCAACAGGATGGCGCTACGTGCCATACGGCGAACGCAACCATCGACTTACTGAAATCAAAATTTGGCGATAAGTTGATTTCGAGAAATGGACCTGTCAATTGGCCTCCAAGGTCGTGCGATTTGACACCTCTCGATTATTTCCTGTGGGGCTACGTGAAGTCACTGGTTTATGCTGATAAACCAGCAACAATTGACGCCTTGGAGGCCAGCATTGTTCGTGTTGTTCGTGACATACGGCCAGCAGTGCTCGAAAAAGTGGCCCAAAATTGGACGTCCAGAATGCGCTTCGTCAAGAACAGCCGCGGTGCCCATATGCCCGAAATCATTTTCAAATGTTAATGTTACGTATTGATCTTTCGAATAAAAAAAAATTTTGATTACAATTTAATTTTTTGTGTTATTTTTTACAATTTCAAGTTCTATCGGGCTTAAAAAAACACCCTATACATACACACAAAATCTCAACAGCACACACACACACTCGTACAGGCATAAAACTCACACAAATTTGTATAGACTTACACAGCTAATGGACACTTGTTACCGAACGAACGTTTGGCCGTCCAAATGATTTTGATTTTAAAATTTTTGCCCAGTGTATGCTGTCTTCGTATGCAGGGGCCTGTCCTGTTATCGTACAAAAGAATTTCTGGAAATTGTCCTGTGTAAAAATTCATTGAATTTCAAATGATATTACTGATGAAATTGTAACGTGCTCTTCTTTACTTTTTCACTATCGATTTAATTTGTTGATTTAATACTTTCGTACATGCATATGTACATATCTATAAATGTATGTATGTACAAGGGAACATCTTAATATTGTACGAAATATTTGATCAATTTCATTTTGATTGGCGTGCAGGAGCAAATGAAATTGCATTTAAATTCGGAAGGAGAAAAAGAAAACACAGCCGCAGAAACTGGAAAAGTTGTTCTTACGTTTAAATACCCAACGAAACTTAATTAAATTTCAAGTGAATGTGGTTGACATACATACAGACATATATATCCCCTTTTGCTTATGTATTCTTCTGAAAACCATCTGCAATATTATTATGAAATATTTATGTGAAATCAAATATGCTTTCATTTCAAAAATAAATGTTCAACTTTCTTACCCGAAGGCACACTTTGTTCGAAACTGACACGGTACTGATATTTTAGACTTAACCAGCTACCAGGAAAGAAAAGCTATTTCAACATCTTTAAGTAATTGTCGCCATTGACCGTAACAGTAAGACCATTTCTCCGAAAAAGTACGGCCCGACAATAAACCATGAAGACACTGCACACCACACTGAGATGCAATGCGGACATAATTGCATCTGATGGAGTATCTGTGGGTTGAAATTACTCCATATTCGATAATTTTGTTTTTTTATAACATTTCCGTTTAAATCAAAATGTGCCTCGTGAGACATAAAATTGCTGTTCAAGATGTTTTCATCCTCTGACACCATTTGAATGAACTTCTCACAAAACTCCAAGCGAATCGGGAAGTCTCTAGTGTTCAGTTTGTTTGTTAATTGAATCTTATATGGAAATAAGAGCAGATAAGCTCCTTGCCGAAACTCTAGGATTGGATTGTATGTCATCAGCAACAGTAGCAATAGTTCCCTTGTGGTTGTGCCACGCTCGGCAAAATTCTTCACGAGCCTCGTTATAGTCCATCTGTCTCCAAACGTGCGCCTATATTCTCTTTGGACTAAAACAATGGACTCTAAAGCGTGAAACGCGCTGAAGAGTGCGTGAAAACAGTTGAAATTTATCACAAACATGGCGATAACATGGTGCTTGCTACTGGGATTGCCATAGTCGACAAACTGAGCAAAAAATCAGTAAGTTTTAAAACAAAAAATTTGTAGATACTGAAAGTATTAAAGATGTGCTCAAACCTTTAAATCAAAGCAATGTACGCACTGGCGAAAATCGAATCACTTCTTTTAGTGAAAGTGTGGCGTATAATTCGAACTTGTCCCTTTCATAACATTCTTAGCAATAAGATCTATCTTACAGTTCATTATGGTGTGCTATGTATTGGGCTAAAGTGGTTTCAAAAATAAAATCGTACGACCTATTTATTTGGCTTTAATGCATCAGAAGTTTGCCGAACACACAATTTTACGTTTTGGCACCGAATACCATATGATGTTTATGCGAATAGTGTCCTAACGTGAAAGTATTTCAAAACTAACAGTTGTCAGGAGATAATGCCCAAAATATGAGAAAAAATTGTTCAAAAAAAAAACTTCCTGAAGAGAATCGAGGTGCTCATTTACATGCAAATAAGTTTCGTCGAAACCACAATTACCTTTATGTTATGCTTCTGTTATAAAACAAAACACTTGCTTTGAGAAAATCTTCTAAAAGAACTCCAGTTGACGTCGATTTAAATAACCTGAATGATGCTGGTGATTTGCGTTTGTGGCGAATGTTAGATGAGAAGTTGTCAAAGCAAGCTGAGTGCATAAACAAATTCTGAAATTTTCTGCTCTTTTAAAAGAAGGTGATGCTCAACTTGCAGCAGATATGAAATCTGCAGTTAAGGAAGCTGAGGATCGTCTTTTATGCGAGATTGATAAGCGATTTTGCGAAATAAGAGTGGAATTGACTAGAGTTACTGATAAAGTTGCAAAACTTGAAACAGCTACGAGCGAAATCATAGTACTAAACGATGAAATGAGAAACTTGCAGATTGAATCGCTAACACATTCTAATTCCATGGTCTTATGTGATTTGCGTATTAGCAGAATTCCGTATAGTGTTGATGAAGATCTGCCTTCGTTATTTAATACTATTTGCAGAATTATTAAAATCGCAACTCCTCCAATGCAGTTTATTCATCGCATTCAAAGCAGCAAACGCAATGAAAACTCTCCTGATGGTGTTATTATTGCCAGGCTAATGAACCCTTATAACAAAAACACTGTATTAAAGGCAGTAAATTTTTTCAGAAAAGAGAATAAAAATTTGATGTTGTCTTTGCTCGGGTTCAAACATGGAGATAAAACTCAATATTTTCATATACATGAAAATTTAACAAATGGAAATTACAAAATTTTCAGAGCTGCAGTTGCCTTAAAGAAACAAAAACTTATACAATCTGCTTATTCGTTTCGTGGTATTGTCTATGTTAAACGTCTGAGTACTGATAAGCCGTTCTGTATCGAAAGCTTAAATAAGCTAAATACCTTTTTCCGTTCCCGTGAAGATGAGTCCATCACTTCCGCTGGTACCGTTAGCGGTGCTCCATAGCTTCTCTCCATTGCTTTTTGTAAACTTCTTTATTTTTTATTATGCCATTTATAAAATGTTTATTCAAATTTATATTTTAAAATTTTTATTGAACTGGTTTTTACTAGAAATCACTATTTTTCATTTACCACTTCTTAAAACATATTGCGTTGTTTTTCTGTCTTATTCTTACATACTTTTCCCCAACACAAATGTCCAACAACAATGCAGTAAGAGCTGATTCCAATGATGTAACGATTAGTGTGGTGAAGATCCTTGCCAAACAAAAACAAGGTTTTAAAATATGCCACATAAATGCCCAAAGTATAAAGCCCAAAATTGATGAATTTTTTTTTTTCATTCATTTATTTATTAAATCTTCACAAACTGAACTAACAATAAGTATTCAAATCTTAATACTAAATACCTAAAATTCATTAAGTCCAGCCAATGCTAGACAAAAATGTTTTATTTTGCACGGTCAATATCGGTAGAATCACCTATTTAACGTTCTGATGGTGGCAAGGGTGTCCCTCCTTCTCAACCGAGAGTGGCCTTCGAAATTAAGTATATTGCGCGCAATTGGCGTTTAAACAAAAACCCAGAGACTGATTTACTACGCAAAAAGGCAAGATCTTCGTGTGCCAAGGTACTTAGGCGTGAAAAGTTTCTTCACGAACAGCGTCTTCGTGCCAAGGGGCAGTAAGACCTTTTGGTCATTCGTTAAGAGGGTAAAGAACAATACTAGTTCATCAATCCCAACTCTCTTAAAGAATGACCAAGCATTCACCGACCCGGTTGACAAAGCTAACCTGTTGGCTGAAATTTTTGCAAGCAACTCCTGCTTGCCGGAAAGCAGTCAACCACTTCTCGAGCTCGAAAGAGTATCTGTAACTATGCCAAAGATATTTTTCCGGGCACGAGCAGTTAAAAGGGTTTTGGCAGACCTCGACATAAACAAAACTCCTGGACCGGATGGCATTCCAGCACTAGTCTTGAAGCAGTGTTCTTCTACGCTTGCGCGTCCATTAGCACCCAATACCCAAAAAGGGTGAGGCAAATAACCCTGAAAATTACCGCCGAATTGCAATTTGCTCTACACTTTCCAAAGTAATGGAAAGCATGATCAACCATCACCTTATGAGGTATCTAGAGTCGCATAAACTACTTTGTGATCGTCAATATGGATTTCGTAAGGGTCGTTCTACTGGCGATCTTATGGCATATCTTTCAGAGAAATGGTGCCACTCAATCCATCATTTCGGTGAAAGTAGGGTGGTGGCTCTGGATATTTCAAAAGCGTTTGACGGAGTGTGGCATAGTGCACTACTGGCAAAACTTACTGCTTTTGGTGTCGGTGATGACTTCTCTCGGTTTATATCGAGTTTTCTCAGAGACCGCACTATACGAGTTGTTATAGATGGGGTCTCATCAAACGAGTTCAAGATTAATTCAGGGGTTCCGCAAGGCTCCGTTCTTTCTCCTACCCTATTCCTTATTTTTCTAAATGATCTTCTCGACCAAACTTCCAACCCTATCCACTCTTTTGCAGATGACAGCAGCATTTACCACTCGTACTCTTTTAGCTATGGGCCCAGCCTATCAGAGATCGCTGCCAAGAGGCTAAATATGAATGATTCACTAAATAGTGACCTTCTATAAATCTCCGAATGGGGTCGTAAAAACAGAGTCGCCTTCAACGCTCGTAAGACCCAATGTTGCTTATTAACACACAAGCAAACGACCGCAAATGCTACTTCATCTGTACTCATGGATGGTATAAATATTGAGGAATCGGATGCTCTTGATGTTCTTGGTATGAAGATACAGTGTGATGTTCGCTGGACAGAACACATTTTTCATGTCTCTAAAGAAGCATTCAAGTGCCTCGGTTTTTTGAAACGGTGTAAGATGTACTTCACTCCAGCCGAACTCCTTACTATTTATACCACCTACATCCGACCGAAAATGGAATACGACTCTCATGTTTGGGCCGGTGCCTTAAAGTCTATTTTGGGGTTACTCGCCCGTGTGCAGGAGAGGGCGAAGAAGCTTATCGGTGACAGTAGGGTATCCAACTCTATTGACTCACTGGAGCATCGACGCAGTGTGGGGTGCGTTACTCTGTTCTATCGCTACTACAATGTATTTTGCTCTGACGAGATCAGGGATCTTGTTCCCGAAACTCGCACATTTTTACGTAGCACGCGCTCATCGTCTAGAGCTCATCCATTTGTGGTCGATTGCCCGGGGAATCGCACTACGCATTACAGAGAGAATTCGTTTTTCAGCCGTACGCTTCGTCTATGGAATAAGTTGCCGGCAGACGTGTTTCCTGTCTGTTATAACGTTGGAAAGTTCAAGTCAAATGTTCACAAACACTACTCCCTCTTTCCCCCTCCTCATAACCTATTCTCCTAGTTCTGGGACAATGCACTGCATATGTAGGGGTCATCCCCTGAGTACTGGTCCAAGCTAAAAAAAAAAAAAAAAAAAAATGAAGTTCCAATTTACTGACATACCTTGTCGCGTACTAAAAAAATTCCTCTTTTACCAGCGGAACACACAGATCGTTATGAATTCTTGAATTTTTGACGTACCATGGAGCTACAGTAATCGTTCGAAGAATTTGGTTTTGTCACCTTTGAATTTTTTCAATGTTTGACGCTGACGCGGTGCCCCATAATTGAATTCTGTAGCGCCATATAGGCTTTAGTATTGCGTTGTATAACAAAAGTTTGCAATCTAATTTCAATGTAGAATTTCTGCCCATAAGCCAATTTAATTGCGCTGCTTTTAATTTCATCTGAGTGACTTTTGCTTCAATGTGAGACTTCCACGTTAGCCTACGGTCGAGGTGTATACCAAGGTACTTGACTTCACTGTGCTGCGGAATAGGTGAGTTGTTTATTTGGATATGCGCACATGTTTGCTTGCACAGAGTGAATGTGACATGAGTACAGTTTTGTTCATTAACTTTGATTTTCCAAAGTTTTAGCCATTTCTCTAATATTGAAATGTATTCCTGTAAATTTCGTGAAGCTAATTGGTGATTTTCATGAACACTCAAAAACGCTGTGTCATCTGCAAAGGTAGAAATGTGGATTCCGGATGTCGTTGGCATGTCAGAGGCGTAAATCAAGTATAAAGTAGGCCCCAATATGCTGCCTTGGGGAACACCTGCCTCGATTGGCTGAGTTGGGCTTATAAAATCGCCTTCTCTGATAACAAATTTCCGCTTTCCAGAAGCTTGTGTGTATTTACAGGCAAGTTTAGCATTATTTTGTGCATCAACCCGTCGTGCCACACTTTATCGAAAGCTTGAGAAATGTCAATGAATAGAGCTGAGCAATACTTCTTCTCCTCAAGGGTCTGTCTTATGACATTGACTAGTCTGTGCGTTTGTTCTATGGTGCTATGTTTAGCCCGAAACCCAAATTGATGATCAGGGATGCATCCCACATTGTTCAATATTGGACTCAACTTCGCCATTAACAATTTTTCGAACAGTTTTGAAATTGTTGGTAGTAGACTTATTGGTCTATATGACTCTACTTTAGTGGGATCCTTCCCTGGCTTGGGTATCATAGTAATCATTGAGACTTTTCACTTTGTACTCAAGGCATAAAATAGCGTTAAAAATAAAAAGTAGAAGCCTTCTAGCTGCACGAGGTAACTGTTCAAGCATTTTACCACTAATTTGATCAAAGCCTGGAGCTTTTCTTGGGTTTGTATTTGCGATAACGTTTTCGACATCTTGAAAATTAAGTCTCAAAGACACAGGGGGTCTAACAACATATGGTGGTAATTCCGCTGTAATATTCGCTGAATCATTTGTAATAAAAACGTTTCTCAAATGATCAACATACAACATCCCCTTTTCAGAGTCGCTTCTTGCCCAGTCGCCAGTTGAAGTTCGCAAAGGTGGCTTACCTATTACGGGTCTTTTTAAACCTTTTGTCGCTGTCCACAAGGAATAATCAGATTGAGGAGTACCATCAAGGCTTTCCAAATATGTTTTAAGGGAAGCCATTCTATGGACTTCAAGCACATTTCTTAACTGAGTTATGCATTCCCGTAGCCTAGTTTTAAGCTGCGGAGATCTGCGAAGTTGCCACTCTCTTCTGACTCTTCTTTTTTCTGACAGAAGTTGCTCAATTTCAGACGAATAAGTTCTGTTTTCATTTCTGGATCTTATATGACTAGTGGTAGCATGCTGTACGGCCAGTTTGAGGTTTCCGAAAAATCGTTAATTGACACATCAATATCCGCAGGCGTTCTCAAGGCGATATTTTCAGTACAATGTATACTCGAAAATTTTTTGTATTTTAACCAATTAACTCTATTGACAGTTAACGGTGAGTTATAGTGGGAGAGTGATCTGATGACAAACCTAATGAAGGCTCCACTCGCATCCACTCTAAAGGAAAATTTTTCACAGCTCCAAAATCTATAACATCTGGAATCTTTCGTCGGTCTGACGGCCAATAAGTGGGGTGTCCGCTTGAAACCACATCTAAACCCATTTTGGAAACGGTGTCAAAAAGCACACGGCCTTTCAAGGTAATTAATCGTGATCCCCAAAAAGTGTGTTTAGCGAGGCCCAACTGATTTGAAAAAATGTGAATATTGGTTTTCTGTTACTAAAAATCGTGGTAGGGAGTAAATCGAGGATATAACAATTTGTTCATGAAAATAATCAATACATATATTTGTAGCTTGGAGATATTCCTCACGTGTCTCGTTCATTAGATAGTGCTTAATTCTGGTCTTTATCAAAATTGCCGAACCGCCGCAAGATCTCCCACGAGGATCTTTTGTGTTATATAGTGTGTAGCCACTAATTTTGAAATAACTGTTGGTTGTCAAATGAGTTTCAGCAATCATCATTATATCGATCTGCTTTTCCATAAGGAAGTGCTCAAGTTCATTTTTGTGTTGGCGAATGCCGTTTGCGTTCCAGAAACATATTTTTAACCAATTCATTTTTTTAAAATTGCCTGTAAAATAGTGGATTGTATTTTTAGCATTTCCTGCATCATGTTTGTCATAGAGACGGTAAAAGTGTTAACGGATTGAACAAGAGTCTGCAGAGTTGCCTCTAGGTTACTAAAATTTGGATCGGAAATTTGGGGCTTGGGTTCCTGGTTCAAGTTTTGGTCGGATTTAACCACATTAGCATATGAAAATTGTTTGGAATTCTGCGTGTTTGTGAATTTAGTTGAATGGCCTACCTGGGGAAAATTGTTTTTACCAATGATATTTGGCTGCTGGGCTGCTGGAGGAACCGATGACTTATTTGTTATTGACCGCTTAAAATGAGTATAGACAGGGCAACCTCTATAATTTGCAGTGTGGTTACCTCCACAGTTACTGCATTTTTTAGCACTTGCGTCGGCTTTTGGCTTATTGCACTGAGTTGTGCCGTAAAGTTCGCCACATACAACACGAACAGCGGGCAACTTACAGTAAGCCTTAGTGTGGCCAAATTCTTGGCAGTTTAGTCACTGAACGGGTCTTCAACGCTTATGTGGCTACTCAACGGTGACCTTACGTTGCAAAAGAAATTTGAGGTTATATATTGGGTGAATTTCACTCTTTTTTAGCAGAACATCCCCTGGTTCTAGTTCAACCCTAAACATGGGTTGAGGGATCTTTTCACGGTTCCTGATGTTTACTACTGTTTTTATTTTAAAACCCTTATCTTCCAATCCGGTTTTGACATCATCAATATCTACGCATGGGTCAATCCCTTTAATAACGACCTGAAGACCTTTGGCACTTTTGAGCTGGTAAGTGTAAAATAATCTTTTCTGTTTTTCTAAGACATCAGACACTTTTCGGTAGTCGTTTTCATGGTTTACCTGAATTTTTGTTTCTCTGATGCTGCCGTGCTTCACTGATGTGACGTTGAATTTATCTTTGCCAATTGCTGTAATAAGTTGTTTTACCAGTTCACTAGAAGTCGGCTCTCTCAAATAAATTGGTGGGGGTTTATATGTTTTTTTTTTTTTGGAAGTTGTTGGTTCATCTGTCTGAAGGATATCCGTTGTCGCAGAGGTAATATCTTCCTTAGACATTTTTGGTTGCGACGCTATTTGCGCGGATTTAGGGCTTCGCTGACGTTTAACCACGGTTATATACCTATCCATACCCACTTGCGTTTTCGGTTTATCAACAATAGCTAGACTGGAAGATGGTTTGTCGTCTGTTGTAACAACAATGTTTGGCGAGCACGAACGCGTGCGTTTTTGATCTCTTAGAGACAGGATATTGTCCAATGATTTTTTCAATGATTCCTCTTCAGAAATCCAGATTCTTTAAAAGTATATAAAAATAATTGTCACAAAGTTTTTATTTTGTATTAATTCACTCTTCACTTATTGCGGTTATATATATATATATATATATATATATATATATATATATATATATAT